>CM077090.1:119144597-120344597 GCA_039513925.1 Platanthera zijinensis
CTCGAGTACCTGTAATCTTGTTCGCGATGCTGTACATTCAGTCCAGAGTAGTCCGTTAACTTATTTGCGTTCGGGGCACCAGTTTGAGGGTAAAAATGTGTTGTATAAAAAAATGGTTAACATAAATTTGTTCGTCTCGACGAATCTACAACTTTCATGTTGGGCACTTTTCGATTTGAAGCTATCCTAAATCTCTATTTTCATTTTTCGCGCACTAGCTCGTAAATAGTTTTCTTTAGACAAGAGATTATATATATATATATACTCTTATACTAAGGGTAATTAGAAAAAAACTTCATCTTCTGTAAAATTTTGAACCAAACCAGAGAGGCGTAGGCAAGAGAGAGGAAGCCGTTCGTGAATCTTCCGGTGGCCGCCAACGGTGCTCCGTTGCTCAAAATCTTGAACACATCGTAGAACTAGAAAGCTCTCGTCGAGATCTACGCCATCGTGGTAAAACTTTTCCCATTCCTTGAGTTTTCTCGCTAGGGTTTTTTGGCCCTAACATCTATTTCGGCCATTTTTATTCAGATTTTGACTCCTCCCGTCTTCCTTTGCCCCAATCTACGACGGTGAGTGGTTCAGAGAACTTTTCCAATAAAACAAACGCAAGTGATGGTTTACCCTCTCTTCATTTTCTCCTGTGTTCTCGGTTTGCTGGTATGTTTATGTTTTTTATGTTCTTTAAATTTTCTGCACTTTGTCTTCCAAGTTATTGCTTTGATTAACTTTTCTTGATGATCACTTGATGTTGTAAGATTTTGTCTTGTTGAAATCAATCTTGTCAGGTTATGTTTAATCGTTCTTGAAGTGTCTTATTGATGTCTTTAAAAGCCTTATCTATCATTATTGAACTTATTAAGGTTTATCAAGGATTGTAAATCGTTCCTAAGGGTTGATCATCACATCTTGAATTAAGAAATGTCAAGTAGAATCTGACGTGCCAAGTCTCGAGATATTAGTCGTGGTTTTTTTGTGGGTTTTCATGATTGCGGGAGTTGGTGGACAAAACCACCTCCACAATGTTTGATTCCTTTATTAGTACCTTGTGGAAGTCTACTAGGTTTTTTGGCATCTGCGGTGTATGGTGGAGAGTATGAGTCTCCCTGAAGTTAGATAGATATTTTATTTGTGAGGGTGTGTCCAGTTGAGTGACTACCTCGTCCGTATTTTTTGGATAGTGACAGATTTAATTTCAAGAGCCTAGACACCTAGAGGGGGGGGGGTGAATAAGTTCTAATCTTTTTAACTATTTAGGCAATTAACAAGATCTAACACAGTATATAAAATCACAGTTCTCAAAAAAATAAACACAACACAACAAGATTTATAGTGGTTAACGAATTTGTGGGTACATCCACTTTCCCCCATCGCCTATCCAGTAGAGAACTGGATTCATCCAAACTTCCTTCCACTATCTCAGATCCACAATTCTTACAACACAAAACCTGATAGGTTCCCAACTCTCACTTCTTCAAGTCCTACCTCAGATTCTTCCCAAAAACCCTACCTCAGGCAACATCCCTACCCCAGCCTTTATCTCCAGGCCTATAACTAAGACTTTAACAAGTCCTATACCTCAGGCACTCAGCCCTACCTCAGCCTTTATAAATACAGTCTTACAACTCAGATCTATATAAGATCTTACAAGAAAAGTTTATTTAATGAAATAAAAATTTCATCAAGATTGAAACCTAAATGAGTGAGAGCTTCTTGATCAGTTCTTGAATGACTGAATACTTCAGATCCAACTTGTCTTAGCTTTTTCAAATCTTCTTGAATTTGAACAAAATAAGGTTGTCCTTTACTTGGCGTTGAAGTTGATCTTTAATCAGCCTCCTTCTTAAATTCAGAATCAGATCTGAATCTTTCTTACTGACTTGTTCAGAATCTGCCTTTTTCTGGGTTAGCCTCTTGCTCTCCCTTACTTGTTGTTAGTTCTATATATTTTGTTCTGTTAAATTCATTGTTGGTTGTTATGGATTAGCCCTTTATATAGAGTTCAACCACGATTACCGGCTGGTCCGGTTTATAACTGCCTTCTAACAGTACCGACAGATGTGTCAGTTTTGTTGCTTATGACAGTTGTCAAGTCTTCAGTCGTGACAACTGACCCTTCATAGAAATTCTTTCTCAACAGGACACTGTCAGCAAACTACTTCAAATGTGCCGACACATATAGACCAAGTGTCAACACAATTCTTAATGATGTCGACACAGCTTCCATGTGGCTACACAGTCATTCTTTATTTTCTCGACACATTTTCTGTTGTATGTGTCGACACAAGTCCTGTGTGTCGACACAACTGCTCCTGGTATCGACATAGCTGATGTTGTTAGGTGGCGTTGAGTGTATGTCCAGATGTCGTTGAGTGTTTGTCAACACAAGTCCTGTGTGTCGATACAAGCCTTTCAGACTCAGTATAGATGTTGTTGATAGATGGCGTTGAGTGTGTGTCGACATAAGTCCCGTGTGTCGACACAGCTCCTTCTTATGGTGTCGACACAATTCCTGGGTGTCGACACATGCCTTTATTCTGGTGTCGACATAACTCCTGGGTATCGACACAATTCGTGCTTCACGTGTCGACACAATTCCTGGGTGTCGACATAGCTCCTGCTTGAGGTGTCGCCATAATTCCTGGGTGTCGACATAGCTCTTGCTTCAAGTGTCGACACAATTTCGTACAAGTGTCAACACTTGTACTTAGAAATTTTTCTGCATGTCTTAAACCTGCAAACTGAAACTCAACACCCCATCAAATACAAATTGATGTATATCATTGAGTAAAGAGAAGCTTCTCCAAATCTGGTACACAATTTCCAGTGTACCCAACAATCTCCCCATATTTGGAGAAGTCATAACCCTTAGTCAATGATATACACCACACATGATAAAACAAAGAAAAAAATATGTGTACATCCATTTCACAGCAGGGTAACATATAAACACAAATAACAGCTAATATCAACACTGAAAATGATATCATTCATTAAACCGAAAATGGTTTAGTTTTACAGATTTATTTATAGAATAAAAAGTTTACATTATTCTACATACTAGCCTATCTATCCTAAGATTAACTAGGCTCCTTGATTACTATTCCTTTACCAGACTTGATCTTAGCTTTCACATTGGCATTAGTATCTTCAGCTGGATTCTTCCCTTTCTGATCCTTCTTTTTGAGCTCTTCAGCCTTAATCTTCTGCCTTTCAAAGTAATGAAAAGGCTTAGGAAAGTACTTGCTAGGCTCCAGAGTATTAGCAGGTAACTTCCCAGCTTTGGCATTCCTTCTGAACTGAAGTATGGATTCTTTCCTTGCCTGATACTTATTCTATTCTAGTTCAGAGTTTCACTTGCCTCTATCATGCATCTTATCTTTCACAGCTTTCCAGGCAGTAAGAATAATGTTCCTAGAAGTAGGACTCCACTGCTCAAAGTCAGGCTTCAATTCTGCCTATTCTCTAAATCTTTTCTTAGAAATTTGGGCCTCTTTCTGAGATTCCATAGCAGTTACAGACATTTCAACTTTATCAATGATGACATTTTGTACCTCCTATGGAGGGCTATACATTTTTTTAACTTCCTGCTGTACTATTTCAAAATCTGCTGGAGGATAGATAACCTGTGCAACTTTCTGCTGTACGCCTTCAATATGATTTGGTTGAACACCAGATTCAGTAGTGTTATCTTCATAACACAGGGGTGGAAATACAAGGGTATCTCTGATGGTATTAGAAACCCATTTAGCATGATCAGAGCTAGCTTTTACTAATATCCTCTCCCCCTTTATGACTTCTCTAGCTATGTGATCTCTCAGATCATTCTTTTGAAACCTTACTGAATCAGCCAGATATTCAGTACCTTCTTTGTAGTAGGCTTTGAATTTAGTCAGGTGCTCAGAAATAGTCTTTTGAGAATCTTCAATGGCTGAGTTGACAGCTGCTAGATTATCTTTAATTTATTTAGAAAGTTCAGCTTTCACATTAGTGGCTATACCTCCAATTTTTTTGAGAATTTTAGCATGTGAGTCCTTGAGATTTTCATTTGATCTGAATTGATTTTCTAGAATATAACCTTGCTTGAATATAATGTCTTCAATTTCAGTCTTTATTTCTTATTGTTGGGTAGCCAGATATACTACAACATTACCTCCCTTGTGGAAGCAATCTGTCATCTCTTTCTTATTCACATTTACTTCAAATCTAATGGATTTAATTTCTTGAGCAAGTTGGAACTGTAGTTATTTATGTGTCTCATCCACATACTTCTCCAAAGATTGTCTTTGCTCATCCAATTTTACTTGGAGTTTCACCATCAGTGAACTGAACTTCATCTGTATGTTTGATGGTTGAGAGACTGTTTGTATGGCTTTCTTATAGCCTGTGCTCCTTTTCCTGATAGCGACCAGCTTCTTTTTCTTAGCCATTGAGGCTTCTTCATCATTAGAAGATTGTGATGTGCTTTGTATAATCACAGTGTCCATATCAGTAGGGGCATTCTGAGACATCTCCCCCTCAGTTCCTGGCATCTCTTTCTCAATTCATTGCTGCTCCCCCTCAGTCCCTATTTTTTTGAACTCAGGGAACAGTTCTTCCAAAGTGAACTCCTACTGCATCTGAACAGGTTGAACAAGGTTGTCTTTTTGAACTAATGGTTCCCTCTAGACATCATGATCTTTGTCCAGGGTCTTCTCAACACTAGAGCAGTGGACTTGCTCATCTTGAGCTTTATCTATCATTTGCACATCTTGTGCTTTATTCTCAGTATTGACCTATGCTTCCTTATTTATTTCTAATACAATATCCATCACAGTATCAACAACATACTCACTTTCTAGAGAAGCTTCCGCAATACCTCCCCCTTGGGCAAGCAGTAGTGATTGTTCAGTGTTTTGGACAGTTATTTTAGTATTCTCTTCCCCCTAGAGTGGAGACTATCTGATTCTCTAGTTGTTGACTGCTTTCCACTTGAGCTTGAGCTTCTTTTTCTTGTTGGTCTTCATCTGAGCTGAAGACCATATCTTCTTCAGAATCACTAGAGGATTCTGCTTCTTGGAAAATGGTTTTCTTCTTCATATCCTTTTTTACCTGTTTCTGTGGAGTAAGAACCTTCCTTTGTCAAGACTCTATCCCATCTATATAGAATTCTCATATCCATCCTCCTCATGTGATTGATTTTAGATCCTGGCAGTTGATTCATAACATCTGGGACAGTGGAAGCTAGATACAAGCTGAGTATTCTACCCAGATTTGGCTTCTTAACACCTTCTTGAATCCTGTCAAAAACTACTGATGACCAGTCTGTTTTTACACTGAATTTGACTCTTGTCATAAGGTTGAATATGAAAGAAAAAATTCTATCATGTCCACCTATCTTGCAGAGAATTACCTTGCCTATGATTTCTGAGAGAAATTTACCTTGGGAATTCATCCCCTTCCTGGATAAAGAGGATCCTACCTTGGTATTTGGATTTAGACCACACCAACTAAGTGCATCCTTCATCATTGATGGAACAATATCATCATCTTCTTTAACTCTGGGGAGTTGAAGCGACTTCCTGATCGTCTTCTGTGAGAGTTTCACTCTTGTACCATGAACAGTGGCTTTCATCTTCTTTCCTTCAGAATCCACAGTTGCAGACGAGTAGAATTCAAGCACTTCCTTCTTCCAAATTTTTGTAGGTTCGGAGATTAAATACTCCAACCCATTCTCTGAGATTATGGTAATCACACCCTTGATTTCTTGTGAAGCTATCTCGAATCCCCTGCGAACTAGCTCGTATCCTTCATTGATCTTGTCGTCTTGGTGTGGTGTCATTGATGAATGTAACGCCCCCGATTTTCTGATGATTTTATTTAAAAAGGAAATGTCATATTTACGATGTCGTGGCATTACTTTTAACGTCAAGTTGACGGCGCAATGTCGTTAAGGCATTTTCGTGTCCCTGAGGTCGAGTCGGCCGAATTCTTGTTGTAATTGGGAAATTCTTGCATTTTGAAATTTTGGACTTGCTTGTCAAGTTTCGTCGCAATCCGAGCATTTTTGGAGTCTCAGCGCGTGATTTAATATCTCGAGAATGGTACGTCGGATTCTAAGGTTGTCTGCGCTGATAATTCGTAGAGTCAGTGATTTATTCCAAAATATTAGTCAAATCAGAAATTTTGCGATTTGTCCAGCTTGTACTCGAGAAGCCCTGCTCTAGTTCTCGAGAAGTTTATCCATGTTTTCAAGAAGTCCGTCCTAGTTATCGAGAAGTCTGTCCTAGTTCTCTAGAAGTCTTATGTGGTTCTCGAGAAGTCCTTTGCGGTTCTCGAGAAATTATTTGTGTTCTCGAGAAGTCCCTTGCTGTTCTCGAGAAGTCCTTTGTTGTTCTCGAGAGGTCCGTTTCGTCCTGTGTTCAAGCGCCATTTTGCATGTCAAAACTGCATCGTATCAAAAAATGGTAAACATGAAATTTATTCAAATTGACGATATATACAACTTTCATGTTGACCACTTTTTGATTTGAAGCCATCCTAGACTCCTATTTTCCATTTTCACGAAACTGCTCGTAAATAAACTGCATTATTGATTTCTACCAAAGAACCCTTGTAGTTCTCGAAAACAATTGTTTATTCTCGAGAAATATGGCCTTATTCTTGAGAAATTCATGATCCTATCGAGAAATGCTGTTTTGTTCTCGAGAACTATGAGTTGTTCTCGAGAACTTTGCTGTATTTCTCGAGAAGCCCCTTCCCTCTCGAGTAGTCCTATATAGTCTGCGTTCGGGCACATTTTGGAGGGTCAAAACGGCACTATATGGAAAAACAGTCAACGTGAAAATTGTTTGTTTCGATAAGATCTACAACTTTAATGTTGACCACATTTTGATTTGGAGCCATCTTGGACCTCTATTTATGATTCTCCCGAGACTGCTCGCAGGTAGCCTGTTTGATTGCATCTCTCTAGTCCTAAGCCTTTGTTCTCGAGAACTAATGTATTTTTCGAGAGCCTTAGCCCCTCCATCTCGAGAAATAATGTTCCTCTCGAGAACTATGGCTTTTTGTTCTCGAGAACTAAGGTATTTCTGGAGAGCCAACCTCTCCCTCTCGAAAAGTCTGTTTCCTCTCGAGTAGTTCTGTACCGTCTGTGTTCAGACACCGTTTTGAGAGTCAAAACGATGTCGTTTGAAAAAATGGTAAACATGAAATTTGTTCTTCTCGACGAGATCTACAACTTACATGTTGAGTACGTTTCTCTTTGGATACATCTTAGACCTCTATTTTCAGTTTCCCCGCAGCCACTCATAAATCGCACAATTTTATGTATTTAGACAAAAAAAATTTATAAGTACTTTAACACACGCATATATATATATATATATATATATATATATATATATATATATATATATATATATATATATATATATATATATATATATATATATTCTTAAACTTAGGTTGAATAGAACTTCATATTCTCCGACTCTTTTCCTCCCGAACCAGAGCGGCGTGAGCGTGAGAGAGAAAATACTTCGTGAACCTTCTGGTGGCCGCCGACGGTGCTCCGATACTCGAAATCTTCATCCGAATATAGATCCAGAAAGCTCTCACTGAGAGCTACGCTATCATGGTAAATTTTTCCCCTTTCCTTGAGTTTTATCGTTCGGGTTTTTTCGGCCCTAACCCCCTTTCCAGCCATTTTTGTTTAGATTTCAAATTCTTCCGTGTTCTTTTGCCCCGATCTACGACGCGGAGCGATTCGGAGAACTTTTCCGGTAAAACCAAGGCAAGTGGCGGTTTCCCCTCGTTTCTCCTTGTCAACTTGATGGTAACGACTATGTTTTTCGTGTTCCTTAAATTTTATCTGCTTATTCTTCAAAATTATTGTTATAATTAGCCTTCTCAATTCACATGATGTTGTAACGTTTTGTCATGATGAACTCGATTTTTGTCCAGATATGTTTGGTCATTCTTGAATTGTCTTATTGATGGATTTAAACGCCTTGGAATTCGTTATCGAATGGATTAGAGTTATTTAGGATTGTAAATCATTCTTAAGAGTTGAATTACCATGTCATGTATCTAGTAATGTCAAGTAGAATCCGACGAGCCAAATCTCGAGATATGTGGTGTTTTCTTGATGGTTTCTTGATTTCGGGAGTTAGTGGACGATTCCACCTCCACAGTGTTTTCATGTTGTCAACTTATAGCCTCGGGCGTCTGGTGTACTATTGTTGTGCGTGATGAATCACGTAAGAGTTCTTCTTCCCGATGATAATTTGTATCTTTTTTTGTGCTTTATTTCAATACTGTTGGTCTTGGGTTGGTACCCCTTGATCTTTGTTTATTTTGGCATATTTATTCTCTGCCACCATTTGCACTTTCTTACTGAGGTGTTCTATTTATTTGGAATGCCTCAGGTTTAGAGCAATAGCAGGTAGCAGAGCTAGTTTTGGTGTTTTTGGGTGGCAGTGTTGGCCGTGGTTGTTACCCCGTCTCAACGAGGTATATTTTTGTTTTTTTGTGTACTGGTTCAGACTTACTATGTTGTGAGTGGGTTCGTGTCAGTTGTTAGCGCCCACAGTTTGTTGTTTGTTTGATACTTGCTAGTTGCTTATTTCACTTTATGTGGATGTGAATTATTTGCTCTCTGGGAGGATTTATGCTAGGAATGCATGTTAGGTATTTTTAATAATAAAATCTATTACTATTACTTCATGCACTGCATAATTTAAAAGCTCTAACTTGTTATATTTAGCGACCGTAAAAGCTATCCTCACTACTATTATAAATTTAGACTCATGCATGGAATGAGTTGTCCTCTGGGGACGTTATACTCATGTAGGATGTTGGAGTTAATTTAAATAAGTAGTTTTTCGCAGCGTATAATGATATTTGATTCGTGGACTAAATGAGCCACTATGCCGAGGGATACGGCTAACTATTGCACTTAACAGAATTTTTCCCTAAAAAGAACTCAAACAATCTTTCTCCATGATTAAGTAGGTGTCTGCCTGAGCGTCCGCAGTTATCCCCTACTAACGTGGCATCATGACACACATTTCCCTTACTCTGATATGTTTTTATATGCGGTGAAAATGCGGGTTGTGACAATGAGAGAGAGAGAAGGGTAGAGAAGGGAAGAGAAGAGAAGAGAAGATAATACCATTGTCGACACAAAGTCTAGAGTCGAGAATTCTGAAAGCGTAGTCGACTGGATTTTGTCTTCTTCTATTTATAGTCTACTGGTAAAGGGTAGGTCAAAAGAGACGCCTTACTTTGTAATAATACTAGTCGACAAAAATATACATGTGTCGAAAGTAATGACTTAGGTCACGACAAAACATAGTTTTAGTCGACACGTTTGTGTCGACATACTTATGCCAGTGTCGACACAGACTATCAAAGTCTCGACAGAGAGAGTCGACACCAATTTTTGTGAGTCGACACAAAAATATACAAATACATGGTCTTGACAGAGTTATGTCGACACCAAATTTTCTGTCGACGCAAATTAGAATTCTGTGTCGACATAATTCTTTTCTTTGTCGACACAGCTAAATGATAGTGTCGACACAGTTAGCATGTGTCGACATAATTTTCTATCTTAGACAAAATTTCTTGAGAAATTTTGGACTTATAGATACCACTTGAAAAATTTTATGTTGACCTATCTCCTTATTCTATGTCCAACATACCTAATTCAATTTTAAAATAATTGAACTTACTTTCATCTAGAGGTTTTATAAATATATCAGCAATTTGGTTGTTAGTGTTTACAAATACTAGACTTATGTCTTCCTTTTCAACATGTTCTCTGATAAAATGAAATCTAATTTCTATATGCTTAGTTCAACTGTGTGAAACCGGATTTTTAGCAATAGAAATAGCACTAGTAGAATCATAAAATAATAGAATTCTACTTACTTTGATGTCATAGTCTTCAAGTTGATGTTTTATCCACAATAACTGAGCACAACAGCTGCCTACAGCAACATATTCTAATTCAGCAGTGGAAATAGCCACACTTGTTTGCTTCTTGCTGCTCCATGACACCAGCCTACCACCTAGGAATTGATATGTTCCATTGGTACTTTTTCTTTCTTCTATGCATCCTGTAAAGTCTGCATCTGAAAAACCTATTAGTAAGAAATCTCTATTCTTAGGGTACCAAAGACCTAGATTAGGTGTGCCCTTAAGATATCTCAAGATTCTCTTGACAGCAGTATAGTGAGATTATTTTGGGTAAGCTTGGTACCTAACACAGACACATGTAGCATACATGATATCAGGTCTACTAGCAGTCAAGTAAAGTAGGGAGCCAATTATCCCTCTATACAAAGACTCATCAACAGGTTTTCCTACTTCATCTTTGCCTATAGGCATACTTGTTCCCATAGGACTTATCATGGTAGAGGCTGTCTCCATGCCATATTTCTTAATTAACTCCTTGGTGAACTTAGACTGAGATATGGACAATCCATCATCAGTCTGTTTAACTTGGAGTCCCAAGAAGAATTTCAGCTCACCCATGTAGCTCATTTCAAACTTTCCTTGCATAAGTTTGGCAAACTTACTACAAAGGTTGTTTTCAGTGAACCAAAGATAATGTCATCAACATAAATCTGGACTAGGATGAACTTACCTTTTAATTCCCTAAAGAATAGAGTCTTGTCTATTTTCCCTCTTGATAATTTATTCTTAATAAGGAAGGAAGACAAAGTTTCATACCAAGCCCTAGGGGCTTGTTTAAAACCATATAGAGCTTTCTTAAGCCTATATACATAGTTTGGATAATGAGAATAAAAAAAACTAGATGGATGTTCTACATATACTTCTTCCTTTAAGCCTCCATTCAGAAAAGCTGACTTGACATCCATTTGGAATACTTTGAACCCTTGAAAAGCTACATAAGCAAGGAACAATCTTATAGCTTCCAACCTTGCAACTGGGGTAAAAGTTTGATCAAATTCTATCCCTTCTTCCTGTCTGTATCCCTTAGCTACCAGTCTGGCTTTGTTCTAAATTATGGTGTCATTCTCATCTAGTTTATTCATGTAGATCCACTTGGTTCCTATAACATTATGATCCCTTTGTTTAGGAACCAACTCCCAAACTTTACATCTTCTGAATTGATTTAGCTCTTCCTGCATGGCATCAAACCAGTTTGTGTCTAGCATGGCGTCTTCAAACTTTTTAGGTTCTATTTGTGATAGAAAACTTGTATATAGAACTATGTTCATGCTTTTGCTCCTGGTTAGAACTCCCTGGCTTGCATCACCAATGATTTGGTGTACAGGATGATCCTTCAAGTGTCTTCTAGCTTGAGGAAATCTATCAACCTCTTGGTCTTCTTCTCTTTCCTCATTCTGATGCACTTC
The DNA here is from genome assembly GCA_039513925.1 of Platanthera zijinensis. Lineage (NCBI taxonomy): Eukaryota > Viridiplantae > Streptophyta > Magnoliopsida > Asparagales > Orchidaceae > Platanthera > Platanthera zijinensis. Next base: position 119,155,967 of record CM077090.1, read on the forward strand.
ATTGTCTTCATCTACATCCAGAGAGTCTTGTACTCCCACTGGAAAGTTTCCATCCTTTTCTTCATCCAGTCTTGCAGGTTGGTCCTCATTAATAGTCAGCTTGTGCATCCTTCCCTTTAAACCTGTAGAGCTACCTGAAGAGTTAGAAAGTTCACTGTTAATTAACTTAGACTCATCAAATACTACATGGACTGATTCTTCTACAACTTGTGTAGTCAAGTTATAGAACATGTATGCCCTACAGTTATTGTTGTACCCAATAAATATCCCATCTAGGGATTCGACAGCAAACTTAGTTTGGTAGTGCTTACATTTAACTAGGACATAACATTTGTTACCAAAGATTCTAAGGTAGGAAATGTTTGGTTTTCTGGCTTTCATAATCTCATAGGGAGTCTTCATATGTTTTTTTTATGGAAGCTCTATTGAGTACATGACATGCAGTATTTACTGCCTCAGCCCAAAAGTATTCAGGGAGAGAAGTGTCACTTAATTGTGTTCTACTAGCCTCAATTAGAGTCCTATTCTTTCTCTCATCAACTCTATTTTGCTGGGGAGTTCTAGGTGAGGAGAACTCCTGATGAATCTCAAGTTCTCCACAGAACTTTGTCATACACTCAGACTGAAATTTAGTTCCATGATCACTTCTGATTTTGACCACTTAATTGTTAAATTCATTCTGGATTTGTCTAACAAAAGTCCGAAAGATAGTAGGGTTTTAGAATTCTGCCTCAAAAGAAAACCCATGTAAATCTAGAATAGTCATCCACAATAACTAATGTGTATGCTTTCCTACCTAGACTATGAACTGCCATAGGACCAAATAAATCCATATGCAGGAGATATAGACATCTCACTGAATCTTTGGTAACAAGTCCATGGAAAGAGGTCTTGGTCTGTTTGCCCTTCTGGCAAGCTGAACAAACACCCTCATTAATGAACTTGACCTGAGGACCATTCCTCACTAGCCCCATACTAAATAATTGTCCTATTGACCTATAGTTCAGATGAGCTAGTCTATTTTGCCATTGGACACACTGTGATGCTTTCTCATCTGCAACTAGATAGATAGGTGAGTTGTTATACTCACAATCAAGGTTAAGACAATATATATTACCTTTCCTAATGCCAGTCAGAATGATCTCTTGATCACTTGACCCATTTATTTGGCACTCACCCTTGAGGAAATAGATATCATAACCAAGATCACTTAGTTGACTTATGCTAATTAGGTTATGTTTCAGACCTTTCACATAAGCCACTTGAGTTATACAGATAGAGTTACTAGAAATGTTACCAAACCCTTTGATGACACCTTTTTCTGATCCACCAAAGATTACTTTGGGTCCATTCTCTATGGGATAATAGTCCTTCAACATCCTTCTTATTCCAGTCATGTGCGTGGAACATCCACTATCCAAGTACCATATAGGGGTATGGCTACTTGGACTCACCTGCATCAAATAAAGATTTACTTTAATAGTATTTTGTTTTATGTGGTCTCTTATTAAATGATGACGCACGTCAATGTGTTTGGAACTAGAATGATGAACTGGATTATTTGTTAAGTCAATTGCACTTTTATTATCACACTTTAGTTCAACTGTTTCATGAACAATTCAAAAGTCTTCTAAAGTTTGATTCATCCAAAGATCTTGTGAACAACAACTGCCTCGTGCAATGTACTCGGCCTCAGTGGTGGATAAGGCAATAGAATTATGTTTTCTACTCGACCATGAAATTAGTGAAGGGCTAAGTAAGTGACAGGTGCCACTAGTGCTTTTTCGATCTAATGAACAACCAGCATAATCAAAATCAGAAAAACTATGTAATATAAAGGTATCATTGTAAGGATACCAAAAACATAACTTAGATATGCCAATAAGATATCTAAAATTACATTTAACTACTTTTAAATGAGATCCTTTGGTATTTGCTTGAAATCTAACACATAAACATACAACGAACATAATGTCAGGTCTAGATGCAGTCAAGTACAACAGTGATCCTATTATTCCTCTATATAGTGTTTGATCTATGGATATTCAACTTTCATCCATTTCCTAACTTTTATGAGACACTCATGGGGGTATTTGCTTGTTTTAGATTTTGAAACCCAAATCTTTTTAAAACAACATGAATTATTTAGATTGACAAATAAAAATTCCATCATGCTTTTGAGTAATCTGAAAACCAAGAAAATAAGTGAGTTCGCCTACAATGCCCATTTCAAATTCATTCTTAATAATATCTATAACATTATCACATAATTTTTCATTTGTGGATCCAAAAATAATGTAATCAACATATATTTGTAAAACTATAAGATCTCCATTATTATGTTTAACAAATAGAGTACAATCAGCACTAACCATTTTGTAATCATTCTTTAATAAATAAACAGTCAATCTATCATACCATGCTCGGGGTGCTTGTTTCAAACAATAAAGGGTTTTTTCTAATTTAAAAACATGATCAAGAAAATTTAACATCAACAAAGCCTGGAGGTTGTTATACAAAAACCTCTACCTTAATATACCCGTTAAGAAAAAAAGTTTTAACATCCATTTGAAAAAATTTAAACCATTTAAAACTAGAATATGCAATAAATATTCTAACTACTTCTAAATGTGCTACGGGTGCAAAAGTTCATCAAAAACAATTCCTTCTATTTGTGAATATCCTTTTACTACGAGTCTAGCTTTGTTCTTAGTGACCCTAGATTCACTATCTAGTTTATTTTTAAAAATCCACTTCACCCCTACAATAGGATGATTTGGCGGTCTTTTTACTAACTTCCAAACCTTATTGCGTTCAAATTGATTAATCTCATCTTTCATAGCTAAAAATCAAGAATTATCATTTAAAGTAGCTTCAACACTTTAGGTTCTGTATTAGAAATAAAGCACATATTAGAGAATAACTCACGTACAGATGAACGAGTACTTACCTCTCTTGACGGTTTTCCAATAAATATTTCTTGGGGATGATCTTTTGAGAATCTTAGTTCACTTGGAGGCACATATTCTTGCTTTTCTTCTTCTTCTTCTTGTTCGACTCCATTTTCTTTATCATTGTCTCCAAGGATTTCATCATCATCCAACCATTGTAAAGGGGAGGACTCTTCGTCTTGACCAGTATTATTAGCTTCTACACAAGGGAAAAACTAATCAAATTTAACATATACACATTATTTAACCACTTTAGTCCTTTTGTTGTAAACACTATAAGCTTTACTCGTTGAAGAATAGCCAATGAAAATGCCATCATCACACTTTTCATCAAATTTGCCTAAATTATCCTTATTGTTCAAAACAAAGCATTTACAACCAAAAAATTTAAAATAAGATACATTTGGTTTCTTTTGGAAATATAACTCATAAGGTGTTAATTTCAATAGAGGTCGAAGCATATCACGATTAATAACATAACTAGCAGTACTAACAGCTTCGACCCAAAATGATTTGGGTAATTTGTATTCAGATAGCATAGTACGAGCTAGTTCTTGCAAAGTTTTATTTTTCCTCTCTACCACACCATTCTGTTGAGGCGTGTGAGGATCGGGAAATTCATGTTTAATTCCTAACTCATTGCAAAAAAAATACAAAATTTTTATTATAAAATTCACCTCCATGATCTGAACGAATGCATTTTATTTTAAACTCTAGTTAATTTGAACACGTATACATAATTTGGAAAATTCCAAAAACGCATCAGATTTATACGTTAAGAAAATTGTCCAACATAAGCGAGAATAAACATCATTCAAAACAAAGGTGTATTTTCTACCACCTAGACTTAGTGTATTAACAGGACCAAATAACTCCATATGAATCAATTTTAAAGGCCTAGTAGTGGAAACGACATTTTTTCTCTTAAATGAAGACTTTAAAAATTTTCCTTTTTGACATGATGAACATAAAGACGACAAATTTCCACGCAAAAAGGTAAACATTTATCTAGTTTATTTTGAGAGAATTTTATAATTAACTTAGAACTAAAATGTCCAAGACGACTATGCCACAAATCTAACTCATAATTTTTAGATATAAAACACTTTAATGAAGAATGTGACAACATTAAATTTAATCATGTAGACATTTTGAAACCTAGGAGCAGTAATAACTGTATCATTTGTTATGGAGTTAATAATTTTGCACAAGTTTGAAGACGAGTAAAATAAGACATTTAAGCTAACATCAAATAATTGACTTATAGAGATTAAATTATGCTTCAAACCTTTAACATACAAAACATTTGAGATAGTAAATGATTTGTTACCTACTACTCCAATGTTGTTGATTTTTTCCTTTTTGATATTCACCAAATGTAACTACTCCTCTTTTCTTCATCTCTAGGCTAAGGAACTTTGAATTTTTTCCCGTCATGTGCTTGGAACATCCTGAGTCCAAGTACAACATGTCTTCTTTGTCCTTAGCCTGCCAACACACCTAGAAAGTGGATGAGAGTAAAGATCTGGTTACCCAAGTGGTTCCTCCCAAAGTATAGGTGGAAGCCTTAGGTACCCAGATTTGTTTAAGAGAATAGTGTCCCGTCTTCTTACAAGTGTGTGTTGTGTGACCAAACTTATCACATTTGGCACACCTGATGAAAGAATTCTATGATATTTTTAAAATAAATTTTGACCTTTTATTGGAAGCTACAGGGATAGTGGTTTTATTATTTTTTATTTGAAAAAAAAAGATTTTCTGGACTTTTTCTTATCATCGGCGATAGTGCATGTCGCCAGACGATAGTGTTCAGGTGAGTATCCAAGTCTGAATTTTGATGAACCATAGTACTGGTCTGCCAAAATCATATTTAGTGATTTTTGGCCCACTTCAAATTTGTTTGGCCATTTCTAAGACGCGAACTTGTCCCCATAATATAGTATTTTCGGCAATAATGGTGCCACATCAGTTTGCGAAGGAATTTCTGCTGCATTCCACTTGCGATTGAGAAAACTTTAGAGACCTCTCTAAGGCTTCTTTCTCTCTTGTAAGAGTTTCAACCAGAGTTTGAGTCTTAGAGAGATCTTTCTCAAGCTCTAGTATCTTTGTAAAAGAGGGATAATCCTATATACATATTGCTTTCTCCTTTCCAAGCACTTTTACTTCATTTATAAATTTTCTATTTTATTTTACTAAAAATTTATTTTATATTTAATTAATTGAATTTCATCCAATTTTTTATCTAAATATTTGCAGGTTCTTAAAAATTCAGAATATAAATCATCATATGTTTCAGGAGTTACCACAGTGTCGCTCTGGACACTGCTTTCATCATCATGTGATGAAACGCTCTTTCCCATCAAGCACATATTGGCCACCTCTTCAGTTTCTAACCCTGAACTGCTTGATTCCTCAGAAGTGACTTCATCCCATGTTTCTGCCTTCAGAACTTTCTTCTTATCTTTCTTCTTGTGTCGCTTCTCCTTCAGCTCTTTCAGATACTTTGGGGGCTTTCTCTTTATGTGGCCAATTCTCCTGCAATGATAGCACTCAGTTTGTTGTCTATCTTCATCATCCTCTCCATCAGCTTGAGCTTTTCATTTCCTAAACCCAGATTCTTGCTTCTTAAAAAATTTCCTGAAAGAATTTCTTCTTTCAGGATTTCTCATGAACTTCCTAAATTTCTTCACAAGTAGGCTTTTTCATCTCCATCGTCACTCTCATCGGACTCGCTTTCCTCTTCCTTCTTGGACTTCACGCCAAAGCTTTCTTTCTTGCCTCCAGGATATAATCTTTTTGTTTAATCCTCAATTCTACTTCATGGGTTTTTAGGTTTCCTATAAGATTCTCAATTTGGAGAGACTTTAGATCGTGTGACTCCGAGATGGCAGTCACTTTTGGATTAAACTTCGGGGGAAGCGATCTGAATATTTTTCTCACCAAATCTCCATTTGAGAAATTCTTTCTTAGAATCCTTGAGTCGTTCACTATCTTGCTGAACCTTGTGTACATGGAGTCAACATCCTCATCAACCTCCATCTTTAACTTCTCAAATTCTGATTCTAACTAGAAAAACATCGAGTCCTTTACCTCCGATGTACCTTCATGAGTAACTTCAAGAAGATTCAATATCACAGGCACAAACACGATTTAATTTAGTCCTATCTAATGCACAAAATAAGGCGTTCATTGACTTAGCGTTATTTTTACAACGAAGCTTATCAGCTTCATCCCATTTATCCTTGGGTTTTTCCATTGAAACACTTCCTACTACAGTTATAGGAGCAGTGTAGCATGTTTCTACCATGCCCCAAATATCGATATCTAGTGCTATAAGAAAGCCTCGCATTCGAGCTTTCCAATAGTTGTAGTCAGTGCCCGTGAATAAGGGAGGTCTACTTATACCTTTCCCCTCAGAAAAAAGTGAGTGTTTTGCGCCATTACTCCCGATGGTGAAACCGATTTTGGAGTAACCTCGCTCTGATACCAATTGTTGGATCGTGTGACGCCCTTAAAAGGGGGGGGGTGAATAATGATTATTTAAATTTTTTTAATTCAGACAAATTTTGCTTGATGAATAAAAACAATATAATTAAAGATGAAAATGTATACTAGCAAAGAAAAACAATGATATATTTCAAGTGGGATAAATTTGAATACAAGGTATTTCTATAGAGATAGAGACAAAGGCTCATGAAACAAATAATTTACTTGTGTTTTCACTGGTCCTTCTACTAAGAACCGGCAGGCTAAAGCATATCTCACCCTAGATCTTGATACTAGCCTCCCCTTAGATCTAACCACAATCTAGATGCTGCACAAAAGGGAACAATTTCTCCCTAAGCCGCACAATGACTCGGACGCCACTCATAAGGCAACGATTTCCCTAAGTCACACAAGGACTTAGATGCCACGCACAAGACGGTGATTTCTCTTATCGATTACAATAATAAAATAATAGAAACAAGTACAAAACAAATTGAACTCTTTAGGCTAGACACTCCCTTCAAACAATACGCTGAAGATGCCGACGAATCCTTGCCAGAGTTACTTCAAATGTTGTAAACATGCTGTCAATCTTTCGCGCTTTGTCCCTCTTGAGAGTATGGAGTAAATCTGAGATCTGGAGCTCTTTGGATCATCTAAATAGGAAGGTACACTCCTGGTCATAAAATTCGTGTTCCCTACAAGAAATAGAATGGATTTTATACTATGGCAATATCGCCTGGCGACATTGGGTATTGTAAGGGATAACTGTGACCACGTATCCCACGAACTCCTTATTTTCACATCGCAGATCCATCGATCGTCGAATGTTCACTATCGCCTGGCAATACTGGATATCGCCACCTGGCGATAGCGATGTAACGGATGCCACGTCGCCCACGAGCTTTTTCGAATGTCGAACGAAGATGTGTCGAGCGGCGCTATCGCCTGTCGGCGATACTCAGTAACGCTTGGCGATATCTCTCCGGCTCAGTTCTTACCTGTGATATCTGCACACCACAAACACCCAAAAATTAAATACAAACAAGATTGTTATTAGCAAACCAAGAAGCATGGAATGCATGCTCCAACATGGTTTAGGTACACATTCAATTATCCTATTAAAAATGACATTACCCCAGTTGGTCTTCTTGGTGAGGAATACCCTTGTCATTAATTCAAACATCTTTCTAGAAATCTTGTCATGTGATCCAGTCTTGAAGATTAGAGCCTTTCTTATGATTTCAGCAAGGATTTTTTCTCTGAGATTCATCCCTTTCCTAATAATATAACTACTGGTGTGCTTGGACATGCCATACCATTTCAAGGCCGACCTTATATCATCTTGGAATAGTTCATCTTCTTCCTCCAAATCATTGAGCATGAAGAGCTTCAGTGCCTTGTCAAATCTTTCTGACATTGATTTTAATCTTCTCACCATTGATGGACATTTTAATCTTTGTGGAGGAAGAGTTCACCTTGGCATTAATATATAATTCAAGTACTTCACTCTTATAGATGGTACATGGCTAAGACAGTACAAATTCCAATTCTACGATAGTGAGAATGTGGATAACTGACATGATTTCTTCAGGAGCAACACAAAATACATTTCAAACAACTTCACTGCCGTCAAACAGGAAGTCAACATTCTTGGAAGCCATTTAATCTTGAGAGATTGATTGAATAGGGAATGATGATGCACAAAAACAAGGGTATGTGACAAAGTAATTTTGAAGGGAAATCGAATGAAGGTGTTTATTCTAGGCACGATTTCTATTTATACCCTACCATATTCAAGAAGGTGGAGAGGTGCGTACCTTGCCATGATTTTAATTTTTATGGATGAATGAGATTTAATTGATATTTTGAGGCTTGTTAAACCCATCGGAATGTATGCATCAAGTGTACTCGACACTCTCAATGCCTAGGGTTGATTCAACACAGTCAACTCCTGGAGTTGATTCAACGCACTCAATTCCTGGAAAGTTAATCTTTTTCTCCCTTATGTTGTCCTGCAAAAGTTTATCCTCCAATTGCATACAAATATATATAATATATATATATATATATATATATATATATATATATATATACATAAAGAGATGATTTACAAGATTAAACCTACTTGAAGTTCAACATTCCTAATTCACACTTAAAACTGTTGAACTTTGCTTCATCAAGAGGCTTAGTAAAGATGTCAGTCACTTGTTTGTTAGTGGAGATAAACTCAAGGCTGATATATTCTTTCTCAACATGCACTCTTATTAAGTGATATCTAATTTAAATATTCTTTGTCCTGCTATGTGATACATGATTTTTAGCTATTGAAATAGCACTTGAGGAATCATAGAATATTGGAGTTTTACTTAGCTGGATGTTGTAATCCTGAAGGTTATGTTGTATCACAAGGAGCTGTGCATAACATCTTCCTGCTGAAATGTATTCAAATTAAGATGTGCAGATAGCTACAATGGTTTGCTTTTTGCTGCTCTAGGATACCAGCCTTCTCCCTAGAAATTGATAGGTACCTAAAGTACTTTTATTATTTTCTTTGAAACCTGCAAAATTTGCATCTGAGTAACGTGTTAGTTCAAATTCATTATTCCTTGGGTACCAAATACCAAGATCAGGTGTTCTCTTAAGATATCTAAGAATCGTCTTTGCAGTAATATAGTGAGATTCTTTAGGGAAAGCAAGGTACCTAGCACAAATACATGTAGCAAACATAATGTTTGGTCTACTAGCAGTCAAATAAAAGAGGGAGACAATTATTCCTCTATACAAGGTTTCATCAACTGGTTTCCAATTCTCATCCTTTTCTATAGACATTCCCAACCCCATAAGAGTTTTCATGGTAGAGTCACTCTCCATTTTAAATTTCTTGATTAACTCTTTAGTGAACTTGGACGGAGAAATAAGTAGTCCATCCTCAGATTGTATAACTTGGAGGCTTAAAATATACTTGATTTCACCCGTACTATACCTCTTAATTTGCCTTCGCATAAGTTTAACAAACATTTTGTAACACCCCTATCCGGCGCATAGTATATAACAGTAGGTCCGGCCGGGGCCCGACGCCATATACTACGGACAGACCGGTTGGTTACGCATTGAAATCATTTAACCAATCACAACGTCCTACACAGCACCTAGAGGAAGCAATTATTAAGTTGCACAATTAAGGACCCTGCTAACATGAATGTCCATGCGATTAAAAACAAGTAATGTTTAATACACGAATATTGGCCTTAAAGCCTTACAAGAGTTTGCTTAATAAAAAAAGTCTTCCAAACCACGGCACGCAGGCCGGTCACACATGAGTACACAAAAAAACACTCAAAACTTAACCTTCGAGGGCCGGCACAGCAACTCGGGCTTTAGCCCGCTAATTACCTCTCGGCTTCGCAGCACCTGCAAGCAACAATCCACCGCACGGTGGTAAACAAAAGCAACGGTCAGCTATGCTGACCAAATTATAACGATTCCGCACCCAAACCGGGGCGGCAAAGCTTCTTCCCTGCAATTGTTAGCAAAACAAGCAACATATCAAAATAAGCATCACATCACAGGTGCACGCTCACATGGCCGTACACCCCGTGCTCTCAGGGCACTTACTCGGCGGGCAAGTTCGAACCCCGTCCGGTCCTTGACTCCGCCACCACCCCCAGGGTGGCAACCTTGTGAGCATTTAGTCCTTTCAGCCGTAGCCTAGACTCGATATCCAAACCTCGGTAAGTCCCACGTAAAACTTTAGGTCGCTTTAACCGAGCAGGTGGAGCGGGTAGGGGTACACTAGTCCGTTGCTCACCCCGCCGTTGCCAATTGGCCTTTGACGTGGACTAAGCTTCCCCAGTCCCAAATACCGTTCAAATACAGTACATAGCCCTGCTATGTACCCGGTTGGCTCCCAGGCCATCGGTATGACAGAAATGCGTTTTCGTCCAGATTTTCGGGTGCACCTCGAGGTTAATCCCCCAGATTCCCTGATGCATTCTACCGCATAGCAACCCGAAAACAATCAAAATGCTCGGAGTCTTCTCCGGCTAAAAAATGCATAGCAAATCATCACCGATCCAGACCAACACGTTCGGGTAGGCTTCACACATCATGCCTATGTCCGTACTACGATTCCAGACTCTAACAAGGGGGACTTCACATATCTACCCCAAGGAATACCAGAATCTCGGCGCACACTCGCGGGAGAGGGGTTTCCCCATGCAAGGGAAGAAGAGCTTCACATGCTCAAGAAGAGAATCATTACCCTTGCGCTTTTACTCGGTGCCATGATGATCTAGTCAGATGGAAAGCACCGTATCGACCTCGCCTTTGCGAATCCGGACTCGGATCGTGATTTGGAGCTCCGAAGCTCCGTCGGTGACCGGATCTTTTGTCTTCTTCCTCCTCCTAGCTCTCCCTTCTCTCTAGATCTTAGAGAGATAAAGACCAAGTGAAATGAGGGCTTCTAAACCCTATTCCCGGATATAACATGCCAGCAGCAGCCCTGAACCGTCGGATCCCAAATCAAGAAATCGAACGGCTGCGATTCAGCCCAATTTTACAAAATCTGGGCCGAACACGGGAAGCAACACGGTCGTATGCATGGCTGTGTCATCCATTCGCCGTCTTGACTGACGCGATATCAAGCACACGGCATTCGACACAGCCTCCGACACGCCCGTATCGCATGCGACACGGCCGTGTCATGACCCGTGTCACGCCCCGTGTGCAACGACCAACACTCTTTTCCTGAGAAGGACACGACCTGCGACACGGCACCCGACATGCCCGTGTCACATGTGACACGCCCGTGTTTGTGCCCATGTCATGACCCATGTACATGACTCAGAAAACTCCCAAGCATGACACGCCCGTGTCCCAGGCCGTGTGCCTCAACTCGACGATCGCCGATCGTCAAAACGTCGACCACATGACCCGTGGTTGAACACGCCCGTGACACCCCCATGTCACGCCCGTGACACGCCCGTGTCACGCCCGTGACACCTGCTCCAAACCCAGACTTGGCTTAAAATGTCACCCGTCCCTCTTTTGAGTTTCGGGGGTGTTACAACTCTCCCCCCTTAAAAGAATTTTGTCCACGAAATTACTAAAGGAGAGAAAACAGAAACTCTCAACAGTACCCAGGCGGAACAGCTCCGGGTACACATCCAGCATAGATTGCTCTCATTCCTAAGAGAGCTCCTTGCTATCGCAATTGCCCCACCGGACAACGACTATCTTGATCTCCTTGAGACAAAGTCGCTCAACTTCATGGTCTCCAAAATGAACAGGTTTGACCCTAGACATCAACCTTTCGTCCACCAAAACTTGATCACTCACGATCAAGTTCGAAGGCTCTTGCGCCGCCTCAGCAAACCGCTCCAAAACCTTAAGTGGTCCAAGGTATACCGGGATCAGCTTCCCCAAGCGTCGCTCCCGTGAAACACTCTTGAATGACTAAAACTTCCCATGCGCCATCCGATATTTCCACCTTCCGATACGTGGCGTTAAAGTACTTAGTCTGCCTCTCCCGAGCGATTAGCAACAGTGCTCATATTGTTCGAACCAAAGGGGTAGTGTTTACCACCTCTTACTTTAAATACAACTTCGTGTCATCCTTTTCTAGCCTCGACAACGGCATGCGACGACTTCTACCAAGAAGGGCCTCGAAGGGCGGAATTTGCATGCTCGTTTGGTAGCTAAAGTTGTACGCAAACTTTACCAAAACAGATTACCTTCCCACTGCTTCCCGAAGTCTAGAATGCACATGCGAAGCACGTCCTCCAACGTCCTATTGACCCACTCGGTCTGCTCATCTGTCCGCGAATGTAAGACTGGACTAAACTACAACTTAGTCTCAAGCACTTTCTGTAAGCACCTCCAATCATTGGACGTAGAATGCCCACCTTGATTGCTCACGATGTTGCGGGGCACACCATATAGTCTAACTATGTTATCCAAAAACATTTGCCATTTACTCCGCCGAATTATCCTTCCTATGCGGAATGAAGTGCGACACTAAAGTCAACACAATTACGATCACCCACACGGCGTCGCTTCTTCACTGTGACTTTGGCAAACTATGCACACAGTCCAGTCGAACTTCTATTCCGAACTAGGCAAGGATTAATGAATCCCCCGGCACTTGGCACTCTGCCTTCACTAAGGCGCAAGGCTTGTGCTTAGCCACAAACAACGCTACGGCTCTCTTGAGCCCCGGCCACCAAAGCAATTTCTTAGGATAACGGCACAACTCGTGCTTCCTAAGTTAATTGAGTACTTTGTATAACATACCACAACTCCTCCCATCAATTGCCCACGCTTGGGCCGCACAAACGGTTGTCTTTCCTTGGTAGCCCACCTACAACCGTCGATTTGGGATTTTGACCCACCGAGCCGCACCCATGATTTCCTTCAAGCAGCTACACAAACCATAGTATGCCAACTACGATCAGCCAGGCTATACTGGCCTTCCGACCAGCTCCATTATGCTTCGACGCTAGTATGCTTGTCAACGCAAGAGATAGCTAACATCTCCAACTCCCAGGTCAAGCCCTCAACATGAACCTAAACCTAGTTGGCTTGGGCGGAAGCCCTATGTCTCAACGCATCCGCAACACATTGCCGTACAACAAGCACAAAATAACTTTAGAACGTATAGTCCCCCAGGAACTCCATCCATTTTTGCTGCCTTAATTTCCGACCCTTTTGATCCAATCGATATATCAGACTCCTATAATCGGTACAAACATCGACTTAAGCGTCATACGAATAATGCCTCCATAGCTTAAGCGCAAAACACACGGCCGCTAACTCCAGATGGCGGACATGGCAATTCCCCTTGTGCTCTTTCAACTAATATGATCCATAAGCCACAACATTACCACGCTGCAGCAGCACGCAGTCCAATCCACTACCCAAGGCAGTGCCGTAGATCTCACGGCTTTTGGTTCCACTCGGCGAACTTAACATTGGTGCTGTGGTTGACCAACTCTTTAACCCTTCAAAGTTTGGGCGCACTCGCGCTTCTAAGCAATCCTTTTAAGCTTTTTCTTGACAACGATGCGAGGGGTAATACTATCCGCGGGAAGTCCTCTACAAAGCGCCTGTAGTAGCCGACCACACCAGAAACTCTGGACTTCCGCTACCGAGACAACACAGGCCACCCTCGTATTGCGAATAACAACGTTGGACCCACACGCTCTCACTCTACCAACTAAAGGACCAAGAAGCGCTACGAGGATAACCCAAGACTCGTGTTCGGAGAACTTGTTGTATACATGGTTCCTTCTTAGCGTCCACGAAACCAAGAGTTGATATTCAGAAGCGATACGCTTCGCACTAAAATTACCCCCAATGTTTCGTCGATGAAGACGATCACAAACTGGACTAGGTACTCCATGAACATTCCGTTCATCCGGTCTATGAACACTGTTGCCACACTTGACTGCCAAGACAACACGATCGTAGACTCAGATTTCTCATCACTCGTGCTTAACACCGCCTTTGCTATAACACTTACCCTTATTCTCAGATGAGGGTAACCGGAATTACGATCCACTACTGAGTCCACCGAAGACCCGACTAACTGATCAGAAGATAATCGATCATTTGGATCGATTACTTGTCCTATTTCTGCAAACTTACACAGCTCTTTGCAACAGATACAAAATTTCAAGCTCCCGTCCTTCTTCTGGGTAAAGAGGACCGGTGCGCTCCAAGGCAACGAGCTTGGACGCACATACCCTTGCTCCATCAACTTTTCTAGTTGAACCTTTAACTCCACTATCACTTTAGGCATCTGCCTATAAGGAGAGTGTGACACAGGTTTAGCACCTGGCACAACTCAATCGTGAAATCGATCTCTCGCTACGGTGGGGCTCCAGGGAGATTGTTTGGGAACTCATCGGGATACTCACAAACTACTGGGCTACTACCCAGTGTGGACTTAGGTGTTTCAGCCTCCACTAACGTGAAGAACAGATTTGCACAAGCACAAACTGTCTTGACCACCAGGAGGGAAGACGTCAGCGTCCTGCTCGATCCCTTCGGTTCCACAAACGTTGTCTCCTGCCCAACACCCAGCTAGGTCTCTTTACAGTTGCAAACGATAAAAGCCCTCTGCCCTGAAAGCCAGTCAATACCAACTATGACGTCGAACTCTACTAGCGGCAACAGCGACGCTAGCAAGTCAAATCCTTGACTTTCAAAAAGACTCTTATTGCCCAGACTGTATCTCCGTACGTATTGGACGACCACTGGGCAATAACCTATCCGAATTGTTCCTTTACCATCGAAGGGAAAACTCCGATGCACGATACAGATTCTTCGGATAACAGGAATGCGAAGTTCCCGTGTCTAAACTATGCTCTCTCCGGATTACCAATATTCCAAAACAAAGCCTAAAACTTCCATTTCTATGTTACCACACATAAGGTATCCGACATAAGGAACTAGTTTGCTAACAAGAAGAACCATACCTGACATCCCGATGGTCGGCCACATGGCCTCCTGCTTGCCAAGGATGTTCACTCCCAGTTGGGCCGAAGTAAACAGCGATGCGATGGATGCCACTGCCTTGCCTTTCTCTACAGATATCTCCCCCGGCTTATTTTTGGACATTAGGCGTCCACTTCGACAATCCCGGGCATAGTGCCCCGGCTTTCCACAAGCAAAGCAAGCATCCGGGGTTTGAACTGTAGTCGCTCCGGATGTGCTAGAGGAAGGGACTAGCCCAGACCTCCTAGACTTCTTATGCCACCTACGGTATCCAGATTTTGAGGTTGGCATTTTGAACATCGTTTCCTTTAGACCGGAGGCTTCAACTGCTCCTTCCAAAACTTTCCTTGTCTTCTGAGCACTCTCCCAACAATCTCTGGCGAGGTGCCCTTTCTTGCCACAAGAATAACAATTGTAATTGGTTTGGCTAGTAGATGATTTAGCCTCTTTACTCAGCGTCTTACGATAGACAGTCCTTATAAGATCTATAGGGTTTGGTACCCTATTCACTAGTACTTGGTGAGTTTTCCCCAACTCCATCTCCAAAGCTCTGGCCAACTCCACCAAAGCTCGGAATCCCAATAACTTTGGTCCTAGTAGTAGGATACGCAACTCGCTGCGCAGACCGTTATAAAATCTATCAACTATAGATTGCTCGCTTTCCCATTCAAAGCCTGGGTAGCGCCTTAACATAAGGAACGTCTGCAAATATGCGTCAACTGAATGCGCTCCCTGCACCAAAGTCATGCTCATCCGCTGCTCTAATGGACCCCCAAATGCCCTTTGCTCCAACATACCACCCGATGTTGGGGCCATCTCAGGGACAATGGGTTGCACATTACTCCCATGTTGTGCGTTGGTCACAGCGAATACCGCTTTAACCACCCTTCTTATGGTTTCCAAAGACGTAGGGTTCTTAGGAACGTTACTTGGTGCAGAACTTTGCTCAGCAAACGCGTGTTTAGACTGCCACGCTCCACTTCCGGACACCTATAGCCGTTCAAAACACCATAAGTGACTTAACAAAATTGCAAAAAGCAATTATAGGAACACGCAGGTTCCTCAAACATGTGTATTTTCATTCCTAAGTGGACATTCATGGGTTCTTTTCATGTTATAATGATGACGCACACACATGTGCTCACCACCCCTTAAAGTGAATTCGTCCACGAATTCATTTAAGCTTGACCAAAATCAGTTGTCTTATACCAATTTGTAACACCCCTATCCGTCGCATAGTATATAATAGTAGGTCCGGCCGGGGCCCGACGCTATATACTACGGACAGACCGGTTGGTTACGCATTGAAACCATTTAACCAATCACAACGTCCCTACACAGCACCTAGCGGAAGCAATTATTAATTTGCACAATTAAGGACCCTGCCAACATGAATGTCCACGCGACTAAAAACAAGAAATGTTTAATACACGAATATTGGCCTTAAAGCCATACAACAGTTTGCTTAATAAAAAGTGTCTTCCAAACCTCGGCACGCAGGCCGGTCACACATGAGTACAAAAAGAAAAACACTCAAAACTTGGCCTTCGAGGGCCGGCACAGCAACTCGGGCTTTAGCCCACTAATTACCCCTTGGCTCCACAGCACCTGCAAGCAACAATCCACCGCACAGTGGTAAACAAAGGCAACGGTAAGCTATGCTGACCAAATTATAACGATTCCGCCCCCAAACCGGGGCGGCAAAACTTCTTCCCTGCACTTGTTAGCAAAACAAGCAACATAGCAAAATAAGCATCACATCATAGGTGCACACTCACACGGCCGTACACCCCGTGCTCTCAGGGCACTTACTCGGCGGGCCAGTCCGAACCCTGTCCGGTCCTTGACTCCGCCACCACCCCCAGGGTGGCAACCTCGTGAGCATTTAGTCCTTTCAGCCGTAGCCTAGACTCGATCTCCAAACCTCGATAAGTCCCACGTAAAACTTTAGGTCGCTTTAACCGAGCAGGTGGAGCGGGTAGGGGTCCACCAGTCCGTTGCTCACCCCGCCGTTGCCAATTGGCCTTTGACACGGACTAAGCTTCCCCAGTCCCAAATACCGTTCAAACACAGTACATAGCCCCGCTATGTTCCCGGTTGGCTCCCAGGCCACCGGTATGACAGAAATGCATTTCCGACCAGATTTTCGGGTGCATCTCGGGGTTAATCCCCCAGATTCCCTGATGCATTCTACCGCATAGCAACCCGAAAACAATCAAAATGCTCGGAGTCTTCTCCGGCTAAAAAATGCACAGCAAATCATCACCGATCCAGACCAACACGTCCGGGTAGGCTTCACACATCATGCCTATGTCCGTACTACGATTTCGGACTCTAACAAGGGGGACTTTACATATCTACCCCAAGGAATACCACAATCTCGCCACACACTCGCGGGAGAGGGGTTTTCCCATGCAAGGGAAGAAGAGCTTCACATACTCAAGAAGAGAATCGTTACCCTTGCGCTCTTCCTCGGTGCCATGACGATCTAGTCAGATGGAAAGCACCGTATCGGCCTCGTCTTCGCGGATCCGGACTCGGATCGTGATTTGGAGATCCGAAGCTCCGCTGGTGACCGGATCTTTGGTCTTCTTCCTCCTCATAGCTCTCCCTTCTCTCTAGATCTTAGAGAGATAAAGCCCAAGTGAAATGAGGACTTTTTAAAACCTATTCCCGGATATAACATGCCAGCAACAGCCCTGAACCATCGGATCCCAAATCAAGAAATCGAACGACTGCGATTCAGCCCAATTTTACAAAATCTTGGCCGAACACGGGTTGTAACACGGCCGTGTGCATGGCCGTGTCGCCCATTCGCCATCTCGACTGACGCGATATCCAGCACACGGTAATCGACACGGCCTCCGACACGCCCGTGTCGCATGCGATACGGCCGTATCATGACCCGTGTCACGCCCCGTGTGCAACGACCAACACTCTTTTCCCGAGAAGGACACGGCCTGCGACACGGTACCCGACATGCCCGTATCACATGTGACATGCCCGTGTCTGTGCCCGTGCCATGACCCGTGTACATGACTCAGAAAACTCCCAAGCGTGACACGCCCTGGGACACGCCCGTGTCCCAGGCCGTGTGCCTCAACTCGACGATCGCCGATCGTCAAATCATCCACCACATGACCCGTGGCCGAACACGCCCGTGACACGCCCGTGTCACGCCCGTGACACGCCCGTGTCACGCCCGTGACACGCCCGTGTCACGCCCATGACACCTGCTCCAAACCCAAACTTGGCTTAAAACGTCACCCGTCCCTTTTTTGAGTTTCGGGGGTGTTACACATTTATCATAAGTCATCATCAGTAGACCCAAAAACTATGTGATCAACATAAATTTGGACAAGGATTATCTTACCCTTGACTTCCCACAAGAATAATTCTCTTCTATCTTTCCCCTTCAGAATTTGTTCTCAATGAGAAAGCTAGAATGGGTTTCATACCAAACCCTTAAGGCCTGTTTCAACCCATATAAAGCATTTCTAAATGAAATGCATGGTTAGGGAGAGAAGAATTGATAAAACATGATGGTTATTCAACATATACCTCCTCTTTCAGGTCACCATTCAAAAGAACTTGCTTAACATCCATTTGCTAGACCTTAAATCACTTGTAAGCTGTATATGCAATGAATAACCTTATGGAGTCAAGTCTAGCTACTAGTGTAAAGGTTTGATGAATTTCAATACCTTCCTCTTGCAGGCATCCTTTAACAACCAGTCTTGCTTTATTCTTGATTATAACACCATTCTCATCTAGTTTGTTTTTGTATATCCACTTGGTTCTTATGATATTATGTCCTTTAGGTCTAGGAACCAACTTCTAGACATTACATCATTTGAATTGGTTTAACTCTTCTTGTATAGTCACAATCCAGTTTGGATATATGTTGGCTTCTTCAAACTTCTTGGGTTCTATCTGAGACAGAAAGCTTGAATACATAGCAATGTTGTGAATTCTACTCCTTATGGTTACACCCTATCATGCATCCCCAAAAATTAGATCTATGAGATGGTTTCTTAAGTTTCTAATGGTTGTTGGGATCCTCTATTCAGATTCTTGAACTTCATCTTCAGTGGCTTGAAGTTCATTTGCTCTTTGCATTTCACTTGGACCTTAATTTGGGATGAGCACACATTTATCCTTTTCTCTTTCAACTTGAAGTGTGTCATCAATCCTTAGTTTTCCTATAATTAAATATGCTCCGGTAACACTAGAAGAGCTTAGCAGTGCATTATGAATCATTGAAGTTTCATCATAAAATACATTAATATAATCTTCTATAACATGATTTTTCAAGTTGTAGATCCTACATGCTTTACTATGGCTGCTATACCCAACAAAAATACCCTTATAGGATTTTTCAGCGAAATTTATTAGGAAGGACTTCCCCTTGTTCAGCACAAAAGACTTGCTTCCAAAGATTATAAAATAATATAAATTTGGTTTTATGCCTTTCATCAGCTCATAGGGAGTCTTATTGTGATACTTGTTAATAGAGACACCATTTTGACATGACAGGCTGTGTTCACTGCCTCAGCCCAGAAATATTCTGGGAGAGTGGTATCACTTAGCAAAGTCCCCCCATCATTTATAAGAGTGGTATTTTTTCTCTCTATAATGCCATTTTGCTTGGGTGTTCTTGGAGGAGAAAATTCCTGAAAGATACCTTATTCTTTGTGGAATTTTATCATGCATTCAGAATGTAATTTTGTGTCATGGTCACTTCTGATTTTGACTACAGTGCAGTCTTTTTTCATTTTGAATCTCCTTGACAAAAGTCATAGAGCTATCTAAGGTATCAGACTTTTTCTTAAGAAAGAACACCCAAGAAAATATTGAATAGTCATCAATAATCACAATGGTATAGACTTTCCTACTTAGACTATTAATTGGCAAAGGACCGATTAAATCCATATGCAAGAGGCAGTACCTCTCAGAATCCTTGGACCCAATGCTTTTAAATGAGGACTTTGTCTGCTTTCCCTTTTGGCATACATAACAAATTCCCTCTTTAGCGTATATCAAGTTGGGTCTATTTCTAACCAACCCTTCACTAAAGCGCTTGTTGATAGCCTTATAGTTCAAGTGAACACGTCCCTTATGCCATTGCACAAAATAAGTGTCTTTCTCATTTGCTACAAGTCACACTGGAGAATCAGAGTTTAAACAAAGAAAAATAAAACACAATATATTTCCACTCCTATAGCCTGTTAGAAGGATCTCTTGGTCACTTCACCTATTAATTAAGCATTTATCCTTGTGGAATACAATGACGTAGCCTAGATCACAGAGTTGAGTTATGCTAATCAAATTGTGTTATAATCCATCCACATAAGCCACTTTTGTTTCAGATTTTATGTCATTGGAGATCATACCATAGACTTTAGTTAACCTTTTGTATGAACCACCAAATATGACTTTGGGTCCATTCGTCTCTAGAGTGAAATCTTTCAGATGGATCCTTGTTCCAATCATATGCCTGGAACATTCACTGTCCAAGTAATAGTTAGGCATTTGATGGGTATTTGGACTAACCTGCAATCACAGAATTAATATACCTTAGTCCTTGGTTCTTGTTAGCATAAACAATAATTTTTCTCGCAGATGCAGTCGTGATAGGAAGGCTTCTCTTTGCACTTGGCATATTAGGGTTATGCCAATAGTCAATGGTAAAGTTTCCCACCTTTCCATGGTACCAGCACTCATGTATGTTATATCTCCTCTTCTGAATAGCCTTAGAAGTGTGTGAACAATCAAATTTCTTTTGTTTAGCAAGGAGTGCAGCAGCCTTCTTCCTATTTATCTCATCAAGAATCTGGCTGATTGTAATCCTACAAGATGGTTCTCATGGTTGATTATGTTTGACAATAACATGTGCCCTCTTTGTATCTAAAAAGGTGTTGATGACATCATAAATAGCTAAGTGAGACTTGATTAGTATTGGTCACAACCTTATTCTTTTTTGAAAGATCTTTGGAGGAGGAAACTGCCTTATCCTTGAGTGTGGGTGTTGGAGCACTAAACACAAAGTGCCTATCTTCGGTCATTTGGATTTCTTCATGGGGATCCTTCAAGGAACTCAAAATAATGCTTTTTCTTCTTCTATTATAAGGTGCACTATTGCTCTTACAAGAAGAATTTCCATTATTCTAGTGACCATACTTGTTGTTATGGTCATACCTGTTAGAAAGAAATAGTACCTTCTGAAAGGTGATTTGTTGCACGACTGGAATATTGACTTTCAATTTTAGAATGGGCAAATCTAGCATTCCACTTGAACCCCAATCCATATTGATATTTTGAGAGAAGAATGAGTCTATAAGTGGCAGCACTGTCATAGCCTTGGAAAATTTCTTTATTACATCCTCTCTTTGAGGAGTTTATTTTCGAGATCCTTAATGATCTTGCATTTTTATCTTATGTTGCCAACTTGATTGATAGTGATTACTTTCAGTGGACTAATCACTTTGCAGATCTGAGCCAAAAATGAAGCAGACTCAGATTGCATGGTATTAGCTTGTTGTAAAGAAACAATCTTTTCCGCTTGTCTCTTGACAAACTTTTTTCTTTTCTTCAAAGACTACAAGAGAGCACCATAATAATTAATCAGTTGATTGACATCCTCATCAGGTTACTATCTATCCTCCTCAGTTGGGAATATTTCCCTCAATTATCCCTAGATTTTATTTGAAGAGGCATCACCATCAACACTAAGATCATAGTTGTATTTGTCATTGGTTAAGCTCATCATGTGCACGATCTTCCTTAGAACAAGGTTAGACATGTTGTCTAAGTGATAGTGATAAGTGGTCACAAGGTAGGCTGGTGGAGAGATAGTAGATCTATCTAAATCCACAAGCATTGAGTGAGGACAGATCACACAATTCAAGATGCAAAGAAATATGGTTAAGTCCACATGCATTGAGTGAAGCAAGCTCACTCAACACCAGATGCCAAAAAGCGCTGAGAGAAGATAGGGCAATCAAAGCCATTCATTATTGTTAGAGTAGGAAAGTGGCTGAGTCCACATGCGTTGAATAAAGCGAATTCACTCAATGTAATATAGCAAGAATGGTTGAGTAAAGTCAGGTTAGTCAAAGCCTGACTATTTACAAGGAAGAAAAGTGGCTAAGTCCATAGGCGTTGAGTGAAGGCAGTTCACTCAATGTCATACTGCAAAAAGCATTGAGTAAAGCTAGGATAGTCAAAGCTTTATCTTTGACAATAAAGAAATTTGGTTAAGTCCAGAAGAGTTTAGTGATGAAGTCTTACTCGATGCCTAAGAAGTTAAGACTATAAAAGTCTAGATGGCATTGAGTGATGAAGACTCACTCAATGCCTAAGCTGAAAGAAAATCTGTCAAAGTATAAGAGCATTGAATGAAGGGTCACTCAATGCCTCATCAAGAGAATATGTTAAAGAAGAAAGCATTGAGTGAAGAAGCTACATTCAACGCTTTCATTCAGGAATGCGACTAATGGTTTTGGAATTGAGTGATGAAGGCTCACTCAATGCCTAGTGATAGAAAATAGTCAAAGTACTTTGGCATTGAGTGATTGGTGATCGCTTTCCGCTTAAGAAAACTGTTTCTAACTAGCAATCCTATTAGGCAAGTATACCTATCGAACTGTAGCTACGGGACACAAGTGTCGTATTGAAATCCGGGAACTGTTGAGTACACAACCTCACACGAATACTATTATTTTATCGAAGGAAATCTTTAGGGTTAAAAGAGAAATCTAAACGCATTAAAGAAAGCAAATATTGCATAAAAAGAGAACTAATTGCAGTTAAGTAGAGAGAGCATAAAAGAAATGATTATAATAAAGGGTTGGAATGATGAAATGGAAATGCACTCGATCAAGAATCACCTCGACAAAAGTCGATTAAAAACACGATAAATAAACTTAAGCTTAATAGGGTAAAGGTCATTGACCGTGGAAGTTCCTAAAGCTTGAAAACGCTTCTCTCCAAGTCATGCCCAACTGAGTTTAGGAAGGTCCGACCTACTCTCGTCTAAATAGGTGGCCTAAAGCTCGCTTTACGCGGTGAACGACACTATTGGATTTTACTCCAATCCGGGAGATTTGGACGTCTTCCTCTCTCAAGGGGTGTGTACAACTCTCTTTACTCTTAAATGCTCACTTCAGACTATCGGCCTCTCGGCTAGCCAAGAATGAAAGCATAAATGGAAATTATATATAGATAATATAATTCCAATAAAGAAAAATCAAGATTAATTCGAAGGCCTAAATCCTAAAAAGAAAAGGTAAATTCAAAGCATCATAACTTAATCACTCAAACCTCGGATCTTCAAGATCTAGTACAAGGAGGATTAGTTAATCATAGTGGAGTGGAGGAGGGTGGATGAGGAGTAAAGCATTAAGAACACAAAAATAAGAAAAGAGCACTTATATTAATATAGAAAGAGAGCTACACTTGAAATGGAAATTACAATTGCAATGGAAATTGAAATCCATTTCTAGCCCTATAATTAGAAACTAGAGCAAGTGCAAAGATTAAAACAAAAGCTATTACAAAAGCTAAAACTAAACTATGGTTAAGAAAACTAAAATTAGAGAGAGAGAGAGAGAGATGGAAGAATACTAAAAACCGACAAGAAATAAAGGGGCAGCACTTCCCCCTCTCATCCCAAAACTTTTTGAAATGGAAGGGCCTTGAATTTATATGAAAAATTCTCGAGTTGGTCACGCCCTAGGTCATGCTCGGGGAGGGCATGTCAGGGGGCGCGACAGGTACGGGCATTGACCTCGGGCTCTAGATTCTGGCGGGCAGGATGATTGCTTATGTAGTTGTCGGACATGTCCTGGGTCACGCCCGTGTAGAGGGGGCATGACACTTATGCCACGTCGAAATCATTGGTTAGAAATCCGTCAATATTGGAAAAGGTGATGAACACGCCCTGGGTCACGCCCGTGACGGGGGCGTGATAGTACAATTGGCGTGCTGAGACGAAAAATGCATTTAATGCGGCGGTAAACTTCGGGAAGAGGGCAACACGCCCGTGTCATGGCCTGGGATACGCCTGAGGAGGGCATGTTAGTTGGCATGACAGTAGTTTTTCTGTTATTTGGTCTCTGTTGAAATGACAAGCTTGACACGGCCAGCAAGCATGGTCGTGTTCAAGGTCGTGTCCTACTCGGGATGAACTCTGGACTTTTTACTGGTGGCTGACTTCCTTGGGATCGGGTGACACGTCCTGTGACACGGCCAGGGAGTGCGTGATAGGGGGCATGTCATGTAATTTTTGGCCAAATTTCAGGAAACCTGCAAAAAGACAAGAAAATGTTAGTGACAATAATATTTATATAATAAAGATAAAAATAAGATAATAAGAGAAGATAAATGCCTTTAAAATACGAAAATACACCCTAATAGTTTAGACTACAAAACGTACTATCAGTGATGAATGCTCACACAATGCTTGCTAGTACAGAAAGATTGTCAAAGGAAAAAAGCATTGAGTGATGAAGGCACACTCAACGCTCTCAACGCCTGAGATGCAGAAAGATTGGCTGAGGCCAAAAGGCATTGAGTGAAGCTTGTTCAGTCAACGTTGTAAATGCTTGAGTAAGATAGAAATCTGTTTATGTGTTTTGGCTTTGAGTGAAGTTTGTTCACTCAATGCCTATACTAAATAATTTCAATTTGACAAAGTCCAAAGATTTTGATGTCAGCAAAATTCAAAATGTTGCGAGATTGCTACAGCACGCGATAAATGCGTCGTAGGCCTACTGCATGAATTTTACTGATAAAGATAAGTTTTAACTGTCAACTATTGTGGGCCCCACTGCTCTAATAGCCTTTGGACATCAGTAATAAAATGAATCAGATCGGCGAGAAGAAGATAAATTTTCCAGGATTATTTCTAAAAGACACTAGACTTCATCTTCTTCCTCTATCCATTATTGTAGAGCTTGAAGAACAAGTACAATCAACTGATCCGAAAGTTCAAAGAGGTAGTTTTTGCAATTTTCACCTACAATAGCACGATAAGAGATATCTCTGAGGTTGAAGAAGCGTCCAAGGCAAAACCCTAGATGAAGCTGATCTGAAAGCCAATACCAGTTAGTTATAGTTATCTTCACTTGCTACAACAAGTTTATAAGAAATTTTTGTGGTAAAAGAAGAAGCAGCAGGGTTTTACCCTTGCCGCAGCAACTTGAACATCAATAAAGATAGTTGTTATCATCTTCATAGTCAACAAGTTTAGATTAAATCTCTGAGAAAGAAGGTGCAGCAAGGGCTAACCCTAGCTGCAGCCACTTAACAGTTCTAGCTGAACATTTCTGAAGAAAATTTTCTAGAAGTTGTGAAGAAGAAGAAAGGACTGAATCTACTCACTCCAGGAAGGGAAGAAGAAGCAGAGCAAGTTCAAAGCTACTTCTCTGCAAGATACTTCTCAGCACAAGCCAAGTCAACCTGAAGACAAATATCTTGTTGCTATGAAGTAGGTAGGGACCAGTTCATCTCAACTCAGGAAGGCAGGCTCAGAGAAATATTTTCTAGAGTCAAATCTACACAACCCAACCTTTCCCTCTATAGGATCCATTCTTGGATCTGAGCTATAGGATCCTTTTGGATCTGTGTTAAAAGCTCGATGTTATAAAGGTTGAGTGTAGGATCCAGTTGTGGATCTAATGGAGGGCTTAAGGGCCTATGTTGTTGGAAATTTATTCCATGAGGTATGATCATTTGTTGATATAAGTCTACGGCTTGTATGCCTGAGGTAGAAACATGATTTCTCTAAGCTAAGAGAGTCATTCTCTTTGAGTTATAGGTTACTTGAGCCTGAATAGTATGATCCTTTGGATCTGAGGTAGGGTCGTTACGCCTAAGCTGTAGGAGAGTCATTCTCTCTTATTTGTAGAGCACTTGTGCCTGAGTTGTAGGATCCTTTGGTTCTAAGGTAGGGCCTTTGTGCCTGAGCTGTAGTAGAGTCATTCTCTCTGAGTTAGGATTATCCTCCATAGCCTAAGTGTAGGACTTGTGCTCATGTTTGAGGCAAGTGATCTTTAGATCTCTAAGCTATAGGATCCAGTCTTGGATATGAGATAGGTCTTTGAGCCTGGGGTAAGTCGTGGAGGAGACTGAGAGATCCTGTGAGATCTATGTTGTAAGCACTTAGGAGATGAGAATTGGAGAAGTGTCTTGTCTAACAAGCTGTTAGAAAGGTGAGAGAGATAGAGGACGAACCCATAATCTAGGGAACCACTATAAATTCTGTGTGTGCTCTTTTTGGAGTGTCTTGAAAACAAAAAACTACTAATTCACAAACCCTTTAAAGAAGTAAAACAAACTGATGGTCATAAAAGACTACAAAACCTATTCAACCCCCTATCCCTCTTGCGGTTTAGTTGCCTTGAAACTAAAGACTTTCAAGTGGTATAAGAGGGAGGTTATTTAAGAAGTACTTAACAGTATGAGTAGATCTCAAATGGAAGATAAAAGTATAGTCCTTATGGGTTCAGGAGAGAATCATAAGAAGTGGAGCTCAATGGAGCTTCAAGTCTATAGAAAGGAGAACTTTGGGATTTGGAAAGAGTGGGTCAGGTAGTTCGTGGAAGCCACTGATCCTAAGATCTTTGTAATTATTCAAAAAGGACCCTTCATCCCCATGAAGATCTCTGTCTTAGATGCATAGGTCAAGACTCCAAAGAGTTATACTGAAATGACTAGAGATGAAGTCATCTTAGTAATTTTGGACAAGAGGGAACAAAACATCATTGTAACTGTCATAGATGACTCCACCATCAAAAAATTGGTCCACTGCAAGGCAGCCAAAGAAATGTGGGGCACACTATGTAAGAACACCCTCCCAGAACACAAAACACGGCACGAGGTGAGTCTTATGCCCACAACAGTCGCCTTTCGGTGGCGCTAACATGTGGGCTAACCTATATTACAAGACGCCTATCTTGCCGGCTAAACATATCATTCATTGCCAACCCAACTACGAGTATAAAATAGAAGACAAATCCATAAATAAGTAATATAGTCCAAAAGAAAGTACATCAAATAAAATAAGCATCAACAAGCTTCTATAATATCAAAGTACAAGTACAAAAACTGCCTGAGTGCTATAACTGAAATCTCTCAAGACTCCCATCAGTAAAGGATGGCAGTGATCGCACCATCACATCAGGCCCTATCGTCCTGGCCTGGCTGCCCTACTACGTAACCTGCTGCTGGTCTGTCTGAGGGGTTTCCTCCTAAAAAGGAAGATGTAGCAACTGTTACTCAAAAAGAATAATTGGCTATCACATCAGCTCCCCCATCAACTCCTCGGCAATACGAGGAGAAAGGAACAAGTGTAATATATATATATAAAAAAACAATTCTACAAACCTGTTGTAAAGGATTAATCAATGTCAATGAATATCAGAGTAAGTACATCAAATGTGTATAGCATTTTACTCTAGCAGTTCTACCATCAACATTAGTATAAAGTATGAATCTATGACAGTAAGTAACTTAACTTATATGAATGCCCATACAGACATATAAGTTAAGGATCGGCTCAACAGTAAAGTAACTCATCATATAAGAGTGCCCATATAAACTTATATGGAGAGTATCTTGTGTATATAATGTATGCAATGATGCAAATGCAATTTAATGACTCACTCATAACCATGCACAAGCAATTGGTATGTCGACACAGACTGGTAGTTCTAACTTTTCTAACAGGTAGCTAACCTCTCAGGCATCATCCGTTGTGGCCAGATGGTGACAGTAGAGCGGGCTTCTCCACTGCTATACTGGCATCCACACTATCAGGCCTAGTCCTTCATAGGCCTCAACACTAAGAACACAACAGTGGAGCTCATATGCGTACTACGGCTCAGAGGGGTCTTGGGTAGATGTGAAACAAGAACACAGCCCAAACAGGCCTATCATCATGGCACAGAATGAACCTCGAGAATCAGCACCAAGGACACATCAAATCCATCCACTTGGCATGGAGAGGGACTCGGGAATGAGAACCGAGGACACAACCAAACTGTCCAAAGTCTATCTGTCAACTCCCGTTAGTATGACGACTGGAAAGACCGTAGACCTGCTACACTATCCTTAACCCAGGATTATGACACTACATGTCAACTCACACCGTATGCAATTTCACATATAAGGGCTCAACTTTGAGACCTTTTTAATTAATCACATCTCGTGCTCACCGCACGCAAGGGCTCCACACCGCGTCCCTTATCAACATGTCATTTTAGAGCGGCAACACCCTCCTACTTCCAACCCTTCCACATGCCCTTCACAATAACATAATGATACTTCATATATTCATCAATCGATTGATTATCATAATTACATATAGACTATGGTCACCTAACTTTAACATCACCTAGATAAAATCTCTTTACCAATTTTAAACCATTCGTGCACATATGGATCTATCCACTAAATGCTAACAACCATTTGTTCATCATAATCACTACCAATTATATACATCAAACTTCAAGTTATTCTCATCATTTTTCATCGTATTACCTTTATGAAGTACATCCTTATCGGTTCACATATTTAAATCTTTCATACCATCCCAACTCGCCAACCCATTCGTTCACTAACCTTTACGAAATCATCTCGTTCAAGTACACTTCACTACACAATTTGTTCATTAAGGATCTATCCAACAAATGTCGTTAACCATATTTTATCACAATTACTTACATACTAAACTCTCCAAAACATTATTGTTATTGTACTACAATCTCTCTACCAAATCAAAATCCGATTCAACACAAGCCCGAGAATTATATGTCTAGGGAAGATTACTATACATCAACTTCCATCAAGGATTCTCGATGCTACAGGAATCTTGTGAATGCGTGTAACCACTCGTTGAAAAGGTCTTTCTTAGGGCTACGACTTTCCTGTTTAGTTAAAAGCCTAGATCGGGGTATATCATGCCTGAAAATGGCAACGAATATTGTTGCGCATAGAAAATAGATTTTTGCGCGCATCTTAAAGCGAATCGAACGTCATCGGTTCATCTTCCTCCACCGACTGATATTCCCAAATCACGTTCAGTGTTCCTCCTCCATTATTCACCCTCAAAAGGCAAAATCTCTTCATGAAACCAAGTCCTCATCTCCACATATAAGGGGGAAGTGGTTGAAGACATCTTATCTCTAGGACACAAGTCCTAGGGTTTCCTTCTCCTAGGAAGCTTCTTTTCCCAAATCAAGACTCTTTTGAGTCGATATCTAGCCTAGGAATAACTATAGATCTAGCACCAAGGGAGAGGGTGGCAAGCTTACCTCGGTTCCGTTATTTCCTTCCATGGATCTCGTCACTCTCCTTTGAGGCATCCTTCTCCTTGCTAGTATTGTTCTTTATGGGAAGAGAGAAAGCGACGATTTTCTTCCAGAAATCGACTCTTGCGGCTTCTCTATTTCGTCGAGCTCGACAAAGACAACTTCTCGGCAATCTAGTAAAGAGATGGCTAGGGTTTTCGGTTCATACCTTTTTATAATCGTATATTTGGTTTAACTCACTTGCTCGTGTCGCCGTATGAGTGGACTGCCCATTATAGCTTTAAATATGTCTTATTGAAAGGATGCAGCCCATTTAAGTCGGTTTGGCACGATTCCTGAAAATTCGATTTAGACCGGCCAGTTGACAGCAAGTAGACTGCGCCAGAAATCTGCTAAGTAAGATTCGTCGAGTAAGCACTTATTACTCGACGAATCGTCGAGTATTATACTCTCACTCAACGAATCGTCAAGATTCGTCGACACCACTCAATGCTATATGTAACAACAACACTTTCCAATAAAAAATCGTCAAGTGCACCTTCTTTACTAGAAGAATCCTAGAGTGGCGTCGAGTGCACTCAACGCACTCGACGCCACAGCTCACAGGATAATCTAAGTAAAAGCATTGAGATCACTTACCTTTACTCGACAAATTTTCGAGTGGGATCGAGTGCACTCAATGCACTCGACGCCATAGCTTGTCGAATAATCCTGAGTAAAAGTGTTGAGTGACGTTGAGTTCACTCAACAACGTCTACACCTTTCAGTTAATGGCATCGAGTGCACTCAATGCACTCGACGCAAATCATCCAGATATCTATCTAAGTCAAATGGCGTTGAGTGCACTCAATGCACTTAATATCGCATTGAGTTGCATTGAATCCATTCAATGCCTCAACTTATTTTGTCAAATTGCATTGAGTTCACTCAACGCACTCAACGCCGCATTGAGTGGAATTGAGTCCACTCAACGCCAACTTTCTAGAATAATTTCTAAGTCCTAATTCATTGAGTGGCGTTGAGTCCATGTACAACCCCGTGTTTGACGAGTGGACCCAGCTGAACGAGCAGGCCAAGAAGATCGGCCCGTGCCAATTTAGTAGGCAGGACAAAAGGGGTGGCCCGCTCTCCTCAAAATCTAGCGAGGTTAGTTGGGTGAGCTAGCCCCGTCCCGCGCCTGGCTAGGAGAGCCAGCTCTGGCTCGCGCCTACCTAGGCGAGCCAGTCTCAGCTCGCGCCCGCCTGGACGAGCCAGCCCCCGTTAAAGTCTCTAAGATGGTGAGCTGGACTACCCAAGCTGTCCGGGCGCCAGCTCGCTCCCACCTAGTAGGGAGACAAGCTGTCTTAGAGGCTTAGAATCCCGTCTCGACGGGGCCTAGAGCCAAATTACCAGAATGACCTTTCAAGGGGTGCAAATAACCAGTTAGAACAACGGAGTTATGTTGTTGGAAGACCCAGTTGGGCTGCATATAGCTGTTTAGAATAGCGGAGGTTGTCTTTTTGCAGGCCGCTTTCAGGAACCTATAAATAGGACCCAAGGGGTACCTCAGAAGGCATGCTTACTAGTCTCCCAGTCGTCTAGATCTTTCTGAGGTACCTTAGCCCGACACTTGGCTAAGGAGAGGAAGCACTCAGTGATCTTCCGGGTGTGTGGTGGGTCCTCCACTCTAGGCCCTTGGTCTAGTCCCTTGTTATTTTTCCTTGTTGTTTTTTTGTAGGAGAGAAGTAGGTGCGCGATCACCCCTTCCCTAAGGGTGAACTCCATCGAGATCGAATTTTAAGTTTCAACATTCTGGTGCGGTGAGCATGGAGCATGGTCAGCACATAAAATATTCAGTAGGCTTGATGAAGGGAGGAACAGGACAAGGTTCTGACAGGTTCGATTCACCACCCCTCCCCCTCTCGCCACAGTAGGGATATTCAAAGACTTCATGCAGGAAGTACTCAGCTTGGTTCGATTCGCACTCCGCATGCTTACCGAGTGCTCGACTCCAGCGGTACCAGTTCTCACGGTTCCAGCTCTCGGTGAGGATGCTCCCGGCAGGCGAGCCGGGAAGGTGGTTTTTGAGGAAGGGAGAGGCGGAGAGCTCGCCGAGCGGGTGCTCTTTCCCGACTCAACAAGCAGCGGTAGGTTTAACAAGATGGGGGTGCGAGACTCCCTATCTCGCCTAGTAGGGGGAGGCAGCCCATTAAGTGAGCTAGTCTCTTCTGCTCCAGTTCTAGAGGATTTTAGGGAACCCGAGATGTCCTATTACACTAGGAAGGGAGACCTGGTCCAGCACGTCCAGTGGTTTGAGGACGTGGTATCAATCCGACAGATGTTAGATGGATTCAAGTGCAGGCTCTTCACCATCACCATCAAGGAGAAGGAGAGAGAGTGGTTCCACTAGCTACCAGCCAACTCTATTTATTGCTTCGAGGACCAATACCGGGGGTTCATGTTGAGGTTCACCACCTCCAAGAGGAGGAAGAAGGAGTCAAAGTCCCTGTTCCGCATCAAGCAGGGGTGAATGAAGCCTTGGGGAGCTACGTCGACCGCTTTATGGAGGAGGTCACCCAAGTCCAAGAGATGTCTGGACATACCCTAATGATGGCCTTCACCCTTGGGCTGCAGCAGGGTTTCTTTCGAATGGAGCTGAAGAGGGTGCAATCCCCTCTCCTATGAGGAGCTAATGGTGAGGGCGGCAAGAGAAGTCGACAAGGAGACATTGAACCTGGAGTTTGCCCGGAAGTTAGCAAGGTTGGCTACAGAAGATGAAAGGACCAGAGGGGGCAGGGGTCAGGAGGAGAACAGTGAAAGACTTAATTCAAGAGCCTAAACACCTAGAGGGGGGGGTGAATAGGTTCTAATTTTTCCTTTACTATTTTAGGCAATTAAATAGACCTTGCTTGGCACAAACAAAATATAACACAATACAGAACATTCACAACACAGAGAACACCAGATTTATAGTGGTTCCCTAAGATATGGGTACATACACTTTCCCCTTCGCCCATCCAGTAGAGTACTGGATTCAGCCTAACTTTTTTCCTCTTTCTCAGATCCAAAGATCCTACAACTCAGAACCAAAATTGTTCCTACACCTAAGACTTTTGCAAGTCCTACCTCAGATCCTTCCCATAATTCTACCTCAGGCCTCAGCCCTACCTCAGCCCTTTTATCTAGGCTTACAAATCAGACTTTTCACAAGTCCTACTACTTAGGCTCACAGCCTTACCTCAGCCTTTATAATTATAAGCTTACAACTCAGATCTATAACAGATCCTATAAGAAATTATGTAATAAAAAAGATACAAAAGATATCACCAGATAGATCCCTCTATTCATGTTCTTCTTGATCAGTTCTTAATCTTCAGTTACAAACAGACTTGGTTATTTCAAAGCTTCTTGATAGAACAAAATAAGGTTGGACTGTTCTTGATGTAGAAGTTGATCCACTGTCAGCTCCTTCCTTTAATTCAGAATGAGATCTGAATCTACTCTGCAGACTGTTCTCGATCTATCTTCTTAAAGGTTTTCCCCTTTACTTGTGAATTTTCTCTTTCTGAGTTGATGGCTTTTCTAGCCTTCACTGCCTTTTTTTGGTTGTCAGAGATCAGTCCTTTATATATATTTTCTTCATGGTTACCGTCTGATCCAGTTTATAACAACCTTCTATTGGTTTTGACAAAGGTGTCAGACCTGTTGGTAATGACAGTTTATTCCATAAATATTCTACAACTCAGCACAATCCACTCGGCAATCTGCTCCGTATGTGTCGACACAAGTAGACAAAGTGTCGACACAAGTCTTGATGATGTCGACACAATACTCCAAGTGTCGACATAGTCATTCTTCTGCTTCTCGACACATCTTCTATTTGTATGTGTCGACACAAGTACAGTGTGTCGACACAACTTCTCCTGGTCTCGACATAACTGCTGCAGACAGATGGCGTTGAGTGTATGTCTAGCTTTCGACACAAGTCTTCAGACCTAGTATAACTGTTGCCGTAAAAAGGCGTTGAGTGTGTGTCAAGCTGTTGCTGCAAGATGGCGTTGAGTGTGTGTCAAGCTGTCGACACACCCCTTTTTTAGGTGTTGACACAATTCCTGAGTTTCGACACATGCCTTTCTTCTGGTGTCGACATAACTCCTGAGTGTGACACAACTCCTTTCTTTTAGTGTCGACATAACTCCTGAGTGTCGACACAGCCTCTGCTTTAGGTGTCGACACAATTCCTGCCTTAGGTGTTGACACAATTCTGGGTGTCGACACAGCATTGCTTCTAGTGTCGACACAATGCCTGGGTGTCAACACAACTTTTCTTCTAGTGTCAACACAATGTCTAGGTGTCGATACAGCTTTGCTTCTAGTGTCAACACTTGTACTTAGAATATTTTTCTTCCACTTCTTAAACCTGCACAGGGAAACTTAAACATACATCAAATACATATTGATGTATATCATTGACTAGGATGAATCTTCTCCAAATCTGGTACATTCTTCTAGTGTATTCAACAATCTCCCCCTATTTGAAAAAGTCATAACCCTTAGTAAAAGATATACACCAATCAAGATAAAACACATAAGACATAGATAAACATTCAATCCAGTGTAAGTAAACATTCAAACAATGTGAACAATCTAAAATAATCAATAAAACTTATTTTATTAAGTAGAAAATATTTGTTTTACATGTTTTCTCTTAGAGCAAAAATCAAAAAGCTACATTGTTTCTTATCATAAGCCTATCTATCCTATGATTTGCTAGGCTCTCTTATAACAATGCCTTGACCAAACTTTATCTTTGCTTTCACAGCTGGTTCTATATCTTATGCAGGATTCTTTCCTTTAAGATCCTTTTTCTTTAGTTCTTCAGCTTTTATTTTTTGCCTTTCAAAGTAGTGAAAGGGCTTAAGAAAATACTTGCTGGGCTCTCTAGCATTTGTAGGTAGCTTCCCAGCTTTTGCACTCCTCCTGTGCTGAAGAATGGCTTCCTGCCTAGCTTGATATTTATTCCACTCCTACTCTGAGTACCACTTACCCCTCTCATGGGTCTTGTCCTTAACAGCCTTCCATGTAGTCAAAATGATGTTCCTTGATGTAGGGCTCCATTGCTCAATGTCTGGCTTTAACTCAGCCTGTTCTCTGAATCTCTTCTTAGATATCAATTCTTCCCTTTGAGCTTCTTTGGAAGGCCCTGACATTTCAACTTTCTCAATAACCACCTTCAGTGCCTCTTGTGGAGGGTTGTACATTTTCTACACTTGTTCATGAACCATCTCAAAATTTGCAGGAGGATATATAACCTGAGCAACTTCTGGCTGATCTCCCTCTATATATGCAGGTTGTATCCTAGATTCAGCGACATTATTATCATCACATAAGAGAGGGAAGCCAAGAGTAGCTCTGATGGAATTAACAACCCATTTTGCATGGTCAGAACTAGCTTAGACTAACACCCTCTCCCCCTTTATGACATCTCTTTCAATATGATCTCTAAGATCATTCTTGTTGAATCTGACTTGACCTTCCAGATGATCAATTCCTTCTCTGTAGTAGACTCAAAATTTATGAATTTGAGTGGTAATAGCTGTTTGGGAATCCTCTAACGCCGTTTTGACAGCAGCTAGTCAGTCTGAATTAATTTTGTAACTTCTGTTTTGATAACAACAAATAGTGCTGCAATCTTTG
Source organism: Platanthera zijinensis (assembly GCA_039513925.1). Classification (NCBI taxonomy): domain Eukaryota; kingdom Viridiplantae; phylum Streptophyta; class Magnoliopsida; order Asparagales; family Orchidaceae; genus Platanthera; species Platanthera zijinensis. The sequence continues at coordinate 119,190,891 of CM077090.1, forward strand.
TGAGAATTTCATTATGAGAGTCTGTGAGATTTTCATTGGACTTGAATTGATTTTTCCAAGACATACCCGTGCTTTATGGCAATGTCCTTAATCTCAGACTTGATAATCTTTTGTTACTCAGCCAAATAGACTACAGTATTGCCTCCCTTATGGAAACAAACTGTCATCTCTTTCTTGTGCAGATTTACTTCAAATCTGATTGACTTGATATCCTGCGCTAGCTGGAATTGCAGCTCTTTATTACTCTCATCCACATACTTTTCTAGAACTTCCTTTGCTCATCCAACTTAACTTGCAAATAGACCAGTAGAGAACTGAAGTCAATATTTGGAACTGGAGGTTGTGTGGCTATTTGTAAAGCCCTCTTATAGCCAGAGCTTCTCTTCTTCATTATAGCAAGTTTCCTTTTCTTAGCCAAGCTGGCCTCATCATCATCAGAAGATGAACTTTCTATGTCAATAGTCTCTTTGATTACAGTATCCTTTAGCAATTCCTCCCCCTCCCCCTTAGTCTCTGGTACTTCTTTGTCTTGTTGTTGTTGCTCCCCCTCAGTCCTTACTGTTGGTGAGTTAGGGAAAAACTCCTCCAAGGTTACCTCCTGCAGCATGTGAACAGGAGGAATAAGATTAGTTGGTAAAATAAATTGTTCTCTCTGGACTTCCATGTCCTTGTCTAGTGATCTTTCTAGGAAAGAGAAACTTACTTGCCCAATCTGAGTAGTATCCTTCATATGCACCTCAGGTGCCTCTTCCTCTACATGCAGTAGTGCTTCTTTATTGATATCAAAGACTATATTCATCACAGTATCAACTTCTAATTCACTATCCAGTGTAGCAGCAACATTTACTCCCCCTTGAATAGGCAGATCAGTAAGTATAGTGTCTTGTATTGCTGGTGCAGGGTCTTCTCCCCCTGGAGTAGAGACTTTTTGTTGCTCTGGGAGCATACTACTGTCCACTTGTCCTTATGCATCTTGTTGTTGTTGCCTGTCTTCAACAGAACTGGAGACTACTTCTTCTTCTGAATCACTAGACGATTCTTCCTGTAGAACAACTGTCTTCTTCTTCTGTATTGTTTTGGTCTATTTTTGAGCAGAAGCAACCTCTTTAGTCAACACCCTATCCCATCTTAACAGAATCCTGGTGTCAATTCTTCTCATATAATTGATTTTTGTACCAGGAAGGTGGTTCATTACTTCTGGTATTACATATGATAGGGATAGACTTAGAATTCGCCCCAGGTTTGGTTTCTTGATACCTTCATGTAACTTGTCAAATACTATGGTTGTCCAATTAGTATTAAGCTTGAAGATGATCCTGGTCATCAGGTGGAACATCGTTGCTGAGATTCTGTCATGTCCACCTATTTTACACAGTATGACCTTCCCTACAATCTCAGAAAGGAACCTCCCTTGTGAATTCATCCCTTTGTGGTTGATAGAAGATCCCATCTTTGTATTTGGGTTTAACCCACACCATTTTAAGGCGTCCTCGATCATAAATGGCTGTACATCATCTTCTTCCTTAACCTTTGGGAGTTGGTGTGCTTTTCAGATTGTTTTCAAGGTAATTTTAACTCGGGTATCTTGAACAGTAGCTTTCATCTTCTTCCCGTCTGCGTCTGGAGTTGCAGAAGAATAAAATTCCAGAACTTCTTTCTTCCATATCTTTGTTGGTTCAGAAACCAAGAATTCCAAACCGATGTCTAAAATTAGGGCAATTACTCCTTGAATCTCCGGTGATGCTGTCGTGAACCCACCACGGACTAGCTCATATCCTTCGTTCACCTTGTCTTCTAAATGAGGCGCCATTACCGGAAGAGAGAGATGAAGGTTAAAAGGAAAGATGATTCTCGTCGATAGAGGGTGCAGAGCCAGGAAATCAGAAAGCGTAGTCGACCAGATTTTGGCTTCACCTATTTATATTCTAAGTGTAAAGGGGAGTTCAAAAGATGCGCCTTAGCACTAAGACTATTCGACAAAATCTTATTCGTGTCGGCAGAATAGTTCTAGGTCTATACAATACTGAGGTTTAGACGACACATGTATGTGTCGACATACTTATGTCAGTCTCGACATAGATGTCGACATGTCTCGACACAGAGTGTCGACTTTGATTTTTTTTTTGTCGACACAAAAATCAGCTGACTGAAAGTCTTGACATAGTTGTGTCAACACTTATTCTTCAGTCGACACAGATATTTTTTCTGTGTCGACACATCCGTTTTCTTTGTCGACACAACATACTGAGATTGTCGATACAAGGTCTGCTTGTGTCGACACAAACTTGGTACTTAGCCAAATTTCCTATGAAAACATGAGCTTACATGTTCTACTAAAGGTAGCTTGTGTTAACCTAATCTAGATTCAACATACCTAATTCAATATTAAAATAATTGAATTTAGTTTCATCCAAAGGTTTTGTAAAAATATAAGCAATTTGGTTATTTGTATTCACAAACTGTAGATTAATATTTTATTTTTCTACATGTTCTCTGATGAAATGAAATTTAATTTCTATATGCTTTGTTCTACTGTGTGATACAGGATTCTTAGCAACAGAAATAGCACTAGTAGAATCACAGAATAGTGGAATTCTACTTACCTTGATGTCATAATCTTCTAGTTGGTGCTTTATGCACAATAGTTGTGCACTACAGCTGCCTACAGCTACATATTCTGACTCAGTTGTTGATATAGCTACACTGGTCTGCTTCTTGCTACACCAAGACACCAATCTTCCTCCTAGGAATTGACAGGTTTCTGTAGTACTTTTCTAGTCTTCTTTGCATCCTGCAAAATCTGCATCTCCTGTTAGTGTGAAATCTCTATTCTTAGGGAACAAAGACCTTGATTAGGTGTGCCCTTGAGATATCTCAAAATCCTTTTAACTGCAGTATAATGAGATTCCTTAGGTCATGCTTGGTAACTGCCACAGACACATATTGCATACATGATGTCAGGTAAACTAGCAGTCAGGTAAAGTAGGGAGCCAATTATCCCTCTATACAAAGACTCATCAACAGGTTTCCCTGTCTCATCTTTGCATATAGGCATACTTGTTCCCATTGGAGTTTTCTTGGTGGATGTTGATTCCATTCCATACTTTTTAATCAACTCCTTAGTAAACTTAGACTGAGATATGGATAATCCATTATCAGTCTGTCTTACTTGAAGTCCCAAAAACAACTTCAGTTCACCCATACTTCTCATTTCAAACTCCCTTACATAAGTTTGGCAAACTTCCTGTAAAGGTTGTTCTTAGTAGATCCAAAGATAATGTCATCAACATATATCTGGACTAAGAGTATCTTTCCTTTGGATTCCATATAGAATAGATTTTGATCCATCTTTCCCCTTGAGAATTTATTCTCAATAAGGAAAGCAGACAAAGTTCCATACCATGCCCTAGGGGCTTGTTTCAAATCATATAGGGCTTTCTCAAGCCTATATACATAATTAGGATAGTGATGATCTACAAAACCTTAGGGTTGATCTACATAGACCTCCTCATTCAAGTCACCATTTAGAAATGTTGACTTCACATCCATCTGAAATACCTTGAACCCTTGATAGGCTGCATAGGACAGGAATATCCTTATAGCCTCCAGTCTTGCTACTAGGGCATAGGATTGATAAAAGTCTATTCCTTCCTCTTGTCTGTAGTCTTTTGCTACCAGCCTGGCCTTGTTCGTGATGATTGTTTTATTTTCATCAAGTTTGTTTCTGTAGATCCACTTGGTTCCTATGATATTGTGATCCTTAGGTTTAGGAACTAGTTCCCAGACTTTGCATTTCCTGAATTGATTCAGCTCTTCTTGCATTGCATCAACCCAGTTTGCATCTAGCATTGCTTCTTCAAACATTTTGGGTTCTATTTGAGACAATAATCTTCAACATAAAACTGTGTTCATGCTCCTGCTCCTTGTTAGAACACCTTGACTTGAATCTCTAATAATCTGGTGAGCTGGATGATCCTTTAGGTGTCTTCTTGCTGGAGGAAACATGTCTACCTCATGACCTTCTTCATTTTCCTCCACCTGATGCTCCTCATTCTCTTCTGCTTCCAATGTGTTTTGTTCTCCCCTTGGACAGCATGCATCATCCATCCTAGAAAGAGCTACATCATTGATGGTCATCTTGTCCAGCCTATCTGTTTGACCTGTAGAACTAACTGAAACACTAGACAATTCATTATTAATCAATTTAGACTCATCAAAACCAACATGAACTGACTCTTCTACAACTTGGGTAGTCAAGTTGTAGATCCTGTATGCCCTACTGTAATTACTGTACCCAACAAATATCCCTTCTAGGTATTTGGAAGCAAACTTTGTTTGGTAGTGCTTACCATTCACTAGGACATAGCACTTGCTACCAAAGATTCTGAAAAAAGAAATGTTTGGTTTTATGTCTTTCAAAACCTGATAGGGAGTAAACTTCAGTTTCTTATTGATGGATGCTCTATTGAGAACATGATAAGAAGTATTTACTGGCTCAGCCCAGAAATATTCATGTAGAGTAGTTTCACTGAGTAGAGTTCTACCAGCCTCAATGAGAGTTCTATTCTTTCTTTCATCAATTCCATTTTGCTGAGGTGATGTAGGTGAGGTGAACTCCTGATGAATCCCATATTCTTCACAGAATTTTGTCATACATTCAGACTGAAATTCAGTTCCATAGTCACTTCTGATTTTGACCACAAAATTGTTAAATTCATTCTGAACTTGTCTAGCAAAAGTCTGGAAAATACTAGGGGTTTCAGATTTCTTCCTTAAGAAGAACACCCATGTGTATCTAGAATAGTCATCCACAACAACTAATATGTATGCTTTCCAACCAAGACTTTGAACTTGCATATGACCAAACAAATCCAAATGCAAGAGATATAAACATCTCAATGAATCTTTGGTATCTAGTGCTGGAAAAGAGGACTTGGTCTGTTTGCCATTTTGCAAGCTGAACACACTCCCTCTTTCAAGCACTTGACATGAGGATCATTCCTCACCAAACCCATGCTGAACAGCATTCCTATGGACTTATAGTTCAGCTGAGCTAGCCTCTTATGCCATTTAACACATAGTGAGACTGTCTTATATGCAACTAAGCAAATAGGTGTGTTGTTTATCTCACAATCTAGGTTAAGGCAATAAACATTTCCTCTCCTATTCCCAGTAAAAATGATCTCTTGATCACTTGAACTTTTAATTTGGCACACCCCTTTGTGAAAGGAGATGTCATAACCTAGACCACTAAGCTTACTTATTCTTATCAGGTTGTGTTTTAGACCCTTCACATAAGCCACTTTAGTGATAATAATAGAGTCACTAGAGATCTTACCAAATCCTTTGATGCCTCCTTTTTCTGATCCACCAAAGATGACTTTGAGACCATTCTCTATGGGTACAAAGTCCCTCAACATTCTTCTTATTCCAGTCATGTGTCTGGAATAGCCACTATCCAAGTACCATATAGGGGTATGGCCACTTGGATTCACCTGCATCAAATAAAGAATCACTTACCCTTAGAACCCAATTTGCTATTGGGTCCTAGGTCTTTGTTAGTTTGTAATCCTGCAGCTGTTTTAACAGGAAAACTACTCTTAGTTTTAACACTTGTGTTAAACCAGCAATCCATGGCAAAGTGGCCCACCTTGCCATAACACCAACACTCAAATCTATTAACCTTCTCTTAGGTGCAGACTTTGCTACTTTGTTGCCAGCAGTCTTATTAAGTGTTGGTGCTAGAGCACCAAAGTTCAAGAAATTCCCTTGTACATGATAAGCATGCCTATAGAGTGGCCTATTTGCATTTGCACCCTTGCCCATGAGATTTCCATACTCACAGTGACCATGAGTAGTATCATGATCATACCTATTTGTAGGATCCTATCACCTTCCTAAAGAAGATATGGGGTTTTGCAGCTAGAGGCTGAACTGGGGTCTTACCTTTTCTATGTGAATTGGTGGCCCTAGTTCTTCCCTTAAAACCTAGACCAGTCTTCCCTTTTTTTGAAATGAAATTGTCTATTAAGGGTAAGACAGATTTTGGCTTGGAGAATTTAGCCACTAGCTCTCTTTCTTGCTGAAGTTTTCCCTCCAGTTTCTTGATATGATTCTCCTTGAAGGAGATTGTGCCCATCTGAATAAATGTAATGTTTTTCAATTTGGCAATCTTATTCAATTTTTGATGCAACAACTTTGCTGAATCTGTTGCAGCCAGCTTAAGAATCTCAATCTCCTTGGACTGCTCCTTAACATAAAACTTGCTCTTCTTCAGAGCCTGCAACAACCCACCATACTCATTAATGAGTTGATGTACATCCCCCTCAGAATCAGAACCATACCCTTCTCTTGAAGTTGATGTTACTGATTCTGATCTAGTAAAATAATCAGAATCTGAGGGAGAATTGTATACCTTACTTGGTCCAGGTTGATCGTGGCACTGATCATCTTCTGATTGTGCCATCAACCCTTTACAGCAGTGTTCTTCCACTCTATTTATGGAGTCCAGCATTAGTAGAAATTCTATCTCCTTAGAATCCTCTTCAGTTGAGAATAACCCAACATATGCTTCAACCTCTTTTTCTTCTCCTGATTAAGATGATGAAGAATCTATCCAGCTTTTCTGCTTTTGGGCAACAAAAGATTTTTCTTTCTTGACCTTCATTTGTTGTTTCTTCTAGTCTTTTGATTCAGCCCTCTTGTCAGGACAGTCAGCTATAAAATGTCCAGGCCTGTTGCAGCATTAACACACAATCTTAGTATTAGATTGTTTACTAGGTTTAGAAGCGTACCTTTCTTCCTTTGAAAAGGATGAAGAAGGTCTGGTTCTCAACTTCTTTTTCTTCATGAATCTTTGGAATTGCCTTGTGAAGGCTACAAAGTCCTCATCTGAGGTGTGACTTTCTGATGAAGTGTTGTCAGGAATCCCTTCTTCTGCCTCAGCACTCCTTCTGGGAGAAGAAGGAGATTTTCTCCTTCCCTTTCTTGTGCCTTCAGCTTTGAAGGCAACTGACTTTTCCTTGTGTGCACATCTACTGCTCTTCTCTTCCTCCTTCCTAGCTGTAAGCCGCATTTCATATGAAAGCAGCTTCCCAAATAGTGTGGGAGGAGGTGTGTCTGCCAGCTTGGCCACTTCTTTGATGACACAAATCTTAGTGTCCCAATCCTTTGTCAGAGATCTCAGAAAATTGTCATTCTGTTCAGAAGTGCTGAAGACTCTTCCATAAGTCATCAGCTCATTTACAATCCTGAAAAATTTCTTGTAATATTTAGCTATGCTATCATTCTTGGCTTGCCTAAAGCTTTCATACTCTTTATTCAACATAGATTTTCAGTATTCTCTGACTTCTTCTGTTCCCTCCATGTATACAATAAGAGTGTCCCACATTTCTTTGGAGGTCTTGCAATACAACAGATTCTGAAAGGTGGTATCATCTATGGCACTTACAATGATATTTTGTGCCCTTTTGTATAGAGTTGCCAGGATGATTGCATCCTTTTTCATTGCTGAATAACACTTAGGAGTCTTTATATTTCCATCCAGTACCGATATCTTCATTGGAATGAAGGGTCCTTCATATACTGTGATGTAAATTCTTGGATCAGAAGCTTCCATAAACAATATGACCCTCTTCTTCCAAATGCAAAAACATTCCTTCTTGCAGATAGACAGCTTCATTGATCCAAATTCTTTTTGGTTCTCACTTGAACCCATTCTGATATTTGTTTATTTGCCTTGGAGATTCACTCAGACTGTTAGGTCAATCTTTGAGAAACCTCCCCCTAATACCACTTGAAAGACTTAATTCAAGAGCCTAAACACCTAGGGGGGTTAATAGGTTATAATTTTTCCCTTACAATTTTAGGCAAATAAACAGACCTTGCTTGGCACAAACAAAATATAACACAACACAGAACATTGACAGCACAGAGAACTCCAGATTTATAGTGGTTCCCCAAGATATCGGTACGTCCACTTTCCCCCTTCGCCTATCTAGTAGAGTACTGGATACAACCAAACTTCTTTCCTCTTTCTCAGATCCAAAGATCCTACAACTCAGAATCAAAATGGATCCTACACCTCAGACTTTTGCAAGTCCTACCTCAGATCCTTCCCAGAATCCTACCTCAATCCTCAACCATATTTCAGCCCTTATCTCTAGGCTTATAACTCAGACATTTCACAAGTGCTACCACTCAGGCTCAAAGCCCTACCTTCAGCCTTTATAATTATAGGCTTACGGCTCTGATCTATAACAGATCCTACAAGAAATTGTGTAATAAAAGAGATACAAAAGATATCACCAGATAGATCCCTCTATTGATGTTCTTCTTGATCAGTTCTTGATCTTCAGTTCCAACCAGGCTTGGTTGTTTCAATGCTTCTTGATAGAACAAAATAAGGTTGGACTGTTCTTGATGAAGAAGTTGATCCACTGTCAGCTCCTTCCTTGAATTCAGAATGAGATCTGAATCTACTCTGCAGACTGTTCTTGATCTTCCTTCTTAAAGGGTTTCCCCTTAACTTGTTGTGAATTTTCTCTTTCTTAGTTGATGGTTTTTTTGGCCTTCACTTCCTTTTTTTGGTTGTCAGAGATGAGTCCTTTATATAGATTTTCTTCATGGTTACCGGCTGATCCGGTTTGTAACAACCTTCTGCCGGTTCTGACAAAGGTGTCAGACCTGTTGGTAATGATAGTTGATTCAATAAAGATTCTACAACTCAGCACAATCCACTCAGCAATTTGCTCCACATGTGTCGACACAAGTAGACAAAGTGTCGACACAAGTCTTGATGATGTCGAAACAATACTCCAAGTGTCGACGTAGTCATTCTTCTGCTTCTCGACACATCTTCTATTTGTATGTGTCGACACAAGTCCAGTGTGTCGACACAACTGCTCCTAGTCTCGACATAATTATTGCAGACGGATAGAGTTGAGTGTATGTCTAGCTGTCGACACAAGTCTTCAGACCCAGTATAACTGTTGCCGCAAAATGGCGTTCAGTGTGTGTCAAGCTGTTACTACAAGACGGCGTTGAGTGTGTGTCAAGTTGTCGACACACACCTTCTTCAGGTGTCGATACAATTCCTGAGTGTCAACACATGCCTTTCTTCAGGTGTCGACATAACTCCTGAGTGTCGACACAATTATTTTCTTTTTGTGTCGACATAATCCTGAGTGTCGACACAGCCTGTTATTTAGGTGTCGACACAATTCTTGGTGTCAACACAGCTTTGCTTCTAGTGTCGACACAATGCCTGGGTGTCGACACAGCTTTGCTTCTAGTGTCAACACAATGTCTGGGTTACAACACAGCTTTGCTTCTAGTGTCGACACTTGTAATTAGAATATTTTTCTTCCACCTCTAAAACCTGCATAAGGAAACTTAAACATACATCAAATACATATTGATGTATATCATTGACTAGGATGAATCTTCGCCAAATCTGGTACATACTTCTAGTGTACCCAACAAGCTGAGCTAAACCCCGATAGAGGGAGCAGCAATAGCAGCACTTGAGGTGGGGGAGTCAGGAGCCGAACCATCGACTAGGTTGGAGGCCGGAGTGGCAAGATCAAGGGCCGAGGAAATGTCATCATGGTAGGTATAACTGCTAGGGAGGCAAGGGCAAGTTCTATCCTCCAGGCCGGAGGCAAGCCCAAAGGACACCTCTCCCTAACCAAGAGCATGCTATGATAATAGCCATGGGGAGAGGAGGAGAGAAGTGTAGAGGAGAAGAAGGGAGGTTAGGGTGGAGCTGCCCTACTGCGACTTCCATCAGGAGGAAGGGCATGCCACGACCACGTGCCCGGAGTTCCTTGAGATGAGAGGAAACAGTGAGAAGCAACAGCAATGAGACTGTCAAGGAGTGAGGATCGAGGAGGTCCTGTCTCGGGCGGAGGAGGATAGGTGTGAAGACCGGGAAGATGTGGGGACCCGGCGAGGGATCCGAGTGATATATGGGGGGTGGGGGTTGAGGCTTCCCGTCAGGCAAGTCTCCACACCATTTACCACATGAGTGCTGGATCCACATTCCATACCCCACCCATAGAAGAGAAGATCACCTTCTCTATCAAGGATATGCCGGGTCATGAGGAACCCATTTTTGATGAACTGGTCATCCAAACGGCCATCGAGAATTTCACCATTTCATGGATCCTCATCGACAACGGGAGCTCTGTCAACGTCATATTCAAGAAGGAGATTGACGTGATAAAGTTGGAGGCCAGGAGGGTGCTTGCCTCGAACGGTCCCCTATTTGGCTTCTCAGGGGAGAAGAAGGAGGTCGAAGGAGGAGTGGGACTCCATGTCTCTCTAGGCGGCAGTCCCGCACCTACAGGTTCATCATCGTGGATACCTCAAGTAGCTACAAAGCCATCTTCTGGAGGCCCCTCATTAGCGTTTTCCGCTGCGTCCCCTCGTCCTTCCACCAGTGCCTGAAGTTCATCGCCGCGGGCATCCAGGTCCGGGTCTGTGGAGACCCTAAGGTGGTGAGGGAGTGTTACGTCACCTCTGTGAACTCCATCTCTTAGCAGGAGGGAGCCGAGGAGATGGATCGAAGGATGGAGGAGGTAGAGCAGGCGGCTGGAAAAGATGAGATAGTGGTGGAGGAGAGCCGTGCTCGGGAGGAGGAGGCTGAAGGAGTCCAGGAGTCGGCCGAAGCAATGGTCGTGGAGGAGGCTGGAGAGGAAGTCCTTGCCCTAGGAGGGGAGGACGTTGAAGAATGGGGGGAACAGTCCCGCCTGGAATAAGTAGAGGAGATGATGGAGATCGAGGTTCTCACCCTAGGAGGCAGGGTGGAGAAGGTTCACGTCAGCGGGGGGCTGACCCCGTAGTCCCAGGGCAGGATGCTGGAGTGCATCAAGAAGAACGTGGATATCTTCTCCTCGAATGTTGCGGAGATGCCAGGGATTGATGTTGACGTGGCCTGCCATCGCCTCAACCTTGACCCTGAAGCTCGTCCCGTCCAGCAATAGAAGAGATCCACCGCGGGCAGGTTTGCCAAGCCGATCAGGGAGGAGGTGGTCAAGCTTCTCAAGGCTGGCTTTGTATCCGAAATCCAATACCCCGGCTGGGTCTCCAATGTAGTAATGGTTTAAAAAGGAGACGACCAATGGCGCATGTGTGTTGATTTTTTTTGCTTAATAATCATGTCCCAAGGATTGTTACCCCATGCCTCGGATCAACGCGCTGGTTGATTGAGCCATCGGTTTCCCTGTATTGAGTTTTCAAGATGCATTTTCAGGTTACCACCAGATCAGGATGCACCCTCCCGATGTCAAAGATGTCTCCTTCATCCCTGGGGATGGGTACTACTGCTACAAAATGATGCCCTTTGGGCTAAAGAATGCAGGTGTAACCAATCAGAAGATGATGGACAGGGTCTACCAAGATCAAAGGGGAAGGAACCTGGAGGTATATGTGGATGACCTCATGATCAAGAGCCAGAATGTATACTCTCACCTCCTATACTTATAGGAAACCTTCGCCACCCTTCACAAGTACAAGATGAGGTTGAATCCCCTAAAGTGTGTCTTCGGGGAGAGTAGGGGGAAGTTCCTAGGCCACCTCATCACCCAAGTCGGTGTAGAACCCAATCCTGATAAGGTCCGAGAAATCATGGAGCTGGGATCACCTTATTATACAAAAGAGGTGCAGCGGTTGACTTGGAAGCTTGCTGGATTTAGCAGGTTACTCTCCCGAGCTGTGGAGAAGTGCTCCCCCTTTTTCAAAAATTTGAGAGGAGGCCAAAAGTTCGAGTGGACTAAGGAGTGCAAGGAGGGATTCCAAGCCCTAAGGAAGCAGTTGACTCAGGCCCCTCTGCTACAAGGGCCAAAGGAGGGGGAGGATTTATCTTTGTATCTAGGGGTCGGAGTAGAGGCCCGGAGCTCCTTCTTTGTTCGAGAAGAGGGGAAGAAGCAGCTCCCCATATAATATGTGAGTCGGGTCCTCGGGAAGGAAGAACTCTGGTATAGCATCTTGGAGAAGCTGGCCTTCGCTCTAGTCATCTCGGCTCGGAGGCTCCATCCTTAATTCTAGGCACACTCGATCCGAGTAATGATTGACCACACCCTGCGCAACATCTTCGAGGGGGTGGAGCATTCGGGCAGATTGGTTAAGTGGTCGGTGGAGCTGAGCGATTTCGATATCTCCTTCGTTCCCTGCCTCTCGATCAAGGCCCAAGCCATGACCGATTTCTTGGTAGACTATGTGGTCGAGGTGGCGGAGTCAAAGCTCACTCATCCTTCTCCCTGGAAGGTAATGGTGGATGGCGTGTTAGGGAGGCATTCCCTAGGGGTGGGGGTGATCTTGGAAAGCCCTCAGGGACCGAGGATCGAGAAGACGGTTGTGGTGCACTTTCCCCTGACCAACAACCAGGCTGAGTACGAGGCAATGATCGCAGGGCTACACCTAGCCTGGGACCTAGGGGTGCATGATGTGGAAGTCCTCACTAACTCCATGGTAGTGGCTTCCCAAATCAATGGGGTGTTTGAGGCATGGGAGCCTACTCTACAGTTATACTTTGCGAAGGTAAAGGGGGTCATCAGTATGTTCCAGACTTTCTCCATCCGGCAAGTGCCCAAGGAGGAGAACGAGCAGGTAAATAACCTAGCAAAGCATGGTCCCCAGGTGGGGGTACTATAACCGACCTGTTCCGCCCTTCCATCGAGGAGGGAGATTTGATGGAAGTGGAGCAACACCCCTCGTGGATGGACTCATTCAACGCCTTCCTTTCCACAGGGGAGTATCTGGAGGGGATGGACAAGAAGAAATTCAAGTACAAGTCGGCGTATTATCAAATACGAGATGGGAAGTGATAGAATTGATTTCAAGATAACCCAAACACCTAAAGGGGGGGGGTGAATAGGTTCTTTTCTTTTATACTAAAGGCAGAATGATATTTCAGTTCTTAAATTTGAATCTAACTTATTCTATCGCAATCACAGCACAGAATTCACAATCACACATACATCACAGATTGCACAAAGATTTATAGTGGTTACCCAAGGTCTGGGTACATCCACTTTCCCCCTTCACCTATCTAGCAGTGTGCTTGATTCGGCCTAACTTCTTCCTTCTTCTCAGATCCACAGATCTTACATCTCAGAACCCTGAAAGGTTCCTACAACTCAGAACCCTATAAGGTTCCTACAACTCAGAGTGTAACCACACTCCTACACTCAGGCTAACAGCCCTACCTCAGCCTTGCCACAAGGCCTACAACTCAGAGAAAAATTTCTCCTACACTCAGGCTCAAAAGCCCTCCCACTCAGAGATCTATATCTCCTACACTCAGCCTTTATATAATAAGCTTACAACTGAGATCTTGAAAGATCCTACAAAATTTGATAAGTGATTTTGATGGACTCTTACCCTTGTTGAGAGAGAAGGGATAAAAGGTTTCTTGATCAGCTTCTTGATAAAACTGATGGATGAAATCAACCTGTTCATAGCTTTCTTCAAAGCTTCTTGAATCTGAACAACGTAGGGTTGATCTCCTTTAAAGTTGACTGGCTGCCATCTTCCTTCTTAGAATCCAGAAATAGATTTAAATCCGTCTTAGTATATTAGCTCAAGATCTGCTTCTTAAGAGACTTGTAAATGTCTCCTTCTTTACTTCAACTGCTGAAGATCTCTCTCACTCTTCAGAACTTCTGAAGTTTCTTCAAAATTCTTGCTTGAATTCTCCTTAGATCTTCTCACGAAAATCTCCTTCTGTGTGACGTGCACTTCCATGATCAATGATTAATAATTCAATTGTTGTATTTGTTGTTGATAGAATCCATCTATTTATAGACTTCATCCATGGTAACCGGCTGATCCAGTTTCTAACCAACTTCTGACAGGTCTGACAGCTTAACCAAACTTGTTGGAATACACAGCTGTCAAGTCTCCAGTCAGTTCTTGAACCTTTGTCTTTGTCAGCAAAGCGTTGAGACTGATTGTCATTATGTATCGACACAAGTAGATTAAGTGTCGACATAAGCTTTGGTGATGTCAACATAGCTCCTCTTGTGTCGACACAGCTTCATGACACTGCATCTGTAGAATGTGTCGACATAACTTCTTTGTGTCGACATAGACACATCTTCACTTCACAGCAATCTACATTGTTGAAACTCTGCTGAGTGTCGACACAAGTCCTATGTGTCGACACAGTTGATATAGTCTCAGAATTTTTTTGTCGACACTTCCTCCAGGTGTCGACACAGTTGATGTCGACTAATACTTCTGTGTGTCGACACTGTCTCCTGGTGTCGACATAGTTGATGTTGACTAATACTTTCTGTGTGTCGACACTGTCTCCTAGTGTCGACACAGTTGATGTCGACTAAAACTTTCTGTGTGTCGACGCTGTCTTCCGGTATCGACACAGTTGATGTCGACTAGAACTGCTGTGTGCTGACATTGTTGCTTCTGGTGTCGACACAAATTTTCCAAGTGTCGACACATGCTTTCTTAAGTATGGACACATGGACTTAGAAACTTTTTTCTGCATTTTAGCAAATACTTAACCTGCACATATAAACTCAAAATAACATCAAATACACCTTGATGTATATCATTGAACTAAGTGAGGCTTCTTCAAATCAGGTACACATTTTCAAATGTACCCAATAATCTCCCCCTATTTTGAGAAGTCATAACCCTTTAGTCAATGATATACACCACTTATAATAAACAAATATGATGATGTATATAAATAATAAATGACAGGTTAACTTATAAACAAAACATATAACCAAATCACATCACAGAATAAGAATGCAACTGAAATGAACTTGTAACATTGTTTTGTTTATATTAATAAAAGGTTTCTTAACAACAGATTACATAGATTTCCTTCAACACTAAAGATGACATTGTTCTTGAAAAATCTAGTAAATCTATACTAAGGCTGATCAGGCTCGTTGATGACAATGCCTTTTCCTAGCTTAATTTGAGCTTGCACAGGAGGTTTTGCTTCATCAATAGGCTTCTTTCCTTTCAACTCTGCCTTCTTTTTAGCTTCAGCCCTAATCCTTTGCCTTTCAAAATAATGAAAAGGCTTAGGGAAATATTTGCTAGGCTCTTGAGCATTAGGAGGTAGCTTCCCAATCTTAGCCTTTCTTCTATGTTGCACAATGGCTTCTTGCCTTGCCTCATATTTCTGCCATTCCTGTTCATTATACCACTTGCCCCTTTCACGAACTTGATCTTTCACAACATTCCAGGCAGTCAAAATTATATTTCTTGAAGTGGGGCTCCACTGCTCAAAATCAGGTTTTAACTCAGCCTGTTCTTTGAATTTTTTCTTTGAAAGTTGAGCTTCCTATTGAGCTTTCAAGGCAGCTTTTGGCATTTCAACTTTTTCTATTATAACATTATCAACTTCCTATTGAGGACTGTACATTGTGTGAACCTGTTGTTGAATCATATCAATATTTGCTGGAGGGTAGATGATCTGAGATACTTCAGGTTGTTCACCTCCAACATAAGCAGGTTGCACACCAGACTCAGCAACATTGTCATCATCACAAAGGGGTGGATATCCCGGAGTGGCTCTGATGCTATTGGATATCCATTTGGAATGATCTGAGCCTGCATTGACTAACATTCTCTCCCCCTTTATGACTTCTCTTTCAATGTGATCTCTTAAGTCATCATTTTGAAATCTTATTTGGCCATCAAGAAAATTTACACCATCTTTAAAAAATGATTTTAACTTAAGAATCTTGTCAGAGATTGTTTTCTGAGAAGAAGTAAGGTCTGTCTTAAATGAATCCAAGGCCTCCTGTAGCTTCTGATCAAATTCCTCTTTCTCCTTAGCCCTTGTTTTAGTCATTGCAGTAACTGTTTTCTTTACTTCAGTGACTATCTCATTATGAGAGTCAGTCAGATTGTCATTCATCCTAATCTGATTTTCAAGGACATAGCCTTGTTTGACAGCAAAGCCTTCTTATAGCTCTGGCTTCTTCTCTTGAAAACAATCAGTTTTCTTTTCTTGGCACTTGCAATCTCCTAATCCTCTGAAGCAGATGTACTGGCAATATCTACTCTTTCCTTAGGACTAGGAGGTAGCTCCTTCTCAGGACTGGGCCTCTCTCCCTCAATTTCAGCCTGCTCCCCCTCAATTCTTACTTTCTCCTCCTTATCAGCTGCTCCCTCAATGTCAGGAAACAATTCCTCAAGAGTAAACTCTTATTGAGTGTGAACTGGTGATACTACTTTCTCAGGAGCAACAGCAGCTCCAGATGTATCCTTCATGATAGTATCTTGGGCTGGACTATTGATATGAGTTGTCTCAAGGACTATTTGTGAATCTATTTCCTCTGCCAAGTGAATTTGCTCTTCCCCCTGCACCTGTGCAGTAACTGTCTTCCCCTACACTTGTGTAGTCACAGTCAGGTCCTGAGCTTGTACACTAACTAGCACCCCCTGCACTTGTGAACTAACTGTTGCCTTCTGCACTTGTGCAGTCTCAGTAAGGTCCTGTACAGGAGATTTCTCAATAGCCTCTTGTCTTTCTATCTCAGGTATGTCATTTGATAGGACCCTATCCCATCTGGAAATAATCTTGATGTCCATTCTTCTCATATGATTGATTTTAGAACCAGGAATCTGATTCATTACTTCTTGAATTTCTCCAGCCATGTATAGACTCATTATTCTAGCCAAATTAGGCTTCTTGATGCTTTCCTTAATCTTTTCAAACAGTATTATAGACCAATCTGTGTGGAGTTTAAAAATTATCCTTGTCATGATGTTGAACATATATGCAGAAATCCTATCATGTCCCCCTGGCTTACAAAGAATAACCTTTCCTACAACCTCTGAAAGGAATTTACCTTGCTGATTCATCCCTTTCCTGTGAATTGCAGCTCCAATCTTCAAGGTGGGATCCAATCCACACCATTGTAGTGCCTCCCTTGTTTTTGATACTGGTACTTCTTCATCCTGAGTTCTTGGAAGATGAAGAGTTTTTCTCAAACTCTTCAAGGTCACTTTGACTTTAGCTCTATTAACTGTTGATTTAATATTAAGTATAGTTGAGTCTACCGTTGCTGCAGCAAAGAACTCAAAAACCTCCTTCTTCCAAATCTTGGTTGGTTCGGATATCAGAAACTCCAAGCCATTATCAGTGATTAGGGTAATCACTCCTTTAATCTCTGAGTCAGCATCATCAAAGGCATGGCGAACGACCTAATATCCTTCGTTAATGTTATCTTCAACCTTTGGCGCTATTGGGATGGTGAGAAAGCTTGGATCGAGAGAAGATAGTTTGTCGACACAAGGGTTTAGTCTCAAAAATATGGAGAGCATGTCGACAGAATATGTTCTATACCTATTTATACCCTTCTAATCAAAGAAGATCAAAAGGCGGGCAAAAACTATCTAAATGTGTTGACACTGTTGAAATGTGTCGACACAGACTTCTAATGTCTCGACAATGGCGTTGACTACTATGTGTCGACACCAATTGATGATATATCGACACTAGATAAACTTAGAAGTTCATCAGAAATTTGGTGTCGACTCTTATTATAAGTGTCGACACAATTTCGGGATGTGTCGACACCACAACTCTGGTTGTGTCGACACCACTTACTGAAGTGTCGACACCACTTCTCTGGATATGTTGACACAGTTTTACTGAAGTGTCGACACCACTTCTCTGGATGTGTTGACACGGATTTACTTAGCCAAATTTGTTAGACTAGTCTATGTTTAACATTCCTAATTCAATTTTAAATTTATTGAATTTAGTTTCATTTAAAGGCTTAGTAAATACATCTGCAATTTGATAATCTGTTTTGATAAATTCTAGTGAGATGTCCTCTTTCTCTACATGTTCTCTAAGAAAATAGTATCTTATTTTTATATGCTTAGTCCTACTATGTGAAAAAGGATTATTAGCAATAAAAATAGCACTAGTAGAATCACAAAATAAAGGTGTTCTACTTACCTGAATACTATAGTCTTCTAGCTGGTGCTGAATCCAAAACAGCTGTGCACAGCAACTTCCTGCTGCCACATATTAAGACTCAGCTGTGGAAATTGCCACACTAGTCTGCTTCTTACTACTCCAAGACACCAATCTTCCTCCTAGAAATTGACAGGTGTCTGTTGTGCTTTTTCTATCTTCCTTGCAACCTGCAAAGTATGCATCTGAATAGCCTATCAATAGAAAATCTCCATTCCTAGGGTACCAAAGGCTTAGATTATGTGTGCCCTTTAGATATCTCAAAATCCTTTTTACTGCAGTGTAATGCGATTCTTTAGGGCATGATTGGTACCTAACACAGACACATGTTTCATACATAATGTCTGGTCTAGTAAAAGTTAGATATAAAAGAGAGCCAACTATTCCTCTATACCAAAACTCATCTACAGGCTTACCTGCATCAACTTTGCATATAGGAACACTTGTTCCCATAGGAGTTCTCATGGTGGAGGATGATTCCGTACCATACTTCTTAATTAACCCATTGGTGAACTTAGACTGGGATATGGACAAGCCATCATCAGTCTGTCTTACTTGAAGGTCAAAGAAGAACTTAAGTTCTCCCATGCTTCTCATCTCAAACTTCCCTTGCATAAGTTTAGCAAACTTCTTGCAAAGGTTGCTTTCTGTAGACCCAAATATTATGTCATCTACATATATTTGGACTAAGATAATCTTACCTTTGGACTCCCTTAGGAATAGAGTTTTGTTTATTTTCCCCCTTGAGAGTTTGTTCTTAATAAGAAAAGTAGACAAGGTTTCATACCAAGCCCTTGGGGCTTGCTTTAACCCATACAAAGCTTTCCTAAGTCTATAAACATTATCAGGTTTGAGAGAATAAACAAAACCTGAGGGCTGCTCTACATAGACTTCTTCTTTAAGATTTCCATTTAGGAATAAACAAAGCCTTGATATGCTGCATAGGCAAGGAACATCCTAATTGCATCCAGTCTTGCTACTGGGGCAGAGGTTTGATCAAAGTCAATACCCTCTTCCTGCCTGTATCCTTTTGCAACAAGTCTTGCTTTGTTCTTCACAATGATCCCATTCTCATCCAATTTGTTCCTAAAGATCCACTTTGTTCCAATGATGTTGTGGTCTTTTGGTTTAGGAACTAACTCCAAGACCTTGCACCTTCTAAACTGATTCAGCTTTTCTTGCATGGAATCAATCCAATGTGGGTCCAGAATAGCTTCTTCAAATCTCTTTGGCTCCAGTTGAGATAGGAAGCTTGAGCAAAGCACTGTGTTCAAGTTCCTGCTTCTGGTTTGCACTCCATGTCTTAGATCCCCAATTATCTGATTTGCTGGATGATCCTTTAAGTGTCTAATAGCTGGAGGTAGACTATCTTCAGGTTTAACCCCTCCAGTCTCTTCAATATGCTGCACCTCTTGGTGTTCATCTGCATCTAGAGAGTCTTGTACTCCCCCTGGACAGTAGCCACCATTTTCCACTTCCTGCTCTTCAGTTGTTTCTTCTGTAATGGTAAGCTTGTCCATTTTCTCATTTATACCTGTAGAACTGCTTGAGCTACAATGCAACTCATTATTAATCAGTCTTGTTTCATCAAAGACAACATGTACAGACTCTTCTACAACTTGAGTAATCAAGTTGTAGACTCTATAAGCCTTACTATTGTTGTTGCACCCAACAAATATCCCATCTTAGGATTTGGCTACAAACTTAGTTAGATAAGACTTGCCATTGTTAAGGATATATCACTTACAACCAAAGAACCTAAAATAGGATAAGTTTGGTTTTCTACACTTCATGATCTCATAGGGTATCTTTTTGTGGCTTTTAGTAATAGAAGCCCTATTGATCACATGACATGTAGTGTTTACTGCCTCAGCCCAGAAATATTCTGGGAGAGAAGTGTCACTGAATAGAGTTCTACCAGCCTCAATCAGTATTCTATTCTTCCTTTCAGCAATACCATTTTGCTGTGGTGTTCTAGGTGAGGAGAATTCTTGAAAAGTCTAAAATTCTTAACATAATCTTGTCATACTCTCAGATTCAAATTCAGTGCCATGGTCACTTATGATTTTGACCACTGTACTGTCATGTTCATTCTGAATTTGCTTGATAAAACTATATAAAACACTTGTGGTTTCTGATTTTTGTCTCAGAAAGAACACCCAGGAATATCTAGAATAGTCATCTACCACCAAAAAAGTGTAGACCTTCCTACCTAGACTTTGAACTGGCATAGGACAAAATAGATCCATATGTAAGAGGTATAAACACCTCACTGAATCCTTATTTTCAAGGCTATGAAAGGAGGATTTTGTCTGTTTGCCTTTCTGACAAGCTGAGCATATCCCATCCTTTATACACTTAACATTTGAACCATTCCTTACTAACTCTTTGCTAAAGAGTTGGCCAATTATTTTGTAGTTAAGATGGGCCAGCCTCTTGTGCCATTTGACACAATGAGAGGCTCTCTCATCAGCCACAAGACAAATAGGATACAGATTGTTCTCACACTCAAAATTAAGACAGTACACATTTCTTTTTCTATATCCTATAAAAATGATCTTTTGATCACTTGATCTTTTGATATGACATCCATTCTTAATAAATGAAATGTCATATCCTAAATCACTCAGCTGACTTATTCTTATAAGGTTGTGTTTCAAACCCATTACATAGGCCACTTGAGTGATAGTAATCTGGTTATTAGAAATGTTACCAAACCCTTTTATGATTCCCTTTTCAGAACCACCAAAGATTACTTTAGACCTATTTATGATAGGAAATACTCCTTCAGCAACCCCTTTGTTCCAGTCATGTGCCTGGAACATCCACTGTCCAAGTACCATATAGGGGCATGGTAACTTGGACTCACCTTACTAGGACCAGGCTGATCCTGGCACTTTTCTTCTTCTGATACAGCCATCAGTCCCATGCACTGATGGTCTTCTTATTCATATATAGAGTTCAACAATTGCATAAACTCATCTTCTTCATCTGCTGCATAAAGACCAATGTATGCCTCAGCTTCAGATTAAAACTCTGAAGATGATTGATCTGTCAAGCTTTTCTCCTTCTTAGCAACAAAGGATTTCTCCTTCTTGCGCTTTTGTTGAGTCTTCCTTTTATCCGCAGATTCCTTTCTTTTGTCTGGACACTCAGCCACAACATGTCCAGGGCTATTACAGCAGTAGCAAACTAGCTTTGATGTTGTAGATTTACTAGGCTTAAGCCTTCTCCTGTCCTTCCTTGATGACTTCCTCTTTTGATAATAGTCATCCACAGGCTGAGATGTAGAGGGCCTAGACTTCCACTACTACTTCTTCAGGAATCTCTGAAACTGCCTTGTGAAGCCAGCAAAATCTTTATCTCAGTCACTGCTGTCTGAACTTTGGTTGTCTGAATTATCTGAAGTAATTTCAGCAACAATCTCAGGAGGTGATGGAGACATCCTCCTATTCTTCCTAGTGGTCTCCACCTTGAAGGCCACAGACTTTTCTCTATGCTCCCCTTTTGATCATTTCTCTTCCTCTTTCCTAGCCATCAATTGCATCTCATATGACAGCAATTTTTCCAAAAAAGTTTGAGGAGAGATATCTGCAAGTTTGGCCACTTCCCTAATGGCACAAATCTTAGTGTCCCAATCCTTTGTCAAGGATCCTAGAAATTTATCATTCAGTTCATGTGTACTGAAGATCCTTTCATAGGACATCAGCTCATTTACTATTCTATAGAACTTCTTATAACACTCAATTATACCATCTGACTTTCCTTGTCTGAAACTCTCATATTCCTGGATCAGCATGGATTTTCTATCTTATCTGACTTTTTCAGAACCCTCAATGTAGACTATCAAGGTGTCCCACATTTTCTTGGAGGTCTTGCAGTGAATAAAATTTTGAAAGGTTGAATCATGTATGACATTTACTATGATATTCTGGTCTCTTTTATTCATAGTTGCCAGGATGATCTCTTCCTTAGTCATCTCTGAAAAATCTTTGGGAGTTCTTTGATTTGCATCTAGAACTGATAGCTTCATTGGAACATAAGGACCTTCCATTACAGTAATGTAGATCCTTGGATCAGAAGCCTCCATGAAAAGCCTGACCCTTTCTTTCCATATTCCAAAAATTTCTTTCCTGCATATGGGTAATTTCATAGAACCTAGTTCCTTATGATTTTCTCCTGAACCCATTTTCTTGATCTTGAATCTTGCCTTATGGATCTTACTCAGACTTTAAGTCCTTCTTTGAGTAACCTCCCTCTGATACCACTTGATATAATTGATTTTAAAATAACCCAAACACCTAGAGGGGGGGGGGGTGAATAGGTTCTTTTCTTTTATACTAAAGGCAGAATGATATTTCAGTTCTTAAATTTGAATCTAACTTATTCTATAGCAATCACAGCACAGAATTCACAATCACACATACATCACAGATTGCACACAGATTTATAGTGGTTCCCCAAGGTCTGGGTAGATCCACTTTCCCCCTTCACCTATCTAGCAGTGTGCTAGATTCGGCCTAACTTCTTCCTTCTTCTCAGATCCACGGATCTTACAGCTCAGAACCCTGAAAGGTTCCTACAACTCAGAACCCTATAAGGTTCCTATAACTCAGAGTGTAACCATACTCCTACAACTCAGGCTAATAGCCCTACCTCAGCCTTGTCACAAGGCCTACAACTCAGAGAAAAATTTCTCCTATACTCAGGCTCAAAAGCCCTCCCACTCAAAGATCTATATCTCCTACACTTCCGCCTTTATAAAATAGGCTTACAACTCAGATCTTGAAAGATCCTACAAAATTTGATAAGTTATTTTGATGGACTCTTACCCTTGTTGAGAGAGAAGGGATAAAAGGTTTCTTGATCATCTTCTTGATAAAACTGATGGATGAAATCAACATGTTCTTAGCTTTCTTCAAAACTTCTTGAATCTGAACTCAGTAGGGTTGATCTCCTTTGAAGTTGACTGGCTGCCAGCTTCCTTCTTAGAATCCAGAAATAAATATGAATCCTTCTTAGCAGATTAGTTCAAGATCTGCTTCTTAAGGGACTTATAAATGTCTCCTTCTGTACTTCAACAGCTGAAGATCTCTCTCACTCTTTATAACGTCTGAAGTTTCTTCAGAATTCTTGCTTAAATTCTCCTTAGATCTTCTCACGAAAATCTTCTTCTTCGTGACATGCACTTCCTTGATCAATGATTAATAATTCAATTGTTGTATCTGTTGTTGACAGAATCCATATATTTATAGACTTCATCCATGGTAACCGGCTGATCCGGTTTCTAACCAACTTCTGACATGTCTGACAGCTTCGGCAAACATGTTGGAATACACAGCTATCAAGTCTCCAGTCAGTTATTGAACCGTTGTCTTTGTCAGCAAAGCGTCGAGACATATTCTCATTATGTGTCGACACAAGTAGATTAAGTGTCGACACAAACTTTGGTGATGTCGACATATCTCCTCTGGTGTCGACACAGTTTCTTGACACTGCATCTGTAGAATGTGTCAACACAACTTCTTTGTGTTGACATTGACACATCTTCACCTCACAGAAATCAATATTGTTGAAACTCTGTTGAGTGTCGACACAAGTCCTGTGTGTCGACACAGTTGATATAGTCTCAGAATTTTTGTGTCGACACTGCCTCCAGGTGTCGACACAGTTGATGTCGACTAATACTTTTGTATGTCGACACTGTCTCCTGGTGTCGACACAGTTGATGTCGACTAATAATTTCTGTGTTCCGACACTGTCTCCCCGTGTCAACACTGTTGATGTCGACTAATACTTTCTATGTGTCGACACTGTCTCCCGGTGTCGACACAGTTGATGTCGACTAGAACTACTGTGTGTCGACACTGTTGCTTCTGGTGTCGACACAGCTTTTCCAAGTGTTGACACAGGCTTTCTTAAGCGTCGACACATGGACTTAAAAACTTTTTTCTTCATTTTAGAAAATACTTAACCTGCACATATAAACTCAAAATAACATCAAATACACCTTGATGTATATCATTGAACTAAGTGAGGCTTCTCCAAATCAGGTACACATTTTCCAATGTACCCAACAGGCAGCTAGATCGAAAGACCCTTTTTGGGATGTTGGAGCTTTGCGTGGCTGAGAGGGAGTTCCTGAGGATCATTGAGTAAATCCACTCCGGATAGTGTGGTAGCCACTATGGGAGTCGGACCCTGGAAGGAAGTATCATCAGACAAGGGTACTTCTGGATGACCAAAAGCCATGATGTCATGGAATTCACAAGGAAGTGTGGCAAGTGACACTTGTTTGACCCCCTCCAGCTACATCCAGCTCAGCGCCTCAAGAGCTTCACGATGCCCTGGCCCTTTGCAATCTGGGGAATGGATCTGGTAGGGCCATTTCCCCATGCTAACTGGAAAAGGAGATTCCTATTGGTCATGATCGATTATTTTTCCAAGTGGCTAGAAGTCAAGGCATTGACAAAGGTCACCTCCCAAGTCATCAGGAACTTCGTTTGGGGAGAAATTATCTGCCGGCATGGGTTGCCCCAGGCCATTGTCACGGACAACGTGCCTCAGTTCGCTACCGCCAAATTCATCAGCTTTTGTGGGCAACTCGGGATAGATCTAAGATTTGCTTAGGTTCATCACCCTAAGATCAACGGTCAGGTGGAGGAGGAGAACAAGATCATTGTCAACCTTTCTCAAGAAGAATGTGGAGAACTTGAGGGGGAGCTGGGTGGAGAAACTCCCTTTGGTCCTCTGTGCTCTTAGGACCACACCCAACACAACTACAAGAGAGACACCCTTTAAACTCTCCTATGGGTACAAGGTAGTACTCCCAGTAGAGTTTGAAGTACGGACGCATCGGGTGGTCGAGGCAGGGGAATATAGGGAGGAATGGAGAGACGAGAATGAGGAGGAGTTGTGTCTCTCCCTCGACATGGTGGAAGAATTATGTTACCTCTCCACCATCCGATAGGAAGAGGTGAAGAGAAGGATGGCTAAGTATTTCGACAAACATGTAAGGTTCAAGAAGTTCGCGGAAGGGGACTGGTTTCTGAGAAAGGTGGATACCGCATGGAGGTCAACCGCTGTGGGGAAGCTCAACCACAACTTGGAAGGCCCATACATAGTACAGGAAGAGCTAAAATCCGGAGGGTACCGCCTCCGAAATGTGGAGGGCGAGACCCGAATTCTCACCTAGAGTGGTGACGACTTAAAATGTTTTTTCTTTGAGTCATGTAAGTGGTGTTCCATTTTTTAATAAAGCTTCTTTTGATGCACTTGTGCCCCTATGATGAATAGTGAAAGTGTTAGTCTACCAAGACCACGATCAGATCCCACTGCTAGGCTCCCACCTAGCTGGCAAGGCTGGATGTCACTCGGAGGAGTGTACCCAGACCCGGAGCAGATCCCGCTTCCAGGCTCCTACCTAGCAGGCAGGGCTAGATGTCACTCGGAGATGTCTACCCAGACCCCGAGCAGATCCCGCTGCCAAGATCTGACCTAGCTGGCAGGGCTGGATATCACTCATAGGAGTCTACCACAACTCGTAGCAGATCCCGCTGCCAGGCTCTCACCAAGCTGGCAGGGATGGATGTCACTCAGAGGAGTCTACCCAGACCCCGATCAGATCCAACTGCCAGACTCCCATCTAGCTGGTAGGGTCGGATGTCACTCGGATGACTTTACCCAAACCTCGAGCAGATCTCGCTGCCAGGCTCCCACCTAGTTGGCAGGGCGGGATGTCACTCGGAGGTGTCTACCCAGACCCCGAGCATATCCCGCTATTCGGAGGAGTCTACCCCGACCCCAAATAGATCCTGCTGCCAGGCTCTCACCTAGCTTGCAGGGCTAGATGTCACTCGGAGGAGTATACCCAGACCCCGAGCATATCCCGCTGTCAGGCTCCCACATAGCTGGTATGACTGGATATCACTCAGAGGAGTCTACCCAGACCCTGAGAAGATCCCGCTGACAGGCTCTCACCTTACTGGAAGGGCTGGATTTCACTTAGAGGAGTCTACCCAGACCCCGAGCAGATCCAGTTGCTAGGCTCCCACCTAGCTAGCAGGCCTGGATATCACTTCGAGGAGTGTACCTAGACCCCGAGAAGATCCCGCTGCCAGGTTCCCACCTAGCTGGCAGGGTTGGATGTAACTCGGAGGAGTCTTCCTAGACACCGAGCAAATTCAGCTGTCAGGCTCCAACCTAGATGGCAGGGCTAGATGTCACTCGGAGGAGTCTACCCAGACCCTGAGCAGATCCAGCTTCCAGGCTATCACCTAGCTGGCAGGGCTAGATGTCACTCAGAGGAGTCTACCCAGACCCTGAGCAGATCCCGCTGTAAGGCTCCCACCTAGCTGGCAGGGCTGAATGTCACTCGGAAGAGCCAAAACAGATCCCGAGCAAATCCCGCTGCCAGGTTCTCACCTAGCTTGCAGGGCTGGATATCACTCGGAGGAGTCTACCCCGACACCAATCGGATCCCGCTGCTAGACCCTCACCAAGCTGGTAGGGGCAAGATGTCACTCCGGGAATTCGCCGAGACCCCTCCACCCCCTCCGCTGTCCGGAAAGAATGAGAAGTCTCGGTGAACGCGGCTCCTAAGATGAGGAGCTATACGCTCACATTACGAAGGCAAGGGTCGCAGGGTCGCCAAGATGATCTTAGCGGGCCGACGGGATAAAAACGCCGACTCAGGCCTATGGTTCGGCGAGCCATCGGGGATGGGGTACAGGCGGCGAAAGCTCGGCCACACCGAGACCCCTGGGGGGCCGGATCGTGCGAAGTCAGGAGGTATGGGTGCGAGCTAACTATTGTGCTTATCGCAGCCAGGGCGGAGGACGTGGGTCGCCGACTCGCGGTACGGCTAACTATTGTGCTTATCGCTCCTAATTCTAAGTATGGATCTGGAATGAATAGGCGACCTAGCTCGCAAACAACAATGGATCAGATTGGACAAAACAAATCGGAAGTGCGAGATAGGGAGAACATTTACATTATAAACGCGAAATACAGAAATAGTTTTTAAGTGCATTTGATCGATCAAAAATTATGGTTATTACAAATCCCGGGCCTCGGCTCGCATCCCAACTGCAACAAAAGTAATGATGGGCAAGACGCTGGATTTTGGCAAGACGAGCCCCGAATGGCGAGCCCCTCTATATGCAATGGTAGGGCCCGTTGCCCGGCTTCGGTACCGAAAGGAATAATTCTGGTACCACGTCGCTCGCCGAAAGCTTGTCGCCCTCACACTTGATTAGGTCGGCCCTCCACAGCTTCTGGAGGGTGTACTTCGCAGCACACCGGTGTTCTTCTGCATCATCACTTCCAGCTCATACTCACTGTAATGCGTGAGATGGAAACCGTAACTGATACTATATTTTATAGTCTAAACTATTAGGGTGTATTTACTTATTTTTATCACGCTTATCGTGTCTTATTAGCTTATTTTTATCTTTCTTATGTAAATATTATTGTAACTAACATTTTACTTTCTTTTGGTATGTTTCCTGAAATTTGGCTAAAAATTACCTGACACGCCCCCTTGTCACACCCTCCCTGGGCATGTTAGAGGGCGTATCACCCGAACCAAACAAAGTCAGCCACTAGTGAAAAGTCCAAAGTTTATCCTGAGTAGGACACGACCTTGAACACGGCCGTGTCTCTGGCCGTGTAAAGCTTGCCGCATCACCAGAGCCCAAATAACAGAAAACGGTTGTCATGCCCCCCTGACATGCCCTCCCCGGGTACGTCCTAGTGCGTGACCCGAGGCGTGTCGCCCTCTTCCCGAAGGCTGCCACCATATTAGATGCTTTTTCATCTCAGCACGCCAATTGTACTGTCACGCCCCCCATCACGGGCATGACCTCGGGTATGTTCGCCCCCTTTTCCAAGACTGGCGGATTTCCAACCAATGATTTCGACTTGACATTCGTGTCAAGCCCCCCCCCCCAACAAGGGCGTGACCTAGGGCGTGCCAACCATCGTATAGAAGCAATCATCCTTCCCGCAAGAATCAAGAGCTCGAGGTCAATGCCCGTAGCTGTCATGCCCCCTGACACGCCCTCCCCGGGTGTGACCTAGGGCGTGTCCAACCTGAGAATTTTTCCTATAAATTCAGACCATCCCTTCATTCCAGAAAATTTTTGGGCTGAGAGGGGGAGGTTCTGCACCTTGGTTTCTAGTTTTTTTAGTGTTCTTCCCTCTCTCTCTCTTCTTCATTTTATTTCTTTGTTAGCTCTAGAAGTGCTTTCCTTGTAATAGTTTATAATTTGTTTTAGTAGCTTTAATGTTAGTGATATCTTATGAAAGTGAGGGTAAGATCTACCTTTACTCCAGAGGGGGGTTGAATAGAGTATTTTAAAATAATTTTGCAAATTAAAAATTATTCAGCAGTGGAAGACTTGATTTATATATATATATATATGTATTGAGCTTGCAGTAAATAAAAACTAAGTAAGCAAGAAACAAATCACAGCACACAACAAATCAAACACAACAACCAGAAGACACGAGGATCTATAGTGGTTCCCTAATCAACCTGGGTACATCCACTCTTCTACCACCCTAGGTAGGAATCCACTGCAGGAATTGTTGATAAGGTATCCTGGGCACCAATGAGCTTTTGATAAGGTGCTCAAAAACTAAATCAGATTTTTTGATCAGGTGTCTTGCCGCCACTGAGTTTTGACAAGGTCTCAGAAACCAACCACAAAACTTTTGAAGTGAGTTTTAAGTAACCCTTTTACAGCAGAATAAAAGAAAAAGAAACAGTTGATGTTCTTCTCTGTCAAAATTCAAAGAGAAGACTAGTGAATTGTTGTTGTCAAAGCTCCCCCTGAGATTTGTAGTTGTTCAGGAAGAGAAGCTTTGCACAGGGTGATAGGCCTTTAGTATTATTGAGATCTCCAGCAAAGAATGATTTCAACAAAGGCTGAAATGTGATGTGTCTGGAGTCCTTAATTGATGAAGCCTTGAACACTTGAATCAGAAGAGATTTTGAAAGAATAGAGGAATTCTTTTCTATGTGGTGATCTACTTCACTGTTGTATTCCTTGTGTTCTATAAGAATTCTAACTTGTAATCCTGTAGTACTTGTGTCTCAAAATCTATTCCTTAGAATAATAATAATCATCATGTCTCAATTACTCTGAGATGATATATTGAAATTCAGTCTTCTAGATTGCCGTTAGCCAGACATAAATGACTCCCTTAAATGATATCTGTCTCTAGAGGAAAGTCCTAAGAGACATTCCATTTAGTCTTCCTTGAAACTTTCTCCAAATTGATCTAAACGACTACAAAATCCTTTGAAATAAATACTGGATATGAATTAGATTGAATTCCATAACTGACTGAATTTGAATTCTGAAATCGTCGATCTGTCAAGAAAAGTCGTCGATCTGAGCTCGACTATCGTTAACCTGAGCTCAGAGACTGGAATTAGACTTGAGACAGAAATCGTCGATCTGAGCTCGACTATCATCGACCTGAGCTCAGAGATCTGGATTTGGCTAGAGACAGAAACGTCAATCTGAGCTCAGAGATTGTCAAACCGAGTTCGACGACTCGTTGACCTGAGCTTAGAGATAGTCGAACTGAGTTCGACGCCTCGTCGATCTGAGCTCGATGAGAATTGTCTTAAACTTCTGCACTTGTAATCTGATCTAGAAGGTCTTGGGGACAGCTTTAAAACCTAAGTTCTAAGCCTTAGACCTATTCTAGTTGACCTTTAAAACTATATAATGAGGTCAAGATATATTCCTAAGGACATAGTGATCCTTACCCAAATCAGTAATCAGGTGTTCCAACAATCTCCCCGTATTTGGGTTAGGATTACTATTTACAAAACATAGGAATTAAAAAGCATATAAGCAGAAACAAAAGAAAATACAACATAGCAGAATAATGAAATGCGGCATTGTAGAAGCAG
This sequence comes from Platanthera zijinensis, assembly GCA_039513925.1. Lineage (NCBI taxonomy): Eukaryota > Viridiplantae > Streptophyta > Magnoliopsida > Asparagales > Orchidaceae > Platanthera > Platanthera zijinensis. Next base: position 119,220,794 of record CM077090.1, read on the forward strand.
AAATAATCATAGCAGATTGTCAGAGATAGATATATATCATTCAGCTTACACAATTAGTCCTTTTATTCTATCTTTTTGAACAAGATTTCTCTGTTGGGATCCTGAGCTTCCTTCTTGGATCTTCTGTCATCAGCAGCAACTAAGGAGGTTTGAGATTTAGGTCTAGGAACAACTGATGAGTCCCTATTTTATACTATATTTTGGACTCATCTAGGCCTATTTCCATGTCTTTGCACACCGTTTAGCGCCATTTGCACTCCTTTTGGTTCGCTACGGTTTTCCACGCCCTGTGCACCTTTTTAGCCCATTTCCGTGCTTGTGTGCATTTACTTTCTTGCTATGTTTATCACTGTTTGCTGTGGCTGCCGCGATCGATGCCCCGTGCAGTTTTCCTGCAGGTTTGGGGATCGTGAGGCATTCGGGATAGGCGTTTCACTATTTTTGGCAAAGGAGTCAGTGGTCGTGCGTTTTTGCCCACGCACGACCATCGACCTCCTGCGCACGATCACTGATCGTGCGCAGCCCGGTCTCATTTGTGAAACTCTGTCTTGAACCATCCGCACGATCACTTGCCATACCGCGCACGACCACTGCTCGTGCGCCGACGATCGTGCGCAGTCATACCCATTTTGTAAAAGTCTGTCTGGCTATTTCCGCACGATCATCAGCCTTGCCTCGCACGATCACTGATCGTGCGCTGCTGATCGTGCGCGACTACTGATTTTCTGATGCAGGTCTGCAGGTTGCTCACGCACGGGCGCTGACCTTGGTCGCGCACGATCACTGGTCGTGCGCCAGTGGTCGTGCGCGCTATTTATTCTGCAAGCTATAAATACGCTGTTCCGCGAATTAGGGCAAGACGATTGTTACGGAACCTTCGCCGGTCCGCCGTTTCGCCCTCCAGCAAGTCCCATTCACCTCCACCTTCATCCATACCAACGGGAGGACCTTCTCCGGTGATTCTGAAGCATTTCGCATCCTCCGGCGATCCTCCCGGCCATTGAAGCATTCTTCTCCGAGCTTTCCACCAAGGAAGAAGACGAAGCACCCCTAGAGAACGGAGTTACAGGCCCTCGAGGTGACAGCTCGGTGGTACCGGAAGCCCTCCTCGGACTGCGCTTGGAAGCGGATTGACAACCCGCACCTCCGGCCAACAACGCGGTGGATCTTCAATCTCTTGGTTGTGCATTTTCTCTCTTTCTCTGTTGTATGAAATGCTTGTGCTTGTAATGGACATCAACTTCTAGCATTTTTGTTATTAGTTGTATTTCATCTTGCTCTTGAGATTTATTCTTCGATGCGCCTCGCTCCATCTCACTCCACTCCACACATTAGTTTCACTCAAGCTTGCTCCGCACTAATCACCTCACTCGCTAGATTTCCGTCCACTCGCCAATCGAAGTACGGCATCGCGGCCGCTACATCCATCTCGCCTTGAGAAGCGGTGATTGCGACCCGCATAGTTTAATTAGTGTAATCGGTCGTAAGACCACCAACCAAAGCCCCTTTCTTTTCTGTTTATTTCAATTAACTCTCATAACGATAGTTTCAGAGTCTAAATCGTTCGACGCCAATTGCATTCCTCAAGAGACCGACATCCGGGGATTCATTCCCAACTTTATTACTTGAGCGACCGGTACGCTTGCCGTATTTTACGCGCATCAAGTTTTTGGCGCCGTTGCCGGGGAATGCAACTGTTGAACGATTATGATTTCTGGAAGTATTGGTATAAGAGTTAGTGCTTTTTGATTTTTGTTTCTTTGTTTTGTTGTTTCAGTGAATACAGGGTCAATATTCTATCAATGCCTTCTATTCAGCAGCTAATTTATCAAGCCCGTCTCACCAATCGAGTGGAAACGGGAAATGACAGTTTCGAGATTTCCTCTGATTTGATCGAATACATTATCGAAAATTGTCAATTCAACGGAGACGGAAATGCTGATGCCTTGTGCCATGTGCGCAGGTTTTTAGAAATTTATGACACATGCTCTTCGAACACTGCCAACGGTGAGCAGCAGAAGATTCGACTCTTCTCCTTTTCCTTGAAAGGCAGCGCAAAACGATGGTATCATGATACCAGGAAGGAAATGTTTCATTCGTGGAAGCAACTCGAAGGAAATTTCTTGGCCAAATTCCGACAGCAACTGCTCACCACGGACGATTACAAGGAGCTCATCACCTTCTCCCAAAGAGATGAAGAATCCTTATTCGCAGCCTGGGAGCGTTTTCAGTATCTGCGGAGGGAATGCTGCAGAGAGGGAGTGTCAGATATTTTGCTGCTCCAAACCTTCTATTTTGGGATCCTAGACAGATTCGGCCAGCACTTGACATTGCAGCTGGCGGAACTCTGCTTAACAAACCTTGTCGGGATGCTTGGGAAATAATTGACAATATTGCCCAAACCAGCAGGCACTGGAATTCCCCACCTTTCCCCGACCCTTCCGTGGAGGCAAAGTCGGTGGTCACTGATGAAGCCGCCAATCTTCCCGCGTCCGTGATGGAGCGTTTTTTCGCGTACTTCTGCAAAATAATGGATGTGTTCAACGATCAAGCTGCCACCATTCAGCGCCTACAAACGGCCATTGGGATTCTTACGGAAACGTTGCTCAGCTCTACCAGTCAGAAACAGGAAACAGTGCATTCAATGAGGCTGAGAAGTGGAAAAAGTCTCGAGAGAGTCTTGCCGCCCGATCCTCCTACACAATCTCCGTGTGTACCCATTTCTGACTCGACAATTGAACCTCCGTCTGCACCGATCGCGCAAGAACCCGTATCAGTACCGCCACTCGTGAGGAACATCTCGAGGCCGCCGTTTCCCCATCGGCTAAATAATGAAAAGACTGAAAGGCATTTTCAGAAGTTCCTGGAAATCATGAAAGGAGTTCAAGTTAGCATACCTTTAACAGAAGCTATCACGCAGATTCCAGGATACTCCAAGTTCCTCAAGACCCTCATCTCGAGGCGTCGATCCTTGGAAGGTCTGAATATGATTAACCTCACCGAAGAGTGTTCCTCTCTCCTCACCAATTTTTTTCCTACCAAACGCAGAGATCCTTGCAGCTTCACCATCCCTTGCCGAATTGGTCTCCACAGGTTTGGCCACGCACTTTGTGATTTGGGAGCGTCGATTAACCTGATGCCCCTCTCCATCTTCCAGGAGCTGGGAGTTGGGATTCTCCAGCCCACCCATCTGAAGTTACAGCTAGCCGATCGATCGATAAAAACGCCAGCTGGGATGGTTGAAGACCTCATTGTCATGGTTAACGACCTTGCTTTCCCGGCCGATTTTGTCATCCTTGACATGAAGGCTGACCCCAAAGTCCCTATAATTCTGGGAAGGCCCTTCCTTGCCACTGCCCGGGCTATTATCAATGTCGACCGGGGAGAACTGACCCTAAGCCTGGGAGACGATTCAATTTCCTTCAATGTCCATGAACCTCCGCAACAACTCAGAATCACTAATTGTGACAGCGCTGACTTGTTTGACGAACCGGGAACGAGCAGCGAATTGATTCTTGACCATGATGAGCCAGAATGGGAAATTGAGGACACACCACCCGCTGCCTCGTCTGGGACTCCGCATTTGATCAAAGAACCCACCATCACTTCTTCTGTCACTGCTACTACCATAACCTTGAAGCCGCTGCCCGAATCCCTGAAATATGCTTTCTTGGAGGAAGGCACCGCATGTCCGGTGATCATCTCCGCTACTCTCTCCGCCGACAACGAACGTGCATTGGTCGACGTGTTAAAAAAATATAAGAATGTTTTTGGACGATCTCTGGCTGACATTAAAGGCATCAGCCCGGCGTTCTGCATGCACAAGATCCTCCTTGAAGATCAATACAAACCATCGGCACAACCGCAACGAAGACTGAATCCCAAGATGCATGCGGTAGTCCAGGCGGAAGTCATAAAATTGCTCGACGCCGGTATAATTTACCCCATCAGTGACAGCAAATGGGTAAGCCCGGTCCAAGTTGTGCCCAAAAAGGGCGGAATTACTGTGGTAGCTAATGACGAGAATGAACTACTGCCTACCCGTGTGGTCACTGGGTGGAGAGTTTGCATCGATTACAGGAAGCTGAATGAAGCTACACGCAAAGATCATTACCCGCTCCCTTTCATCGATCAAATGCTGGAAAAATTGGCTGGTCAGGAATACTACTGCTTTCTGGATGGCTATTCGGGATACAACCAAATCGCAGTCGACCCCGAAGATCAAGACAAGACAACATTCACCTGCCCATCTGGCACCTTCGCGTTTAGGAGAATGCCGTTTGGCTTGTGCAACGCCCCGGCAACCTTCCAACGTTGCGTCATCGCCATTTTTGGCGACATGATCGGTGATTTTCTCGAAGTCTTCATGGATGATTTCTCTCTTTTCGGGAACACCTTTGACTCCTGCCTCGCTAATTTAGCCAAGGCCTTGCAGCGTTGTGATGATACCAACCTTGTCCTGAATTGGGAGAAATGCCACTTCATGGTTCGTGAGGGCATCGTTTTAGGCCACAAGGTCTCTCGTCGGGGGCTCGAAGTCGATCAAGCAAAAATCGGTGTCATCAAGAATCTTCCCCCTCCATCTTCTGTCAAGGGAATCCGCAGTTTTTTGGGACATGCCGGCTTTTACCGAAGATTCATTAGTAATTTTTCATCAATATCCAAACCTCTCACGAATCTGTTGACTAAGGACGCCTTGTTCGTCTTCGATGAGAATTGCATGCAGGCCTTCACATCTCTCAAGGACCGGCTAATCTCCGCTCCCATTTTGGTGGCGCCGGATTGGACTTTGCCCTTCGAAGTCATGTGCGATGCCAGCGATTTTGCAGTTGGTGCGGTGCTCGGTCAAAGGAGAGACAAAGTATTTCACACCATCTCTTATGCGAGCCGAACCCTCAACGATGCCCAGCTCAATTACAATACCACAGAAAAGGAGCTTCTGGCCGTGATTTTTGCTTTCGAGAAGTTCCATTCGTACTTGGTGTTATCCAAAGTCATTGTCTACACCGACCATGCAGCTCTAAGGTATTTGTTCAAAAAAAAGATGCCAAGCCTCGGCTAATCCGATGGATTCTCCTGCTGCAAGAATACTCCATTGAGATCCGAGATAAGAAAGGAGTGGAAAATGTCATAGCCGATCACTTATCTAGATTGGAAAATGATAGTGGCGGATCTGTTTTAGAGAATGAGCGCAATGTGATCGCTGAATGCTTCCCGGATGAGCGATTATTTTCCATCTCTTCCCTCCCCGCGACAACCCCGTGGTACGCAGACATGGCCAACTATCTTGCATGCAAATCGGTATCCCCAAGCCTATCATCGCAGCAAAAGCGGAAACTTTTATCTGATGCTAAACATTATTTCTGGGAAGACCCGCTACTTTTTCGCACGTGCAATGATGGAGTTATCAGGCGCTGCGTACCCGAGAGTGAATTCCAATCCGTTTTAAACCACTGTCATGATCGGGAGGCCGGCGGACATTACGGCGCCACAAGAACGGCACGCAAGGTTCTGCAATGTGGCCTATTTTGGCCAACCCTTTTCAGAGACGCCCACAGTTATGTTACTAAATGCAATGAATGCCAACGGACAGGAAATATCTCTAAGAGGGACGAAATGCCCCTCAATAACATGCTCGTTTGTGAGCCATTCGATGTTTGGGGGATAGATTTCATGGGACCCTTTCCCATGTCGCACGGCAAACTCTATATCATTGTTGCGGTTGACTATGTCTCCAAGTGGGTCGAAGCCGAAGCTGTTGCTGCCAATGACGCTCGCACTGTTCTAACCTTCTTACACAGAAATATTTTTTCTAGATTTGGCGCTCCGCGCACAATCATCAGTGACGGCGGGAGTCATTTTTGCAACAAGTCATTCTTACAACTCATGAAGAAGTTTGGAGTTCATCACAAAGTCTCTCTCGCCTACCATCCTCAGACTTGTGGGCAAGTTGAAGTCTCCAACAGGGAGCTAAAAAGAATAATTGAAAAATCCATAAATTCCAACCGAAAAGAGTGGGCTAAGAAGGTCGACGACGCCTTATGGGCATACCGAACCGCCTTCAAAACCCCTATCGGTATGACCCCCTTTCAACTTGTCTATGGAAAGGCTTGCCATCTGCCGGTCGAATTGGAACACAAGGCGCTGTGGGCAACCAGATTTCTTAACATGGACATTGAGACTGCAGCAGGCGAACGCCGCTCCCAACTGAATGAACTGGAAGAACTACGGCATTTTGCTTATGAAAACGCGCGGATCTACAAAGAAAGAACAAAAAAATGGCACGACCGTCACATCATCCCAAAAGAATTCCAACCGGGCGATCAAGTCCTAATGTACAACTCCCGCCTCCGTTTATTCCCCGGAAAGTTAAAATCGCGGTGGAGCGGCCCCTTTACAGTGATCGGAGTTTCCCCTTTTGGAGCTATTGAAATATCCGGGAAGGGCGGCGACAAATTCAAGGTCAACGGACATCGGCTAAAGTTGTACGATGGAGGTGCTATCATCGGCGAACCTCAAAGCGTACAGCTCGGCGACCCACTACTTGGTGACGGGGTGGCGCCTTGATCCCAATTTCCGCTGCGGATCTTTTATTTTGTGTTGGAACATTTTGAGCTTTATTTTATTTTGCTGCATAAACATTATATACAATTGCTAATACAGGTATTTGGTCCACCTTAAGGACGGTAAACAAAAGGGCTATTCGGGAGACAACCCAAGCTTGGACCTTTTGGTCCCCTTGTTTATGTTTGATTTTAGTTTATGCTTTCTATTTTTTGTATTTTCTCTTGTTCGGCCTAATTCGCAGGTTCAGCTTATCCTTTGTGCGATGCAGCACTGCCCGCGAATCATCATGCAATCTTCTGGCATGCTCCCCTCTTTGGAGCATTGGTACTCTCTCTCGCTTCAGATTTCATTTTCTGGTTGAATGTTTATTTTTCTTGCTTATGTTTTCATTCAAGTTTGGGGGGAAGAGCCGCCTATGCACTCACGAGCACATTTCATTCGCACACCGGTAGATTTATTTATGCTTCATGTTTGTAGACTCCTGCTGTGCGCACACATTTGCACCCACATGAGCGCGCACTCTTACCACGCGCGCGGCTCGGGTTGAGTACTTATGTTGTGTAAGTTTTAAGATTGTGGTGCTGACGTAGGATTTTGTCGTACAGTAGTTCGAAACTCGTGCAGTGCTCCTAATCGAGTGCTCACGTTGTGTAGGAATTGTATAGAGCTAGTTTCTTCTCATGCTTGCATTTTATATTTTTTTCTATATTCGTAAATACTGTTTGTCCTACTCAACTTCTGAATCCGGAGTGATCTCGCGGTAGTGTAGGCATGTGTGTAAGCGTCGCTGGCTTTGTTTTGCTCGAGTCGGGAGGACGGATCACTTTTCTCGGTGGCTAAGAACTTGCCCCAAGCGACTTTCGAAGCATTGGTGCCCGGTTAGTCGAGCGTGAGCGTGACGTAGGCCATCATTTTGGCCCGGTTGATCCTTGCACCCGTCCTAACATAGCCCTCGCTAGCCCCGTTGAGCCTACCTCCCTTTTGATCAGCTCCACATGCAAGTCACCAAAGCCTCAAGCCACTCCTAGTCGCACACCCGCATTGAGCTCTTGTTTCGTTAAATTCTCGTTGGGTTGTTGTGATGGGCGGATTTTGTGAACGTGTGGATATGCCGCAAAGTTTATAAATGCTGAATTATCGAGAAAAGAAAAGAGAAAAGAAAAATAGGACCAAGAAAAGAAAAGAGAAAAGAAAAAGTATAAATGAAAAAATCTGAAATTGAGAAATTTGTTTTATGGTAGGCGGTGCACCCACTCATGTTGTAAAAGCTAAGTTTGGGGGTGTGGTGCACTCGCATTCTTGTTGTTAGCGAGAATTCTGATGTGTGCGAGCTCCGTTGGGTTGTGCGTAGCCTTCGTTTTCATCTTGTCCATCCATACCTACATCTACACCCAAGCCCCACTCTTCACCTCAAGTCCTACGGATTTACGCTCGAGTCAAACCCGCATCGTGGAGAAAGTGCGAACGGGCAAGCATATGGCCCCCGACATTGGTGGATTCCTTTGGAGGTGATCATGAGCCCGGTCTTTGGCAATACCTCGCCATCCGACTTGCCTACTTTCTGCCTTCCCATGACCGTGCGATTCTCCGGAATTCATTCTTTGAGTAGTGACAGTATCTATTTACGTTTTTCGAAAATTATAAATTGCATTGCATGATTAGAAACTCTTTCTATTATATTTTTTACGCATGTGAGCTTCTCGATTTCTCGTCCTACTGTAGGTTGTAATTACTACGTCAGCTAGCCGTTTTAGAGCCCGCAACGTGATTATTTGCCCGGGACGTGCAAATGGTTAAGTTTGGGGGTGTGATGAGTCCCTATTTTATACTATATTTTGGACTCATCTAGGCCTATTTCCATGTCTTTGCACACCGTTTAGCGCCATTTGCACTCCTTTTGGTTCGCTACGGTTTTCCACGCCCTGTGCACCTTTTTAGCCCATTTCCGTGCTTGTGTGCATTTACTTTCTTGCTATGTTTATCACTGTTTGCTGTGGCTGCCGCGATCGATGCCCCGTGCAGTTTTCCTGCAGGTTTGGGGATCGTGAGGGCATTCGGGATAGGCGTTTCACTATTTTTGGCAAAGGAGTCAGTGGTCGTGCGTTTTTGCCCACGCACGACCATCGACCTCCTGCGCACGATCACTGATCGTGCGCAGCCCGGTCTCATTTGTGAAACTCTGTCTTGAACCATCCGCACGATCACTTGCCATACCGCGCACGACCACTGCTCGTGCGCCGACGATCGTGCGCAGTCATACCCATTTTGTAAAAGTCTGTCTGGCTATTTCCGCACGATCATCAGCCTTGCCTCGCACGATCACTGATCGTGCGCTGCTGATCGTGCGCGACTACTGATTTTCTGATGCAGGTCTGCAGGTTGCTCACGCACGGGCGCTGACCTTGGTCGCGCACGATCACTGGTCGTGCGCCAGTGGTCGTGCGCGCTATTTATTCTGCAAGCTATAAATACGCTGTTCCGCGAATTAGGGCAAGACGATTGTTACGGAACCTTCGCCGGTCCGCCGTTTCGCCCTCCAGCAAGTCCCATTCACCTCCACCTTCATCCATACCAACGGGAGGACCTTCTCCGGTGATTCCGAAGCATTTCGCATCCTCCGGCGATCCTCCCGGCCATTGAAGCATTCTTCTCCGAGCTTTCCACCAAGGAAGAAGACGAAGCACCCCTAGAGAACGGAGTTACAGGCCCTCGAGGTGACAGCTCGGTGGTACCGGAAGCCCTCCTCGGACTGCGCTTGGAAGCGGATTGACAACCCGCACCTCCGGCCAACAACCGCGGTGGATCTTCAATCTCTTGGTTGTGCATTTTCTCTCTTTCTCTTGTTGTATGAAATGCTTGTGCTTGTAATGGACATCAACTTCTAGCATTTTTGTTATTAGTTGTATTTCATCTTGCTCTTGAGATTTATTCTTCGATGCGCCTCGCTCCATCTCACTCCACTCCACACATTAGTTTCACTCAAGCTTGCTCCGCACTAATCACCTCACTCGCTAGATTTCCGTCCACTCGCCAATCGAAGTACGGCATCGCGGCCGCTACATCCATCTCGCCTTGAGAAGCGGTGATTGCGACCCGCATAGTTTAATTAGTGTAATCGGTCGTAAGACCACCAACCAAAGCCCCTTTCTTTTTCTGTTTATTTCAATTAACTCTCATAACGATAGTTTCAGAGTCTAAATCGTTCGACGCCAATTGCATTCCTCAAGAGACCGACATCCGGGGATTCATTCCCAACTTTATTACTTGAGCGACCGGTACGCTTGCCGTATTTTACGCGCATCAACAACAACCCTTGGGTGCAGCTTCAAGTAACTCTCCGGATCAAAGAATTTTTTGGAGGAGTATCTTTCAAGTTCTTTCTTTCTTTGCTCAGATAAAGTGGTGATGTTTAAGGTATCTCTCCCTTGTTCTCTTGCCATCTTTATTTGATCTAAAGCAGCTAATTCTTTCATCCTTGCTGTCTAAGAAAGAGGATTGTTCTCTGGATCTTCAAAGGGAACAGGAGGTTCATATCTTTTAATTATATCAGCAGGAGGAGCTCTTGAAGTAACAATTTCTTTAAGCTTGTAAGGGAAAAGACCAGAAGTTGAATCAATGGGGCCTTGTCCTTCCCTGTGATAAGGATGTTGTCTTGATTGTCCTCTTGAATAAACTCTGTAACCTCTTTGATTTCCTCTATATTGTCCTCTTCTGGATTGGTAGCCTCTTTGTTGATATCCTCTGGATTATGATCTGTCTTGTATTTGAGAGGAACTTTGAGTTTTAGCATGAGAGGATTGAGAAGCAGAACTTCCACCAGTTCCTGCATTTGGAGAGGGAGGAGGAGGAGGATTATGGTGAGATGTGCCTTTATCATACTTCCTCCTATTCTTCATGGCCTTTCATTGATTCTTTAAGAATTGCATCCATGGTTCAGTTATTGGGCAGTAATGCAGAATGTAATAAGGAATATCATTAACATTTGTGACTTTCTGTGGAGGAAATCTCATCAAGGCTTTGCTTCTGGCTTTCCTCTTCCTTGCAATAGTTGCAGAGGAGTAATCAGAATCAGTCCTATTCTCATCACTGTCTAAGCTTTGAGGATTGTCATACAGCTCATCAATCCTTTTAATATAATCTTGCTGTTGTTTGGATTGTTCAGTTGAAGCAGCAGCAATAGTAGTGATAGAAGCAGTACTTGTAGAAATAACAACACTGGCAGAAACAGAAGAGAAAGCAACACTAACAATTGGAGCAGCAACATTAACAGTTGGAGCAGGAGGAACATCAGAAACAGAAAAAACAGCAGCTATTTTTGAAACAAAAGCAGCAGTAATAGCAGGCTCAACAACAAGAATAGCCGGCTCTGAATCATTTGCCTCTGTCATCAACAAATCATCAGCAATATCAAGACTAACTTCATCAGCAGAAGTAATAATTTCCACAGCCTTAATAGATTTTATATATAAAGATATAAGGCTGGGATCACAATTGGAAATAGGCACAATTGCCTTAGTAAGGTCTTCAGCTTCTTGAGCTGGAAGATATCTGAAATGAAGTACATCAAACACTGACAACAGTGACCTGAGGTCAACTGTACTGACTGCTAGAACAGGAGCTGGGGCTGGAATCTCTGGCAGAATTTTCATAACTTCTTCTGAAACAGGCAGCATTTCTTCTTCATTTGGCATCTCCCCCTTCCTGGATTCAGTATATACTGGATCAAGGAACCCAATAGAAGGGATTGCCAGAGGAGGACAGAAGGAGGAGAGCCTGGCAGATAACTCCTGGATGGATTTAAGAAGTGGAGCCATGGAGGTCTCCAGCAAGAGTGCTAGCCTGGGAGCTAAAATCTCATAAAGCTTATCTGCTAGAGCTGGAAGATCTACTTGCTCAAGGGATGCTTGAGTAGATGTAGAGGAGAATATGGCAGAAGTTGATGGTGTTTGAGGAGCTACAGTGATGTGGAGAAATGATGTGGATGGTAGTGAAATGGATGGTTGTGATATGGGGATGGTTGAGATGGATGTCATTGGAATGGAAATGGATGGAGTGAAGGATGGTTGAGCTAGAATGTCTTGAAGCAATTGTTGGTAAGAAGTAGAGGATGGTGGGGGCTCAAGTGGGGACGAATGAGAATCATCCATGAAGGAATCATCTAAGAGATTAAATGATGAAAGCTGGATGGATGAATGAATGTCAAGAGGTGGATAATAGTGTAGAGGATGGAATTGTTCTAGATGAGTTGCTGGAGGTGGTGAAGAAAAAGTTGGAGATGGAGTTGAGATGGGAGAGGAGATTGTGATGGGGGATGAAATTTAAATAGTGATGGTGGATGTAGGGATGGATTAAGAAACAAGAGGTGGAGATGGTGGAGATGAGGAGGAGGCAGGCAATTCTTTCAAGGGGGCAATTACCTGAGGGGAAGTGATATGTACAGTCTTTGTGCCTGAAGTTGAAACCACTACAGGAGCCCTGCTAGGTTTGGTAATTCGCCTGTCCCACTTTCCAAAGAGGGCACAGGATAATCTCTTGGAGGCATTGATGTTCATGCCATTGGAAACAAGCAGTTGGGGGCATCTGTTATGCAGAAACAGGCCTAAAATCCTCCCAAAATTAACAAAGTTCTTGTTAATCTTTTTCTTAATTAAATCAAAGAATACTTCTCCCCAATTCAAATGTTTCTTATCAACTTGAGTACCCATCAAACAAAATTGATACCTAGAGATGGTATCATGAGAAGAATGCTTTGCCAGCAGTACCTTTCCCACAACATCTGCTAAGAATTTATACTCCATTGACAGATTTTTCTTAAGCAACTTATTAGGGTTTGCTGTTGAGTGACCCATTCTATACAACATACTAGCAAATTCCTCTCCAGATAACTCTACAGAATCATGCCCAGTACTCAATTGGAAGACTTCTGTTAGGAGAGCAGGAGTTAGGGATACCTGTGTTCCTGATATTATTCCAATCACTGTGTTCTGATCAAAGTTTTGTGCAGTATACACCCATTCCTTAATTTCATCTGCAACCAATTTAATTCTTGTGCACATGATAGGAACCAACTGTTGTTCCTTAAACAATACCGGAATATCCTTGAAGATTTGATCACTGCCTTCGAATGAATCCATCTCGATGTTGAAGCCGGTGTCGAACTTCATCGCTGCTTAGACTGCAACAGGGACGACCATTATTACCTACAAAAACGAACAAATAATACCAAGTGCAGAGATGTTTGGAGGGAAAGAAAAGCTCTGTAGAAAGTATGAATGCGCAAAAGAGAATGACGGCCGAAAAATGAATTTAATATCAGGGTTCAACTCTGAAAAGTAAAGATCGTTGAACTCAGTTTGACGATCTGGGCTTCTAAAGGAATCTGAAAGGTCTTCAACATCGTCGATCTCCGTTCGACGATATTGAAGAGCGTCAAGCTCCGTTCGACGATCTTTGATCGGAAAGAGATAGCCTAGCACTATCTAGAAAACGCTGAATTCCGGTCGACGATATCTGAGAACGTCGATCTCCATTCGACGATCTTTGGAAAAATGTCGAGCGCAGTTCAGAGAACAGAAACAGCCTATAGACACTAGAAAAATCAAGTTTTTAACCTAGTCTTGGTCAATTTTAAGGTTTTAAAATCATGGATCTTATTTTAAGCTTCCTCCATCTAACATTCCTAACTGATTCAGGAAGAATGTGTGTTTCTTTTCATCCAATGGTTTGGTGAAAATATCTTCCCTTTGCAAATTATTTGGGATATATTGAAGTTCAATTTTATTTTTCTCAACATTATCTCTTAAAAAGTGATGTCTAATCTCTATATGTTTTGTCCTACTATGGAGGACTAGATTTTGTGCTATAGAAATAACACTGATGTTATCACAAAATATTTTTGACTTATCTAAGTTGTAACCATAGTGTAGAAGCTGATTTTGAATCCACAATATCTGTGAGCAATAACTACCTGCTGCCATGTATTCAGCTTCAGTAGTTGATGTGGACACAGATGTTTGTTTCTTACAAAACCAGGAGACAAATCTGTCAGCAAGAAACTGACAAGTTCCACTGGTGCATTTCCTGTCTACCCAACATCCAGCATAATCAGCATCTGAAAATCCAGTTAATTCAATTCCTGAATCTTTTGGATACCAGAGACCTAGATTTGGACAACTTTTCACATACCTAAGAATCCTTTTTACTATTGTTAGGTGGGACTCTCTAGGGCTTACTTGGAATTAACACATATGCATGTAGCAAACATTATGTCAGGTCTACTAGCTGTAAGGTACAATAAAGAGCCAATCATTGATCTATATGTTGTTTGATCAACAGGTTTCCCATGTTCATCAGCATCTAATACAGCATTAGTAGGCATAGGTGTTTTCATACATGATTCTTCAAACATACAAAATTTCTTAACCAGTTCTTTTGCATACTTGGTTTGAGAAATAAATATGTCGTCAGCATGCTGTTTGACTTGAAATCCTAGAAAGAAGGAAAGCTCACCCATTCTACTCATTTCAAATTTAGAATGCATTAGGTTGGAAAACCATTTGCACAAATTTGAATCAGTAGATCCAAAGATAATGTCATCTACATAAATTTGTACTAGTAGGGTATTGGACTTATGGGTTCTAATAAAAAGAGTTTTGTATACTCTACCACTTATAAAATCATTTTTCAAAAGAAAGCATGTTAAGGTCTCATACCATGCTCTAGGAGCTTGCTTGAGACCATATAAAGATTTATGCAGTTTAAAAACATAATCAGGATGAGTTGGAGAGATAAAACCTGGGGGTTGTCTAACATAGACTTCTTCTTTGATATCTCCATTGAGAAATGCACTCTTCACATCCATTTGATAGACCTTGAATCCCTTATGTGCTGCATAAGCTAGAAATATTCGTATGCCCTCCAACCTTGCAACTGGTGCAAAGGTCTGGTCATAATCTATTCCTTCTTCTTATGAGTATCCTTGTGCAACTAGCCTTGCCTTGTTCCTAACAATAATTCCTTGATCATCCAACTTGTTTCTGAACACCCATTTTGTTCAAACAATGGAGTGATCCTTTGGCCTTGGCATTAGCTCCCAAACTTTGTTCCTTTCAAATTGATGTAACTCCTCTTGCATTGCAATGATCCAGTATGGATCTTGTTATACATCTTGTTTGGATTGAGGCTCAATTTGAGATAGAAAGCAGGTGTGAATTAGGTTTTGGTTGACCTGATTTCTTGTTTGCACACCAGCTGAGATGTCTCCAATCACTTGGGAGATTGGATGATCTCTTGATGTTACTAAATCAACTGGGGGTGTTGATTGTTCACCAACCTGTGTTGTTATTTCCTCTTGTGGAACAACAACTGTCTCTTCAATGTGATTCTTACCAAGATGTTGAGTACCAAGATGTTGAGTATCCTCTTCATCTTCACTACTTTCACCTCTTTGTTGTATAGGTGAAAGTGTGGTACCCTCTTCAATTATGTTCAGCCTGTCAAAATTCTCTGAGAGAGAAAGTACCTGCAAAGGTTCTATGGTACAAGTATTCTTCTCCTTATAAGACATGTCAGTTTCATCAAAAGATACATGTACAGATTCTTCAATTTTAAGAGAAGATTTGTTATACACCCTATAAGCTTTACTGATTATGGAGTATCCCAGAAACACTCCTTCATCAGCTTTGGCTTGAAATTTTGCTATGTATTTCTTATCATTATTGTGTATGTAACGAATGCAACCAAAAAGTTTGAAGTAATCTACTTTAGGTTTCTTCCCTTTAAGTAATTCATAGGGAGTCTTGCCCTTTAGCTTATGTATCAAACTTCTATTCAACACATAGTTTGAGTTGTTTACTGCCTCTGCCCAAAAGGATAGAGAAAGGCGAGCATCTGTCAACAATATAGTAGCAGATTCAATAAGGGTTCTATTTTTCCTTTCAGCTACCCCATTTTGTTGAGGAGTTCTAGGAGCTGAGAAAGTGTGTCTGATCCCTTCACTCTGATAGAACTCTTGCATAAGAAGAGAATCAAACTCTGTCCCATGACACTTCTGATCAGGGAAATGTGAGTATTGAACTCAATCTGTATGCATTTGAGAAACTCTGTTAAACACTTAAAGTTATCGGACTTTTTCCTCAGGAAGAACACCCATGTGAATCTAGAGAAGTCATCTACACCTACTAAAGTGTAAGATTTCCCTCCAAAGCTTTGTACTGTAATGGGTCCAAAAAGATCCATGTGTAACAGATACAAGATCCTAGGTGAATCACTCTTATTAAGTGACTTAAAACTATTTTTAGTTTGCTTTCCTAACTAACAAGCCCTGCAATGTCCTTCCTTCTTGTAGAGGCCAGAAGGTAATCCTTTAACAAGGTTGTCCTTGTATAGCCTAGCAATGGTTCTAAGGTTTATATGTTCTAATATCTTATTCCATAGTTCATTTGGTTTACTAACAGAGTTGAACAAGCAGATATCTACCTTAGTTAAATGAAAATCTACAAGTTAGATGTTACCTTTCCTTTTACCTGTCAAAACAGTTGTGTTGTCCTCTAATCTGATTTTTCATGAGGATTTGTTGAATGTCACCTGGTATCCTTCATCACACAATTGACTGATGCTGATTAAATTGTGCTTCAATCCTTCCACATAGGAAACCTTCTTGAATGTGACTGACCCTATTTGGACTGCACCATATCCCTTGGTCTGTCCAAAGTTTGAATCTCCAAATATGACTTTAGGTCCAAGCTTGGCTTTGAAAGATGTTAGATTATCCTTGCTTCCTGTCATGTGCTTTGAGCAACCACTATCCATATATCATTGCTAGTTTATTGTTAGATAGGTCTTCACCTGCATACATAATAATTTACTTGTTTTTGACCCAGTTTACCTTGGTCCTAGGTTAAAAACCTTGAAATTCTAAAATAAAAGACATCCCTGGCTGACTCTTATAACCTTCAGGATTATATCTCCTAGGAGGTATTATCCATTAGGCATAATGGTTAAAGCTTTGGGATGTAGGACCTCTAGGATTGAATTTTGATTTTCCCTTAAAAATTTGTTCAAAGCTCTGATCTTTGTTCGACGATCTCTGAGCTGAGTTTGACGATCTGGGGTCAGATCGTCAAGCACCATTCGAAGATCGACTTCCCAGAGTTCAGAGTTCAGTGATCGTCGACCTGAGTTCGATGAATCAGCTTGAGATCGCTGAGCTCCATTCAACGATCGTCGAGCTCTGTTCGACGTTTTCCATTGAACCTTGTTTGTCTTAGGAAAATTAGAATTCTTCCTAGCTACCTCTACAACACCCTTTCCTTTATCTGAGATAAATTTAATTGGGGTTGTTAATACTATAGGTTGGCTGGATAAAGCACCCAAGCCCAGTGTACTGTTAAGTCTTGAGTTCACTGTGCTTGTGATGTCCATCAGTTTGATGCTTCTCCCATTAAGGGATTCTTCAAACTTCTTTGCCTGAGATAGTTCACTTTTCAGTGAAGCTATCTCCTCCCTACAGCATTCTAACTCCTCAGAGAGTTTGAGTTTATCTGATTTTAAAGTGCTATGTTCAGATAATTGATTTCTGAGCGACATAATCTCCTTCTCAGACTTAAGTAGATCAAAACATAGTGCCTTAAATTCAAATTTAAATTCCTCTGAATTGAAATCAAAAGAATCTATTACCTGATCTTCTTCAGCTTCATCTTCAGATTCAAATTCTGACTTTTGTTCTGCATATTAATTATATTGAGAGGCATTGATAGACATCATGCAGAACTCCTTCTGTTGAGCATCATCTTCATCATCACTTGAGCTTGATGAAGCCTCTGATTCCACTTCAGTCTCACTCCAGGTTTCAGCTACAAATCCTTTCCAAGTGTGTTTTTCTTGCTGGAGGAGGATTTATCATTGTTGTTTCTCCTGAAGTCTTTATCTCTTCTCCTATATTTCTTATCTTTCTTGTCATTATTTTGGTTTTCTGGACAGTCATGGACAATGTGGCCTGGTTTCCTGCATCCAAAAAAAATAATTTCTTTATTACTGGACTTGTCATACCTTGGCTTTTCATGGCCTCTGGATGACCTTTTCCTGAAATATTTTCTAGCCATCTTGTAAAATCTTTTGGCTAGTAGACTCATTAACTCTTCATTGCCTGTGACCTTGTTTTCAGGCTGTTCTTCTGGGGCTTTGAAAGCAATTGTCTTCTCCTTCCTTATTGCTGGAGAGGCTGTCTTTTGCTCTTCCTCTCTATTTTTGATGAGAAGCTCATAAGACTTAAGCTTGCCCAATAGAGCTTCAGTGGTGATCTCATTTAGGCATCTAACATCCTTGATTGGCCAGATCCTTGAGTCCCAAGTGCTGGGGAAGCACATTAGGATCTTATCATTGAGTTCAGTCAATGAGATCTCCTTGTCCAAAGTCTTCAGTTCACTGACAATTAGACTGAGTCTGTTGTACATGTCAGCAACTGACTCAGTTTCTCCCTTCTTGAAATTCTCATACTGGGTTATGAGATGGGATCTTCTATCCTTTCTTTCATCAGCTGATCCTGACACAAGCTCAAGTACCTTGTCCCAAATTTCTTTTGCTGTGTTGCATTCAGCCACTTTTTGAAATATGTCATCAGACATAGTCTGAGCCAATATATTCATTGCCTTAGCATCAGCAACTTTCCACTTTTTAATTTTTGCATCTGTTCCTGAGGGGGGTGGAACACCACTTGTACTTGTAGTTGCTGGAGGTCTTGGACACACTGTCAAAATAGAATTAAAGATGTCCTCATCAATAGAATTCATGTATAATTTAATTCTTGCCTTCTAAAGTGCAAACTTAGAAAGATTGCACACTGGAGGTCTGGTGCTTGCATAATCTTTGTTCTGTGCCGTGGTTTTATATGAAAATAAATATAATAGAAGTAATAACCCTCTATTAATGATTGATCTTATCAGAGATCTTTTGGTTCAGGTGTTAGCCTGTAGGAACAACCTATCTGATGAGGATTTAGTTGTTGAATAACCAACCTCCCTCTAATACCAATTGAATGTGAGGGTAAGATGTACCTTTACTCTAAATGGGGGGGGGGGTGAATAGAGTATTTTAAAATAATTTTGCAAATTTAAAACTATTCAGCAGTGGAAGACTTGATTTATATATATGTGTATTGTGCTTGCAGTAAATAAAAACTAATTAAGTAAGAAACAAATCACAACGCACAGCAAATCAAACACAGCAACCAGAAGACACACGGATCTATAGTGGTTCCCCAATTAACCTGGGTACATTCACTCTTCTACCACCCTAGGTAGGAATCCACTACAGGAATAGTTAATCAGGTGTCCTGGGCACCAATAAGCTTTTGATAAGGTGCTCAAAAACCAAATCAGATTTTTTGATCAGGTGTCTTGCCACCACTGAGTTTTGACAAAGTCTCAGAAACCAACCACAAAACTTTTGAAGGGAGTTTTGAGTAACCCTTTTACAGCAGAATAAAAGAAAAAGAAAGAGTTGATGTTCTTCTTTTTCAACAGTCAAAGAGAAGACTAGTGAATTGTTGTTGTCAAAGCTCCCCCTGAGATTTGTAGTTGTTCAGGAAGAGAAGCTTTGCACAGAGTGATAGGCCTTCAGTATGATTGAGATCTCCAGCAAAGAATGATTTCAACAAAGGCTGAAATGTGATGTGTCTAGAGTCCTTGATTGATGAAGCCTTGAACACTTAAATCAGAAGAGATCTTGAAAAGAATAGAGGAATTCTTTTCTGTGTGGTGATCTCCTTCACTGTTGTATTCCTTGTGTTTTGTAAGAATTCTACCTTGTAATCCCGTAGTACTTGTGTCTCAAAATCTATTCCTTAGAATAATAATAATCATCATATCTCAATTACTCTGAGATGATATATTGAAATTCAGTATTCTAGATAGCCGTTAGCCAGTCATAAATGACTTCCCTAAATGATATCTGTCTCTGGAGGAAATTCCTAAGAGACATTCCATTTAGACTTCCTTGAAACTTGCTCCAGATTGATTGAAACGGCTACAAAATCTTTTAAAATAAATGTTGGATTTGAATCAGAATGAATTCCATAACTGACTGAATTTGAGTTCTGAAATCATCGATCTTTAAGGAAAAGTCGTCGATCTGAGCTTGACAATCGTCGACCTGAGCTCAGAGACTGGAATTAGACTTGAGACAGAAATCGTCGATCTGAGCTCGACTATCGTCGACCTGAGCTCAGAGATCTGGATTTGGCTAGAGATAGAAACGTCGATTCTAGCTCGGAGATCATCGAACCGAGTTCGACGAATCGTTGAACTGAGCTCAGAGATAGTCGAACTGAGTTCGACGCCTCGTCGATCTGAGCTCGACGATAATTGCCTTAAACTTCTGCACTTGTAATCTGATCTAGAAGGTCTTGGGGACAGCTTTCAAACCTAAGTTCTAAGCCTTAGACCTATTCTAGTTGACCTTTAAAACTATACAATGAGGTCAAGACATATTCCTAAGGACATAGTGATCCTTACCCAAATTAGTAATAGGGTATTCCAACATCTTAGTTTGCTTTTCATGCACTTGTACCATTTCATTTTCAAGTTGTAAGCCCTCTTTTAGGTTAATATAAAAGTGTTGCTTCTTCTCTCTTTTACCTTTTGTTCTTAATGCTTTACTACTCATCCCCCACCTTGACTCCACTATGATTAACTAATCCTCCTTATACTCGATCTTGATGATCCGAGGTTCGAGTGATTAAGTTATGATGCTTTGAATTTACCTTTTCTTTTTAGGATTTAGGCCTTGAATTACTCTTGATTTATTTTGGGTTGGAGATATATCATCGATATATAATCTCCACCTATGCTTTAATTCTTGGCAAGCCGAGAGGCTTATAGTTTGAAGTGAGAATTCAAGAGTGAAGAGAGTTGTACACACCCCTCGAGAGAGGCAGACATCCAAATCTCCCGGATTGGAGTAAAATACAAATAGTGGTGTTCACCGCATAAAGCGAGCTTTAGGCCTCCGATTTAGACGAGAGTCGATCGGACCATCCTAAATTCAATTGGGCATGACTTCGAGAGAAGCGTGTTCACGCTTTAGCAAAATCCACGGTTAAGGACCTTTACCCTATTAAGATAAGGTTTATTTATCGTGTTTTTAATCGACTTTAGCCTAGGTGATTCTCGATCGAGTGCATTTCCATTTAATCTTTCCAATCCTTGGTTGTAATCGCTTCTTTTATGCTTTCTATTTAACTGTGTTAGTTCTCTTTTTAGCGTAATATTTTCTTTCTTTAGTGCGTTTAATTTTCTCATTATCCCTAAAGATTTTCCGTCGATAAAATAATAGTCTTCGTGTGAGTAAGTGTACTCAACAGTTCCCTGATTTAAATACGACACTTGTGTCCCCTAGCTACAGTTCGATAGGTATACTTTCCTAATTGGATTGCTAGTTCGGCTCTCTTTTCTTAAGCGGAAAGCGATCACCAAGTTTTTGGCACCGTTGCCGGGGAGCAACTTTGGTTGATATATCGCAAACACGAACCTATTACTTTTATCATTTCTCTTTCTCATCCTCCTTCTAAAAATTAAAATCCAAAAATTTTATTACCGCTTTTAATAGAAACCCACTTCGCAATTTTTCTACGCCACCTAATTCTCTCAAAAGGGCAATGCGGCTTTAAGTATCGCTATCTTGTCTAGTACCTTGCGAACACTTCACCGGGTAGTCCTTGGGAAATTCGGGAGTTAAAATTTTGAAAAAAAATCTAGCTTTTTCTAGTTTATTTATTTCTCTTTATTCTCTTCTCTTCTTCTAGTGCATGACTCGCAGGAGTCGGTTGGTTATTTTGGACTTGGACCACGAAATTGAGTGTACTCTTCGAAGAAGATCGTGATTTCAAGGTCCTACTATCCAAGTGTTGGTTGAGGACTCCGAGTCATTCTCTACTCTAAGAAGAACCCTACGTGTAGGAAGCCGTGCATAGGCCTATGTCCTATTATGCACGACCAAATCTCGATGGTACAGAATCAAACATAGTTCTCCCTGCGAAAGATTATAACAATTTTGAACTGAAGCCTAGCATAATTCAAATGGTGCAGCAATATGTGCAATTTGACGGACTTTAAGATGAAGATCCGAACGCACATATAACAAGCTTTCTTGGGATTTGTGACACCTTCAAGATAAATGGTGTCACAAATGATGCTATTAGGCTAAGATTATTTCCTTTCTCTTTTAGAACTAAAGCTAAGTAGTGGCTGAACACTCTACCTAAACATAGCATCACAACATGGGACCAATTAATTGAAATTATTTTGGCGAAGTATTTCACTCCAGCTAAAATTGCAAAACTTAGGAATGATATTTCTGCTTTTAGACAAATAGATTATGAAACCTTATATGAAACCTGGGAAAGATTTAATGAACTTTAAGATGATGCCTACATCACGCGCTGCCTGTATGGTTACAAGTGCAATCGTTTTATAATGGGCTAAACCAAAATACAAAGCAAATGATAGACACAGCTTCTGGCGGTACTTTAAACCATAAGACCCCGGATGCAGCTCTTGAGCTTTTCAAGGACATGGCCATGAACACTTATCAGTGGAATGTGCCTAGGTCCCTCCCAAACAAACCTGAAGGTATCTTGGAAGTGGACAATGTCTCCTAGCTAGCTCTGCAAGTGGAAATTCTAAGCAAAAAGATAACGGAGATGACTGCTGCCTCCACCCCTTAAGTATGGGAATCTGTAACTCCTGCCCCCGAACAATTAGATTTTGTTAACAATATGCCTAGTAATGCTTTCAATAATTTTTCTGCTGCAAATTTTCATTCTCCTGCTTTTAATTTTCCAAATATTCATAATCCTGCTTTAAGAAATCACCCGAATTTTTCGTGGAGTAATCCTTCGAACGCAATGTGCCCTCCACCACAAAATGATTTTTTTGCACCACAACCACCACCTCTTCAAAATTATCCAAAACATCTATGCTTGGAGGAGTTACTTTCAAAATATATAATCACAAATGACACTACTATAAGAACCTTAACTGGAAGCGTTAATAGTCTAGAAAATCAAGTAGGATAGCTCGCAAAAATAGTTTCTGAGCGACCCAGAGGGTCTCTTCCTTCCAATACTGAGCCCAACCCGAGAGAGAAAGCGAAAGATATAACTCTTCGGAGTGGGAAGGAAGTTCCCGGTATGATAAGTTAAGAGCCTGAGGCAAGCTCCGCCCCCACTTTAAAAAATCAAAGCTTCGCTCCCATTTAAAAACTGCACCCTCTACTGAAGAAGTTTTCACCCCCATTTTAGAAAAAGATCTCACTCCACCACCCATCTTTAAAAATAATCCAACCCTGCCTTACCCTTCCTAACTTAACAAACAAGTTCAGGATGATCTGTACTCCCACTTCTTAGAGATGTTTAAGCAAATCCACATAAATCTGCCCTTCCACGAAGCGATTTCCCAGATGCCGAAGTATGCTAAGTATCTTAAGGACCTCCTTAACAACAAGAAGAAGTTAGAGAACCTATCGTATGTTACGTTAAATGCCGAGTGCTTTGCAGTTTTGACAAATGGCTTACCAAAGAAAATCAGTGACCCGGGTAGTTTTTCTATTTCGTGTTTCTTTGGTGATCTTTTTGTCAAGAATGCATTAGCCAACATAGGAGCGAGTATAAACACGATGCCCCTCTCGTTGTTTTTGAAGATAGGAATTGGCAGCCTCAACCCCACACGTATGAGTATCCGGCTCACCGACAGATCACTCAAATACACGTTAGGAATAGTGGAGGATATCTTAGTAAAAGTCGACAAGTTCATTTTCTCGGTAGACTTCGTCATATTGGAAAACGAAGAAGATGTCGAGGTTCCCCTGATCCTTGGCTGACCCTTCCTTGCCACTTCCCGAGCTATCATTGAAGTAAGCAATTGTAAGCTCTTACTTCGAGTAGGTGACGACGAAGTGACTTTCTCTATCACCACCTCGATGAAGAACACCCTAGCAAATGATGACTCATGTTTTTTGGTAGATGCCCTAAGTGAAGAATCCTCCTATTACCTCTCTAAATTTGAAAATGAATTTTCTAATTTTTGTTCCTCCTCTACTCTTCCAACTGAATCGACACACCTAAGGAAAGAATCCTACTATCGCCTCTCTAAATTTGAAAATGAATTTTCTGATTTTTGTTCCGCCTCTACTCTTCCAACTGAATCTCTGCAAGAAGACGCCATGGATGCTAGCCCCACCTCTTTTAATTTTTCGTTTAAAAAAGTCTACGAGGACATTGTTTTTGAAAAGGAACAAATTTCTAAAACCTCGTATGAAGACCCCCTACCCTAGAATTGAAGGAACTACCCGAACATCTTAGGTATGCTTTCATAGAAAAGGACCCCAAGCAACCAGTAATAGTTTCGGCCAACCTCACGGATGCGCAAAATGATAAACTCCTTTTAGTTTTATGTAAATATCACCGAGCTATTGCCTGGAAAATTTATGATATCAAGGGCATAAGCCCATATTTATGCACTCACAAAATCTTAATGGAAGATAATTCACGTAACTTCATACAACCTCAGTGCCATATAAACCCAAACATGAAAGAAGTAGTTAAGGGCGAGGTTATGAAACTATTAGACGTAGGAATTATTTATCCTATATCTGATAGTAAGTGGGTTAGCCTAGTCCAGGTAGTGCCGAATAACGGAGGGATAACAGTAGTTTGTAATGAGAATAATGAATTAATCCCGACACGGACGGTGCCCGGGTGGTGAATGTGTATAGATTTTCGTAAGTTAAATGACGCCACCCATAAGGATCACCTTCCCTTGCCGTTAGTCGATAAAATTTTAGAACAATTATCCGGCCATAGCTTTTATTGTTTTCTCGATGCAATCTCAGGGTATTTTCAAATCTCCATCTCCCCCGAGGACCAGGAGAAGACTACGTTTACTTGTCCCTTCGGCACCTTCGCTACCAAAGAATGCCATTTGGATTGTGCAATGCGCCAGCTACATTCCAGCGATGTATGCTCGCTATCTTTGACAAGTACGCAGAAAGCATTATGGAGGTATTTATGGATGATTTCTCCACGTTCTTTGATGCTTTTGAAAGTTGTTTAGAAAATCTCCAAAAAGTCTTAGAACGATGCGAAGAAACTAACCTTGCCCTAAATTGCGAAAATGTCATTTTATGGTGAGGGAAGGGTATGTTTTGGGTCATAAAATTTTTGTGAGAGGAATTGAAGTAGATATAGCCAAGATAGAAATTATCGAGAAGCTGCCGCCACATACGAACATAAAAGCTAAAATAAGTTTTTTAGGTTACGCTTGTTTTTATCGCCACTTCATAAAGGACTTCTCCAAGATCACCAAGCCCCTTACCCATCTCTTAGAAAAAGATGCCCCATTTTTTTAGATGACCTTTGCCTAGCTACTTTTAAATTAATAAAAGAAAAATTAATTAATGTCCTGATTATGATAGCTCTACTGTGGGACCTTCCATTGGAAATTATGTGCGATGCGAGCAGTTTCGCGGTAGGAGCCGTATTAGGTCAACACGTATCTAAAAAAAATCCACCCCATCTATTATGTTAGTAAAAAGCTTACAAATGCACAGGAAAATTACACCACGATTGAGAAGGAGCTCCTTCCTAACGTATTCGCTTTTGAAAAATTCCGCCCTTACATTACGCTTTCAAAAATTTTTGTTTTTACGGACCACTCGACCCTCAAATATCTTCTTTCTAAATTAGATGCCAAGCCGCGCTTGATTCGCTGGGTCTTACTCCACCAAGAGGTTGACTTAGAGATCCGTGATAAGCGAGGACCCGAGAACTTGGTCGTCGACCATCTCTCCCGATTAGACAATCGCTTTATAGAAAAATTAGATGAAAAATATTTTAACGATTATTATCCGATGAGAAGTTGTTTTAAATTAACACATCTACATCTCCTTGGTTAGCACACATCGCCAACTATTTAGTGGCTCGTATGCTCCCAAAAGTGTTCTTCTCTCAACAAAATAAGAAATTCTTTTCTAAGTTGAAGAACTACTTTTGGGAGGACCCACATCTTTTTCGAGTCTATGCGGACCAAGTGATAAGGAGATGTGTTTCTTTTGAAGAAGGATTAGATATTTTAAAGCATCTTTAAGAAGGACCGACAGGTGGGCACTATTAAGCTGCTCGCATCGCTCACAAAGTGCTAAGCGCGGGTTTTTACTAGGCTAGCATGTTTAAAGATGCGAAAGCCTTTGTGAGTAGGTGTGATAGTTGTCAACGGTCGGGCAATATTTTCAATAAAAAAGAAATGCCACAAAATTATTTCCTCGAGTGCGAAATTTTCGACCTCTAGGGAATTGATTTTATTGGCCCTTTTCCTTCTAGCTTCGGGAATAAATACATTCTAGTTGCCGTAGATTATGTTTCTCGATGGGCAGAAGCCCAAGCCCTTCATACGAATGACACCCGAGTCGGTGTTACGTTTTTAAAAAACTATTTTCTCGATTTGGTATGCCGCGAGCCATCGTTAGTGACATGGGTTCCCATTTCTGTACCACTCAGTTTTTTAAAATCCTTACTAAATATGACGTTACGCATAAATTTTAAACCGCCTACCACCCCCAAACTAACGGACAAGTCGAAGTTGTGGACAGAGAAATTAAAAGAATTTTAGAAAAGACTGTTTCAACAACTAGAAAAGGCTGGTCAGCCAAATTAGACGATGCTCTATGGGCCTACCAAACTGCGTAAAAAAGTGCCCTTGGATGTACGGCGTATTGAATGGTTTATGGAAAATCATGCCATTTACCAGTAGAGCTCGAACACCGTGCTTTTTGGGCCTTAAGTTTTTTAAACTTCGATCCCCAATCTGTCGGTGACCTTAGAAATTTTCAATTCAACGAACTCGACGAGTGACTCTCTTACGCTTACGAGAACAACAAATTTTATAAAGAGTGGAGGAAATGTTTTTACGATAAACACCTTAGGCACCATAAAACATTTAAGCCGGACGACCAAGTTCTTTTGTATAATTCTCGATTACGTTTATTTTCAGGAAAGTTAAAGTCATGATGGTCTGGGCCGTTTTCTATTTTAGAAGTTTTTCCTTATCGTGTTGTTTTAATTTCACACCCTGATAAGGTTAATTTCAAATTGAATGGTCAACGTCTCAAACTTTATTTCTCTGGTGATGATGATGTCAGTCCAAACATTATTAAATTTCTGCTGCAAAAACTCTAACATCAAACTTTTATTTTTTGATAAAAACTTTAATTATTATTCTGGACAAAAAATTTTTTGACATATTATTTTATTGCGTCAAGCTCAAACGATGTTTTAAATAAAGGGCGCTCTTGGGAGGCAACCCAAGTTATCTCTTTCTGTTGTCTTTATTTTACAATTTTTGCCCCGAACAGCTCCGACAAGCTGAAGCTTCTGCGAAAGCCTGCTCCAATGTTGTTGAATCCATCATGAAATCCGAAGAAGACATTTCATGAAGATCCAAAGTGCAAGCATGAGGGAGCGGCATCACTCAGCATTCACAGCAAATAAATCTGGGAAAGTACCTGTTTTTCAATTCTGTACTTTCAATTCTATACTTTAATTTTCTCTCCTTCTCTAACCTCCTTCTCCATTGAGGACAATGTCCATTTTAAGCTTTGGGGAGGACTTCCTCCTTCTTGTTGCTATGTGTGAATATTTTTCTTTTTGTGAATATCTTAAAAATAAAAAAAATAGAAAATATCTTAAAAACTCCAAAAAAAGAGAATATTTCAAAATTAAAAAAAAAATTCTTTTTGTTATTAATTTAATAGTTTAGACGTTTTGGTATTTCAATAGTACCCCTTGTTTTATTTGTTATTCTCAAAATCTGATATAAACATCTTAATTAATTATAATTTTTCTAATCTTCTTTTTTAACTATGCTTTCACAAGTAAAATGTTGGTCATACTGTGTTTTTAATTCGCGGTAGCATGTTAACGTAAAATATTTTTTCTAAAACTCGCATTTCCATTATGGTTTTCATTCTTTATTTTCTTTATTTTATCAAAAATTCAACATCCACTATTTTCCATTTTGTTTTTGGATAATTTTTGTAAGTTCAACTTTCGAATAGCGTAGTAGATATGAACGATCCAAGTCACCTATTATTTCTATTTTCAAGATAATTTCATCAATCTTCTTTTATTATCTAGGACTTGCTTTTTGAAAATTTTGAAATCTATGTTTCAAAATAATTTAAAAGCATGAAAAATATTTAGGACGTTTTTGTTTTCATTTGAGCTTTCCTGCCAACCTAAAAACTTTCACCAATAGTTAGCCACTTTTGAGCCTTTTTTCCTATTTCATTTTATAGATCCTCTTTTCATATCATTTTCTTCAAAGACAAAATTTCCATCCTATCTAATCACACAAGCCTTTTTGAGTTTCAAAAAAAAAATTTCCATGGTTATGCTAAGTTATTTCGTTATATTTTTGGGAAAAGTTTTTGAAAAAAGTTTGCTCAAAAGAAATATTTGCTTTTGTTTGGCCAATTCAAAATGAAAATAAAAAATATAGCGGCCTTTGTTTTTAAAAAGAAAGAAATGGAAAAGAAGATAATGAAAGAAAAAATATGTTATTTAAAATGGAAATTTTTGAAACTCTTTGTTTTGGTTTAGTGTGATTTTTAGCCTCCCTTTTTATCTTTAAATTCCATTCTTAATCATAAGCCTAAACCAAACGTTTCAGTCATATTAAGTCCTTTTGATTCATGCTTTTGAATTTTTTTAATAACTAAGAAAAGAAGAAAAGTAAATAAGTATTAGTTTTGGATTTAAACTTAGATTTTTGTTATTTAATTGATATAATTATAATGCATTGCTTGGATCTAGTAATAACTCAATGCGTTTTTTTCATTTTTGTTGCTTTGCTTATATTTATTTAAATAATTTCGTCAAAATTTTGGATGATTTATTTTTGTTAGGTAAAGTTTATAAAAGTTAAACCATACCTAAATAATTGTTTTAGATTTACGTTTCACCTTCTCCCTACTTTGAATTTCGCATAGTACTTGTGTTAGCATAATTAGAATCTTTTGGATTAGTCACTTTTTTATGATTATCTAGTTTTTATATCTTTGATTGGGGATAAACAAAGCTTAAGCTTGGGGGAATTTGATAATACATTTTGTAGTCTAAACTATTAGGGTGTATTTCCTTGTTTTTATCATGCTTATCGTGTCTTGTTAGCTTATTTTTATCTTTCTTATGTAAATATTATTACAACTAAAATTTTTCTTTCTTTTTGCAGGTTTCCTGAAATTTGGCAAAAAATGACCTGACACGCCCCCCTGTCGCGCCCTCCCTGGGTGTGTCAAAGGGCATGTCACCCGATCCCAAGAAAGTCAACCACCAGTGAAAAGTCAAGAGTTCTTCCCGAGTAGGACACGACCTTGAACACAGCTGTGTCTTAGGCCGTGTGAAGCTGGCCGCGTCACCAGAGCCCAAATAACAGAAAATGGCTGTCACCCGCCCTTACACGCCCTCCCCGGGCATGTCCCAAGGTGTGACACGGGGCGTGTCGCCCTCTACCCGAAGCCTGAAACTTACTTAAATGGGTTTTCATCTCAGCACGCCAATATACTATCACGCCCCACCGTTACCAGGGAGTATTCGCCCCATCTTCCAAGACTGATGGATTTCCGACCAATGATTTCGACGCAACGTGAGTGCCACACCCCCCAACACGGGTGAGATATAGGGCGTGTAAATTATCATACAGAAGCAATAATCCTTCTTGCCAGAATCTAGAGCCCGAGGTCAATGCCCGTACCTATCATGCCCCCTAACACGCCCTCCCCGGGTATGACCGAGGGCGTGACCAACCCGAGAATTTTCCTATAAATTCAGACCTTCCCCTTCATTCAAGAAAAGTTTTGGGCTGAGAGGGGGAGGAGCTGCCCCTTGGTTTCTTTTTTTTTAGTGTTCTTCCCTCTCTCTCTCTCTCTCTTCTTCATTTTAAGTCTTTATTAGCTCTAGTAGTGCATTCCTTATAATAGTTTGTAATTTGTTTTATTAACTTTAATATTAGTGATAGCTTAGTTTGATTTTCATGCACTTGTACCATTTCATTTTCAAGTTGTAAGCCCTCTTTTAGATTAATATAAAAGTGTTGGTTCTTCTCTCTACCTTGTGTTCTTAATGCTTTACTACTCATCCCCCCTGCTCCACTCCACTATGATTAACTAATCCTCCTTGTACTTGATCTTGATGATCCGAGGTTTGAGTAATTAAGTTATGATGCTTTGAATTTACCTTTTCATTTTAGGGTTTAGACCTTGAATTACTCTGTATTTATTTTGGGTTGGAGATATATAATCGATACATATTCTCCTCCTATGCTTTCATTCTTGGGTAGCTGAGAGGCCGATACTTTGATGTGAGCATTCAAGAGTGAAGAGAATTGTATGCACCCCTCGAGAGAGGCAGATGTCCAAATCTCTCGGATTGGAGTAAAATATAAATAGTGGGGTTCACCGCGTAAAGCGAGCTTTAGGCCTCCGATTTAGACGAGAGTCAGACGGACCTTCCTAAACTTAGTTGGGCACAACTTCGAGAGAAGAAGGTTCAAGCTTTAGGAACCTCCACGATCAATGAACTTAACCCTATTAAGTTTAGGTTTATTTATCGTGTTTTTATACGACTTTAGCCGAGGTGATTCTCGATCGAGTGCATTTCCATTTCATTATTCCAATCCTTCGTTGTAATCGCTTCTTTTATGCTTTCTATTTAACTGTATGGGTTCTCTTTTAGCGTAATATTTCCTTTCTTTAGTGCGTTTAATTTTCTCATTATCCCTAAAGATTTTCCGTCGATAAAATAAAAGGACCTCGTGTGAGTAAGTGTACTCAACAGTTCCCGGATTTAAATATGACACTTGTGTCCCCTAGTTACAGTTCGATAGGTATACTTGCCTAATTGGATTGCTAGTTCGGCTATCTTTTCTTAAGCAGAAAGCGATCACCAGCTGCTAGAAGGCGGCGGAGCGACAACAGCGTTCTCCAACTCGCCTACTCGCGCCTACAACGCTTGCTTCTCCTCCTAAAGGGTGGCGATCTCGATGCCCAGCCAGCTAATCATCGCCGCATCCTATGAAAAGGAGGATTACTGGTATGAGCTTAAGGGAAAGCAACTAAAAACTAGTATGAGTTAAGAAACGTATCAACCCCCAGGTACTGAGCGAGGGAAGCCTCGGCTGCATAACCTCGCATTCTCTGGTCATCCTCCTACTCTTGGGCAAGCTTGCAAGCTTCTTCCTTCCCGTCGATCAATTTCTTAAGAGAGGGGGCGTTCTTCTCTATCTGGAGGCATATCCGGCCCACCATGTGGGCCAGCTCAAGGCTGCGGAGCTGGGCCCGTGCGCTTTCGTGAATATGAACCTGTGTAGCCTCCTTATCATAGACTACAGCGTCCTCCCATGTGTAGAGGCCGAATGAGAGGTTTTAGGCCTCTCCGCCGATGGTATCCTGCTCTAGCCAACTCTGTAGTAGCAAGGAGATGAAGACCCGATTCATCTCCTTGTCCCATTAGAGGAGTGGGACGTCGAGCTCATCCAAAGGCCCCTCGCCATAGCCAAAATTGCGGTAACCTCTTTGCGCCGGCCTCGCGACAGGCTGAGCCTCTTCTTGCGGATTCAAGGTGCGTGCCTACCCAGTGGCAGAGCTATCGGTCGGAGGGGCCGTGGGGTCAAGATCCCCATACGGTTGGCCCACTGGGGCCTTTCCTTTTTCGTGAGCTGAGGGAGGCACGCAACCTTCTTTCTTCAGTTTCTTGGATTGTGGAGGTCCCTGGGGCTGCTCGCGACAGGGTCACTTCGAGGCGGTAGGGACTGTGATCTCGCGGTGTGCAGAGGCCACCGACTCAGCCCGGGAGAGCTCGCTGGAAGCGAGCCATGCACTTTTGTAAGGAGGGTGTAGGGGGATGTCATGCTCGCCTGTAAGAAGAATAAGACTTAGAATATGTAGAGGATGAATAAAGGGGTGGAAGCGCGAACCACTTACCTTCCCCGGGCAGGACGGGGACGAGATCGTCCAGATTCCTGCGGAGAAAAGCAACTTCAAAGTTCTTCCCGGCGAAGAACCTGAACAGCTCCGCTTCATGGCCCCCTAGGCAAGGGAGCTGTAGCACGCCTCACTGAGTTATACCTGCGAGAAATGAATGTTGCCAAAATCCCCTTTGGCGAAGAAATTTTTTTTAAGCCAGTTGTGGCTCTTATTGATGGTCTCTCGCACCTTGACATGGAGGCTGGCGAAGCATGTGGTCCACTCCTTATTCGCCCGGAAGGAGAACAGCTTGTAGTATACCGCGAGGCTGAACTCAATCCGCTCCTCTAGCAGGAAGCAGGTGAACCAGACCACCACCGCAACAGATTTAGCGGTCATCTTCCCGGGAACGACGCCAAAGTACTTGAAAATTTGGCGGACTTTCGGCCATAAGGCTAGCCGGAGGCCCGCCTCAAAGTGAGCAATGGGGAACGTGATTTCATTCGTGGAAAGTTAGTTTATTTGATCCCCCTTCCTGGGTAACCTTGCCACAAAACCCGGCGGCACAAAGTTTCCTATAGTGTCTAGGAAAATGCGCTCGGTAATGACGGCGAGGGGGAAATCATGCTCGGAAAAGGTCCAAGCAAACTTACTCCTCCCATCTGCCTTGACGCTGCCGCAACCTATCTAGCTGGAATTTCACCGAACAAGACAAAGAGTTTCTCTTAGGGGGCTCAGAAGGAGAGGAAGACTTAAATGCGGTAGGTGATAAGGAGGTCGGCAGGAGCTTTTTATAGAATCAAAAAAGGCGGAAAAATATTCTGTCGGTAGGAAATGTGCAGGTAGTAAATTTAGCCCCGGCATTTCAACTTCCGAACCCGACTCAGATCCTCATCAACTCGCTGATAGGCCGCGAGAAGTCTCGGCCTCAGATCGTTCTCACCCACGCCCGAATTAGAGGTGAGCGGTTGTGATGCTGGCCCTCCTAGATCAGCGCACGAGTCACCAGATATGCGACCCGCGAGCGGCCGGCTCGCCCCAGCCAGAACAATGTAATGCGGGCTAGGCGAGTTGGCTCGGCAATGCTGAGTGCGCTTGAAGAAGAGCCGGTCGAGTTAGAGCATCTCACCCGCACCCCCAAAGAGAACGAAACATCAACGCAGTAAAAGATAAATGCAACAAATACTCGCCCGTTAGAGGGCGAGGGTGGTCCTGAATTATTATAGACATTCGAATATCCCGAACAAAGAGTTCCCTGTACTAAGATTTTTGGTCTTTGGCAAGCGAAGACGATCTAGGCCCGGAGGCTAGAAACGTGGAGGAAGAAGGAGGCTACATACTGGATCCACTTCGACCTGCCTTGCCACCTCGTGCAAAATGGGGGCGGTACGCGTGGATAGTGATACTCACAGACCGCCAATAGCTCTTCCTGAGCCCGGTCGACGTCCTCTGAGGCGAGCCTAAGCCACTCCTCAGCTCTCATAATATGTACCCCTAGAGAAGTAACTCCATCCTCATCGACAGGTCATCTTTTCCCGTCCAGAACTGCCAATCTCTCCTCCATCTCGGCCTTTGATAGAGAAAATCGTATTCTCCAATCTATACTCGATTAAGGCAAGTGTACCTATCGAAATATAGTATAGGATATGAAAAATATCAAGGTCGTATAAAAACTCAGGGCAGGCAAGTACTATTACTCACAACGAATCGATTATCCTACCGAACGATTAATGAGTTTTGAAAATGAAAATAAACTAAGTTAAAAAGAGAAAATAAACTATTACGAGAAAAGAGTGCTCGATCAACGATTCACTTTGAAATAAAATAACAGAATAAATTAGTTTAGCATTTGTAAATCTATTAAGACCGTAACGGATCCGATATTAGGAAGTAATCTCGCTAGAGCATTAAATCCCCTAACTTGTAGACGTTTTGACCGAAATCTCTTTACAAGTCAAAATGGCCTAAAGTCGCATTATCGAAGTGAGCCGCATTATTGGATTTGACTCCAATCCGGAGGATTTACGTCATCCTATCTCTAGGGGTGCGTTCAACTCCTTCCTTCCTTGAGTGATCTTTCATATTCATGAGCCTCTCAGCTACTCAAATATGAGATCGGAATCTACTACCGTATACTAGAAATACGGAGTCGATACAAAATAATTCAAGGAAGGATCAAAATAGAAAAATACAAAGGAAAAGATAAAAATAAAGATGTGTTATTCTATTGCAAAAATCATCGCGATCGGGCACAAAAATTATTTAGCTACGCATATTGGAAAAGAAAACCAAAATAAGAGAAGAAGAAAATGTTTTCATTGCATAATAAAAGAGGTACAATATTAAAAACAACAAGACTATATTATGAAGCAAAATTACAACAATAAAAGAAAATTACAACAAGGAGAGAAACATTCTTGAACTAGCACTCTACCAAAACTAAAACTACTTTAAAACTCAAACTACTTAAAAACTACTTAACATAAACAAGAGGGGGAGGGGTTCCTTTTATAGATGAAGGAGAAGGATCTAGAAGGGAATAAAGAGGAGGGAGACATAGGGGTGGCCGGCCACATGCTTGGAGGAAGTTCATGCATGTAATAAATGAAGGTGGAGAGAGGAGGCTACATGCATTGCATTATATTTATGGGAATGAAAAATAAAAATATAAAATAAAGAAGGGGGGATGAATGGAAGTGTGTAGAAGGGAGAGAGAGTGTGGGGTTCAATGTAGATGGAGAGGGAGAAAGGTGGCCGGCCATGCAAGGGGGATGAATAATGCATGTAATATATTAAATATGGAGAGAGAGAGGAAGGTGGCAAGGTGCATGCATGCATGTGGCCGGCCATTGCATGAAGGAAAGAGAAATATGGGCTGCTTGGGGGCTTGTTAGTGGGCTCGGGTAGGCTATGGGCTGCTCCAAATTGGGCTCGGGTAGGCTATGGGCTGCATGGTGATGAAGTGGGCTGCTCTAAATTGCTCTTGTTGGGCTTGGTTTTGACATTAATGTGGGTTGAACTTGCATCATGTTGGAGGGCTTCTTGGTGGGCTTGATCCTACAAATAAAACAAAACAAATAACATTAGTTATTTAACAAAATAAAACATAAATAAGTAACATAATATATGTTATTAAAACTAAACTTAATTAACAAACACAACACATAATACATAAAATAATAAATATATATAAAACTATAGATTTTTATATCATAACATAACAAAATAAAATTGCAACATAACATGCAAATAAAAACTAGGAATTATAATATCCTAATACAAACATACTTTAAGATGAAATAAAACAAAACATGCATATAAATACTTAAAATATATAATTAACTTAGGAATTAATATATTATAAAAAGACATTAAAACATGAAATAATAAGCATGAAATATAAATAAACTTAGGCATTTTGAATAATAAACTACCCTAAAAAGGATGACAAAATGTAATCATCCGCCTTGTCCTTCTCTACCCTGTTGTAAACCTCCTACAACATTAACGTGTGCTTTTGGAATAGCTGTGCCACCTGCTTCTTCTTCTTCTCGGCATCTATCAGGTCCCCCAGGTACTCTGAGATGTGATCCATGTTATAGGGAGGCGAGTACCCCTCGCTCATCTCGATGTCGGAAGAGGAGATCGCATTATAACCTGCAAGGATAAAAATCAGAAGCAGGCAATGGTAAGCGGATAATAGTTAAAAGTTCACCTTGGGTTGGCACGTCGCCCTCACCGCCAGTTGGCCGAGAGGTACCCGGCCAGCCCTGAAAGGATTCTCCTCCGAGAATAACAAAAGGTTTCCCTAGACAAGGGGGCCTTGGCGACAAAGGCATTGCAGGAGGGATGTGCCCCTGGGTCGAGGGGCTAGCGACCCGATTAGCCACCACTAGGGTAGAACGCACCAGTTCTCCCCTATCTTCTCCATCTTCACGAGGCGTCTCCTATAGAAATCGAAATCAGAAAGCCGAGCGGAGATCCAGACAGTGGAATCATATGCCTCAAGGATGACCTCGGCACAGCCGGCCGAACCGAACGCAAGGTCATCACGCGCCGGAGAATGCCTGATGATTTTTCCCTTCTTTGGCTTGAAAAGGGGGTCAGGCGACCCGCGTACCAACCTTGGGGCGGTTCCAAGAGCTAGCTCCTAAGTACCCTCCCTCGTAGCCTCCAAGCGAGCCCGTATCTCCTCGAATATAGGCATCGTGCTAAAAATCACGGAGAAGGATAAGGAAAGGAGGGATTTTTCCAAAGGTCCGACGGTATATTTATAATGTGAAAGGTGGGCCCCCAACAAAAGTTTCCCACCAGCTCAACAGGGCTGCCACCAAATATGCTGGGTTGGATGTTTCTTTCCGAGATTTTTCAAAGCTCACAAAGAGCGATGATTATATACAACCCCTTGTTCGACGAGTGGACCCAACAAGACGAGCAGGCCAAGACGATCGACCCGGGCCAATTTAGTAGGCAGGACAAGAGGGGTGGCCTGCTTTCCTAAGAATCTAGTGAGGTCAGCTAGGCGAGCCAGCCCCGGCCCGCGCCTGCCTAGGCGAGCCAGCCCTGGTCCGTGCCTTCCTAGGCAATCCAGTCTCAGCCCGTGCCTGCCTAGGCGAGCCAGCCCCCATTCAAGTCTCTAGGACGATGTGGTGGCCTACTCAGGTGGTCTGGGAGCAAGCTCACTCCCACCCAGTAGGGCGACAAGCTGACTCAGAGGCTTAGAATCCCGTCTCCGTGGGGCCCAGAGGCCAAATTACCAGAATGACCTTATAAGGGGTGCAAATAGACTATTAGAACAATGGAGTTACGCTATTGGCATACCCATTTGGGCTGCACATATATGTTTAGAACAACGGAGGTTGGCTATTTGTATACCGCTTTCAAGAACCTATAAATATGACCCAAGGGGTATCTCAGAAGCCATGCTTATTTGTCTCCCTGTCTTCTACCGCTTTTTGAGGTACCTTAGATTGACACTTATCTAAGTGATGAGTCTTATTTAAATAGTGATTTTCGGACTCATTTGGGCTAGTTTTCTTTTGAATGCACTTCAATTTTAGTTTGTTATTGTATATGTTTCATCTAATCTTTATTTCTTTAGGAAGTGCACACTTAGTCTCGTGGTTGTGTGTTTTTGTCACTTTTATTATTTGTACTCCTTTTTTGATTGCCTAGAATGTATGCACATATCAATGATTCGTTTTTTACAGAGGTACATGGGTTGTGTGCGTGTTCGAAAATAGGAATATTGCGCACGATCATCGGATCTATTGCGTACGACGACTGGTCGTGCACCGTTGATCGTGCGCACTGGTCTTCAGTTTTCCAAGTCTTGCCTGGGGTAAACGCATGACCACTGGACATAGTGTGCATGACAACCGGTTGTGTGCCACTGGTCATGTACATTGATTCCAGTTTTTCTGGAGTTCTGTTTAGGATAATCTCATGACCACTGGACATAGTTTGAACGACAACCGGTCTTACGCCATAACTGGTGTGCGTTATTCCAGACTTTCCTTAGTTCTTCCATGCCAATATGCACGATCACTGGCCATAGTGTGCACGACCACTAGTCGTGCGCCCGTGATCGTGCGCATTGTTATATTCTGCTCTCTATAAATATACAGGTTTCATCCTAATTTTGGAGATCGCCATTTTTGCCGCCTTTTTCGTCTCCGAGGAGGGATTACGCTGTCCTCCTTCATCTTCCACCGTTGGGAGATGCTCCGGGCAAGCTTTCACCGCCAAATCCAAGACGGAGCTTCCTCTCGGCCTCCTCCTTAATCCTTGAGCTTCAAGAAGAGTGTTTACCTAGCTTTATCCATCAAGCAAGGAGAAGTTGTGCCATCCTCCACCAGCTCGTGACACGAAGAAGACGGGTGCATTATGAGTGAGTGATAGCCTTCCACACCCCGGACACAATTGAGGACCGAGCTAGGACGCGGATTGATAACCCGCCGAATCCTACCGTGAATCCTTGGCAAGACTTCAGATCCGGTCGATTTCGCACACTTTTATTCTCTTGTTATGGATATTTTAGTTGATCTCTTGTATATGATGAAGTTGTTCTTATTTTGATAAACATATGTATACAATCATGTCTATGTGATTTCATATTTATGTTATTTTCTTGAGGTGCGCCTTATTTCCATCCTCCACCATAGTGTCACACTAGCAATTGCTAGTGGCATGTGTTGCGAAGTGGTGCTCTCGACCCTCATTCCGCAAGCCTACTCGTCTATCTGCCCATCGATTCGGTGCATAGCGGCCTGACT
The DNA here is from genome assembly GCA_039513925.1 of Platanthera zijinensis. Lineage (NCBI taxonomy): Eukaryota > Viridiplantae > Streptophyta > Magnoliopsida > Asparagales > Orchidaceae > Platanthera > Platanthera zijinensis. Next base: position 119,258,647 of record CM077090.1, read on the forward strand.
AGTCTTCCATCATGCCTAGCGAAGCATTGCCTAGCGACATTGCATAGGAGTAGTTTATAGTGTTTTATTTTATTTTCCGCAACAATCAAACCCCCCTTCCATAGCTCTGACATAAGGACTTCAATCTCAAGTCCTTCTCGAAATTAACTCCACCTTACTGTGTTCCTTGACAGATGATACTTAGGAAAATTCTCCCATTTTATATTACTTGTGCGACCGGTACACTTGCCGTCCAATGCATCAAGTTTTTGGCGTCATTGCCGGGGAACACAGTTGTGTGAGTTTTTGGAGAGGAAGATAATATATTGAAGCCCTTTTCCATTTATGCATATCATTTTCTTATTTTATTTAGTTTTTAGAATTTTTATTTTGCTACGTTCTTTTTGCCCTTTTTTTATTTTTGATTTAGATACCAGATCAGTGCAATTCTTTAATCTAGCTGTGTTTTCTGCAATTTTTTTGTTCGCGATGTATTCAGAAGATGAGTATCGTCCACTGGACGCTATGCGCCGACGCATCGACGTCATGGCTTCAATGAATGCCGAGCACTATATTCAGTGTTTCCTATATCAAGGTGTGGGCCACCTGTAGAAGGATTGCCCTCATTTGTGCAAGCCTTCTCCCTTTGAGGGCTTGTGCGCAACAACCTCCCGCTCGCGGAAGACTGTTGTGGACAGCCTACCAGGGTGTTTCCTGGCCCACACACTGACATAGCGCACCCTGCACATTTTTTACTCGTTTTGACTATCGAAGAATCTCTCGCAACATACAGATATTTCATGGGTCCCTCGGTCCCTTTTTACGAGCCTCCCTTGAGTTATGACGATCACTCTTGTATTAGCCGGTAAAAAGAGGATCAGGAATCCATGGGCGCTCCTGTATGGGATGCCAAGATTATTTTTATCGACGGGGTGGCGTCTGCGGATGATTTTGCAATGGCCCCTGCTCATTCAGTGCTTGATTTTAAGAGCCGCTTCGCCCCTCAACAATTTTTGCCTGAGTTTGCTATGACATTTTTGTATGAGTCGGTTGATGATTCCATATTCATAGATGATTCAGTGCTTGAGGATGTGCCAATGTAGGATGAGGAATATCCCCTTTCTAATGCGGAGGTCTGCACCTCTTTATTAGATGAGGCCATTCCCCTTACCACCGCGGATGAGTTCTCAGATTCCCCACGATACGACTCGTATGATACCGATGATGATCTATGCTTAGATCTCGCTGAGAGTGATATCGGGATCACTTTCCCATTTTTTTATTATTTTAGTTCTTCTTAACGTTTATTACTTGATCCCCCTTCTCTATCTGAGCCTTTGCAAGCTGAGTCTCCACGGGTATGTTAGGATGATTATGAGCCTGGTGTTCATGCCATTACCATCACTTCCTATAAACCTATGGTGGATGATATGTTGATAGGCGAGGATATTTTTTGTGGTGAGAAGAGTGAGGACCAGTGCTCCTCCTCTTCTTACTTCCTATTTCCTCTATCTGTGTTAAGCAGGTATTATTTTGAAGGTAGAGGGGTAACTACTTTATCTCTGTATCGGTACCCGTTACCCTAACGTATATTGGGACAGGTACCTATGTATTTTTCTTTTCATAAGCCCATTAGATAAAAGTGTATAGAATTTAATAAGTCGTGCTGGGATGATAGTAAACCCAATAGTTATCTTCATTTTTCTGTTTTTTATTTTTCATGTCTAATTAGTTTTAGTATTTCTTTGTATTTTGTATATTTTTGTTTTGTTTTTGCGGATCTCACCCCTGCAGGTATTCATGGCAATTTCATATTGGCGGGGTTGTGATTCTTCGTATGGCGGGCCTACTGCAGGTTTTTCACACGTCTTCTGGTATGCTCACTGGCTGAGCATTGGGTAACCTCTTCCCTCGTCTCTATTTGAATTTAATTTCAATATCATATACTGTGTTGATTAGTTTATGTCTTGGGGAGAGCAGTATTGTTACCTTTTGCACGCGCACAATTCATGTGCATACTAGAAGCTTTTATATATTTATTTTGATTAGTTTATTGCTTCACACACCACTACACCCACATGAGCGAGTGCTTAGCTATTAACGTGCTGCGAGTTAAACTCAATTATTTTGTATGATTTGGGAAAATTATTATGTTGGCATAAGATTGTGAGAAATAGTAAAATGTTGACTCCTGTAGTGCTCCTAGTCGAGTGCTCTCGTCTCGTGTAAAAATTTGAGTAGATTTAATTTTTCTGTATACTTATAGTTTTATAATTTTTTATTTGCGTAAATAGTTTTAATTCTACTCAAATTGGTGAATACGGTGTGAATCAAATGGTGGTGTAGGGATGTGTGTAGCCATCACTAGACTCGCTTTGCTCGAGTCGGGAGGAAGGATTATCTTTCTTAGTGGCTAAGAACTTGCCCCAAGCTACTCTCGAAGCATTGGTGCATGGTTTGTCAAGCATGAGTGTGATGTAGGCCATCATTTTGGCCCGGTTGAGCTTTGTACCGTTCCTAATGTCATATTCTCGCTAAGCCCCGTTGTGCCTACCCTTCTTTTTATTCAGCTCCACCATTATTTCACCAAAGCCTCATTGCCGATTCTAGTCACACACCTAAGTAGAGATTTAGTGTTGTACATTTTCATTTTGGGGTGTGATGTTGTGGTATTCATTGTGAATATGTGGATGTGCTCCAAAGTTTAGATTTGCTAATATTATTTAAATAAAGATGAATTAAAAAAATGCTTGTGAAAAAAGAAAAAGTGAAAAGAAAAAGTATAATTGAAAATCATATTGGAGATGTGATTGTATTTGGAGTAGGCGATGCAAACACCCATATGTTAAAAGTTAAGTCTATGGGTGTGGTGTACCTGGATATATTCTGGTTTGCAGAGGGATTCATTTTAGGCTAGCTAATTTGGGTTAGGTGCATAGCCTTCCTGTTTATCTTTGTTTACCTCACTGTAACACAAGCCCCATGATTATCCTAAGTCCTATGGATTCACGCTTGAGTCATACTAATACTGTGGAGAGAGTGTGAACGGGAAAGGGTATGGTCCCCGACATTGGTGGATTCCTTTGGAGGTGATCCTGAGCACCGGTCTTTGGCAAAGCTTACCTTAGTGGCATGCCTACTGTCTTCCTACATGTGACCGAAAGATTCACCGTAATTCTATTTTCGAGTAGAAATAAAATTTTGATACGCATTCTGAAAAATGTAAACTATTTTGCATACTTTAAAATTTCCTCTATTATATTTTTATGCGTACGAGCATGCGACTTCGCATGGTACTCCATATCATAATTTCTATTTTAGCTAAGTAATTTATTCTTTAAGCATAGATTTTGTTTGCTTGGGACGCACAAACAGGTAAGTCTAGGCGTGTGATGAGTCCTATTTATATAGTGATTTTCGGACTCATCTGGGCTAGTTTTCTTTCGTATGCACTTCACTTTTAGTTCATTATCATATATGTTTCATCTTATCTTTATTACAATAGTAAGTGCACACTTAGTCCTGTGGTTGTGTGTTTTTATCACTTTTATTGTTTGTACTCCTTTTTAATTGCCTGGAATGTCTGCACATATAAGTGATTCGTTTTTCACAGTGGTATAGGGGTCGTGTGCGTGTTTCGGGAGTGTTTGGAAACAGGAATATTGTGAACAATCATCAGATCTATTGCGCACAACCACTGGTCACGCGTCGTTGATCGTGCACACTGGTCTTCGGTTTTCCAAGTTCTGCTTGGGGTAAACGCACGACCACTTGACATAGTGCGCACGACCACCGGTTGTGCGCCACTGATCGTGTGCATAGATTCCAGTTTTCCTGGAGTTCTGTCAAGGATAATCGCACGACCATTGGACATAGTGCGCACGACCACCGGTCGTGCGCCACTGCTCGTGCGCGTTATCCCAGATTTTCTGAGTTCTGCCATGCCAATACGCACGATCACTGGCCATAATGCGCATGAACACTCGTCGTGCGCCCGTGATTGTGCGCATTGTTATATCCTACTGTCCATAAATATGCAGGTTTCACCGTAATTTCGGAGATCGTCATTTTTGCCGTCGTTTTTGTCTCCAAGGAGGGATTCCGTCATCCTCCATCATCTTCCACCGTAAGGAGGTGCTCCGGGCAAGCTTTCACGGCCAAATCCAAGCCAGAGCTTCCTTTCGGCCTCCTCCTTCATCCTGGAGCATCAAGAAGAGTCTTGACCTAGCTTTCTCCATCAAGCTAGGAGAAGTTGTGTAATCCTCCACCGGCTCGTGACACGAAGAAGACAGTTCCATTGGGAGTGAGTGACATCCTCCTCTACCCCGGACGTAATTGATGACCGATCTAGGATGCGGATTGACATCTCGGCAAATCCTACCGTGAATCCTTAGCAAGATATAGGATCCGGTAAATTTCGCACACTTTTCTTCTCTTATTGTGGATAGTTTAGTTGATCTGTTGTATATGATGAAGTAGTTCTTATTTTGATAAACATATGTATAAAATCATGTCTATGTGATTTCATATTTATGTTATTTTCTTGAGGTGTAGCTTATTTCCATCCTCCACCATAGTGTCGTACTAGCAATTGCTAGTTGCATGCATAGCGAAGAGGCGCTATCAAACCTCATTCCGCAACCCTACTCGTCCATCTGCCAAGCGATTTGGTGCATAGAGGCCCAACTAGTCTTCCATCCTGCCTGCCGAAGCATTGCATAGCGATATTGCATAGGAGTAGTTGATAGTGTTTATTTTCTTTTTCCACAACAATCAAACCCCCCTTCGTTAGCTCTGACCTAAGGAATTCAATCTCAAGTCCTCCTTGAAATTAACTCCACCTTATTGTGTTCCTTGAAAGATCGATACAAGGGAAAATTCGCCCATTTTATATTACTTGTGTGACCGATACACTTACCGTCCCACGCATCAAGTTTTTGGCTCTGTTGCCGGGGGACAAAGTCGTGTGAGTTTTTGGAGAGGGAGATAATAGATTGAAGCCCTTTTCCATTTGTGCATATCATTTTCCTATTTGCTTTTGTTTTTAGAATTTTTATTTTGCTTATTTCTTTTTTCCCTTTTTCATATTTTTTATTTAGATGGCAAATCTGTGCTATTCTTTATTCTAGTTGTGTAGTAGTATTTCCACAATTATTTTTGTTCGCGATATATTCGGAAGTATAGTGTTGTCCACTAGTGAAGTATTGCACTCCTTCTAGGCCTTTAATGAAGTCTGCCGACAAAAATGATTGTGTGGCACCGGTATTGAATAGAGTGTAGGCTGGTTTCTTACTAACCATTACGCCCAAGTATCAATTGTAAAGCCTTAAGCCAGATTCCTAGCACAAACTTAGGCAGACTAAGGACGAATGCTTATAACGTATTAATTTCTTACCGTAGTTCTCATTCTGAAGTTGGGTCCTTCTTCCATTACTCCTTCAGCGGGTCTCTTAATGCTAGTTTAAACACCCAAAAGATCTGCTTCCAATCACTTTACCCTATCTATTCTCTTTGTTAGGATAGTGTCAGCTATAAACAAAAGTGGTTGTCCTAGGGAATTTTCCATATATGTTATCTCCACTAGATTAAAATCTGCTATAAACAAAAGTGATTGCCCTAGGGAATCTCACAATCCTTTGTAGAACTGTTTAACGTATCCTCTATCGTCTAACTCATTGGAGTCAGCAAATCTAGCCAGATGCTGAAACTCTCGCTGGTACTCTGCCACTGACTTGGATCCCTGCTTCAGCTACAGGAATCATTCTTCAAGTTCATCTCGAGCTGACGAAGGGACAAAGTGCTCTAAGAATGCTCCAGAAAACTCAATCCAACTAATATCCGTATATACAATTCCTTGGAAGGTGGAGCCTATAAGAGACTTCCACCACCTTTTCGCATGCTGTTCCCGAAGTGACACTTCCAGGGTCACAACCAATTTGTTCGGACATATAATTCCCACCATCAGCTCTTGCACGGTGTCGAGTTATTCCTCCATATGTAATGACGACTTTGTCCCAAGGTAGGCAGGACGAGAGAGAACTCGGAAAGTGCTCAACCAATTAGAGCTCGATGCTTGTTGTTGTACAAGGGATTGTTGGGACCTAAAAGCATATAAGATAGTAGTGAGCATCTTCCCTAGCTCCAATTGCTGAAACTGTGTAGGTACGGATGGGGTGGGAGTGCCCGTTATCGGCTCTACATGCACTGGGATCTACACTTCAAGTACAAAGCTAAGGTCACGTTTGCTAATCGTAAGGTCAATATTGGACATACTTAGTGTGAATTACATATGGGCACACCAATTCTTCAGCTAAGTAAGTTTGTCCCTAAGCTGACTAATCGAATGGGGGTGGCTCCATTGTTCAATGACTACTTTAGTTGAGGATCGTAGCAAGCTGATACCATTTGTAAGACCCCCCTCCCATAACAAAAAATACGGCACGAGGGGAGTCTTATGCAGCGAACAGCCGCCTTGCTGTAGTGCTAGCATGCGAGCTAACCTGTACTATAAGATGCCAATCCTACTGGCTAAACATATCATTCATTGCCAACCCAACCAAGAGTATAAAACAGAAGTCAAATCCACACATAAGTAATATAGTCCAAAAGAAAGTAAATTAAATAAATGAACCATCAATAAGCTTTTATAATATTAGAGTACAAGCACAATATTGCCCGAGGGCTATGATTGAAAAATCGTAAGACTCACATCAATAACAGATGCCTGCGATGGCACCATCACATCAAGCCCTATCGTCCTGGCCTAGCTGCCATGCTGCGTAACTTGCTATTGCTCTGTCTGCGGGGTTTCCTCCTAAAAAGTAAGATGTAGCAACCATTTGTCATAAAGACTAAGTGGCTGGTGTCTACTAATTAAGAAGAGAATAGAACTAAACTAGCAATCCAACTAGGCTAGTATACCTATCGAATTGTAGCTAGGGGACACAAGAGTCGTATTAAGATCCGAGAACAGTTGAGTAATCTTACTCACATGAAGACTATTTTCTTATCGAAGGATTCTTTTAGGGTTTTTTAAGAGAAAACTAATTACAATTAAGGAAAGAAATATAGCGCTAGAAAGAGAACTACTTGTAGTTAAATAAAGAGCTACTAAAGGAGATTACAACGAGGGGTTGGAATGATGAAATAGAAAAGCACTCAAACGAGAATCACCTCAGCAAAAGTTGATTAAAAATGCGATAATAAACCCTAACTTAATAAGGAAAAGGTCCTTGACCGTGGAGGTTCCTAAAGATTTAACACGCTTCTCTCAAAGTTGTGCCCAACTGAGTTTAGGAAGGTCCGACCGAACTCTCATCAAAATTACAGACCTAAAGCTCGTTTTACGCGGTGAACCCCACTATTTGATATCACTCCAATCAGGGAGATTTAATGTCTGCCTCTCTCGAGGGATGCGTGCAACTCTCTTTACTCTTGATTGTTCACTTCAAACTACCCGCCCCTTGGATAGCTAAGAGTGAAAACAAAGATGGAAATTATATATCGATGATATAACTCCAAACATGATTTTTCAAGAGTAAATCAAAGGCCTAAACCCTAAAAAGAAAAAGTAAACTTAAAGCATCATAACTTAATTTACTCGAACCTTGGAACATCAACATCGAGTAAAAGGAGGATTAGATAATCATAGAGAAGTGGAGGAAGAGAGATGGGTAGAAGAACATCATAAAAACAAAGGAAGATGAAACTTTATATTAATGCTAAAAGAGAGCTACAACTTTCAAATAAAAGATTACTAGCATATGGAAATTAAACCTAGGCAAGCATTAACATTAAGCTACTAAAGAAATTTCAAGAGCTATTACAAAAGGGGTACACTAATCTAGAATAAGGAAAAGCTTAAAATGAGAAAGAGAGAGAGGAAGAACATGAAAAAAAATTTAAACAAATAAAAGGGAAGCACCTCCCCTCTCACACCAAAACTCTTGCTTGACACAAGGGGGAAGGCTTGAATTTATAGAATTTTTTGGGTCGGTCACGCCCCCCTGTCATGCCCGGGCAAGGCTTATTTGGGGGGCATGTAAGGTACGGGGTTGACTTCGGGAACTGAATTCTGACGGAAATGATGATTTCCTCTATACAATGGTGGACACGCCCTAGGACACGCCAGTGTAGGGGGAGGGGGCGTGTAAGGCACGTCATGTAACAATCAATGGTCATAAATCCGTCAATTGTCAAAAAGGCGGTACATGCCTGATGATATGCCCGTATAGGGGGGCATGTCTGTACAATTAGCGTGCAGCAACGAAAAATCTTTAATGGCGACCTTCATGCTTCGGGATGAGGGTGACACGCCCAGGGAGGGTGTGTCGAGGGTTTTTCTCAGGATTTGTGTTCTGGCAGCAAGCTTCCTCGGGATCGGGTTACACGCCCGATGACAGGACCAGGGAGGGCGTGATAGGGGGCGTGTCAGGTCATTTTGGTCGAAAGTTGTGAAAACCTGCAAAAAGAAGAGAAAACATTAGTGGTAATAATATATAGAATAGGAGTTCAACATATAAGCTTACAAGACATGATTTGTGTATTAAAAACCTTAAAATACCCTAATACTTTAGACTACAAAACGTACTATAAAATTCCCCCAAACTTATGCTTTGCTTGTCCCCAAGCAAAGATATAAAAACTAGTTAACATAAAAAGTGACTAATCAAAAAGTTCTAATTATGCTTACAAAAGTACTATGCAAAATTCTAAGTATGGGGAATGTGAAACGTAAACCTAAAATAATTATTTATACATGATTTTACAATTTATAAACTTTACTAACGAAAATAAATCATCCATAATTTTAACGAAATTCTTTAAATAAATTTAAGCAAAGCAATAAAATGAAAAATTGTATTGAATGGGTACTAATTCCATGGGACACATTATAACTATATCAATAAAGTAACAAAAATCTAAATTTAAATCCAAAACTTTACTATTTTACTTTTCTTCTTTACTTAGATAAAACATAAAATTCAAAAACATAAATCAAAGGTGCTTATTAGGAATTAAACGTTTTGTTTAGGATTATGATTATGAGTGGAATTCAAAGATAAACAAGGAGGCTTTAAAATCACACTAAACCAAAATGAAGAGATTCAAAAATTTCATCATAAATAAAATATTTTTTTAATTTTTTTTCCATTTTCTTTTCTTTACTCTTTTTTTTTCTTTTCAAAACAAAGGCCATAAATAATTTTTCCTTTCATTTTGAAATTGGCCAAACTAAAGTAAACACTTATTTTGAGCATACTTTTTCAAAAAGTTATCCTAATATATCACAAAATAACCCCATCATAATCATGAATTTTTTGAATGAAACTCAAAAGTTTAGTGTGATTTGATAGGTTGGAAAATTTTAGCTTTGGTGAAAATGAAATGATAAGTGGAGCTATCAATCGAAATAAGAAAAATTCTCAAAAGCAGCTAACTAGGGATAAAATTTTTTAGGTTGGCAATAAAGCTCAAAAAAAAACAACCTAAATCATTTCGTGTTTGTAAATTTATTTAAAGCATTAGCGTTGAAAAATTTCAAAAAACTAATCCTATATAATAATTGAAGAATAATGAAATTATCTTGAAAATAGAAATAATATGTAACACCCCAAAAAGACCCCAAAAAGACTCAAAATAATTTTGAGGTGCAGGTCAGGTTACACGGCCTGGGACACGGGCGTGTCCCAGGGCGTGTCGGGGGTATACGGCCTGGGACACGGGCGTGTACCAGGGCGTGTCACGCAAATAAAATTGTGGCCCGAGTCAGAAGATTACACAGCCTTGAACCAAGCCTTGAACACGGGCGTGTCAGGTTGGACACGGGCGTGTCCAATGCCGTGTTCCGACCCGTGTACTGCTTGCAGCTCGATGAGGCAAGGGTGACACGGGCGTGTCTCAGAAATGACACGGGCGTGTCAGGCTCGACACGGGCGTGTCGATGACCGTGTTCTGGTAAACCTCAGTCGGTATGAACCGCTTAAGGGTACACGGCCTGTGACACGGGCGTGTCACAGGCCGTGTCAGCCAAAAATTTGGGTTTTTGGGCAAATCGTGGCCGTTCAGATTTCTCTCTTTTGATCCAAGGGCTCAGGTGGTTTCCTGGCTGGATTTATTCCGTGAAGGGCTGATGAAGATTCATTCTTCATTTGCTTAAGGAAGAGAGAAAGAGAGAGGAGGAAGAAGAAGGAGGAGGAGATTAAGCCACCGGCGGAGCTCCCGTGGTCCGATTCGTGATCCGAAGCCGGCATTGTGAAGGCAAGGCTGCTGCGGTTCTTTCTCACCAGCTAGTTTCGATGGCTCCCAAGAGATCGACAAGGGTAACGATCTCCCTTCTTGGACATGTGAAGTCCTTCTTTTCTGCATTGCATAGGGAAAACCCTTCCCCGCGAGTGTGTGGTGGGTTGTGGTGTCCCTTGGGGTAGATATGTGAAGTCCCCCTTGTTAGAGGCCGGAATTGGAGTACGGCTCTAGGCATGCTGTGTGAAGCCCATCTGGATATGGTCTGGATTGGTGATGCTTGTTTGCATATCGGAGAAGGCTCCGCGATTATGGCTTGTGATACCTTGTGCCTAACTGTTGTTTGGTGCAGCAGGAAGTACTGGACGATGTCCAGGAAATGAAGAGGGTTGGATGCAACTCTTGTGGCCGTGCATTGCCACTTTATGAGCGGTTGAGCCGTTGGGCTGCAACTCGATGAAAAGGCAGATTGCCGAACAGGAAAGGTGAAACCGACCCGCGCCTATAAATAGCCATGGATACTTCCGTATTCGAGGTGGCACGGCGACTTGAGCAACGGGGGGTGGCTGATCCGTACCTGCGTTAGGTCCGTCCGACTTGGAAGCCTGGTTATAGGTTTTGTTGGAGCGCCTTGAGAGTCTTAGCCCTGGTGTAGACGGTGGTGTTGACCCTGGTATTCCGGTACCTTGTTGACTGCACGGACTGTATAACGGTCCAGGCCCGCCAACCCGCGGGACCCAGCTGGCACCGCCGGCCCACCAGTAGTACTACTGGCAGTAAGTCACATTCAAGCCTGCAGGGCAGGCGGGTTGTTGAGGTCGGGGATCGCGCCTTGGTGATGAGGAGTTGCACTTTTTATAACTAGAATGGCACCGCCGGCCACCAGTAGTCCAGAACTACCGTGTAGAGGCGGGTTGTTGAGGTTGACCTCCTTGGTGATGAGGAGTTGGAAAACTCCTTATCAAGGAGGTCTCGGGTTCGATCCCGACCTACATGCAGGCGATAGGCTTACTGCCATGTGCCCTACTGGTGGGCCGGCGGTGAGTGCACGTTATAGACTGTCGGGCCGTGTGGCCGATAGTTGTGATGGCTTGAATGTGCCTGCGCGCACATAGTTGCTATATGGTGCCATGCTTTGTAGGGAAAGAATGCTAATGCCCGAGAAAGGGGTAAGATTGTTATAATTGGGTCAGCTGAATGCTGACCGTTGCATTGTTTGCCACCGGTTGGGTGGATTGTTCCCGTGCAGGTGCTGGAGAGCCAAGTGGTAGGTGAAGGGCTGAAGCCCTACTGCTGTTGCTGCTGCTGCTGCGGCTAGCCCTTGAAGGCTAAGCTAGTGTTTTGGCTTATTTGCTTTTACTTATGTATGGCCGGCCTGCGCGCCGAGGTTTGTAAACCATACGTTGTAAAAAGAGGAACTGTAAGGCCTTAAGGCCAAACTCTATGTAGTTGTGTACATTCCATGATATATATAAAGGTGGTTTATATATTGGACATTCCTGGTTAGAGTTCAAATTACTACTTAAAGCTTCCGCTAGAATGCTCTGAGTTAGGATTCATGGTTGGTTTGGTATTATCCTGTGACCTCACCGTCTGTTTGTGGCATATAGTGTGGGGCCCCGGCCGGACCTTCTACTATACGTCATTTAACGGATGGGGTCGTTACATTTTGGTATCAGCTTCGTTCGGTCTTCCTCTATCGAATTCGTGGGCGAATTCTTTTATGGGGTGGCGAGCGCGTGTTTATGCGCCCTGCTGTAATGCTAATGAACTCTGGAATGTCCACTAAGGAATGTACAAAATCTTGTTTGAGGAATCTGCGCGTTCCTCTTTGTGTTGTTTTGCTTGCATACGTTCGCTAATGTGTTTCTTGTCCACCTATAGGTGACGCGTAGTGGTGCTGGGCAGTCTGAGCCCCAGTGTTCTGATGAGAGTGCGGCACCAGCTGAGGTGCCCACACCTCCTCCATCTGCGGAAACTGTTCGTTTAGTTGCTGAGGCTCTATTTGCCATGATTCAGCCGACCGGGCAAGCGCAGCCGGCAGTCGAGCCAGTTCGTGTTGTTGTAAGACCCGAGCCGATTGAGGATCCACGAGCAGCTGACCGACAGTTGAAGCAATTCATGAGCTTCAGTCCTCCTACATTTGCGGGAATGGGATCCCCAACGCAGGCGGAAGATTGGTTATCGCGTGTCAAGAGGATAATGACAGCGATCAGGGCGGAGGAAACTCTAAAGGTCACCTTGGCCACCTTCATGCTTGAATGAGAGGCGCGGTTGTAGTGGGATGAGGTTGAGGTACACCATTTGGCGGGCAGGCAATTAACACAAGTGTCGATTGAGGAGTTCTCTCGAATATTTCTGGCGAAACATGTCCCAGCGGCGCAACGCATTGCTATGGAAAATGAGTTCCAACGGTTAAAGCAAGGGGAAGATAGTGTGGATATCTACTTGCATGAGTTTACTAGGTTGGGACGCTATGCAGGTACAATCTTCGCGGATGACCAAAGGAAAACGAATCGGTTCTATGAAGGATTGCGGGATGAGTTGCGATTCCTGCTTTCGAGTTCAGTGAACCAAGGGTTTCAGGCGTTGGTTGATACTGCGTGTGCGTTGGAGAAGGACATGCGGCGGGTGCAAGGGAACAAGGGCTTAGTTGTGTCCAAGCCAGAGGTACAAGCACCTCGCCCGAGCAAATCGTTTTACCAGAAGAAAGGGGGCAAGAGGTCCAAGCCGTCTGGTCAAGTGACTACGACCGTTGTGTCGGGAGCGACATCAAGGCCGGATTCTCGTACATGCTATAACTGTGGCCGGGTGGGGCATATAGCTCGTGACTGTCGGGTTGTTCAGCCCAAAGGGGATAAGAAGGCGGGTGCGCCGTATGCTGAGAAGGGCAAAGCGGTGGTTGATTCCTCTGCGTCTCAGGCACAACCCCGAATCTATCAGCTTGGCCAACAGGAAGCGATTAAGCAAAGTGACGTCGTCACAGGTACGAGTTGAGTTAGCTTACTTGCTTATGTGCTATGGTTTTTGGTTATGTATAGCTTGTGCATGTGTGTGTGCTGCAGGCTTTGTCCTGATTCAGAATAATTTGGTGAGAGCCCTGTTTGATACAGGTGCTTCGCATTCTTTCCTGTCTGAGGATTTCGTATCTCGCATTGGGGCACCAAGTCATGTGATGGTGGATAGTACAAGGGTGCTATTGCCGAATGGCTGTATGATGTTTGCGGATAGGGCTTGCGATGTGGTTGTGCAAATAGGAAGTCGGGATTTCGGTTTGAGTGCAGCTGTGCTACCGTTGTCGGAGTTTGATGTGATCTTTGGTATGGACTGGCTCTCGGAGCAGCGTGCCTTTATTGATTGCAACTCCAAGGAGATTACACTGGGCCAGAATACCGGACTTGTGACGAAGTTCGCTGGTATGCGAGGAGTTGGCGAGACCCTGTTGTCTGCACTCCAAGTCGTCAATGCTGTTCGAAAGGGCGCGGAGTTATTCTTCACGCTAATTTAGGCTGTTGAGCCAAAGGCCAGTGTCGGTGAAGTACTAGTTGTGTCAGAGTTTGCCGATGTGTTTCCTAAAGATCTTCCTAGGTTACCAGCGGGAGATTGACTTCTCTATTGAGTTGGTGCCAGGTGCGAAACCTATGGCCCGCTCTCCGTATCGCATTGCGCCAAAAGAGATGGCTGAGTTGAAAGTCCAATTGCAAGAGTTGTTGGAGCAGGGATATATACGCCCAAGTATGTCACCTTGGAGCGCGCCTGTTCTGTTTGTGAAAAAGAAAGATAGTATCTTACGATTGTGTATCGACTACCGCGAATTGAATAAGCTGACGGAGAAAAACAAATATCCGATCCCGCGGATTGATGACCTCTTTGATCAGCTGGCAGGATCAACGGTCTATTCCAAATTGGATTTGAAATCGGGGTATTATCAGCTGTGGATTAGGGAAGGTGACATTCCCAAGACGGCGTTTGGAACACGCTACGGTCATTATGAGTTCACGGTAATGCCGTTTGGCCTATGTAATGCACCTTCGGTATTTATGGACCTAATGCATCGAACATTCCGAGAGTACTTGGATTTGTTTGTTATTGTGTTTATCGATGACATCTTAGTATACTCTCAGTCGGAAGAGGATCACGCAAACCATTTGCGGTTGGTCTTGCATACCCTGCGGAGGAATAAGCTTTTTGCCAAGTTCTCAAAGTGTGAGTTCTGGCTCTCTTCAGTAGCCTTTTTAGGCCTTGTGGTAAGTGGAGAAGGTATCGCGGTGGATCCGTTGAAGATAAGTGCCATCCGAGATTGGCCAGTGATGTCTTCAGTGGCCGAGGTCAGGAGCTTCCTTGGACTTGCGGGCTACTATAGACGGTTTGTGGAAAACTTCTCACGGATTGCTTTACCTCTGACCACGCTGACGAGAAAAGATCAAAAGTTCATTTGGACGCCAGAGTGCGCGCGAGCTTTTGAAGAATTGAAGAGTCGTTTGACCACGGCGCCTGTGTTGACATCGCCATGTGGTACCGATGGGTATGAGATCTATAGTGATGCTTCCGGGAGCGGCTTAGGCTGCGTTCTTCTGCAGTTTGGTAAAGTGATTGCTTATGGCTCGCGCCAGTTGAAAGTGCATGAGAGGAATTACCCCGTCCATGATTTGGAGTTGGCGGCGGTAATCTTTGCACTCAAGTTGTGGCGGCACTATCTATATGGCGTGAAGGTGGATATCTATACAGATCATAAAAGCCTAAAGTATTTGTTGGATCAGAAGGATCTGAATATGCGACAACGAAGATGGATGGAGTTCCTTGGGGACTACACCTTCGAGATTCACTATACTCCCGGGAAGGGAAATGTGGTCGCTGATGCTTTGAGTCGAAAGACTCCGGTGCGGGCAAGCTGGTTGCAGAGGCAAGATCAGCGTTTAATCCAGGAATTGGAAGCATTGGAGATATCTTGTGTTGACAAGGGTGCGTCAACCGATGCATGTTTGAACTGGACGGAGGTGCAATATGACCTTACGGACAGAGTTCGGCGAGCAACGGAGCTTGATGAAAGCCTCCAACGCTATGCAAAAGATGGGTCGGATGACCAATTCTCTTGGGATAACGGGTTGTTAAGAAGAAATGGTCGAGTGTGCGTCCCGAGTGTGGGTAAATTGAGGGAAGAGTTGATGTACGAAGCTCACTTTGCAAAGTACTCAGTTCACCCAGGGAGCACAAAGATGTACAGAGATATGAAAAAGTTGTTCTGGTGGCCCGGATTAAAGAAAGATGTCGCACATTATGTGGCTGAATGCAATACCTGTGCGTTGGTGAAAGCAGAATGCCAGAAGTCTGGCGGTTTCCTGAAGTTGTTACCTATTCCGGAGTGGAAGTTCGATGATATTTCGATGGATTTCGTGCATGGGTTACCGAGATCTCAACGCGGTCATGATTCAATCTGGGTGATTGTGGACCGGTTGACAAAAGTGGCGCACTTCCTTCCAAACAGAAGAGACGATTCAGTGGAAACCTTGGCCAAGCTTTATGTGGAGCAGGTTGTTCGACTGCACGGTGTTCCTCGGAGCATCGTTAGTGACCGTGATAGACGGTTCACATCGAATGATTGGCGGCTCGTTAATCAAATGTTGGGTACAAAGTTAGCGTTTAGTACGGCCTTTCATCCCCAAACGGATGGCCAGACTGAACGAACCAACAGGACGATGGAGGATATGCTCCGCATGTGCGCCCTAGACTTTGGTAAGAGATGGGAAGATTATATATTTCTTGTCGAATTTGCCTATAATAATAGCTACCAAGCGAGTATTGGTATGGCGCCATTTGAAGCTTTATATGGTCGGAAATGCCGTACACCGTTAGCTTGGGCAGAAGCAGGCGAATCTAAGCTGACTGGGAAAAAGGAAGTCGAAGAAGCTACCTCGCTCATATGCTCTATTCGGGAGAGGCTATTGATAGCCCAAGATCGTCAAGCAAAGTACTACAATGCCAAACACCGGAACGTGGAGTTCGCGGTGGGTGATTGGGTATATTTAAAGATCAAACCCTTCAAAGGCGTGTCCAGGATTCGGCGTTTGAAAAAGCTAAGTCCGAGGTATCTTGGTCCGTTTGAGGTGGTGGAGCGAGTTGGGGAAGCTGCTTATCGACTAGCACTTTCAGCAGACTTGGGTGGATTACATGATGTATTTCACATCTCAGTCCTTCGTAAGGCGGTGAAGGATCCAGCCCAAGTAGTGGAGAATGATCGGGTACCGGTCTAGTATGGGCTAACGACGAGGGTTAGACCCATTCGGATCGAGGATCGAGCCGAGAAACAGTTGCGGAACAAAGTGATCGGGATGGTCAAGGTCCGATGGGACAATTGTGGCCGTGAAGAGCTAATATGGGAGCGAGAGCAGAACATGCGAGCTGTGTTTCCCGAGTTATTTGTATAAACTGTAGACCGTGTACTTTTTGTTATAACATAGTTATAGCATTGCTGGTTCTTGTTTCCTTACCGTGCAAATTTCGGGACGAAATTTTGTTAAGGGGGGGAGGGTTGTAACACCCCAAAAAGACCCCAAAAAGACTCAAAATAATTTTGAGGTGCAGGTCAGGTTACACGGCCTGGGACACGGGCGTGTCCCAGGACGTGTCGGGGGTACACGGCCTGGGACACGGGCGTGTCCCAGGGTGTGTCACGCAAATAAAATTTTGGCCCGAGTCAGAAGATTACACGGCCTTGAACCAAGCCTTGAACACGGGCGTGTCAGGTTGGACACGGGCGTGTCCAATGCCGTGTTCTGACCCGTGTACTGCTTGCAGCTCGATGAGGCAAGGGTGACACGGGCGTGTCTCAGAAATGACACGGGCGTGTCAGGCTCGACACGGGCATGTCGATGACTGTGTTCTGGTAAACCTCAGTCGGTATGAACCGCTTAAGGGTACATGGCCTGTGACACGGGCGTGTCACAGGCCGTGTCAGCCAAAAATTTGGGTTTTTGGGCAAATCATGGCCGTTCAGATTTCTCTCTTTTGATCTAAGGGCTCAGGTGGTTTCCTGGCTGGATTTATTTCGTGAAGGGCTGATGAAGATTCATTCTTCATTTGCTTAAGGAAGAGAGAAAGAGAGAGGAGGAAGAAGTAGGAGGAGGAGATCAAGCCACCGGCGGAGCTCCCGTGGTCTGATTCGTGATCCGAAGCCGGCGTTGTGAAGGCAAGGCTGCTGCGGTTCTTTCTCACCGGCTAGTTTCGATGGCTCCCAAGAGATCGACAAGGGTAACGATCTCCCTTCTTGGACATGTGAAGTCCTTCTTTTCTGCATTGCATAAGGAAAACCCTTCCCCGCGAGTGTGCGGTGGGTTGTGGTGTCCCTTGGGGTAGATATGTGAAGTCCCCCTTGTTAGAGGCCGGAATTGGAGTACGGCTCTAGGCATGCTGTGTGAAGCCCATCTGGATATGGTCTGGATTGGTGATGCTTAATTGCATATCGGAGAAGGCTCCGTGATTATGGCTTGTGATGCCTTGTGCCTACCTGTTGTTTGGTGCAGCAGGAAGTACTGGATGATGTCCAGGAAATGAAGAGGGTTGGATGCAACTCTTGTGGCCGTGCGTTGCCACTTTATGAGCGGTTGAGCCGTTGGGCTGCAACTCGATGAAAAGGCAGATTGCCGAACAGGAAAGGTGAAACCGACCCGCGCCTATAAATATCCATGGATACTTCCGTATTCGAGGTGGCACGGCGACTTGAGCAACGGGGGGTGGCTGATCCGTACCTGCGTTAGGTCCGTCCGACTTGGAAGCCTGGTTATAGGTTTTGTTGGAGCGCCTAATGAGAGTCTTAGGACCGCGCGCCGGAAAGACTAGAATGCTCAAATACCGTGTAGACGGTGGTGTTGACCCTGGTATTCCGGTACACCGAAAATGTGCCCTGAGTGCACGGACTGTCGGGCCGTGTGGCCGATAGTTGTGATGGCTTGAATGTGCCTGCGCGCACATAGTTGCTATATGGTGCCATGCTTTGCAGGGAAAGAATGCTAATGCCCCGAGAAAGGGGTAAGATTGTTATAATTGGGTCAGCTGAATGCTGACCGTTGCATTGTTTGCCACCGGTTGGGTGGATTGTTCCCGTGCAGGTGCTGGAGAGCCAAGTGGTAGGTGAAGGGCTGAAGCCCTACTGCTGTTGCTGCTGCTGCGGCTAGCCCTTGAAGGATAAGCTAGTGTTTTGGCTTATTTGCTTTTACTCATGTATGGCCGGCCTGCGCGCCGAGGTTTGTAAACCATACGTTGTAAAAAGAGGAACTGTAAGGCCTTAAGGCCAAACTCTATGTAGTTGTGTACATTCCATGATATATATAAAGGTGGTTTATATATTGGACATTCCTGGTTAGAGTTCAAATTACTACTTAAAGCTTCCGCTAGAATGCTCTGAGTTAGGATTCGTGGTTGGTTTGGTATTATCCTGTGACCTCACCGTCTGTTTGTGGCATATAGTGTGGGGCCCCGGCCGGACCTTCTACTATACGTCATTTAACGGATAGGGTCGTTACATAATAAGTGACTTGGATCGTTCACATATACTACTCTAATCAAAAGTTGACATTACAAAAATTATCCAAAAATGAAATAGAAAATAGTGAATGAAAGATTTTCGAGAAAGTAATGAAAATAAAGAACAAAAACCATAATAAAAATGCAAGTTTTAGAAAAACGTTTCACATTAACATGCTATTGTAAATTAGAAACACAACATGACCAACATTTTACATGTGAAACATAATTAAATAGAAAGATTAGAAAGATAATAATTAGCTAAGTTTTTATAGGGAATATTGAGAAAAACAAAACAAAACGCAAGGGGTACTATTGAAATACAAAATTCGTTTAAACTATTAAAGTAAAAAACAAATAGTATATATATAAATATATTTTTTTATTTTTTAAGATATATATATATAATAAAGAGAATTAGAAAATCCTCCCTCAAGCTTAAAATGGACATTGTCATCAATGGAGAAAGGAGGGGAAGGAGAGAGAGAGAAATTAAAATAGAAATGAAAGTACAAAATTGAAAAATAGGTACGTCCCCAGATTTATGTGTCGCGGATGTTGATTGATTGATTTCACTCCACCAAGCTTGCACTTAGGAATTTCTTCAAATGTATTCATTGGACTTCGGGATGGATTCAACAACATTGGAGCAGGCGATCGCAGAAGCTTCAGCTTGCCGGAGCCGTCCAGGGCAAAAAGTGTAAAATAAAGAAAACAGAAAAATAATTTTGGCTGCCTCCCAAGAGCTTCCTTTGTTTAAAACATTGTTTGAGCTCGACGTAACAAAATAATATTGTCCAAAAGAATATTTTCCAAAATAATAATTAAAGTTTTTAACAAAAAAATTAGTCTTATGTTAGTTAAAGTTCGTGCAAAAGAAACTTAATATTGTTCGGACTAACATCATCATCACCTAAGAAACAGAAGTTAATATGTTGCCCATTCAGTTTAAAATCACCCTTATCAGGGTATGAAATTAACACTGTGCCATACGGAAAAACTTCTTTAACAGAAAATGGCCTAGAACATCGTGACTTTAGTTTTTAAGGAAATAAACATAAACGTGAATTATATAAAAGAACTTGGTCGCCCGATTTGAAGTTTTTTGGGTGCCTTAAGTGTTTGTCGTGAAAATGTTTCATTCGCTCTTTATAAAATTTGTTATTTTCTTATGCGTAAAAGCACCACTCATTAAGTTCCTTAAGTTGAAATTTTCGAAAATCGCTAATAGAGTCGGGATCAAAATTTAAAAACCTTAAGACACAAAAAGCACGGTGTTCTTATTCTACGGGTAAATGACACGATTTTCCATAAACCAACCGATACGACGTACATCCAGGGGAGGTTTTGTATGCAGATCAGTAGGCCCATATAGCATCATAATTTGATTTACAAGCCTTTTCTAGATGTGGAAATAGTATTTTCTAAAATATGCTTTTTCTCTCTGTTCACTACTTTGACTTGCCTGTTAGTTTGGGGGTGGTAGACAGTTAAAATCTTATGTGTAACGCCATATTTTATAATAGTTTTAGAAAACTGTGCATTACAGAAATGTGAACCCCTATAACTAACGATGGCTCGTGGAATACCGAATCGAGAAAATAATATTTTTAAGAAAGCAATTATGACTCGGGAGTCGTTAATAGGAAGAGCTTGGGCCTCAGCCCATCGTGAAACATAATCTACAACAACTAAAATGTATTTGTTCCCGAAACTAGAAGGAAGGGGGTCAACAAAATCAATTCCCCAGAGGTCGAAAACTTTGCACTCGAGGAAATAATTTTGCGGCATTTCATTTTTATTGGAAATATTGCCCAACTGTTGGCAACCATCACACCTACTCACAAACGTTTCCACGTCTTTAAAGAGGCTAGGCTAGTAAAAACCTGTGCAAAACACTTTGTGAGCGGTGCGAGCAGCTTGATAGTGACCACCAGTTGGTCCTTCATGCAAGTGTTTTATAATATCAAGTCATTCTTCAAAAGAAACACATCTCCTAATCACCTGGTCCGCACAAACTTGGAAAAGATGTGGATCCGCCCAAAATTAGTTCTTGAACTCAGAAAAGAATTTTTTCTTTTGCTGAGAGGAAAACTCCTTCAGGAGGACACGTGCCACTAAATAGTTGGCAATGTTTGCAAACCAGGGGGAAGGAGAAGTGTTAATAGAAAATAGCTTTTTATCTAGGAAGAAATCATTAAACATTTTTTCATCTAAATTTTCTATATACATATTATCTAAATAAGAGAGATGATCGGAGGCATAATTCTCGGCCCCCCTCATTTTGCGGGTTTCTAAGTCAAACTCCTGGAGGAGTAAGACCCAACGTATCTATCGCGGCTTGGAATCTATCTTAGCAAGTAAGTACTTGAGATCCGAGTGGTCCACTATAATTTTTAAATGCGTAATATTTGGCTGAAAGTTATCGAAGGCAAAGACAACAGCTAGGATATCCTTCTCCATTGTGGTGTAGTTTTCTTGTGCAGATGTGAGTGTTTTACTCGCATAATAAATGGGGTGGAAGTTTTTAGATATTCGTTGATCTAATACGGCTCCCATCGTGAAACTACTAGCACTGTACATTATCTCAAAAGGAAGGTCCCAAACTGGAGCTATCATAATTGATGCATTAATTAATTTATCTTTAATTGTTTCAAAAGCAGATAGACAAAGGTTATCAAAAATAAATGGGGCGTCATTTTTCTAAGAATTGAGTAAGGGTTTTGTTGATTTTGGAGAAGACTTTTATGGAACGGCAGTAAAAACCAGCGTAACCTAGGAAACTTTTTATAGCTTTAACATTCATAGGTAGGGGCAGCTTTTCAATTACTTCTATCATAGCGATATCTATTTCAATCCCTTCGGCAGAAATCTTATGTCTTAAAACTAACCTCTCCCTCACCATAAACTGGTATTTTTCCCAATTTAGGGCAAAGTTAGTTTCTTTGTATCTTTCTAAGACTTTTTCTAAGTTTTCTAAATAACTATCGAAGGCATGCCCGAACGTGGAGAAATCATCCATAAATACCTCCGTAAAAATTTCTATGTACTTGTCAAAGATAGCTTGCATACATCTTTTGAATGTAGCTAACGCATTGCACAACCCAAACGGCATTCTTCTGTAAGCGAAGATAGTTAAAGGACAAGTAAACTTAGTTTTCTCCATATCCTCGGGTGAGATAGGGATTTGAAAATAACCCGAGAGGCCTTCGAGAAAATAGTAAAAGCTATGGCCGGATAATTACTCTAACATTTGATCGATGAACGTCAAGGGAAAGTGGTTCTTGCGGGAGGCATAATTTAACTTATGATAGTCAATACAGATTCGCAACCCCGTCACCATCCGTGTTAGGATTAAATCATTATTTTCATTCATAACTATAATAATCCCTCCATTTTTTGGCACTACCTGAATAGGGCTAACCCACTTACTATCTGAAATATGATAGATAATTCCTGTGTCTAAGAGTTTAATAACCTCGGCTTTCACGACTTCTTTCATTTTTGGGTTTATACGCCTCTGAGGTTGTATGGAGTTACACGAATAATCTTCCATTAAGATTTTGTGGGTGCAGAAAGATTTGCTTATGCCCATGATATCAGATATCTGCCAGGATATGGCTCGGCGATGTTTTCATAAAACTAGAAGGAGTTTGTCATTTTGTAATTCAGTTAGGTAGGATGAAACTATCACTGGTAGTTTGGAATCTTTTTCTAGGAAGTCATACTTTAGATGTTAAGGAAGTTCTTTTTATTCTAGGGTAGGGGTTCTTCATAAGATGTTTTGGAAGTTCTTTCTTTTTCAATAATAATATCTTCGTAGACTTTTAACATATACGAAAAATTTGAATGGGTGAATCAATGGTCATGGCGGTTTCTTGCAGACATTTAGTCAAAAAAGTTGAGGAAGAACAAAAATCAGAAAATTCATCAACAGAAATGTTGTAGGAAGATTCATCACTTTAGGTATCTAAGAAGAAACAAGAGTCGTCATTCCCTAGGGTATTTTTCATTGAAGGGGTGATAGAGAATGTCACTTCATCGTCGCCTACTCGTAGGAAGAGCTTGCACTTGCTTATGTCAATGATAGCTCAGGATGTGGCAAGGAAGGGTCGGCCAACGATCAGGCAAAACTCGACGTCTTCTTCGATGTCCAATATGAACGAAATCCATCGAGAATATGAATTTATCGACTTTGACTAGAAAATCCTCCACTATTCCTAACGGGTACTTAACGGATCTATCGGCGAGCTGGATACTCATACGCATGGGGTTGAGGCTACCAATTCCCAACTTCTTAAATAACGAGAAGGGCATTAGGTTGATACTTGCACCTAAATCGGCCAATGTATGCTTGACAAAGAGATAACCAAAGACACGGTATAGAAAAACTACTTGGATCACTGATCTTCTTTGGTAAACCATTTGTCAATATAATAGAGCACTCGACATTTCACGTGACGTGCGATAGATTTTCTAACTTCTTATTAGTCAGGAGGTCCTTTAGGTACCTAGCGCACTTCGACATCTGGGAAATTGCTTCATGAAAGGGTAGATTTATGTGGATTTGATTAAATATTTCTAATAAGCAGGTATACTGATCATCAAGACATGTTTGTTAAGTTGGGAAGGGTATGGTGGAGTTGGATCATTTTTAAAAATAGTTGATGGAGCGAGATCTTTTTTTAAAGTAGAGAGCGGAGTGATAACTTCTTTTTCAGCAGGTGGTGAAATAGTCAAATCGGGAGCGAAGCTTGCCTCAAGCACTTCACTAACCATACCAGAAACTTGCTTCCTACTCCGAAGAGTTATAGCCTTCGCTTGCTCTCTCCGGTTGGGCTCGGTATTGGCAGGAAGAGACCCGGCTGGTCGCTAAGATATAATTTTAGCTAGTTGTCCTACTTTATTTTCTAGATTTTTTACTTATCCGGCTAGGCTTCTTATAGTCGCATCATTAACGTTCATATATTTTAAAAACATTTCCTCCAAGCTTGGAGGTTTTTGATAATTTTGAAGTGGTGGAGGTGGTGCAGAAAAATAATTTTGTGATGACGGGCGCATCGCGTTCGAAGGGTTATTCCATGAGAAATTTGGATGGTTTCGTAAAACTGGATTATAACTATTCAAAAAAGCAAAGCCCGGCGCAGGAAAATTTGCAGTAGAAATATTATTAAAAGCATTCCTTGGCATATTGTTAACATAATTTATTTGTTTAGGGGCAGCATTTACAGATTCCCACACCTAAGGGGTGGAGGCAGTAGACATCTCCGTTATCTTTTTGCTTAGTATTTCCACTTGTAGGGCCAGGTAGGAAACATGGTATACTTCTAATATACCTGCAGGTTTGTTTGGGCGAGGCCTAGGCACATTCCACTCATATGTGTTCATTGCCATGTCCTCGAAAAGCTCAAGAGCTGTTTTCGGTGTTTTGTGTTTTAAAGTACCATCGGAAGCTGTGTCTATCATTTGCTTTGTATTTTGATTTAGCTTAATATAAAATTTTTGCACTTGTGACCATAGAGGCAACGCGTGATGGGGGCTTCATCTTAAGAGTTCTTTAAATCATTCCAAGGTTTTATAAAGAGATTCAAAATATATTTTACAAAAGGCAGAATTATCGTTCCTAAGTTTTGCAGTTTTAGCTGACATAAAATACTTCGTCAAAAACTTTTTGGTTTGTTGATCCCAAGTTGTGATGCTCCCTGTTGGCAGAGTCATCAAACACTGTTTAGCTTTGGTTCTATGGGAGAAGGGGAAGAATCTTATCTTAATAACATCATTTGTAACACCATTGATTTTAAAGGTGTCACAAATCTCAAGAATGTTTGCGATGTGCACATTCCGGTCTTCATCTTGAAGTCCGTCATATTGCACATATTGCTGCACCATTTTAATTATGCTAGGCTTTAGTTCGAAGTTATTATTATATATAGCTGGGCGAACTATTCTTTATTCCGTACCCTCTAGATTCGACATTACATAATAGGACATAGGCCTTTGCAGGGCTTCCTCTACGTTGGGTTCTTCCATTCTTAAGGTAGAAAAGGACTCGGTATCCTCAACCGGTATTATGATAGTAGGGCCTTGAAATCACAATCTTCTTCAAAGAGTATGCTCAATTTCGTGGTCCAAGTCTAAAATAACCGAAGAATTCCCGCGGGTAGTGCACTAGAAGAAGAGAAGAAGGAAGAGACAAAAAAACTAGAAAAAATTGTTAAAATTATTTGAAATAGATTTCTTTTCAATATTTTAACTCCGAAATTCCAAAGGGCTACCCGATAAGGGTACGCAAGGTACTAGACAAGATAGTAACATTTAAGCCACATTGTTTTTTTCGAGAGAGTAAGGTGGTGTAGAAAAATTGTGATGTGGGTTTCTATTAATAGCGTTAATATATTTTTTTGAAATTTTAATTTTTAAGAAAGAGGGTGAGAACGAGAAATGAAAAGGGTAATAGTTTCGTGATTTCGAATTATCAACAAAAGTTGGTCCCCAATAATGGCGCCAAAAATATGGTGTCTACTAATCGTGAAGAGAATAAGAAGCGAACTAACAATCCAACTAGGCAAGTATACCTATCGAATTATAGCTAGGGGACAGAAGTGTCGTATTAAGATCCGAGAACTGTTGAGTAATCTTACTCACACGAAGACTATTATCTTATTCAAGGAGTGTTTTAGGGTTTGTTAAGAGAAAACTAATTGTAATTAAGGAAAGAAATATAGATCTAGAAAGAGAACTACTTGCAGTTAAATAAAGAGCTACTAAAAGCGATTACGACGAGTGGTTGAAATGATGAAATAGACAAGCACTCGATCGAGAATCACCTCAGTAAAAGTTGATTAAAATGCGATAATAAACACTAACTTAGTTAGGTAAAGGTCCTTAACCGTGGAGGTTCCTAAAGCTTGAAAGCGCTTCTTTCGAAGTGCCCAATTGAGTTTAAGAAGGTCCGACAAAACTCTCGTCCAAATCGGAGACCTAAAGCTCGCTTTACACGATCAACCCCACTATTGGATTTCAGTCTAATCTGGGAGATTTAATGTCTGCCTCTCTCAAGTGGTGCATGCAACTCTCTTTACTCTTCAGTGTTCACTTTAAACTATGAGCCTCTCAGCTATCTAAGAGTGAAAACAAAGATGGAAATTATATATCGATGATATAACTCCAAATATGATTTTTCAAGAGTAAATCGAAGGACTAAACACTAAATAGAAAAAGTAAACTTAATGAATCATAACTTAATCAACTCGAATTTCAGATCATCAAGATCGAGTCCAAGGAGGATTATTTAATCATTGAGAAGTGGAGGAGGAGAGATGGGTAGAAGAACATCATGAAAAACAAAGTAAAAGGGCACTTTATATTAATGGTAAAAGAGAGCTACAACTTTTAAATAAAAGATTACAAGTGCATGGAAATTAAACCTAGGCTAGCATTAATTAAGCTACTAAAGAAATTAAAAGTGTTATTACAAAAGGGGTACACTAATCTAGAATTAGGAAAAGCTTAAAATGATAAAGAGAGAGAGGAAGAACATAAAAAAATACTAGAAATAAAAGGGCAGCACCTCCCCTCTCACGCCAAAACTCTTGCTGGACATAGGGGGGAAGGCCTGAATTTAAAGAATTTTTTTGGGTCGGTCATGCCCCCCTATCACTCCCGGGCAGGGCATGTCAGGGGGGCGTGTACGCTACGGGGTTGACTTCGGGAACTACATTCTGATAGAAATGATGATTTCTTCTATAAGACCCCCCCCCCTCCCGGAACACAAAACACGGAACGAGGGGAGTCTTATGCCCAGAACAGCCACCTTGTGGTAGCACTAGCAATTACTGTGTCAACACAGACTCTTAGTTCCCACTTTTAGAGTAGGTAGCTAACCTCTCAGGAATCATCCATCATGGCCAGACGGTGATAGTAGAGCGGGCATATCCACTACTAGGCTGGTCTCCACACTACCATGCCTAGGCCTCCGTACGCTTCAATGCTAAGAACACAACAACGGAGCTCACAAACATACTACGGCTCCGCGAGAGTCTCAAATAGATGGGCACCGATAGCCAAGCCCCAAACTGGCCAATGATATGACCCAAAAGGAGCCTCAGAAAAAACACGAGGACCAAGCCCCACCGTTCACCTAGCACGAAAGGAGCCCCGGGAATGAGCACCGAGAACCAAGCCCAACCGCCCAAGTTCTAACCATCAACTCCCGTCGGTGTGATGATTTGCAAGCCCGTAGACCTACCACACTATCCTTAACCAGGATTACAACTCCATGTGTTGACTCACACCGCATGCCAATTTCCATTTCGAGCTTAACAGCACACAAGGGCTCCTCATCGAGTCCCTTTTCAATAATCGATCAAGTGCTGCAAACACCAACGAACCATCAAACCTTCCACATATTCATGCACTAACCTTATTCAATCCTCTTCCACACAATATTCATCACTTTGCTAGTATTTAGCTCATCTTATCGATTCACGTATCTAGTTTGTTTATACAATCCAACTCGCCTACCCACTAGTTCACCTAGGGGTCTATCATCCAAACCATCTCATACTAGAACGTTTCAGTTTGTCGTTTTATTACAAAGGATCAATCCAACTACTTACAACAAACTTCACACTAACTATCAACAATCTCTCTAATAGTTCCAAATTAGGTTTACATAACCAAAAGAACAAAGCATGCTTGAATAGTATATAGTACAGAACTTCAACCGGGTATTCCTGATGCTACAGGAATCTTGTGAAAACGTTT
Organism: Platanthera zijinensis; assembly: GCA_039513925.1. Taxonomy (NCBI): domain Eukaryota; kingdom Viridiplantae; phylum Streptophyta; class Magnoliopsida; order Asparagales; family Orchidaceae; genus Platanthera; species Platanthera zijinensis. The sequence goes on from CM077090.1 coordinate 119,286,154, forward strand.
AACCCCTCGTTGGAAAGGTATTCATGAGGGCTATGACTTTTGTGTTTATTCGGAAGCCCAAATTTGAACGTATCACACCTGAAATAGGCTTCTAAAACTGCTACGTTCAGATTATGGTTTCTGCACGTTTATATTATCAGCCATCAATTTTGATCAGACTTTATCGTGGCTATAGACCTCGCCTAAAGATGTGTAACCACTCATTGGAATGTTATTTCCATGGGCTATGACTTTTGTGTTTAGTCGAAAGCCCAGATCTGGCCGTTTTATATCTTAAAATGGCGATAAAGATCGATGCGCGCAGAAAGCAGATTTCTGCCCGCATCTTAAGGCGGAACGAACGACATCGATCCGTCTTCCTCCTCTAGCCAATCTTCCCAAATCACAACCAGAAATTCCTCCACCCTTATTCACCCTCATAAGTCCATTTCTCTTCACGAGACCATCCCCCATCTTCACATTGAAGGAAGGAGATGTTGAAGATGACTAAACCCTAGAACACAAGTCCCAATATGGCCTCTTCCAAGAAACCTTCATCTCACACATCAAGACTCTTTTGAGTTGATATCTTGTCAAGGAATAACTAGAGATATAGAACCAATTGAGAGGGGAGGAAGCTCACCTCGATTCCGGCGTTTCCACCATTTCCGGTAATGGATCACGTAACCCTTCGCGGTGACATCTTCTTCTCCTCGATTGCGTCGGTTCTCCGCGGAATGAAGGTTGCTCCAGCGCCAGTCTCTCCATAGAAAAGGGCTTGGAAAGAAGATGAAAAATGGCCAAGGTTCTAGAAAAAAAATATATATATAGAACTAACACGGGTTAAGCATCGTCGGCGGTTACAATGTCGATTGGACCCCAACACGGGTAGGAACACGCCCGTGTCCACTGCCCGTGTCACATGACATGGTCGTGTTTATGACTGTGTTCTTACCCATGTCCTGCTCTTGAGAGACGCCCGGCTTCCTGGAGATATGCACACGGGAAGGGACACGCCCGTATCTCTACCCGTGTCTTGCCCGGGACACATTTCGTTGATCTCCTCTCGACGCACACAGGTAAAGACACGCCCATGTCTCTACCTGTATCCTACTCGGGACAGGCCTCTCGAGTTCTATTCAACGGACACAGGTTGAGACACGCCCGCGTCTCTACCCATGTCTAATTCTAGACCAATTTCTATTTTCCACATGAGTGTAAGTTTAGTTGCTAGCTCTCCCTTAGCCCAAGTCAGCTCTCCTGACTTAACAAACGCACACGAGGGGCCTAGTGCGAATCGGGACATTACAAATCCTATAAAAAAAATAAAAGATTTCGTCCCCGAAATTAGGCTAATGCTATGGGAAGAGAAAAGCATGAAAATAAATTAAAATATGCTTTAAAAAATTACCTTGATGAAACAAATTCGGGTAGCGCTTTTGCATCAAGTCCACTGGCTCCCATGTATACTCATCCTTCCCATGGTTAGAACACAACACTTTTACCAAAAGAACACTTTTGCGGTGCAAAATCCTTATCTCATTGTCTACAATCAGCACAGGCTCTAGTCGCACCGACCTATCAGCCGCAACTACTCCGTTAGTGGTGGGAACATATTTATCGGGCGGCAACAACGCCTTTCGAAGTGATGACACATGGAATACGTCATGAAGATTGTCTTGCTTTGGCGGTAACTCCAACGAATAGGCCAACAGGCCAATCCATTCCAATATAATGTAGGGCGCAATATACCTTGGGCTGAGCTTCTTCACACCAAGTACCCGTGATACTCCATGCGTCAGCCTGACCTTCAGAAACACCTTGTCACCCACTTGAAATTCCACCATCTGGTGGTTTGCATTATAATATTTAGCCTGCCGACTTTTAGTCTCAAGCATGCGGTGCCGTATTAGTCTCATAACCGCATCAGTATCATCAATGTATTTAATTCCCAAAGCCTTTAGGTCTTCATCCTGCACCCAAGACAAGGGTGTTCTACACCTTCCATAAAGGGCTTCATGGGGCGCCATCCCAATGATAGCATGATGGCTATTGTTGTATGAGAATTATACAAGCAGTAAGAACCTTTCCCACGGCTGTAATGCCCCGAAACTCAAAAGTGTGACGGGTGGTGTTTTGAGCCAAATCTTGGATTTGGTAGATGTGACACGGCCTGGGACACGGGCATGTCCTAGGGCGTGTCGTGCTCGGGTTCGGCAATGGTTCGCGTGATCGATGAAATTACAGTCAACGGTCGTCGGTGCAGTGAACACGACCTGGGACACGTGCGTGTCCCAGGGCGTGTCAGCCACTCAATGATCGTTGAGTGAGGGCACACGGCCTGACACACGGGCTTGTTAGTGGCCGTGTGCTGCTCGGGATGTTTGCAGGTTTGTGTTGAGGGAGCTACATAGCCAGGGACACGGGCGTGTATCAGGGGGTGTCGAGTACACGACATATGACACGGGCGTGTCACATGGCCGTGTCGTGCTCTAGACGTTTTGGACCTGTGTTGATGGAGGAACACGCCAAGCTACATGGGCGTGTACTGGGTGACACAGGTGTGTGGAGTCTGACACGGGCGTGTCGAGTGCCCGTGTTCTTTTTGAGACACGACGGTTTTGGTGTCGATTGAGGAACATAGCCTTGGACACAGGCATGTCGCAAGCCGTGTTCGGCCCAGGAAGTTTATTTTTGGCCAAAATCGCAGCCGTTCGTTTCCTTATTTTTGGATCTAACGGCTCAGATCTCTCCATGCAAGGGTTAAGGCCGGGATTGAGTGTTTATACCCTCATTTCTTTTGGGTTCACTCTCTTACTAACCTCTAGAGAGAAGGGAGTGCAAGGAGGAAGAAGGAAGACAGATCCGGTCGCCGGAGGAGATTCGGAGCGCCAAACCGCAAAACGAGCCCAGATCTGCGGAGGCAAGATCATCGCGGTGCTTTTCATCTGCGTAGTTTTCCATGGCACCGAGAAGAAACGCTATGGTAACGATTTTCATCTTGAGTATGTGTAGCTGTTTTCCCTTTGCATGGGAAAACCCGCTCCCACAAGTGTGCAGTGAGTTTGGAGTATTCCTTGGGCTAGATATGTAAATTCCCCCTTGTTAGAGTTCGGAATCGTAGTACAGACAAAGGCATGATGTGTGAAGCCTACCAGGACATGTTGGTCTTGATCGGTGATGATTTGCTATGCATTGTTACTAGTATAAGACTCCATGCATTTTGTTTGTTTTCGGTTTGCTATGCATTATGATGCATCTGGGAATCTTGGGGATTAACTGATGCTAAAGATCACGGCAGTGAACCGGTCACACAAGTAATATAAAATGGGCGAGTTTTCCCAAGTATCGATCTCTCAAGGAACACAGTAAGGTGGAGTTAATTTCGAGGAGGACTTGAGATTAAAGTCCTTAGGTCGGAGTTAATAATGGGGGTTTTGATATTTGCGAAAAATAAAAGAAAATGCTAATAACTACTCCTATGCAACGCCGCTATGCGATGCTTCGCCAGGCGGGATGGAAAACTAGTCGGGCCGTAATGCACCGAATCGCTAGGCAAATGGGCGAGTAGGCTTGCGGAATGAGGTGTCGAGAGCACCTCTTCGCAAGGCATGCCACTAGCAATTGCTAGTGCGGTAAGGGTGGATGGAGGATGGAAATAGGGATCACCTCAAGCAATATACAACGAAAATACAAATCACATAGACATGATTTCATATAAACGTATTTTACAATTAAGCATACATCATCTATAAATAGAGTTTACAACAACACATAAACAACAATAAAGGAATAACAATGCAAGAGATCGACCGTATCTGAAGTCTTGTTGAGGGTTCACGGTTGGATTCACCGAGTTGTCAATTTCATGCTCGATCCTCAACTGCGTCCGGGGTAGAGAAGGGTTGTCACCACCTTCCAATGGCCCTTCTTCTTCGTGTCACGATAGCGGACGAAAGTTGCAAGCTTCCCTTTGCTTGATGGCTATGGCATTAAAGCCTGAAATAAGCCCAAGAGATGATGGAGGAGGCCGAGAGGAAGCTCCGGCTTGGATTTGGTGGTGAAGGATTGCCCGGACCACCTCCCTAGGGTGGAGATTGAAGGTGATCGGCGGATCCCTTCGTCGGAGGCGGAAAATGGCCGAAATGGCGAGCGATTTCGTGATCTCCCATACTAGGGCGAGACCTACGCTCTTTATAGAAAGTAGAAATTAAATAATGCATACGATCACGAGCGCAAGACCTGTGATCGTGCACACTATTGCCAGTGACCGTGTATATTGGCATGACAGGATAAAGAGAAGAACTCGGGTACTGCGCATGAGCAATGGCGCATGACCGGTGGTCGTGCGCACTATGTCTAGCAGTCTTGCAATTACCTTAGACAGACCTCCAGGAAAAGAGGAATCAATGCACGCGATCAGTGGCGCATGACCGGTGGTCGTGCTCACTATGTCCAGTGGTCGTGCGATTACTCCCGGCAGATTCTAGAAATCAGGGTACATTGTGCATAAGCATCGACACACGACCAGTGGTCGTGCGCACTCTATCCGATGATCGTGCGCAGTATTCCTTATTCCAAACGTTCTCGGAACACGCACACGACCCCTAAACCCAGCACTCATGTTTGCAGACATTCCAGACAAGCATAAATGGGAGTACAAAAATAAAAGTACAAAAATATACACAACTACGAGCCAAAAGTGCACTTTTTATGGAAATAAGGATAAGATAAAATATATATGATAATGAGCTAAAAGTGATGTGCAAACAAAGGAAAACTAGCCCAGATGAGTCCGAAAATAGGTATATAATATGGACTCATCACACCCCCAGACTTAACTATTTGTGCGTCCCGAGCAAATAAAATCTAAGCAGATAGGGAAAATTACTAACTAACAAAGAAATTGATAAACAAAGTACCATGCGAAGTTGCATGCTCGCGTGAGTAAAAATACAATAGAGAAAATTTCTAAGTATACAGAATAGTTTATAATTTTCACAATGCGTATAAAAATTTTATTACTACTCAAAAATAGAATCACGGTGAATCATCCGGTCATGTGTAAGAAGAAAGTATGAAGGACACTAAGGTCAGCTTTGCCAAAGATCGGAGCTCAGGATCACCTCCAAAGGAATCCACCATTATAGGGGACCATACGCTTGCCCGTTCACACTCTCTCCACGACACTAGTTAGACTCAAGCGCGAATCCATAGGACTTTAGGATTAGAGATGGGGCTTGGGTTACGGTGAGGTAAACAATGATAAAAAGAAAGGCTATGCACCTAACCCAAATGAGCTAGCCTAAAAAGAATCCATCCGCTAATCACAATATAAATTAGTACACCACACCCCCAGACTTAACTTTTAACATATGGGTGTGTGCACTACCTACTCTAAATATAATCACATAATCAAAAAGATTCTCAATTAAACTTTTTCTTTTCATTTTTTTTATTTACATATATTTTTCTTTTTTCCTTTTCTTCATTTATTATCACAATTCAGCAGACATAAACTTTGGAGCACTTCCAAATTTTCACAAATAATAACACCACATCACAACCCAATATGAAAATATAAAACACTAAGCTCGACTTGGGTGTGCGACTAAGATAGGCTATGAGGCTTTGGTGAAATCAAGGTGGAGCTGAATCAAAAAGAAGGGGTAGGCACAATGGGGCTTAGCCAGGATACAACATTAGGAACGGTACAAAGCTCAACCGAGCAAAAATGATGGCCTACATCACAGTAAAGCTAGACTAACCATGTACCCATTCTTCGAGAGTAGCTTAGGGCAAGTTCTTAGCCACCGAGAAAGATATTCCTTCCTCCCGACTCGAGCAAAATGATTCTAGTGATGGCTACACACATTCCTATGCTACCGTTTGATTCACACCGGATTCACCAACATTTGAGTAGAATAAAAAGTATTTACACAAATAGAAAATTATAAATCTATAAGCATATGGAAAAATTAAATCAACTCTAATTTCTACATGAGACGAGAGCAGTTGACTAGACGCACATCAAGGTCAACATTTTACTCTGTCTCCCAATCCTAAGCCAGCACCATAATTTTCCCAAATCTAACGAAGACACGAGTTTAACTCGCGCTCATGTGGGTGCAGTGGTGTGCGATGAAATGAACTAAACAAAATAATAACTAGAAAAGCTTCTAGTATGCACATGAAATGTGCACGTGCAAAAGGTAACAAATAATAGCTCTCCCCCAGACTTAAACAGAATAACACATCATATGATAAAGAAATTAAATTCAGAATGAGCTAAGGGAAGAAGTTACCCAATGCTCAGCTAGTGAGCATACAAGAAGACACGTGGAAAAAAAGAAGCAGGCCCGCCATATGAAGAATAACAACGTCGCAAATATGAAATTGTCAAGAATACCTGCAGGGGTGAGCTCTGCAAAAACAAAAGAAAATATACAAAATACTAAATACTACTAAAACTAAAATAGGCATGAAAATAAAATTATAGAAAATGAAAGATAACTACTAGGGTTACTGTCAACCCAGCATGACTTATTAAATTCTATACATATCTAGCTAATGGGCCTATGAAAGGAAAAGTGAACAGGCAAACTATCCTAATATCCGTGTCGGTAATGGGTACCGATACGGTGATAGAACAGTAACCCCTCTACCTGAATAATAATACTTGCAAACTTTAAGTAGAGGAAATAGAATGTAAGATGAGGAGGAGACCTGGTCCTCACTCAACTCACACAAAAAATCCTTTCCCTGCAAGGTATCATCCACAGTAGGGAGACAGCAGGAGGAGATATCAATAAATGGAGCTTCCTCAACAGAGGAGGAATCAACCTCCTCGCAAAAGAGGATGCTATCATCGATTACTGGAGCAGAAAGCTCCAATTCCTCCTAAGGCACCTGCGAAGACTCAACCCGCACAGGCTCAGATATAGAAAGGGGATCAAGAAATAAAGAAGACAAAAAACTAAAATAATCAATAATAGGGGGAGTGGTCCCGGTCTCACGGCCAGTAGGCTCTGAACAATGATCACCATCGGTGTCATATGAGTCATGACGAGCGGAATCCGAGAGCTGGAGATCCTCGGTGGTGGTTTGGATCTCCTCATCTAACAAGGAAGCGAAAACTTTCTTATCAGAAAGGATCTCCTCATCAACACACCTCGATGCGTTATTATGTTTCAAGATATAATACTCTCCATTAATGAGAATAATATCCTTGTCACACCATAACGCAACCTCAGACTCAGAATCACAATCAGGCATAACATCATCAACCGACTCACAAGAAATAGGAGTAGTTGATTCTTGTAAAGAAGATGGAGGAATAACAGCATCAGAGAACATATGTGTGGGTTCCTCCGGGGGTGAATCAACATGAGGGGAAGATGGCATGGGGAGAGAAGGCGCAACAATGTCATCACACCGATCCGCAGCACCGCCAAAATAATATGGTGGTACTGCGAAATCAATGTCCGAATCAGCAGGAGAAACCGATTGAGAGGTGGATGGAACGATTTGGATATCCGGCTCGTCATCCTCCTCCAACTGGCGCTGAAATTTTGCGCAATCCTTCAACACATAATCAGTGCTGTGACAACACAAACATCATTTTCCAGTACTCCTCGGTCCTGGTAGAACCGGAGAGGAATAAAAAGGTGAAAGTGGAGAAGAGGAGTGAACATAAGACCTGGGTTGAGTGTATGAAGTACCATAGGGAGACGGTGCTCCATACACAGAATAACGAGAATTATGCTCCCAATCTTTAGTAGGTCACTCATCACTATTTTGCCTATAATCTTCGCACCATCAGCAATGTATATTCATATAAGAATACATGGTGCAACCACAAATAATTCACTAATAGAATTTTCTAATCAAAAATTAACTACATGCGAGCAAATAAAAAAAGAATGCCTGATGCTGAAAAATTAAAACTAGAAGATGAATAAATAAAAATAAGCAGTAAATTTTAAAAACAAAAGCAAAGAAAAATAAAAGATGGAATGAACAAATGGAAAAGGGCTTCTATCTCCTATCTCCCTCTCCAATAACTCACACGACTGTGTTCCCTGACAATGGCGCCAAAAACTTGATGCTAAAGATCACGGTAGTGAACCGGTCGCACAAGTAATATAAAATGGGCGAGTTGTCCCAAGTATCGATCTCCCAAGGAACACAGTAAGGTTGAGTTAATTTCGAGGAGGACTTGAGATTGAAGTCCTTAGGTCGGAGTTTACAATGGGGTTTTTGATTTTTGCGGAAAAAGAAAAGAAAATGCTAACAACTACTCCTATGCAAGCTTCCCTTTACTTGATGGCTATTACGTTGAAGCTTGAAATAAGCACAAGATATGATGGAGGAGGCCGAGTGGAAGATCCGGCTTGGATTTGGTAGTGAAGGCTTGCCCGTAGAACCTACCTAGGGTGGAGATTGAAGGAGATCGGCGGATCCCTTTGTCGGAGGCAGAAAACGGCGGAAATGTCGAGCGATTTCGTGATCTCCCAAACTAGTGCGAGACCTGTGCTATTTATAGAAAGCAGAAATTAAACAATGTGCACGATCACGGGTGCACGACCAGTGTTCGTGCGCACTATGGCCAGTGATCGTGCATATTGGCATGACAGGATAAAGAGAAGAACCGGGGAACTACGCACGAGCAATGGCGCATGACCGATGGTCGTGCGCATTATGTCCTATGGTCGTGCGATTACCCCAGACAGACCTCCAGGAAAAGAGGAATCAATGCACACGATCAATGGCACACGATCGGTTGTCGTGCATACTATGTCCAGTGGTCGTGCGATTACTCCAGGAAGATTCTGGAAATCAGGGTACATTGCGCACGAGCATCGGCACACGACTAGTGGTCGTGCGCACTCTATCCGATGATTGTGCGCAGTATTTCTGCTTCCAAATGTTCCCGGAACACGCACACGACCCCTAAACCCAGCACTGATGTGTGCAGACATTCCAAACAAGCATAAAACGGAGTACAGAAATAAAAGTACAAAAATATACACAATCACGAGCCAAAAGTGCACTTTCTATGGAAATAAGGTTAAGATCAAATATATATGATAAAGAGCTAAAAGTGAAATGCAAACAAAGGAAAACTAGCCTAGATGAGTCCAAAAATAAGTATATAATATGGACTCATCATTAACCGAAAATCTGGGAGGAAATGCTTTTCTGCCATTTTAGTGTACTGGGAGCCAGCCGGGTATATAGTGGGGCTATGTACCATGTTTGATCGAATGTTGGGACTGGGGGAAGCCGGGCCCGTGTCAAAGGCTAAAGGGCCGTGACGGGGTGAGCAATGGGCTGGTGGAACACTACCCTCTCCATCTGTTTCGGTTAAAGTGACCTAAAGTTAACGTCGAACTTACAAATGATTTGGAGATCGAGTCTAGGCTACGGCTGAAAGGACTAAATGCTCACGAGGTATGCCACCCTGGGGGTGGTGGTGGAGTCAAGGATCAGACTGGGTTCAGACTGGCTTCGCCGAGTAAGTGCCCTGAGAGCACAGGGTGTACGGTCGTGTGTGCGTGCACCTGTGATGTGATGTTTATTCGCTATGTTGCTTGTTTTGCTAACAAGTGCAGGGAAGAAGCTTTGTCACCCCGGTTTGGGGGCGGAATCATTATAATTTGGTCAACTTTAGCTAACCGTTATTCTTGTTTGCCACCATTACGGTGATTTGTGCTTGCAGGTGCTGCGGAGCCGAGCGACAAATAGCGGGCCAAAGCCCAAGTTGCTGAGCCAGCCATCGAAGGCCTTGTGTGTTTACTTTATTAGTTCATGTGTGGACGGCCTGTGAGCCGAAGTTTGTAAAACACAATTTTATTCAAGTGAACTATTGTAAGGCCAAAAGGCTAGTACTTTTTGTATATTTTGTACTTCATTCCAACTGGGTTTTTGTTAGTGGACATTCGTGCTTGTGCTGGGTTCATTTCTTTGAGACATAATAAATTGCTTCCACTAGATGCTCTATGTTGGACATTGTGATTGGTTGATTGGTTTCAATGAGTAACCCACCGATCTATCCGTAGTATATGGTGTCGGGCCATGGCCAAACCTACTGCTATATGATATGCGACGGATAGGGGTGTTATGATGGTTCTCCTCTATCCAACACACACAACCTCAATTGATCCTCCAATGTCTTGATAATCCTTTCAGACTGCCCGTTTCTTTGAGTATGAAACATCGTGCTAAAGGTAAGGAGCGAACCTAAGTACGCCTTTATAGCTTTCCATTCCTTAGAGGTAAACCGACCATCCCGGTCAGAAACAATTGTCTTTGGCATACCATGATACCGTACGAACTGCTCCACAAATAGGCGTACCAAAACATCCACATGAGCTTCTTTCTTTATTGGAATAAACCGGCCCACCTTCGTCAGGCTGTCAACGATCACCCAAACTGAATAATTCCCTGATCGTGAGCGGGGCACACCATGGACAAAATCCATGGAGACAACCTCAAACTTCCACTCGGGGATGGACAATGACTGTAATAATCCACTGGGGCTCCTGCATTCTACCTTCACCCTATGACAGGCCTCGCAGTGCGTAACAAAATATCGGACATCCTTATTTATTCCCAGCCAGCACATGGTCTTCTGCAAGTCGGCATACATCTTTGCAATCCCAGGATGCACAGAATACTGAGTGCAGTGTGCCTCTCTCAGGATGTCTTCCCGACTTTTACCTCCTTTGTGAATGTAAAGCCGACAACGTATGTTGACGAGGACGTCTTTTAGAGACTACTCATCAGTTGTCCAATCTTCAATTGACTTGAATGTCAGGGCCAAATCCGCATCCTTTTCTTGCTTCGCCCGGATTTGGTCTCGAATATCGCAGACTATGCCCATCGCCGTTTAGTATTTTGTATACCCTTCCGATTGGTCTTTATATACCAGGGTGATCTCCATCTCTTCGAGAATCCGGGCTAACTCCAATCTCATCAATCGGGACTCTGAGTTAGATTCCGGTAACTTTCTGCTCAAAGATCAGCTACGGAGTTTGCTTTTCCGGGGTGGTAGTTCAAAGTGAATTCATAATTGCATAAAAAATCTAGCCACCGTCGCTGTCTCAAATTCAATTCCTTCTATGTATGCATGTACTTTAGATTCTTGTGGTCTAAAAAGATCTCGCAGTGGACACCTTATATATAATATCTCCATATCTTCAAGGCGAACACCACCGCTCCAAATTCTAGATCATATACCGGGTAATTGATTTCATGCTTCTTCAGCTATCTTGAAGCATATGCAATCACATGCCCGTGCTGCATCAGTACCGCTCCCATTCGTTTATACGACGAGTCAGTGTAAACTTGAAATCCTTCCTTACTGGATGGAAGGGCTACGATGGGTGCAGATGTAAGTCGGTCTTTCAGTTCCTGAAACGCAGCTTCACATTGGGGTGTCCACTCATACGGTACACCATTCTTTGTCAGCGTAGTAAGAAGAAGGGCGATCTTTGAGAAGTCTTTTACAAACTATCGATAGTACCCGGCAAGTCCAAGGAAGATCCGTACATTGGCCGCTGACTTTAAGGGCAACCACTCCTTTACGGCACACACTTTGGCCGGATCCATAGCTAACCTAGCCCCACTGATCACATGGCCCAAGAAGGAAACCTCTTTGAGCTTAAATTCGCACTTGCTGAACTTGGCAAACAAGGCGTGCTCTTTTAGCTTATTTAGTACCAAGGTCAGATGTTCGATATGCTCTTCCTCCTTCTGAGAGTAGACCAGAATGTCATCGATGAAAACGATGATGAAGATGTCCAAATAAGGCTCGAATACCTTATTCATGAAGCTCATGAAGGCTGGAGGGGCATTTGTGAGACCAAATGGCATCATATGGAACTTATAGAAGCCGTACCTTGAGCTAAAGGCCGCTTTATGAATGTCCTGCTCCTGTATTCTCAACTGAAAATACCCTGAACGCAAATCCAATTTGGAAAACCAATGCGCTCTTACCAATTGGTCGAACAACTCATAGATCCAAGGTAGCGGATAGGTGTTCTATACCGTCAGTCGGTTGAGCTCCCGATAATCTATACATAATCGAAAGGTTCCATACTTCTTCTTAACAAACAGAACAGGGGCTCCCCAAGGTGATGAGCTTGGGCGAACAAACCCTGATTCTACCAACTCTTGCAACTGCACTCTAAACTCTTCGAGTTCCTTCAGGGCCATCCAGTAAGGGGTCCTAGAGATGGGCTTGTCTCCCTGTACAAGCTTAATTTGAAAATCCACCTCTCTATGAGGGGGTAAACATGGAAATTTCTCAGGAAATACCTCGGGAAAATCTCGCAACACCCGCACGTCCTTCATATCTATTTTTATCTCCTTCAGTTCGAAAGATATCATGTAGACTTCATCCCCTCTCATGTGAGATTTTAAGGTCTGAATCGAAGATAATAATAAACGTGGTGCGAATTTTATACCTTGGAAGATTACATCGGTATCCCCATTTCTCAAGTAGATTCGCTTCACCGCGCAGTCAATTCTTGCATAGTTCCAATCCAGCCAAGAAATGCCCAGAATGAGATAGAATTCTAGTATTCTCAAAACTGTGGCAGGGGTATCAAAGATCTTTCCCCCAATGAGTATCCATAATTCGCACTTAGCGGTTGCTGTCATCTCAGATCCTTCTAGGAGGCATACTCTTCGAGCAATACCAGTAAAGTATTGCACTCCATGTATATCATTAATGAAGTCTTTAAATAAAAAAGAGTGTGAGGCACCGGTATCGAACAACGTATCGGCCAGTTTCCTGTCGACCACCATAGTGTCTAAGTACCAATAACCATACTCAAGTTAGATATCTAGTATGACTTAAGAAACTTAAGGTTACTAATGATAATAAGATGACTAATTGTATTCATACCTGCAATCACCTCCTGAGGGTTCCGCACCTGTGTCGTGTCAAGTGCGAACACCTGATTCCGAGCAGGTCCGGGGTTTCCTCCTCGTGGTCCTCATCCTCTATCACGCATATGCCCCCGTCCTCGAGGAGCGGCCGGAGGGAGAGCAAGAGTCGCAAATAGTTGTGGGCAGTAGCGTCGAATGTGGCCCGGTTGGTTACATTCGAAGCAGACTCGCTCCTGTCGCCCACCGTGTTGCTGAAACTATTTAGGCTGTGGTGGTGGAGGCACTGCTGGCAGTTGTGGAACCGGGTGCTCCACTCTATAATTCTAGTGGAAGCGCCTGCCATCTCTCTGATGTCCTCTTCCTCCTCCTAAGTCGTGTCTCCTTCTTTTGCTAGGGCCAGCTTCCTTCATACCCTCAACATGTCTTTTACCACTTCCCAAGTGGTCTGCTTCTAGCCTCTTCGCCATGTAAATAATTTCCACCAGGCTAGAGTTTGTTATAAACAAAAGGGCTTGCCTCAGGGGGGTCTCGCATGACTTTGTAGAACCTTTTTGCATATCCTCTATCATCAAAATCAGAGGAGTCATCAAATCTAGAAAGATGCTGAAACTATTGCTGGTTCTCCATCACTAACTCGGATCCTTGCATTAGCTGTAGGAATCTCTCTTCGAGTTCATCTCGAGCAGACAAGGGAATTAAGTGCTCCAAAAAGGCTCCAAAGAACTCGTTCCAGCTGATCTCCGTATACACTCGCCCTTGAAAGGTGGAGCCCATGAGGGACTTCCACCAACTCTTGGCGTGTTGTTCTAGAAGTGTCACTATCAGGGTCACAGCCATATTGCTTGGGCATCTAATTCCTGCCAGCAGTTCTTGCACGGTGTCGAGCCATTCCTCCGTATGCACTATCGACTCTGTCCCAAGGTAAGCAGGAGTGGAGAGAGCTCGGAAAGTGCTCGCATAATTGGATCCCAGGCCTTGTTATTGTACAGGGGCTTGTTGGGATCTGAAGGCATCCAGGATAGCTATGAGCGTCTTCCCTAGCTCTGATTATTGAAATTGTGTGGGTACGGACGGGGTGGGGGTGCCCCCAACTAGCTCAACGTGCACTAGGATCTACACGTATAATACAAGCCTAAGGTCAGGTTCGCTAATCTTAAGGTAAAAAATTGGACATTAGATGCCCAGAACAGCCTAAGGTCAGGTTGGCTAATCTTAAGGTCAAAATTGGCACCATTATTGAATGACTTCTTCAGTTCAGGATCGTAGCAAGATGATACCATTTATAAGACCCCCTCCCGGAACACAAAACACGGCACGAGGGGAGTCTTATGACCAAAAAAGCCCCCTTTCGGTAGCACTAGTAATTGTTGTGTCGACACAGACTCTTAGTTCCAACTTTTTGAGTAGGTAGCTAACCTCTCAAGGGTCATCCCTCGTGTCCAGATTATGACAGTAGAGTGGGCGTCCCCACTCCTAGGATAGTCTCCACACTACCTGGCCTAGGCCTCCGTACTCCAATGCTAAGAACACAATAGAGGAGCTCATACGCGTACTACGGCTCAGCGAGAGTCTCGGGTAGATGTGCACCGAGAACCAAGCCCCGAACTGGCCTATGATGTGACCCGGAAGGAGCCTCATAAAAAGTACGAGGACCAAGCCCCACCATTCACCTGGCACGGACGGAGCATCGGGAATGAGCACTAAGGACCAAGCCCAACCGCCCAAGGTCTAACCGTAAACACCCGTCGGTGTGACGATTGGCGAGCCCATAGACCTAACACACTATCCTTAACCAGGATTACGACTCAACGTGTCGACTCACACCGTATACTAATTTCCATCTCGAGCTTAACAACACACAAGGGCTCCTCACCGAGTCCCTTTTCAACACAATCGATCAAGTGCGTCAAACACCCACGCACCATCAATTCTTCCACATATTCATGCACTAACCTTATTCAATCCTCTTCTACACAATAATCGTCACCTTGCTAGTATTTAGCTCATCTTTCTGATTCACCTATCTAGTTTGTTTATACAATCAAACTCGCCTACCCACTAGTTCACCTAGTGGTCTATCAACCAAACCATCTCAAACTAGTACATTTAAGTTCATCATTTGATTACAAAGGATCAATCCAACTACTCATAACAAACTTTACACTAACTATCCACAATCTCTCTAATAGTTCCAAATTAGGTTTACATAACAAAAAGAACAAACCATATAGGAATAGTATAATGTATAGAACTTCAACCGGGGATTCTTG
Organism: Platanthera zijinensis; assembly: GCA_039513925.1. NCBI lineage: Eukaryota > Viridiplantae > Streptophyta > Magnoliopsida > Asparagales > Orchidaceae > Platanthera > Platanthera zijinensis. The sequence goes on from CM077090.1 coordinate 119,301,300, forward strand.
ATGCTATAGGAATCCAGTGAAAACATTTAACCACTCGTTGGAAAGGTATTTACAAGGTATACGACTTTCGTGTTTAGTTGGAAGCCCAGATTTGAACGTATCACATTTGAAATCGGTTTCTAAGACTTCTACGTTCAGATTACAGTTTCTGCATATTTATATTATCAGCCATCAATTTCGATCAGGCTTTCCCGTGGCTACATACCTCGCCCAAAGATGTATAACCACTCGTTGGAAAGGTATTTCCATGGGATACGACTTTAGTGTTTAGTCAAAAGCCAAGATCTGGCCGTTTCATATCTAAAAACGGCCACGAAGATCGCTGCACGCAGAAAGCAGATTTCTGCGTGCAACCTAAGGCGGAACGAATGGCATCGGTCCGTATTCCTCCTCTAGCCGATCTTCAAAAATCACAACCAGAAATTCCTCCAACCATATTCACACTCTTAAGGCCATTTATCTTCACGATACCGAAGACCCACCACCTTATACTTATGCATATGCAACTTTATGTATCATCTTTCGAGCCAAAACTCCCAGGACCATCCCGTCCGTCACAACCAACAACCAAGCCAAAGCTCACCAGGCCAACTTGCCCATCACCAAACCACCGAGCCTACTACCCGTGTGACCAAACCTAACATCCCGAGACATCGGGGTGAGTGAAAGTGAATCCCTAGTGATGTTGTTACTCTTGCAGTTTAGTTTGCCTACAGTTTAGGTTAGCCCAGGCTTGCCCCCGGCATACCCCAGGAAGGGCTCTCAAAGGGTACTAGGAACTACGATGGGCTGAAGCCAAAAGCCCCCTTTCGAAAGACACTTACTATTATATGTTAATACCCGCTTCATGATCCCTTTAGTATTACACTGGTTCTAACCCTAAAGTGTTCTGACCTTCTCCCTCCCTTCACAGGATAGCTGATTTTTGGTCGATCCCGGGTACCACCTAAACTTAGACAACTCTACTACCTACTCTAACCAACTTCAATGGTATACTCCATTCCATATACCAAAATCACTAAACAGAAATCCCATCTCCCTATTACCATTCCCCATGTTAAAACGATTTCCGTAGTTTTACTAAACGCATTCCATCCTAAGCTATATGAGGCATACAATGGGAGGTACTCAAAATTTTCATCCAATATCCTTATAATAATAATTGCGGGACTACCATGAAATGTTAAGCCTAAATCCAGAATTTCATAATTTTCATAATTCACTTGATATTTTATTTAATTTCCTAAGAAATCCAAATACCTTAGTTTGAACATGAAGTACCTGTTTCAGGAAAGCAAAATTCTCCATAAATTTATGATAAATACAAAATGACTATTTAAAATTATATTAAAAGTCTCCAAATTTTTCAGAAAGGTTTGGGACATTATCCATAATTTTAATCATAATCACATAATTAACATCTAATGAAGTAAATATTGTAAATAAGCTTCTAAAAAATATAATAAAATTCAAGCATGGCTAATATGCCCTAAAAACACTTCTGACAAAATTTCCAAACTTCTCAGTGAATAATAAGTTCACATTTTAATTTAAAATAATAATCCTCATTCTTACATTATTGAAACAACTACTGTAAATATTCACCAAAAATTGATGTTAAAATTTTATCATGTGTATATTGATCAAATTACACTTTTAAATGAGTTGCATAATTTTTAAACCATTATTGAGCTCTGAATCTAATTTTGAATATCATTGTATTCTTAAAATCTTGTGAAGAAAGTACTTAAAATACACATATAAATTTTTTAATAAAATTCAAGTGTAGCTATATTGACCTGAAACACCCTCTGCCTAATTTTCATAACTTCCTATAAAAAAGTGTGATCATAATAAATAAAAGTTTAACAAGGGCAATTCAATGTACTATAAAGGAGGTACTAAATTTATTGTTTCAAATTTACCAATAAAATCACTAGAGGCTCTAATTAATCTTATGACTATACTACCAAAGTTTCATGGCTTTTGATTAAGTTTTGGTTGCCTATCTTGCATGTATAAAGGTTGTGCCCTAATCTAGGGTTAGGTTTTGAGGGGTTTATCCATCTCAAAATCTTCTAAGAATTTGACCAGAGGACCTTAGCTACCCTAGTATCGTTTCTACCAAAATTCAAGTCCATACAAGGGAATTTGACCCAAAGCCCTTCTCAAACCCCCAAAGTCCAAACATAGGGTTTGAACTTAGGTCCTTGGGCAATCCTACCCTAAACCACCCTATAATCCATATGAGGGTGTTTAATGTTATGTCAAACTAGTGGCCCAAATTTTAGCCTTTATTGAGGTTGTTTGACCACCCAAACCTCAAAGTGCACTTTTGACCTAAATACCCCTTATTAGGGCAAATCTATGGTTTTCTCAATTCTCACCCAAAGCAACTCAAAAATAGGTGAAAATCTATACAGCTCCTCATGATGACCCCAAGGACCACTCACCAAAATTTGGGAGGGTTTAGAGGTAATTAGGTAACCTAATTAATTTACCCTTAGATATTTAAATATTTCAAAAACTATAGAAACATTTCCACCTAAAATTCTCATTTTTGGGCAGGACCTAGATATAGATTAGGGTGACTCCCTGTCCAAATTTTAGGTCATTTGGACAAGGGATGAAGTGGGGGAACTCATTTTAGTTTTTGTCTCACCCTAGGTATAGACCCCACCAAAATGGGTGCCCTGGTCAAACCAGATGTCCACATTGATTCAAATAAATTTTAAATTAAAGTAGACCCATAGGGATATAATTTATATGTTAACCACTTTCTCTGATTTAGCCTCTAAGTATTTTTAAATTAATTTACAAGGGGACTAAATATGTGTGACAGAATTCATTAAAATGAAATATTAATATACTGATCCTGCACGGATCATGACGCAAGATCCAGCGGCTCTGGCTCATCTTATTCCCTCCAGCCAATGGGTAGGATTGACCAGACCTGGCTTTACTTCCAGCGGCCACTGCCAGCCACCCGACCACTTCCCTGACCGGCCACCGCCACCATAACCTTGGTCGAGGTGGTGCCTATCACCAGGCGGCGGCACAGCCACCGAATGGCCCTTTTCTGTTATCCCGACAAGTCATTTTTCTCGAAAAAACCGTGAAATCGAAAGCTTTGATCGGGCTTAATTAAGCCTTATTTTATTTCTAAATCATCCCTATGATCTACCCATAAGAGAAGAAGAAGGGGAGGACCTTGTTTGTGGCCTGGAAGCGGGTTGATCGTCGGGATGCCATTTCCGATGGTGGCGCCACTCAGTTTCTACAACACCACAGTGGACTGCTCCGGCTCCTTCAGGTAAGGTGGTAAATGACTCCTAGGAGTCCAGTGAAGGTTTTAAAAGAGTGAAATGGTGGAGAGTAGTGGTCATGCACCAATTGCCATTAATGGCCTTCAATGAAGCCATTGGGGTCGTACAGGTGGCCCTTGGCCTCCCTAAGCCATGAATGGCCTTTACCTCCTTTTCTCTCTCCTCCATTAAAGAGGAATTGAAGCTTTCTCTCTCATCCCCCTCATGGACGAATTTGTTCATTGTACCAGCCTAAATGCAGCCCACTAAGCTATTATAAAGTGGTTAGCCCAAGTGGCTCAAGGCTTGAGCTTTAGTTAGCCCTTTTTTGAGCTAAGTTTGACTTGACCTAGCCTTGGTTTGACCTTGGTCAAATTGAATATTTGTGTCACTATCAATGGGTCCTTGGTGACCTATTGGACTCCCTTTGTGTCTAGGTAGGGATCGGTAGGGTTGATTTGGCACCATGAATGTCACTTGACCCTTATTAAGGGCACTTTTACCACTTTGGGGTTTAAGTTTACTAGGGTCAACTTAGCACTAGGGTTGACCCCTAGCGATCCTTGGTGACTCATTGAACACACTCTAGTGTTAGAAGGGCCTTGGTGGGGTCCACTTGGCCAAGGGAAGGTCAATTGACCCTAAGTAGGTCAGTTTGACCCATATAGGGTTTGGGTTGACTTAGGTCAACTTAAGCTCTAAGGTTGACTCCAATGGATCTTTGGTGACCCATTGCCTCCACTTTAGGTATAGGAAGACCTTGGTAGGGTTGGTGGGCTCATTAAGGGCACATTGCCCTTAGTTAGGGCACCTTGCCCTATTTAGGCCTAAGATGATCCTAGGTCAACTTGGCCATCCTGGGTTGACTCCAATGGACCCTTAAGGCCCTTTTAATAGATTGGTGGGGTCATGGTAGGGTCTTGGAGTCATGGTGAAGCCCCATGATCATCCTAAACAAGGGTTTAGGATTCTACTATTTGCAGACCATTCATCCCATTCACCTTTATTCCTAAGTCCACTTGGTCTTCTTGGGCTTCTAGGGTTTTGTCATGACCTAGTCATGACAAAACAACTCCTAGGGGGTCTAGTTATCTGAAGAATATTACAAATCCCAAAACATAAACAAAAAATTTCATCCTCGAAATTCTAATTAGGCCTACGGGGTTTCAAATATGAAAAGTAAATTGTAACATACCGAAAGGTTGTGAGGTATACCTGACTGAACAGCCCTGGGTACCTTTGTTGCATCAGATCTTGTGGCTCCCAGGTGTGCTCCTCCTAACCGTGATTCCTCCATAGGACCTTTACAAATGGAACCTTCTTGCGACGCAAAACTCGTATCCCCTTGTCGTCAATCTGGACCGGCTCCAAGTGAACTGACCGATCGGATTCTACCGGCCCATACGTGGTCGTAATCTTCTACTTCGGGCATAGTAGAGCCGTCCTAACCGAAGATATGTGGAACACGTCATGCAGACCTTCCAGCTCCGATAGCAGCTCCAGCCTATTTGCTAAGGGTCCGAACCGCTCAAGGATCTTGTAAGGCCCCATTTATCTCGGGCTGAGCTTCTTCTTCCGACCCCATACTCGTGAAACTCCGCTCATCAGTCGGATCTTCAAGAATACCCGATCCCCCACCTGAAACTCCACCTGATGATGCCGAGCGTCGTAATACTTAGCCTGTCTGCTCTGAGCCTCTAACATCCTATCCCGTATCAGCCTCGCCTAAGCCTAGGTGTCCTCAACAAACTCTGAGCCCAAAACCTTCGGATCCTCATCCTATATCCTAGATAGAGGATTCCTACACCTTCGTCCATATAGGGCCTCATAAGGAGCCATCCCTATGCTGGACTAGTAGATGTTATTGTGTGAGAACTCGACCAGTGGCAACAACTTCTCCCAAGGCTCTCCGCAATCCAAAATACACAGTCGCAACAGTACTTCAAAGGTCCGATTAGTACGTTCTGTCTGCCCATCGGTCTGGGGATTAAAATCTATACTGATAGTCAGCTGGGTGCCCAAGTAAGTCTGCACTGATAGCCACTCCGTGGACGTAAGCTGTCAATCCCGATCCAATACGATTGTCCTGGGTAAGCCATGATAACGGACAAACTGCTCCACGAATTTCCGAACCAGCACACCAACCGAGTCATCCTTCCTGATCGGGATAAATCTGGCTACCTTCGTCAGCCGGTCAACGATTACCCAGATCGAATCGTTTCCCATCCGCGATTGGGGAAGGACATGTATGAAGTCCATCGCGATATCCTCAAACTTCCACTCCGGCTCTGGGAGTGGTTGCAACAATCCTGCGGGGTTTCTGCACTCCACCTTCACAAGCTGGCATGTCTCGCAGTGGGTCTCGAAGTAGGTGATATCCTTCTTCATGTCTGGCTAGTACATGGTCTTCTTCAGATCCGCAATCATTTCGTAACTCCCGGGTGTACCGAATACCGTCTGTAGTGGGCCTCCATCATAACACGCTCCCGAACATGGCCTCCTTCTGGTATTTAAACCCGTCATCTGAAACACACCATGCCATCCTCAGTGTGTAATCTCCAGCATAGCCTACCTCTATGGCCCGAAATATCGGCTCCATCTTGGCATCCTTCCTCTTCGCATCTCTGACTAGGTCTCGAATGTCATCTGTGGCACTCATCGTTGCTAAATACTCCTCATAATGCTCGGGGTCATCAAACGACACCAGCATGATCTTCATATCTTTTAGTCTCTACACCAGCTCCATGGACATAATCTGAAGCTCCGTTGCGGTGGTGGCATCTCTCTAACTCAGTGAATCGGCTACCACGTTCGCCTTCCCTGGATGGTAGTTCATCTCGTACTGGTAATCTGCTATAAACTCAACCAATCACCTCTACAAGATATTCAGTTCCTTCTACATGTCCACATACTTCAAATTTTTGTGATCAAAGTATATGTCACAGTGGACGCCGTACAACTAATGTCGCTAGACCATTAGAGCAAAAACGACCACTCCCATCTCTAAGTAATGAACAGGGTAGTCTTGTTCATGCTTCTTCAGCTAGCGGGAAGCATAAGCAATAACGTGGCCCTTCTGCATCAGCACTGCTCCCATACCTATTAGGAAGCGTCGGTGTAGACGTGGAATCCTTCTCTCCCTGAAGGAAGGGCAAGAATAAGAGCCTAGGTGAGTCGATCCTTCAGCTCCCGGAAGCTGTCTCGTACTGCGGGGTCCAGACGAAGGGCACATCCTTCCTTATCAGGGATGTGAGTGGGAGGGCAATTCGAGAGAATCCCTCCACGAAATTCCAGTAATAACCGACATGTCCCTGAAAACTACGTACGTCTGTGGCCACCTTCAGCTGCGGCCAATCCCGAACTACCTGAATCTTGGCCAGGTCCACTGCCAACCCAGCTCCACTAATAATATGGCCTAGGAAGGTCACCTCCTTCCACCAGAACTGTCATTTGCTGAACTTTGCATAAATATGGTCCTCCCGTAGTCTCTCTAGAGTGAATGTCACGTGTGTGCTCCTATTCTGTCCTCGAGTAGATGAGGATATCGTCAATAAACATGATGACGAACACATCCAGATACGCGTTGAACACCTGGTTCTTGAGGCTCATGAATGCCGACGGTGCATTCTTCAGCTCGAAGGGCATCACAGTAAACTCGAACAACCCATATCTGCTACTGAAGATAGTCTTCGGAATGTCCTCCTCCTAGATCCATAGTTGGTAGTAGCCTGACCTCAAATCCAGTTTCGAAAAGAAATGTGCCCCCTCCAGCTGATCAAACAGCTCATCTATCCTTTGTAGTGGCTAGGTATTCCGTGTTGTCAGTTTGTTAAGTGTTCGGTAGCCGATGCACAATCCAAGTGTCCTGTCCTTCTTCTTGATGAACAACACCGGGGCTCCCCATACTAAAGAGCTCGGATGAACAAATCTGGCTTCCACTAGTTCCTGCAGCTAGCTTCAAAACTCGATCAACTCCTTCGGGGCCATCCGGTAAGGGGCTCTAGATGCTAGTTTAGCCCCCGGTACATGCTATATCTGAAAATCCCGCTCTCAGTGTGGGGGTAGCCCTGGAAGCTTCTCTGGGAATATATCAGCAAATTTCCACACCAATGGAATAATTGAGATGGAGTCTTTGGGCTCGGCCATCTCAAACAGCACCTGGTATACCTCTTCTCCCTGTAGACGGGCCTTGACAGCCTATACGGATGACAATAAGAGAGGGATGGTAAATGTAATACCTTCGATGATGACATAGGAATCCCCATGCATCAAGGTGACCCTCTTTGCCAAGCAGTAAATCTTGGCATGGTTCCACTACAACCATGTCATGCCAAGAATCAAATCGAAGACTGACATCCATAGGATTGTTGCTGGTGCTTCGAATGCCTTTTCGCCGATCTCCGCGTCCATATTGTAGTGGGCGGAGGTTAATAGCTCTGATCCGTCGGGTAGACGCACCCTCCTCATCAAGCCAGTAAATCATTCCATGCCTTCTAGTCCTTCCGCGAAGGCCTCCGACAGGAACGAGTGTGAAGCACCCATATTGAACAGCATATAAGCTGGCTTGCCGCTGACGAAGGCTATGCCTTAGGTAGTTAAATATCTTAGAATCTAGTTATGGTTCTCTAACTTAGTCTATAAATTCTAAATCCACAAGTCCAGCTTTTTAGGAAAGAAGGAATTTAAAATTACGGACGTACTTATTATCTTTTGCTCAAGATTCCGTGGTTGAGCTAGATCCAGTGCATACACTTCCTCACTCATCTGCCTGCGGTCTTTTCTTTGGTATCCACGTCCTCGGCCTCCAAAATGCTGATCAGGCGGGGCAGTCGGTGGTGTTGGTAGTGGTTCTCCCTTCATGGTGCAGTTTCTCCAGATATGCCCCACCTGATGACAGTTAAAGCACTCTAGCGGGGGATATGCCATAACCCCAGGTATCCGCATCTCCTACATCTGGAGAGACTGAGGAGCCATCACTATTGGTTCCCTCTGCTTTTGTATCACCTCCTGATGAGGCTGGTCCTCTACCCTTCTCCCATCTCTCAATCAGTAAAGCGGCCCCGTCGCTGATCATTTCTGGCTCCCCGGCCTTGATCCTTAGTTTGCCGCTTCCGTCCTCGAGTAGTGTACCAATCTGCCTCAATTCTCTTCACCATCTCCAATATCCGATGAATAGGACCGTCATATATGAACAACAGAGCCTCTGTCAAGTCCTCTCGCATGTTCTTATAGAACTTCTTGGTGTATCCTGCCTCATCCAACTGATAAGAATCCACAAATCGGGCCAGATGATTGAACTCCCAGTGGTACTCCACCACAGTCTTGTTGCATTGCCTCACCTATAGAAATCTATCTTCCAGCTCATCTCTGGCTGACTGCGGAATAAAATGCTTTAACAGTGCGGCCCCGAACCGCTCCTAGGCAATCTCTGCAACCTCTCTATCAGCAAACATCGTGTCCAGCGACATCTTCCACCATCTCATGCGACTCCAAGCAAGAGACTACCAAAGTTACCCTCTACTCCCAAGGGCACCGTATTCCAATCAACATCTCATACATGATGTCCGACCACTCCTCCAACCGAACATCCGAATCTGTTCTCATGTAAGACGGGGGAGAAAGTCCTCGGAAGATACTCAACCAATTGGCCCCCGGGTTTGGCTACATAGCCGGAACCTGCTGGGCCCTGAAAGCCTCCAGAATAGCTGTCAGGGTCTGCCCCATCTCCGACAATAGGAACGAAGTGGAGACCGGGGTAGGAGGTGCAACATTAAAAGTTTTCTAGACTCCGCCCTGTAGTGTAGGCTGTGTCAGTGGCTGCATAACAAAAATCATTTTAAGTAATCGACTCAAGGCCAATTGTAAGTAGACAATTTACATGTGATCCCCCATATAGGTACACCACTGCTTCTACTGCTTAGTTTGTCCCCAAAATAAACTCGCGCGGGGGTGACCCAGGGTTTGAAGACATCTACTTTTTTGATCGAGGTTTCCTCTGATACCACTTGTAAGACCCCATTTTTTTTCTTTTTAAACATCGGAATCTTAGGCCAAGTTCCGCCGCTTTGCGATGACACCTTCACGGCCGAGAAGGTCATCACTACAAAATGCCGTTCCTGCTAGCCGATTCGATCACAAAATAGTAGTAAAATAATAAAAGGCAAGTCCACAAAAATCACATATATAGTAAATAATCTCAACGAAGGGAGAGTCCACAAAAATAACAAAGGTACAAAAAATAAGGGTCATGCCCGGTACATAAATATCCTCAATACAAATCACTCAGCGCAGAAGTAAAAGCTAAAATCTACTAAAGATCGGGACTCACAGTCCCAGCTATCTGAACTCTGGTGCTAGACTGTCCCATCTCCAAGCGCATCGACCTCCGGGGCTGCTCCTCCATGCTGGGCTCCATGGTCCCCTAAAATGATGTGGTTCAAAAACCATTAGTCTAAAAGACTAAGTCCAATCATCCCCCACCCCTTCCCCCATGGCTCCTAGGCACCGAACAAGATGGAGGAAAGGAGAGGAAATGAAGGTGGAGAATAACAAAGTAACAGGTGATGGCAGAACTAATCTAATAATCCTAAGAGTATATGTGACAGAAATAGAAGTATGAAAGACTGAATATATAATATTTAACTTTAACTTATATGAAAACACATAAGCTAAGGGATCTTCTGCAAGTCTCCTATCGTATAAAAAGTCTCATACCAATTTATATGATAGGGTATCAGTTTTCTAGCAAGCATACATATATTTACTGAATAATTAAAAACCTTAACTTATAAGTATGCTCACGCAAGCGTATAAACCAAGTGGTCGTTTTGCAGTGCCTATTATATAAAGCATCCCATGCCACTTTATACAATAGGTGTCAGGGTTATATGCAATGATTATCCTATTACAAGCAAGTATGCCACGGTGTGAACATGCAAGTGCAACTCACCCACCTGACTCTGTGCACACAGACCTTTAGTTCCCCCTTTCTGGAGACTAACCTCCCAGGATACCTCCAAAGTGGCAAACGGAAACGGTGGGTTTGGCCTCGCCCAACTCTAAACTAGTAATTGCAATACCAGTCAGACCTATCTTATGCCTCGACGCTATTGTACTAAGCGGAGCTCCTGCGTACTCTTGTCGGCTGGCGCACTGCACATTACTTGGCAAAGTGCTAAACAACACTTACCGAGTCGACGTATTGGCGTCTGTGTAACGACATTCCAATACAAATACCCACCACATTATACTTATGCACATGCAACCTTATGTATTAAATTTCGAGCCAAAGCTCCCCGGACCATCCCGTCTGACACAACCAACAATCGAGCCTTAGCTCGCTGGGCCAACCTGCCCATCACTAAACCACCGAGCCTACAACCTGTGTGAGCCAACCTAATATCTCAAGATATCGAGGTGAGTGAAATTTAATCTAGTTATGCTAGTTTCTCTTGCAGTTTAGTTTGTCGACAGTTTAAGTAAGCCCGGGACTGCCCCCGGCATACCCCGTGAAGGGCTCTCAAAGGGCACTATGAACTACGATGGGCTGAAGCCCAAATCTCCCTTTCGCAAGGCACTTACTATTATTGGTTAATACCCGCTTCCTGATCCCTTTGGTATTACACTTGTTCTAACCATAAAGTGTTTTTGACCTACTCCCTCCCTTCACAGGATAGACGATTTTTTGTCGATCCCGGGTACCACCTAAACTTAGACAACTCTACTACCATACTCTCCCCAGCTTCAATGGTATACTCCATTCCAAATACCAAAATCAGTAAACACAAATCCCATCTCCCTATAACCATTCCCCATGTTAACACGATTTCCACAGTTTTACTAAACGCAGTCCATCTTAAGCTATATGATGTATACAATGGGAGGTACTCCAAATTATAATCCAATATCCCTATAATAATTATTGGGAGTCTACTATGACATGTTCAGCCTAAATCGAGAATTTCATAATTTTCCTAATTTACTTGATAATTTATTTAATTCCCTAAGTAATCCAAATACCTTAGTTTGAACATGAAGTACCATTTTCAGGCATGCAAAATGCTCAACAAATTTATGATATATACAAAATGACTATTTAATAGTAAATTCAAAGTCTCCCAATATTTCAATAAGGTTTGGGCCTTAATCCATAATTTTAAACATAATCACAAAATTAACAACTAATGAAGTAAATATTGTAAATAAGCTTCCAAAAATTATAATAAAATTCAAGCATGGCGAATATTCCCTAAAAACACTTCTGACAAAATTTTCAAACATCTCAATGAATAATGAGCTCACATTTTAATTTAAAACAATAATCCTCATTCTTACATTATTGAAACAACTACTATAAATATTCACCTAAAAATTATGGTAAAATTTTGTCAAGTATATATTGACCCAAGTACACTTTTAAATGAGTTCCACAATTTTTAAACCATTATTGAGCTCTGAATCTAATTTTGAATATCACTGCATTCTTATAAACTTGTGAAGAAAGTACTTAAAATACACATCTATAAATTATAATAAAATTTAAGTATGAGTATATTGACCTAAAACACCTTCTGCCTAATTTTCATAACTTCTTATTAAAGAGTGTGATCAGAATAATTAAAAGATTATCAAGGGCAATTCCATGTACTATAAAGGAGGTACTAAATGTATTGTTTAAAAATTACCAATAAAATCACCAGAGGCTCTAATTAACCCTATGACCATACTACCCAAGTTTCAGCGCTTTTTATTAAGGATTGGTGACCTATCGTGCATGTATAAGGGTTGTGCCCTAAAATAGGGTTTGGGTTTTGAGGGGTTTATCCATCACCAAATCTTCTAAGAATTTTACTAGAGGACCTTAGATACCTTAGTATCTTCTCTACTAAATTTAAAGTCCATACAAGGGCATTTGTCCCCATGGCCTTCTTAAACCCCCAAAGTTCAAACATAGGGTTTGAACTTGGGTCCTAGGGAAATCCTACCCCAAACCACCCCATAACCCATATAAGGGTGTTAAATGTCATGTCAAACCAGTGGCCCAAATTTTAGCTTGTGTTGAGGTGGTTTGACCACCCAAACCTCAAAGTGCACTTTTGACTTAAATTCCCCTTATTAGGGCAAAGCTAGGGTTTTCTCAATTCCCACCCAAATCAACTCAAAAAGAGGTGAAAATTTATACAGATCTTCATTATTACAACAAGGACCACTCACCAAAATTTGGGCGGGTTTGGAGGTCATTAGGTCCCATAATTAATTTACCCTAAGATATTTAAATAATTTTAAAAACTATAGAAAAATTGTCCCCAAAAATTCTCATTTTTGGGCAGAACCTATGTATAGATTAAAGTGACTCCCTGTCCAAAATTTCAAGTAATTTGTACAAGGGATGAAGTGGGGGCACTCATTTTAGTTTCTGTCTCACCCTAGGAATAGACCCCACCAAAATGGGTGCCCTGGTCAAACAAGATGTCCACATTGATTCAAATATATTTTAAATTAAATTAGACCCATAGGGCTACAATTTATATGTTAACCACTTTCTATGATTTAGCCTCTAAGTATTTTTAAATTAATTTACAAGGGGACTGAATATGTGTGACAGAATTCATAAAAAATGAAATATTAATATACTGATCTTGCACGGATCATGACGCAAGATCCAGCGGCTCTGGCTCATCTTCTTCCTCCAGCCGACCGGTAGGATTGGCCCGACCTTGAGCTACTTATAGCCGCCACCGCCGGCCACCCGGCCACCTCCCTGGCCGGCCACCGCCACCTCCGTCGAGGTGGTGTCTATCGCAAGGCAGCGGCACAGCCGCCGGAGGGCCCTTTTCCAGCCATCCCGACAAGTCGTTTTTCACGAAAAACCTATGAAATCTAAAGATTCGATCAGGCTCAATTTAGCCCGATTTTATTTCTAAATGATCCCTACGATATACCCATAGGAAAATAAGAAGCGGAGGACCTTGTTTGCGGCCTAGAGGCGGGTTGATCGTCGGGATTCCATTTCTGATGGTGGGGCCGCTCGGTTTTTGCAACAGTACAGTGGACTTCTCCAGCTCCTTCAAGTAAGGTGTGTAAATGACTCCTAGAAGTCCAGTGAAGGTTTTAAAAGAGTGAAATGGGAGAGAGGAGTGGTCATGCACTAATTGTCATTAATGTCCTTAAATTAATCTCTCGGCCAAGTGGTTGTGGGGGGGGGGGGTGAACCTGCAGGAAAATGGCTGGAAACTTGGAATGGAAGAATGAAGATTTTCGATCTGAAGAAGATTATTTTTAATCTTTATTTGTGTAAATATTTTATACTATTGTAAGAGTTTTGCCTCACAGTTTTAGATCCTTACATTATGATTAATCTGTTGGAGATGTTGTTCTCCAAGTTTTAGGAGAGGTTGTTCTCTGACTGGTAGGAGAGTTGTCTCTGAGTTGTAGGAGTTGAGGCTCCGAGGTGTATGATTGTGTTTAATCTAAGATAAAGGTGAAATAGCAGAATATAGAACTTTGTGGTAGATAGGTGAGGCGGGACAGTGTATGTATCCAACTCGGGAAACTACTATAAATTCTTTATGTTTCTGTGTGCTGATTTTTATACAAATTATTATTTTTCAATAAGACACGGAACTCACCTATTCACCCCCTATAAGTGATTTAGGTTGACTAATAGACACTTTCAATTGGTATCAGAGATATGTTGTTCGATATATGGTATATACCTTGAACAAGATCTCCATCTAGTTTTCAAGAGAATCTGCTTAACTGTAATGGAAAGAAGCAAGGATATAACATCGATGAAGTTGCCTAAGTGAACTAAGGAGAATTTCCCAATATAGAAGGAGGAGTCAGATTCTACATGGAAGCAGCTGATACATGTATTTTTCAGATTGTTGAAGGACCTCAAATTCATAAACAACCATCTGCCTTGAATCTTACTGTTTTGATTTAAAAGAAAATGATGGACTCGAACAAGGACTAAATAGCTCAAGTATCCTTGGATAAAAGGGCAAAGAATATCATAGCCAGTGCAGTGGATGACTCAATGATGCAAAATCTATTCTATTGCAAATCGGCTAAGGAGATGTGTTACTGTCTCGTAGTCCTCATTGCAGGAACTGAAGAAGTTAGAGATGATCAGAGATATCTACTTAATCAGGAATACGATGCGTTCAAACAAGGCTCAAGTGATACAATTGCAGACAACATTGAAAAATTCTTTAAGATTGTCAATGGCCTCAAAAACTATGGTCGTACATTTAGTAATGGTGGGCTCATAGAAAAATTTCTAAGATCCCTTACAAAAGACTTGGAAACAAAGGTGATATCCATTAAAGAATTTGGAAAGTTTCCTAAGATTGATCCCAAAAATCTTTTTGTGAAGCTTCTTTCCTATGAATTATAAATGAGCACACGGAACAAGGAGGAGAAAAACAACAAGACTTCAAGTAAAGAGAAGTCGGTACCTTTGAAGGCCGAAGGGTCGAAAAAATATAAAGTTATGTCACCAGTAAGGAAATGAGCTTGTGATGACCAAAAAAATTTTGAGCCAAGCACGTCAGGCTATTAATTGTCTGATGGAGAATTCTTGTTAATCCCAAAGTAATTCAACAGACTGCTAAAAAAGAGCCGGCAAATTAAAAATCAGTCCTCCTCCTCTGACTTCAGAAGATCACATCGTGATGGTGATCGATCCAAGAAAAGCTACAACCAAGATGACAGATATAAGTATAAATTGAACAAACATTCTTTTTCTGACATAGTTTGTTACAGTTGAAATAAGTAAGGACACGTGATTGCGAAGTGTCCGTATAAAAAGAAGAAAGGATTCAAGAAAGAAGTGAAGAGATCTTTCAAATGTAAGAGGAAAGAAGATAAGAGCATCGTTACAAAGATGTCAAATACACTTAGTGACAGTGAATCAAGTGAGTCAAGCTCTGAAAACAAAGAATTCTACTTCAGGCTCATGGATAAATTAGATGACGAAGTAGGCGAATCCCAATTCAACGGTAAGGTAAACTCTCACACAATGCTCTCTAAATCTGAAAGTTTTACTAATGTTCATGAAGAATATTCTTCTGAGGAAGATGATTCTGACTTGATGGCTCATCATCAAGAACTTTTGAGAGACTTTGATAAATGCCGCAAGGTAGTCAAAAAGCAATCAAAAGAGATTGGTTCTCCTAAGGCAGTGGAATTATGATTGAAGGAGGAAATTGCTGAATAAACTCTTCTCAGATTTTAAGTTCACTCCTTGAAAGAGGAACTAAAGTGCTTTGCTGAACTATTAAGTTAGAAGGAGAAATACTTAGATGAGCTAGAAGAAAATCTCTTGGTGGAAAGGAAACTTTTTGAAAGTTACTCTAAGCCAAAGACTATTATTCCTCTCATTGATGAATTCTCTGCTCCGAAAAAGGGTAGTGGTCTTGGCCACGTAGCTGAGAAAGGTAACACTACTAAGAGATCTGACACCAAATGCAAAGGGAAGGCACCTAAAATTCAACCATCTTTTAAGAAGGTAATCTTTTCCTTAAATAAATATGATTTTGAGAAATCCTATGGTCACTCTATTAGGCTAACTTATGTGGAGCCTAAAAAGCACTACAAAGGATTGACCCATCCCTGAGAATTTGGTATCAGTGCTTTCAAGGCACCGTATGAAGAAATAACACTTAAAGAGTATGGTCCATATATTCATGGACCAAATGTAAAGAAGGCTCCAAAAGTTAAAAATATTGTTTCCAGGGCTAAGGAGACAGAGAAGCCTTTTGTTAGCTATAATTATGAGGCTTCCTCCTCCAAGTAGGTTGCTCCTGGTAGACCTCCTGTTCTTCAGGTAAATCATCAGTACAAGAGAAGGTACAATAAGTTTGACTATTATTGTTATGGCTATTGGGTTTTTCTTTACATCACAACACTTGTGCGCAGTGGAATAGGGAAACAAAAAAAGCCCAAAAAAATATATCATGCAATGAACATTGACCAAGAAGTAATATCATTGTAAATAAAATTTACCTTTGCGAGATTGAGTAACTACTCAACCAAGATACTCCAATAAATCTGTCGATCACTAGCGGCTAGAGTTCTGAGCATAGAATAATATCCACGCCTCTTTAGATGATCCACATGAATGGGAGAACCCTTAAACTCTTATCACACATGATCTAGGTTGGAAGAAGGAACTCTGTGTCTTCACAGACTGTTAGGTTTGCTCCAAAAGAGGTGACGGCGATGAATATGACTCCTTGGAAACACTTTCCGGCAACGTATAAGGACGGCAGACGGTCGACGATGATATCGGTGTTCACATCATTGGCAGAGCTTTTTTTTGGGAGGAAGAAGAAGCTGACTCACGATTAGGTCAAAATGTATCGTCGCTTACTCGGTTTACTATACATATCATATATATACTTAATATCGAGCGAACTGATACTAGAAGACCACGCCGAACTGGACTTAAAGAAAATAAACCAGATGAAATAGAATTCATCGAGTATTGATGTTGATATTCGACGAATCAACATTTGAATCGATGAAGCGTCGAGTGCACTCAACGGCAACATTGACGAATCAAAATTTGACACGACGAAGCATCGAGTGGACTCAACGCCATCAATACCAGACTTTTCGAACCAACACTTGACTCGATGAATCGTCGAGTGAACTCGACGCTCTCAACGCCTATTTCGACGAGTCAACATTTAACTCGATGAAGGAGTCGAATGCTCCCGATGCTCTCAGTGCCTAAATCAATAAGTCAACATTTGACTCGACAAAGGCGTCGAGTGGTCTCGACGTAATCAACACCTTCATTCGATGAATCAACAATTGACTTAAAGAATCATCGAGTGGTCTCAATGCTCTTAACTCTAACTCGGTGAATCAACATTTTACTCGATGTAACCATCGATGGGTCTCGACACACTCAACGCCTAGCTGATTAGAATTGACACACTCAATGCTTAAATGAGTCCAGTACTTTAGTCATCTCATATGAGTAAAACTAACATAATCCAATCTTCCAAATTCTCCAAAGGCTTTATGTGCGACCCCATAGGCTAATATTGTGTTGGCAGTGAGGCTACATGTTTGATCACTTCCAAATCACTATGGTAATTCCAATAGTAACAAGATTAGTCATTTTGCCATGGATTGTTGGTTTCAAACAGTAAAAATTGAAACTCTACGAGTTAACATTGCGAGACCGACCACTCGCAATGTTAAAGTTCCTAGTGGTGTTTAGCTAACAAGGAACCAAGGACCCAAATCTATTTGGGTTATTAAGGGAAAATGATTTATGATTACAGGTATGTCTAAAGGCCAACAAAACTCCAATCTTGTATTTGGACAGTGGATGCTCTCAGCACATGACCGGGACACCAAACCTATTACAACAATATACCCCAATCATAGACGATCCAAAAGTCATCTTTGTAGGGTCTGACCAGGGAATCACTTAAGGCTACGGTAGAAGTGGCATATGTTAAAGGATTACAACATATTCTAATCAGCATAAGCCAATTATGTGATAAAGTATATATAATTGAGTTCTACTAGGTCACGTGTCAGATAAAATCATCTGCCAATTTGGAGACATTCTTAACAGGCATTCGGAGTAGAAATATTTCCAGCTAAAATTTTTTATGTTTAGACAATTCTACACCAGTGTGCTTTTTGCAAAAGATAGTGCGTCTCTCTGTGACTAATGGAATATGAGATTAGCACATATAAATTTCAAAATTATATATATGCTATTTTCTCAAAACTTATTGTGTGATGCTCCCAGTGTTAAGTGCCTTAAAGAGAGTCTATGTCACGCATGCTAAATGGGTAAGCAAACAAGGGCTATCTTCATTGGCATTACTGAAAATGATTCTTTTAGATGTCTATACTTACTTTATATAGAATTATTGGGTCCTATGCCAGTTCACAGTTTAGGAGGTAAAGTCTATACGTTTGTTATTTTTGATGATTACTCTCGTTTAACTCTTGTGTTATTTCTAAAACACAAGCAATACAGCTTCGAGGCTTTCACTAATTTTGTTAGGCAAATTCAGAATGAGGAAAACTACTCCGTGGTTAAAATCAGATGTGATCACGTAAAAGGATTTGAATCTGGGGCCATGGAATATTTCTGTGGAAGTCAAGGTATCTTTCTTGAGTTTTCTCTCCACATACTCCATAATAAAATGGAGTTTCCGATAGAAGGAATAAAACCTTCATTGAAGTATGTGTAACTTTTTTGAATGACGCCTCACTACCAGAGCACTTTTATACAGAAGCGACCAACACAGCGTGCCACGTGCAAAACACAACATTAATCAACAAAAGCCATTATAAGACTCCCAATGAACTGTTGAAAGACAGGAAACTGACTATGTCCTACTTTAGGATCTTTGGCAATAAATGCTTCGTACTTAACAATGAGAAGTATTATCATATGAAGTTTAATGAACACTGTCATGAAGGTATTTTACTAGGATATAGTAGCCAAAGTAAGGCATATAGGATTTTTAATAAGAAAAACCTGCTGATAGAAGAGTCTATAAATATTATAATTGATTTGACAAGCATGCTTCATAGCAGCTCGTATAGTTTTTTTTGTGTAGATGCAGGTACCTTATTAAAGGAAGTAAGTTTGGAAGAGGCGGTCAAGAAAGATGCTCCAAGCTCAGTCAAGGTCATCGATCAAAGTGTGGTGGATGAATAATTACTAGATGAAGAACTACTTCAACCTACAGGATATTCCACAGATGTAGCAAAATTTACTAGTGGGAGAGGAAGAAATCAAGTATTCAGACACCTAAGAGATTCACCTATTGATCTAAAAATTAGAGAACCAGGCTATAATGTTAAAACCAGAAGAGGTACTGCTAACGAAGTTTTATATATTAGCTCTCTATCTCAGGTTGAGCCAAAGAAATTTGAAGAAGCAAATAAGAACGCCACTTGTATAATGGCAATACAAGAGGAGCTAAATTAGTTTAAAAGGTGCAAGGTTTCGGAGTTTGTACCCAAGCCTAAAGGACAGAACGTGATTGGTACCAAATGGATATTCCAAAACAAGCTGGATAAAAATAGAGTAATTATAAAGAATAAAGCCTGGCTTGTAGCTCATGGGTAGAAACAAGAAGATTGGATTGACTTCGATTAGACTATTGATCCAGTGCACTGACTCGAAGCGATTAGGTTGTTACTTGCATATTCTGCTCATAAAGGCTTCAAGGTCTATCAGACAGACGTGAAGTCAGCATTCCTCAATGGCGATCTAAAAGAGGAAGTATAGGTAGCACAACCCCCAGGTTTTGTCGACACAACTTTCCCTGATTATGTATATTTTCTTAATAAGGCTGTGTATGGTTTAAAACAAGCTCCTCAAGCTTAGTATGAGACGATATCTAGCTTTCTTATTAAGAACAAGTTCATAAGATGAAAGATAGATAAGATATTATTTCTTCGGAAAGTAAAAGGCAATATTTTTCTAGTGCAATTCTATGTCGAAGACATAATTTTTTGCTCTACAGAGGACCAGCTTTGCAAAATTTTTTCTAAACTTATCCAATGGAAGTTTTAAATAAGCAGTATGGGTGAGCTGAAGTATTTCTTAGGAGTCTAGGTGAAATAATATGAAGATGGAATTTTCATCTCTCCGACGAAGTTCACCAAAGAGTTAATTAAGAAATTCGGAATGGAGAACGTAACCTCGATGAGGACTCCAATGTATTCAACAATGTCTCTGGACAAGGATGAGAAAGGGAAACCTTTTAATGAAACCAAGTACAAAAACCTAAGTGGGTCCTTACTCTACAGTACTGCCAGTAGACCAAACATAATAATTTAAACATCGGTGTGTGAAATTTTCTAGTCGTCAACCTAAATCACCGAGAGGGGGTCAATAGGTGAGATTTGCATCTTATAGCGAAATAAAAAAATGTACAAAAATAAGCACACAGACACACAAATAATTTATAGTGCTTCCCCAAGTTGGGTACATCCACTATGCCGTCTCACCTATCTACCACGAAGGGCTATATTAGGATACATCACCCCATTCTCAGATTGAACACAATTTTACATCTTAGAGCCTCAATTCCTACAACTCGGAGATAATTCTCCTACCACTCAGAGAATAACCTCTCATATAACTCAGAGAATAACCTCTCCTATAATTTGATCAAAAAACAAGGGTCTACCACTCGGAGGCAAAACCTCCTACAATTAGTATAAAAGATTTACACAAAATTAGATTGCAAATAATCTTCTTCAGATCTGAAATCTTTAGTCTTCCTTTCCTATAAAATATAGAACTTAAAAATCTTGAGGAGAAAGAGAATCTGAAATCTTTAAGGTCTTGATCTGAACATAAGGATCAAGTAGATCTGAGTAATAAAAGAGCCTTTAGAGATCAAGGATGTAGTTGACACGCTTTATGAAGATCGAATCATGCGTCACGTCTTTGTCGGGCGAGAGAATCATGAAAAATGGAAATGAAGGCCGACAAGATCTTTTTTGGGAATTTCTCGATTTTAACTTGGAAATACATGATTAGGGTTTCTCGAAATCCACCCTAGATATTTATAGGAACATCTTTTCTCTAACAGCTAGAAGATTCCTTCTATACTGAGAAATCCGCGAGTTACTATATATGGAGGTTTGGACGATTCGAGTCGAAAATTTAAAAGTAGGAAAAATAAACCCCAAGTATTATTTGTCGAGTATGGTCGAGTATATATGAGTACACTCGTCGCACTACTTCGAATACTCGACAAAAATCACATAGAATTTTCCTAGACAGATCTAACAGATAACTCAACACTTTCCAGAAGAGATACACGATAATTTCGACGATTATCGACTATCTTACTTGACGAATTTGACGAGTATCAGCAGATACTCTTAACATATTCGACGCATAGGCAAAGTGATATACGATGAATTTGACTTAGAGATATCCAGAGAAGAAAATTTGAGAACTCAGGGCATATCCAATGATTCTCGACAAATTCGTCGTGTATTGACTCATATATTCGACGAATATCGATGGATACACTCGATGAATTCGACAAGTATACATGAAGACACTTGATGAATTTTTCTTAACTTATTTCCAAGAACTGAGAGATTATTCCCTAAGTAAGTAAGATGAATTCGACCAGTGCTAATAAGTATACATGACGAATTCAACTAGTATTGTATACTTGATGAATTTGATGAGTATTCACTACTATACTCGACTAATTTTTCTTAGAGAAAATTTTTGTTCTTCTTAATGCAGCAAATTGACCTTCCTCGTTTCTCCTAGTGTACTTGAATCAGAAGTACATCCCAATAGAGTGATTACACATGAGTAAACACATTGGCCTACATAATGAAGGATAATATTGTATAGTCCTGTGTCCGATGACCCACTGTAACTTGATATTGTGATGTACTTAGCAATATAGTCATGTAAGCACATAACTAGAAAACCAGCATCAAATATAATTTTAATTCATCTTTGTTCAAGGGACACTTCTTCAATTCAGTGTCATTATGGATATAATACCCAACAATCTCCCCCTATTTGAAGAAGTCACAACCCTACAAACTAAGGAGAATTGTACAGACAATAATTGTTAAGGATGAAAAGGAATGGACATATAAAATTAAGAAATAAACACATTCTCAATCAAAACATTAAATTATATATACGAAATTTCTTTTGGGTCAAATAGTATTCACAATCATCAAATAAAAACATCAAGCATGTTTGACCTGGATCTTCTAAAACTATATATCAAATTAAGCCTTAGACTTCGCAAAATGCTTTGGCAGTGGAGGAGGGGTTGAAGGATCATCTCTTCTGAATTTTCTAAAGTGAAGCCTTCTCTTGAAATTTGCACCTTCATGCTTCTGCTAATCCTCCCTGCTATAGTAAGTGTACCCATCTTCATGTCCTACATCAACCAATGTGAAGGTTCCCAAGATAATACCTTTTGAGAATGGACTCCAAATATCACACAGTTCTCTACTAGGATCAAAACTTACAGCATAATGGCCTTCACCATATCTTCTTCTTTTAGAAGATGGTTGGTAGATTTCCTCAACCACTTGAATCTCTGGTTCGACAGCAGAGAAATCTTGAGATTCAGTTCAAAACTTGTTGTACTCCTAAGCAGGCTGAACAAAGTCATGTACATGATCTGGTATAACCTATTCTGGCATCCTTACCCCAGCTGACCCTAGAAACAGCTCTCTATATAGCCAATTGAAGTTATCATAACAATATGTGTTTGCTACCTTGAACTGATCTTTCATTGAAGCTTTAAGTTCATCTACCTTTGTTTTCAATTCTGCCTCCCCCTTTTATCTTCTTTGATCACTTCTGATGCTATTGCATAATTGTATTAGACCATTTGCTCGTAGAAGTAATGCATTTCTGTATTTTGGGAATTTATAACTATTTTTGTATTTGCAACAACATTTTGGAGAACCTCCAAGTAGCTATTCATCCCAGCCATAATATGGATAATGGCTTGTCCACCTTACATAATCAAAGTGTCAAGCATGGACACCAACTTATAAAACCATACCTTGATCTCTACAAGGCCATTGCTCTTGTCCATTTTCAGTTTATTTCACTTTCTTCAAAACTTTCTTCAGAGTTAAATCAAATTTTGTTTGCTGCCTTGCCATCATGGCTTCTTTGGATTATAGTAGAAAATGATCTGACTTGTACTTGGAATATCTATAGCAGGGATACATGGAGGAGAAGGAAGACCTGCATTGGCCTCAGAGTCACTGGATGACTCTACTATGGGGGATAGATAGGCTTTCAGCATTTAAGCCTGATCTTGAGTTTTTAGGATAGGAGGGAGCATCTCAGCTTCTCCTTCCTCATCAGAAATATCAACAAACTCTACGTCCTCTACTGAAGCTCCTCCTAGAATTTTTACAAGCCTTTTCTGAAGATTTCACACAAATCTCTCCAACTCTATTAGAATTGAAATTATAAGATGAGTTTGCTCCCCCTTGGTCCTTACTAGTAGAATGTTTGGGAGACTTACAATCATATTTTCTATAGTTATAAGCTTAATAGAACCATTTACATTAGCAGCAGATACGATGTGTTCTTTCATCATTTACATTACTAGTAACAAAATCATCATCAACAGCATCATCAACCAAAGCATCAGTATCCAAAGCTTCATAAACAAGTCTCTTATCAGTAGCTTCATTAGATCCAGCCTCAGCAGCAGCAATCACAGTATTAAGATCATCTGTCACTATAACTTAACCTTATACCATTATCTCTGGAGCATCTTATTCTTGAGGCACATGAACTTTAATAACCTGAACGACTGCATTTGGAACATCTGGAATTGTAGATGAAGTAATAACCAAGGGTACTTGTACGTCAGTGACCACTTAGGCTTTAGCTGAGTCCCCCTCGATTCCTACACACGAGCTTTCAGGAATTTTATGGGGGGGTAGGAGTAGGAATTCTTTCCTCAAGAACTTCCTCCTCTTCTACCTCAAGCAAGTCTTGGAGACCACCTTGCCTTGGGATTCTTCTTTCCTATCTAGAGAAGATAGTTGAATCAATTTTCTTTAGGTGGTGAAATAGAACTCCTTTGGTCATGTCAAATTTGTCTCTGTCTACCTAATTCAAGTAAAAGCTGCTAATCCTTCCAAAGTTGGGTGATCATAAACTATCCTTTATCCTTCCAAATAACACTACACCCTAGTCAATTCTTAGTCAGCATATGATGGTGACCTGAATCTTGAACATACGTGTGGACACGTAATCTTGAGATCCAGTCTTGCATAACAGAACTTTTCCAATAATATCTGAATGAAGTTTTACTTCATCATTCATCCCTTTTCTCTTGATTGTTTTAGTTCCTCATGGTAGTCCATAGAATAATGGAGCCCTTGCGAAAAAACTTTCTTCTAAATGATCTTCCTCTTCACACATTGGGAGCCGTAAATACCTTGTGAGTAGAGAAGCTTTCACTTTAACTTTGACTTCCCTAACTTTGCCCTTGATCACTGTATCTTCCCTGCAGAGTTTGGCATGTTGGAATAACTCTAGAACCTCCTTGTCCAACACCTTACAAGGTTGTTTAAGGATGAAGGAGAAACCGGCCAATTCCAGCATTAGTATGACATTGGAGAATTCATTCGTGGTCATAGCGAACCCTATTTGAACAAGTTCTCCCCATACGAGCAAGCCACTTGTACCTCTGGTAGCCATGAAGACATAGTGAAATATGGAAGTCGACGGAATCAGAGATGACAAAGTTCTATAGTAATAGAATCAGAAACAACGGACGGAAGACTATACGGAATTCAGAGTTCACTATTCGACGATGTGAAGACGTTTTGGCCAAAAACATTATATTTATATATATATATATATATGTATATATATATATTTATTTATAGTTTTGAGAAGGGAAATCGGCTCGTACCTTAAACCAGAGACTCTTTGGATCTAATAAAAATTTTGACCTGAGTACAATTCATCGAGATTCCACAAAAGTTGAGCCGAATTCTTCGAATATAACTGAGTTTCTTCGTAAAGATTCGTACTGTTTCGACAAATTGAAAAATTCCCATGAGTACTTCTCGATAAATTTACCTTGGAAACTTTGACTGTTTAGAGATGTACCTCCCTAAAAGAATTTCTGTCTCTTTAGCCATCTTGAGGAATCTTTGTTGAACTTTTCCATTTCCATTTTGAAGAATGAGAACTTGGCCTTGACCAGTGGCTTTTTGAATATGTCTGCGACCTGCCTATCCGTAGGGATATAGTTGAGAATTATTTCCCTGTTCTCCACATTCTCCTGGATGAAATGGTGTCTTATTTTGATGTGCTTTGTTTGTCTATAAGTGACTGGAATATTTGCAGTCACAATCGCACTAGAGGAGTCGCAAAACATTAAAATCTCCTTGAACTTCAAGATGTTATCTTTAAGTTGATTCATGATCCAGAGAAGCTGTGCGAAACAACTACCAGTAGAGAAGTACTTTGACTCGGCAGTAGAGGTTATCAAACAATTTTGCTTTTTGCTGGTTCATGAAATAAGACTTATATCAAGGAATTGGCATGTCCTGGATGTGCTTTTTCAGTCATAATTGCTTCCTGCAAAATCAGCATCTGAAATACCAATTAGCTCGGTGTCATTACTTCTTAGGTATCATAATACATGATTTGGTGCACCCTTTAGGTATCTCCAAATCCTTTTTGCAGCGATGTAATGAGATTCCTTAGAGTTCACCTAAAATATAGTGCACACATATGTTAAAAACACTATGTCGGGTCTACTGGCTGTAAGATAGACCAAGCACCGAATTATGCTTTTATTCTTTATTTCAACAAAAGGTTTTCCTTTCTTGTCCTTGTCAAGAGACATAGTTGAACACATTGGAGTCCTCTTCGTGGTTGTGTTTGCCATTCCGAATTTTTTAAGTAATTCTTTGGTGAACTTCATTTGAGAGATGAAAATTCCATCTTTAGATTTCTTAACCCGGAGTCCTAAGAAATACTTCAACTCTACCATAATGCTCATTTCAAATTTCCCTTACATAAGTTTAGAAAACTTCTTGCAAATGTGGTCTTTTGTAGATCCAAAAATAATGTCGTCGACATAGATTTTCACTAGCAAAATCTTGCCTTTTACTTCCCAAAGAAATAATGTCATATCTATCTTTCCTCTTACAAATTTTTTCTCAAGAAGAAAGCTAGACAGCGTCTCATACGAAGTTCTGCGAGCTTGCTTTAAACCATATAGAGCATTTTTAAGTATGTATACATAATCAAGAAAAGTTGAGTTAACATAACCTTGTGGTTGGGCTACATATACTTCCTCTTTTAGATCGTCGTTGAGGAATGCAGACTTCACGTCCTTTTTATAGACCTTGAGGCATTTATGAGCAGCATACGTAAGGAACAACCTTGATGGATTCGAGTCTGGCCACTAGAGAAAAAATCTGATCGAAGTAGATCCCCTCTTCTTTTTTATACCCTTGAGCTACAATCCAGGACTTATTCTTTATAATTACTCCATTCTTGTCCAGCTTGTTTCGGAGTATCCATTTGGAACCAATCATGTTCTTCCAGATATTTCTTCGTTTGATCCTTGTTACATGATTTTTCCTTTTGCTGATCTAGACATTCTATTTATATTTGTTAAGATATTTTGCATGTGAAATAGATTATCTCCTTGTTATGAGTCTTATCAAACCTTGGTTTGCCTTAATGTCCGTCTCTTCTCCCAGGACCTTCAAATTTTATCCATTTTCTAAATCTTCTTGCCGAAAAATTAAACATCTCATTTTTTGAAACAAATGACTCATCATCAGTAAATTTGAAACTAACTGATTTTTCTTTAGAAGTTAAACTATTCTACTTAGCTTTTATTTTAGCTCTACTCTTTAGTAATTGGTCATATGACTTAACCTTTCCTGGTAATGCATCTGTTGTAATTTTTTTGTGACACATTGCTTCTCTGATGGCCCAATTTTTTGAATCATACGTACTTTGGAAGCACATGAGTAATTTATCTACAGATTCATCAGTTTTATTTTGAAAATTTTCATAATGTGAGATTAATAGTAATCTTCTATCCTTTCTTTCATCGCACTTCTATTAACTATTCTTGAAAGTGATTCTCTTATATATTGATTGATAATCATCATCTTTTTGAAATATATCATCAGACATATTAGAAACTAGTATGTTCATAGCTTTTGCATCATAATCTTTTATCCTCTTCTCCATGTATCTGCATTCACTTCTTGCTACATGTTCTACAGTCTTATTTCATTATGCATCTTTTTTGTTTGGCATTGGTCATCCTGTCAAAATTGATTCAAGTATACCCTCATCAATAGAGTTTATATATAATATTATTATGATTTTTTAGAGTGTAAACTTTTCAAGTTTACAAATTGGTGGCCTAGTAGATGCAAATCCTTTGAATGTAGTTGAAGACATTTTTGAAAATATAAATGTAAATATACCAAAGCAATTGAGAAGATCTTTTGATGAGGGTGTTAACCTTTTATTGATTAATCTTCTCTAGAATAACTTGGTAATGATAAACCTCCATCTGATATTAATTGAAATAGGAGAGTAGTTGATATTTACCTCAAAGTTTTCTCTAGAGGGGTTGTGGTGAATAGAGATTAAACCATTTATTTCAAATACTTACTTTAATTCACAGAATTTTCATATGCATCAACAATCAACCAAAAATAAATGCGGATATATAAAATCACAGCAATACATTCTGAGTTTTTTTTTCAAGGAGACTCTCAAGACCTCTCACTGAATCCTTTGAAGAGGGATTCTAAAAACTCTTTTCATAAAGTATAATAAGAGAATGAATGAAGATTTGTGATAGAATTAATCTTCTCTTTATGTCCTTTCAGTAGATTTTTGAGGACTAGCAATGATGATCTCTGGAACTTCTAATGAATATATGAATATCAAAATCAAAAATATTATAAGCATATTTCCATATTATCCATGAATCTTCTCTAAATCTGATGCAGTTTCCTCTTGAGAAGAAGTTGAACTAACACTCTTTAGCATATTAGCAACACTTAAAAAATCAACTGATTGATGGAAAAAATTCAATTGCTGATGATGATCTTCCAAAATTTCTCTGTCGAAATCAAACTATCACGATCTGATAAGAATTTCTTGATCGTCTATAGTTGATGATTGATGTATGAATTCAATAATAATTCATCATTGTTATTTTTCTATTATCTATCATATATATATATATCAACATCTTCTAACGGCTCTAAAATTCTGTTATGCAAACCCCTTCTTGAAATAATTCTGATTGAAAACATCAAAATAAATTACGTTAAGAAATACTGTCAGCATAATGTCGAATTCTAATTGAAGCAACATCAAATTCCGATTCTCCTTGAGAATATCTCTGTAGTCGATGTTTAGTCGATATCATGCCAAAGCTTGTGTTGATATAATTCATTAAACATCGTCGAGTTAATAACTTCAGTTTCTCTGACTTCTATTCAAAGTAGCATCGAATTCTAGTCGAAGTTGCATCGACTTATAGTCGATGCATGTTAGCAAATCATAGCTTTTCTTTTATATTCATCATGCCTTTTTTATATCCTTTATATCAATAATATCCTAGGACTTCAATGTCCAAATTACCCTCGCTATACATAATGGGTAAGAAACCTATGATGTAAAATCACTAAAAATATTTTGTTAAGATAAATAATAATTGTTTTCCACAATAGGGTGTCAAACTTTTCTCCAACTCTAATTGAGCTCGCTCGCTTAGTGAATGGACTCGAGGGTGTCAAACTTTTCCCAACCTCTAGTTGAGCTCACTCTCTTTGAAAATTATTTGGAGGGTGTCGACCTTTTCTCCACCTCCAGTTAAGCGCGCTCACTTAGTGAATGGCCTTGAGGATATCAACCTTTTCTCTACCTCTAGTTGAGCTCGGTCTCTTATAGAATGGCCTGAAGGCTGTTGACCTTTTATCCACCTCCAGTTTAACTCCGTAACTTAGCGATTGGCCTTGAGGGTCTCGACTTTTTCTCCACCTCCAGTTGAGCTCACTCTCTTAGAAAATGTCCTAGAGGGTGTAGACCTTTTCTCCCACTACTATTGATCTTACTCTCTTAACGAATGGGCTGGAGGGTATTGAACATTTTTCCACCTCCAATTGAACTCAATCGCTTAGCGAATTATCTGGTGGGTATCGACGTTTTCTCCACCTCTAGTTGAGCTCGCTCACTTAGCGAATTACCTTGATGGTGTCAATATTTTCTCTACCTCCAATTGAGCTCGCTCTATTAGAGAATGACCTGGAGAGTGTCGACCATTTATCCACATCCAGTTGAACTCGCTCACTTAACGAATTTATCGGTTCGTATTGACCATTAATCCACTACCAATTGACCTCTTCTCTTAGCGAATAACATGGAGGGTGTCGATATTTTCTCCACCTCCACTTGAGGTTGCTCTCTTAATGAATGAACTAAAGGGTGTCAACATTTTTCCACCTCTAGTAGAGCCTGCTCACATAGAAAATAGCCTGGAGCGTGTCGAGATTTTCCATACCTCTAATTTACCTCGCTCGCTTAGAGACTGGCATGGAGGGTCTCAACTTTTTATCCACCTCTAGTTGAGCTTGCTCTCTTAGCAAATGGCCTGGAGGGTGTTGAACTTTTCTTCCCTCCAGTTGAGCTTGCTAGTTTAGAGAATGGCCTAGATGGCATTGACCTTTCTTTTACACCTTCAGTTGAGCTCGGCTCCTATTAGGTTTTGACCTTTCTTCTCTACTTCTTATTGAGATTGGCTCCTACGATGTGCCAATCTTCTTTCCACTTCTAGTTTAGCTCGGCTCCTATGAGGTGTCATTATTTCTTCTCCACCTCTACTTGTGCTCGACTCCTGTAAGGTGCCGACCTTTCTTCTCCCCTCTAGTTGACCATAACTCATGTGAGGGTGTCGACCTTTTCACCACCCCTGTTAAGCTCGCTTGATTAGAGAATGTCCTGGGATGTGTTGAATCTTCTTTTAATCCTCTAGTTGAGCTGCATTTTTGGTAGGCAGTTCGAGTGGCATATCTGTTAGTGGTCATCTCTCTGAACTATCGGTTCCACATTACCTTTCCTTGCTCGCTAGCGAGCTTGAAAAAAATTGGGATTGTGTATAACTCATAATTCATTAAGATCAAAGAATCTTGAGAATGACTCAGAAGACATCACCCCATCAGGGGTGAGTTGACGAGGCCTTTCCCTATCCGAGGACGAGTTGAGAATGCCTTGAATCAATAAGGCGTGAGTTGAGAAGGCCTCACCCAAGTAGGGGCGAGTTGATGTGGCCTTGCCCCAGTAAGGGGATAGTCAAGAAGACCTCGACCCAGTAGGGTGTGAGTTAACGAGGACCTCACCCTAGCAGTGGGTGAGTTGAGATGGCCTCACCCCTGCAGGTGTTGAGTTAAGGATACCTCGCCCTAGCAAGGGCGAGTTGAGGAGGCCTCTCTAAGTTACGTCGAGCGCATCGGGGCAGATGTTCGTAGACCATAACCCTCTCCCCTTGGATTTGCCTATAAATAGGATCCCAGGACATAAGTAGAGGGACCTTTACCCCCTCCCCCCAATTGAGGTGCAAGTTTAGAGTAAGCCACACTTATATCGAGCTAAGTAATCGCTTTAGGAGGAAAGTTCCTATAAAATTATGGGTGTATCATGGAACCTCCTCACTATAACATGCATGTCTTGATTGTAGGCAGTCCAGAGCTATTCCTTTGATCCGAACACCTTCTACTCGCCAAGTCTCCTACAAGATGACCACTAAATTATTAAGCTTCGGTCACCCCAAGGTCCGAACATTAGGGACTGAGTTTCTTGGTTCCAACATTTGAAGCAAATCAAATGGCTTTCAACCATCTTCAACCTTTCGCCAACAATCAGGATTAACCTAACTTTGGCCGATTTCATCCATAATTCCTAGAGAACCCCACTTATCCCTATCCATCAACCACCATCACCTCCTTTAAGGTGGTGTCCGTCGAATGATTGGGGTTTGGTTGCCGGATGTGGCCTCTCTGCAAAACCTAGCAAGGTTTAAAAGTTGGTATATTCTCACTTAGCTCATATGGATTCAAGCTTAATTGATCTTGAAATCTCACCTAAATGGTGTATAAACTAAAATGAAGGAATGGGAGGATAAATGAACCCTCATTGATGCTTGATAGAGAGTATTCTGATTATTTTCCATGGAAGTTGTTGTCTCAGATGAGCTTGTCTAATCCAGCAATCCAGTACCAAATTCTTCACACCAGGGCGCAAGCTCGACACTTTGCGAGGTTTTTAAGGAGAAAAACGCACGACCGGGAAAAAAATGCGTGCCTGTGCCAAAAAAGGCGCTCCCGAAAAAAAAATATATACACGCGCAAAAAAACGTGTGCACCCCAAATAATACGCACCAGGGGAAAACATCTGCCCATGCGTAAAATGACCACGTGAGAAAAAAATGAGCGACTAGGAATAAAATGGGCACTGCGGCAAAAAATGTCCGCTCAGGTGTAAAACATGCCCTCAGGTGTAAAACGTGCTCCCAAGTGAAAAATACGTGCCTGGAAAAAAATGCGTGTCCATAGGAAATACTTTTGCTTGTTCAAAAATCTCGCACGCTAGCAAAAAACTCAAGTGCCAGCAAAATACGCCCTCCGGGGAGAAAGAACTTGTGCGTCTAGTTGAAAAAAACATGCCCGAAAAAGAAAAGGCTCGCTCAAGCGAAATATATGTGCGCAACCAAAAAACATGCATCTGGGAAAAAAGAGCATGCCGAAGCAAAAACTGCTCGCGCGGGTGAAATATGCGCACCCGGACAAAAAGCACACATAACAAAAAAATGCGTGCCTAGTATAAAACACACATGATAGGGCGAAAAAGGCATGAAGTGGAAAAAAATGCAAGCACAAACAAACTGCAAACACCTACTAATCTCAACGAATACGAAGTTAAAAGCTACTAAATTTAAAATATAACGCGAGTTCTTGAAATGAAATAGCGAACACCTGTTAATTTCTATAAAAGTGATGTCAAAAGTAGGTAAATTTTAAATATATCGCGAGTACCTGAAGTTAACTCGGGAACACCTATTAATCTCATTAATAGGGAGTTCAAATGTATGTAAATTTATAATATAATGCGAGTACCTGAAGTGAACTCGCGAACACCTACTAATCTCTATAACAAAGTGGTCTAAAGAAGTTAAATTTAAAATATAATGCGAGTACCTTTAGTGAACTCACAAACACCTGCTAATATCTGTAAAGTAGAACTCAAAAGCTGGTAAGTTTAAAATATAACGCGAGTAACTGAAGTGAACTCACGAAACCTACTCATCTCTTCAAAAGAGAAGTAAAAAGTAGGAAAATTTAAAATAAATCAGGAGTACTTGAAGTGAACTTGCAAAAACCTTCTGATCTCTCCAAAATAGAAGTCAAAAGCAGGTAAATTTAAAATATAATGCTAGACCTGAAGTGAACTCACGAACAACTGCTAATTTATGCAAAAGAGAAGTCAAAAGTAGGTAAATTTAAAATATAACGTGAAAACCTGAAGTGAACTCACGAACACCTGCTAATCTCAGCAAAGGAGATGTCAAAAGTAGGTAAATTTATATTATAATACGAGTACCTGAAGTGAACTCGCAAAACCTTCTAATCTCTCCAAAAGAGAAGTGAAAAATAGGTAAATTTAAAATATAACGCGATTACCTGAAGTGAACTCGTGAAAACCATCTAATCTCTACAAAAGAGAAGTCAAAAGCATGTAAATTTAAAATCTAATGAGAGTAGTTGATGTGAACACGTGAACACCTGCAAATCTCTTCAAAAGTGAAGTTAAAAGAAGGTAAATTAAAAATATAATGCGAGTACCTGATGTGAATTTGCAAATACCTGCTAATCTCTTCAAAAGAGAAGTCAAAAGCAGGTAAATTTTAAATATATTGTGAGTACTTGAAGTGATGTCGCGAACACCTGCTAATCTCTGGAAATACAAAGTAAAAAGAAGATTAATTTAAAATATATAAAAACTAACTAAAGTGAACTCATGAATATCTACTAATCTCTGCAAAGGAGAAGTCAAAAGTAAGTAAATTTAAAATATAACACTGGTACGTGAAGTTAACTCACAAATACCTTCTAATCTATATAAAAGAGAAGTCAAAAGCATGTAAATTTAAAATATAATGCGAGTACCTGAAGTGAACTCGTGAATACCTGCAATTTTCTCCAAAATAAAAGTCAAAAGCAGGTAAATTTAAAATATAAAGCGAGTACCTTAAGTGAACTCGTGGAATACTTGCAAATCTCTCCAAAAGAGAAGTCAAAAGCGGGTAAAGTAAAAATATAATGCCAATACAGGATGTGAACTCGCGAATACCTGCTAAGCTCTGCAAATGAGAAGTCAAAAGCAGGTAAATTTAAAATATAAGGTGAGTACCTGAATTGAACTCGTGAATACCTGTTAATCTCTCCAAAAGAGAAGCAAAAAGCAGGTAAATTTAAAATATAATGTTGTTGATGCAAGAAATGCACCTCCAGGATCCTGCGAATAGAAAGGAGGGTGGATAAACTGTCGAGTATCCGGTTATTAGCGGTTAGAGGAAAAAGACAGAGCAAGTCTTAGGAAGCGACGACCCCAAAATTTTCCTGGCACGGCTAAAGCCTCTCTTGCAGCGAACTTTCCCTTGATTGAATGAATGTGGTTGCAATTATAAGGAAATAAGAGTGAGAAGAGGAGAAGCCTCCCAGACAGCAAGCCGCAAGGCACTAAAGTCGAGACCGTAGATCTGAAAAAGTGAGTTCTTAGATTCGATTCAGCATCCTTTAGTGAGTGCCACCCCCTATTTATAAGCTTATGGGCTTGCCCAAATGGGAAGTGTTAAAATTACTGGCGGTCCGTGGTATAGGGGAACTCGGCAAAGGTGAAGGGAATCAAATAAAGAGAGATCAAGAGTGAAGCCGCGCGGCTTGGCTGATTTCTTCTAGAGAGCTGAGTGACTTGTCCTCCTGGACTTGGCAATGATCCAGACCTTCCCTGATGGCGGTCTGATGGGGGAGGCTACGCGGTTTGATGGAGGACTAGCCGGGTTGCTGATATTGGCGGCTAGAAAGAAAAAGCCACTCAGCTTGGAAAGAACTATAAACTAGTTATGGATTCTGGTTGAACAAACACGAGCGCCTGAAGTGAACTCGCGAACACCTGCTAATCTCTGCAAATGAGAAGTCAAAAGTCGGTAAATTCAATATATAACAGAAGTACCAGAAGTGAACTCGCGAATATCTGCTAATCTCTGCAAAGGAGAAGTCAAAAGCTAGCAAATTTAAAATATAACTTGAGTACCAGATATCAACTCGCGAATACCTGCTAATCTTTTCAAAAAGAAGTTAAAAGATGGAAAATTTAAAATATAACATTAGTGTTGATGTGGGAAATGCACCTCTGATTCCTACAAAGAGAAAAGAGGGAGGAAACTACAAGTAACTATTTACTAATGGTAAACGACGTGATAGTCAAGGCCACAGATCCCGGCGACAGTAAATTTCACCCGCCATGGAAAATGACACTCTTATGGTAGGCTTTCCTTTGATTAATTAAAAGTGGTTACAAGGAAAAGACAGCGTAGTGCTGCGCGAGAAGCAATCCGGAAAGACTGAGAATCGACTCCACTGACTTTAATAAGGGGCTCCTGTGCTCGAGTCAACGTGCTTTGGGTGTGCAACTCTCCCCTATTTATTGGCTCAGGGGCCTCCTCAAATGAGTAGGGATAAAATAACCGCCAGCTTGGGGTACATGAGAACTGTGCAGCGATGACGGGATATCGAGGAAAATAGAACAAGAGATTGTTAGTCTGCCAAAAAGGCGCCGACCTGGGTAGATTGGCATTTTCATCTACCGCTGCTAATGGCGACCTGCCAAGGTAACGGAGGTTAAGGAGATTGAAGCTACCTTGCTAACTGGATGCTTGTGCATCCTCAGGAAGAAGTCCAAAGTGACTTGTTGATTGAGCCGATGGCTTGCGGACTCTAAGTTTAATATAATCCCCACATATTTTTAAATTACGAGGAATTTCAAAAAAATTATTCTATCTACCAAGTCTCTAACGGTCATTAATGCTTCCAGTGCTATAAATATCCTAGAAAGGTCAAGTTCAACCAAGACATCCACAACCATGGGCCGTTTTTCACCACTTTTGGTTAACATTTTCTAGTCACGATGTCTGATCTTGGTAATTTTTTCTCCAATGTTATAGTCTACGAGGAGAAGCTCGAACCTTACATCAAGGTAAAGAAAGTGGTAAAAAGGTCAAACACCCCTATCCGCATTGATGAAAAACCTTCAAAAGTAAAATCTCCAGAATATGCACAGGCTGTGGACAAGCCTTCTGGTGTTTTTTTATAAGTCCTACTGTTATTCTAGTGGATAATCCCATGAACTTTTATGTTCTACCGTCCCCTTCTAGGACAATTGTGTTAAGGTTGGACATGGAAGTAGAGGTTCAATCACAGGCCTCCGAACTCACTGCGGACCTTCCAGCAAATATGGTCGAAGAAGAACAACAACACATAGAGATGTTGGTTGTACGAGAAGAGAAACAACATCCTGCATATGTTCTTGCTATACGAGAAGAGGTGCCGAATGATATCCGGGAACAAAAGGGTAAAGGTCGTTGAAAAAGGGCCAGGTCGTATGTCGCTTCATAAATAACAAAGAGAATCCTTGCAATAAAGGAAA
This sequence comes from Platanthera zijinensis, assembly GCA_039513925.1. Lineage (NCBI taxonomy): Eukaryota > Viridiplantae > Streptophyta > Magnoliopsida > Asparagales > Orchidaceae > Platanthera > Platanthera zijinensis. Next base: position 119,336,895 of record CM077090.1, read on the forward strand.
TGAATGTCTCTATATGAACTTGAGCTATGAGCTTTAAGTTCAGTCCGCGAGAGAAAGAAGATTCTGAAACGAACTTCATTACTCAGCACGTAGTTCCAAGGAGTGAGAGATCACAGTCTCTAATTAGTCTTTCTATCGACGAGATGATCCAGAATCTTGAAAACGAAATAATTGTTGTGATGAATCAATCACTACTTGAAATTATCTATTCCGCCATTGAACACCCTGCTGCTAAGGATGATGTTCAAGTGTTGGAGGTTAAGAGCGACACAAGAGTTTTTGCTGCTATAGAAGGTGATGAGAAGAGGAAGATAAGGGAGCAGATTGTCGCTAAGAAGGAAGCCAAGGAAAAGGCCGAATCAGCGAAGGAGATCGCGGATAAGCGAGACAAAGATCTGTGAGTTACTGTCGCGCTCTGGAAATCAGGTAAACTAAAACCGGCTTCCAAGAAGATTAAGCATTTGCGCCTTTATCAAACTCCTCCCCGAAAATAAAAACCAATCAAGATCATTACAGAGAGTGGTGACATCATCATGTCAACCAAATTGGCAGCCTCGAAGAGAGCTAAGGCTCACGAAGACTGGAAAACTTTCCTCAGTATCTTTGATACTTAACACCAGAGGCGACCTATTTTTGGAAGCCGCCAAACATCTTCAATGATCCAGAAATACACCTCACATCCTAGTGGTCTTTTACTTTTTCTTGTGTCCACAATGACCTGACATAATTTATTTCTGACTACTTTCCTCTTTCAGGGCTAAACCTGTTGTCAGACTCCGTTGAATCCATCGAGCTTCGGGACGATTTGTCGCCCCTTCCTTATAAAGAAACTGCCTTTGAGAAGGAGACCGCCAACCTAGAAATTAAGTTGTCCGTGTTAGTGGCTATAATGGAGAAAGAGAGGAAAGCCTTTGCCGAAGAAAATGCTCGAAGGGTTGAGCTGGAAAAAGCCAACGAAGAAAGAGAGGAGGAGAGTAAAGATAGAGAGAAAGCGTTGCAGGACCAGGTTGCAAACATCGTTGCTTCTCTTGAGAGAGATACAGAGGAAGGAAAGGCAGCGATTTAACGATGACACGCGTTTCTATATAGAGAAATACTTGATCTTTGTTAGGATAAAAAATACGATGGACTACTGAGGGAATTGTTGATTGGTCGTGATTTCAAGATCGCATAGCACCCAGTGAAAGTTCAAATCTTATAGATACGAGAGAGTACACTACTACGGCTGATGCATCGAGGTTATCTATAGAGCACATGGTTCCCTTGAGACATAAGAATCAGGAGGCTTTTCATGTGCTTCAGACCTTTCATACAATGAACTACCATCTACAACAGTTGTATGGCATGATCTTACAAGGTAGTGACCAGGTCGCCCATATATGTAAAGATCGGGTGGAGCGACCTGAGAACCTTGATCGCCGAGGTTGCCGAGATAGTGGCGAACGTTAATTCTTTATAGTGACGTGAATGTTTGTTATTGTGATGGAACAATTTTATTTGATTTGAATTTATTCTATGAACTGCTTATTTATAATATGTGATTTGTGCGAATTCAAACTTTTATCAATGTTATCTTTTATTAACTGTGGGATTTGTAAACTCTAACTGCAGGTCTTTGTTCTAGAAATATTTCTGCGGACTCTGTGGACTGAAGTATCAAAACTCGCGGACTGACTGTGTTGGAACACCCTATTACTAATTTGGATAAGGATCACTATGCTTGTCTTAGGATCCTAGTTGACCTAGTTGTATAGTTGAGAAGGTCAACATTAGAATGAGTCTAGGGTCTAGAACTTAGTTTTGAAGCTGCCCCCAAGTCCACTCCAAGATCAAGGATGAAGAGCTAAGTCTAAGGCATTTTTTCGTCGAGCTCTGGTCGACAAATCGTCGAACTCAGTTCGACGCTCTCTGAGCTCAACTTCAACAAATCGTCGAACTCCGGTCGACGATCTTCGAGCTCAGATCGACTATCTGCTTTTAGCTAGCTTTTGCTTAATCGTCAAACTCCCCTCGACTATCGTCTAGCTCAGTTCGACGATGCCTCCTTCAGCTGTTTCTCAGGTCGCTGAGCTCAGTTCGACGATCTTTGAGCTCAGTTCGACGTTTTCTGTCTGCTTATCTCAGTTCATCTCTGAGCTCAGCTCGACGATCGTAGAGCTCAGATCGACGATTGTTTGGAGAGATCAACGTCTTCAAGATTTCAAATGCTGCTGATTTTTTGGAATGTTTTTGAATATTATCAGCATTTATGACAGAAGATCTCCCAGCCGTTTGGAGCAAGTTTCAAGGTATCATTCAGAGAATGTTTGCTGGACTTTCCTCTAAAAGACAAGACCATTTATGGAAAACATTTATGACTGACCAACGGCTATTTTTTGGACAAGAGAATCTTAGAAATTATTATTCATCTCTTCTGCCTCTTAGCTAGAACATATACACAGATTGACAAGAAGAGTGAACACAGAATAGAGAATACTGATAGCAGAAGAATAACAGAACTGCAACTTCAAAATTCTTCTTACTGACTGAAAAGTGTTCACAATCTCATCATCTCCAGACATCTCATCACAATCTTTTGCTGGAGATCAAAGTTCTGAAGACCTATCACCCTTCTGCAAAGCTTCTCTGCCTGAACCTCTCTACATCTCAGGGGGAGCTTTGACATCTTCAATCCACTTGTGCTTCTCTCATTTGACTGAGAACAGAGAAGACAACTTCAACTTTCACTTTTTCTTTTCCTGCTGTAAAAGGGTTCTTGAACTCCCTTCAAAAGTTCTGTCTGGTTCTGAGAGCCTTGTCAAAACTCAGTGGTGGCAAGACACCTTATCAAAAAATCTAGCTTTGGTTTTTGAGCACCTTATCAAAAGCTCATTGGTGTCAGGACACCTGATCAACTCAGTCCTGAGTGGATTCCTACCAAGGGTGGTAGAAGAGTGGATGTACCCAGTTTTGGGGAACCACTATATTTCCTTGTGTCTTCTGGTTTTGCTTGTGTGATTTGTCTGCTGTGTGCTTTGTCCTTTTCCTTTCAGTTTTTAAGTTTCTGTTAGCACTCTACACTATAGCTTAAATAGAATTTTAATTTGTGCTATTTTAATAATTCAAAAATTATTTTAACTAAACTCTATTCACCCCCCCTCTAGAGTTGAGATAGATCTTACCCTCACTTTCAATTGGTATCAGAGGCAGGTTGGTTGCTCATACTGGTTAACACCTGAACCAAAAGATCCCTGATAAGATCAATCTCTGTAGAGGATTACTTTCTATTCATCTATCTACTCATTTAGAGACATGGCACAGAACAAAGATTATGCAAGCACCAGACCACCAGTGTGCAACCTCTCCAAGTTTGCACTCTGGAAGGCAAGGATTAGATTGTATATGAATTCTATTGATGAGGATATCTTTAATTCTGTCTTGACAGTGTGTCCAACTCCACCAGCAAGCTCAAGTACAAGTGTTGTTCCACCTCCTTCTGGAACAGATGCAGATATAAAGAAGTGGAAGATTGCAGATGCTAAGGCTATGAACATCTTAGCCCAAACTATGTCTGATGACATTTTTCAAAAGGTAGCTGAATGCAACTCAGCCAAAGAAACCTGGGACAAACTCTCTGAAATTGTCTCAGGATCTGCTGATGAAAGAAAGGATAGAAGGTCTCATCTGATAAGTCAATATGAGAACTTCAAGAAAGGAGAAGGTGAATCAGTGGCTGACATGTACAATAGACTAAGTCTGATTGTCAATGAGCTAAAGACTTTGGACAAGGAAATTCTTTAACTGAACTAAATGATAAAATCCTGATGTGCTTTCCCAGCACCTGGGATTCAAGAATCTGGCCAATCAAAGATGCCAGAAGTCTGAATGAGATTACCACTGAAGCTCTCCTAGGCAAGCTCAAATCCTATGAGCTGCTCATTAAAAATAGAGAAGAAGAACAGAAGGCTGCCTCTCCAGCCACAAGGAAAGAAAAGACCATAGCCTTCAGGGCTGCAGAAGAGGAGCCTGAAGATAAAGCCACAGGAAATGATGAGCTCATAAGTCTACTGGCTAAGAGATTCTACAAAATGGCCAGAAAAGATTTCAGAAAAAGGCCATACAAGGGTCATGATAAACCAAGGTATGATAAATCAAACAACACTACAGAAATCATATGCTTTGGTTGCAGGAAACCAGGACACATTGTGCCTGACTGTCCAGAGAACAAGAATAAGGACAAGAGAGATAGAAGAGAAAGAAGAAAAGGAAAGGATCACAAGAAGAACAACTCAGACAAAGCCTCCTTCAGCAAAAACAAACATACAAGGAAGGGCTTTGTTGCTGAGACCTGGAGTGAGACTGAAGAGGAATCTGAAGCCTCATCCAGTTCCAGTGATGATGAGGATGATGCAGATGAAAAGGAGTTCTGCATGATGGCTATCAATGCATCACAACAAAACTCTGATGAAGAATCAGAATCAGATTCAGACACTCACCCAGATGAAGATCAGGTAATCAATTCTTTTGATTTTCATTCTGAAGATTTCAAAAGTGAATTTAAGACACTATGCCTAGACCTATTAAAATCTGAGAAGGAGATAATATCTCTCAGGAATCAATTGTCTGAGCATAGTATCCTAAACTCAAAGAACCTCAAGCTCTCTGAGGAGTTAGAATGCTGTAGGGAGGAGATAGCTTCACTGAAAAGTGAACTATCAAAGGCCAAAAAGTTTGAAGAATCTCTGAATGGGAGGAGTATCAGACTTATGGACATCACAAGCACAGTGAACTCTAGATTCAATAGTACACTGGGTTTGGGTGCCTCCCCCAGCCAACCTATAGTGTTAACAACTCCAATCAAATTTGTCTCTGACAAAGGAAAGGGAGTAGTAGAGGTGGCTAGGAAGAATGCAGACCTGCCAGAGAAAATTTCAGTTCAACAAAATGCGTCGAGCAGAGCTCGACGATCGTCGAAGAGAGCTCGACGATCTAAGCACAGATCGTCGACCTCAGATCGACGACACCCAAACTCTGAACTCAAGCACTATCGATCTTCGAACAGAGATCGACGATCTGACCCAAGATCGTCGACCTCAGATCGACGATCGTCGAACAGAGTTCAGAATTGTGAACACATTTTCAATGGCTCAGTCAAATTCAATCCTAGAAGTTGCACATCCCATGGACTCAACCCCTATACTGAGTGGATAGTAACTCCTAGGAGATACCATCCTGAAGGCTATAAGAGTCAACCTGGGATGTCCTTTATTTCAGAATTTAAAGGTTATCAACCTAGGCCCAAGGTTAACTGGGTCAAAAACAAATAAGCTGTTTGTGTGCAGGTGAAGACCTATCCAGCATCAAACCATCAATGGTATCTGGATAGTGGGTGCTCAAAGCACATGACAGGGGACAAGGACAATTTCACTTCCTTCAAAGCCAAGCTTGGACCCAAAGTAATTTTTGGAGACTCAAGCTTTGGAACTACAAAAGGATATGGTGCAGTCCAAAATTGGCTCAGTCACCTTCAAAAGGGTGGCATATGTTGAAGGACTCAAGCACAACCTGATAAGTATCAGTCAATTGTGTGATGAAGGATATCAAGTAACCTTCAACAAAGCCATATGCAAAGTCCAGTCAGTGGACAACACAACTGTGTTGACAGGTAACAGAAGAGGTAACATTTACTTAGTGAATTTTCTTTCACCTGTAGTAGATATCTGCCTGTTTAACTCCATTTCAAAACCAAACAATTTGTGGCATAAAAGACTAGGACACATTAACCTTAGAACCATTGCTAGGCTATCCAAAGACAACCTTGTTAGAGGACTACCTTCTGGTCCCTACAAGAAGGAAGAACTTTGCAAGGCATGTCAATTAGGCAAGCAAACTAAAAATAGCTTTAAGTCACTTAATAAGAGTGATTCACCTAGGATTTTGTATTTGTTGCACATGGATCTCTTTGGACCCATATCTGTACAAAGCCTAGGAGGGAAGTCCTATACTTTAGTGGTTGTAGATGACTTCTCAAGATTCACTTGGGTATTCTTTCTAAGGAAGAAGTCTGATAACTTCAAGTGTTTGACAGATTTTCTCAAATGCATTCAGATTGAGTTCAACACTCACATTGCCCTGATCAGAAGTGATCATGGGACAGAGTTTTATTCTCTTCTCATGCAAGAGTTCTGTCAAAGTGAAGGGATCAGGCACACTTTCTCAGCTCCTAGAACTCCTCAACAAAATGGGGTAGCTGAAAGGAAAAATAGAACCCTAATTGAATCTGCTACTACATTGTTGTCAGATGCTCACCTACCTCTATCCTTTTGGGCTGAGGCAGTGAACACCTCCAACTATGTGTTGAACAGAAGCCTGATACATAAACTGAAGGGCAAGACTCCCTATGAACTGCTCAAAGGGAAGAAACCTAAAGTAAACTATTTTAAAGTTTTTGGTTGTATTTGTTATATTCATAATAATGACAAGAAATATCTAGCAAAATTCCAAGCTAAAGCTGATGAAGGAGTGTTTCTGGGATACTCCATGATCAGCAAGGCTTATAGGGTTTATAACAAATCTTCTTGTAAAATTGAAGAGTCTGTTCATGTTGTCTTTGATGAAACTAACATGTCTTTCAAGGAGAAGAATGCTTCTACCATAGAACCTTTGCAGGTACATTCTTTAGCTGAAGACTTGAACAAACTGCAAGTGACTGAAAAGAATGACAGCAGTGATGATGAAGAAGAAGTTCAACATCTAAAAGAAAATCACCTTGAAGAACCAATTGCTGTTCCACTAGAGGAAACAACAACACAGGCTGGTGAACAATCAACACCTCCTGTTGATTTAGTAACAATAAGAGATCATCCAACTTCCCAAGTTATTGGAGACATCTCAGCTGGTGTGCAAACCAGAAATCAAGTCAACCAGAACCTAATGCACACTTGCTTCCTATCTCAAATTGAGCCTCAATCCATTCAAGATGCAGAGCAAGATCCACACTGGATCATTGCAATGCAAGAGGAGCTGCATCAATTTGAAAGAAATCAGGTTTGGGAACTAGTGCCTAAGCCAAAAGATCATCCCATTGTTGGAACAAAGTGGGTCTTCAGAAATAAGCTGGATGATCAAGGAGTCATAGTCAGAAACAAGGCAAGGCTAGTTGCTCAAGGGTACTCTCAACAAGAAGGAATAGACTATGACCAGACCTTTGCACCAGTTGCAAGGTTAGAGGCCATCAGAATATTTCTAGCTTATGCTGCTCACAAAGGCTTCAAGGTCTACCAGATGGATGTGAAGAGTGCTTTTCTCAATGGGGACATCAAAGAGGAAGTCTATGTTAGACAACCTCCAGGTTTTATCTCTCTAACTCACCCTGATTATGTTTTCAAATTGCATAAAGCATTATATGGTCTCAAGCAAGCTCCTAGAGCATGGTATGAGACCCTAGCATGCTTTCTTCTGGAAAATGATTTTACTAGGGGGAGAGTAGACCAAACTCTTTTTATTAGAACCCATAAGTCCCATACCCTACTAGTGCAAATTTATGTGGATGATATTATATTTGGCTCCACTGATTCAAACCTGTGCAAAAAGTTTTCCAAGCTTATGCATTCTAAGTTTGAAATGAGTAGCATGGGTGAGCTGTCCTTCTTCTTAGGACTGCAAGTCAAGCAACATGCTGAAGGCATATTTATTTCTCAAACCAAGTATGCAAAAGAATTGGTTAAGAAATTTGGTATGTCTGATGCATCAAGTATGAAAACACCCATGCCCTCAAATGCTGTAATAGATGCTGATGAACATGGGAAACCTGTTGATCAGACAACATATAGAGCAATCATTGGCTCTTTATTGTACCTTACAGCCAGTAGGCCTGATATAATGTTTGCCACATGTCTTTGTGCTAGATTCCAAGTTAGCCCTAGAGAGTCACACTTAATCTTAGTTAAGAGGATTCTTAGGTATGTTAAAAGTTGTCCAAATCTAGGACTCTGGTATCCAAAAGATTCAGCATTTGACTTAACTGGATTCTCAGATGCTGATTATGCTGGATGCAGAATAGACAGGAAAAGCACCAGTGGAACATGCCAGTTCCTTGGTGACAGACTTGTCTCCTGGTTTTGTAAGAAGCAAACATCTGTGTCAACTTCAACTGCTGAAGCTGAGTATATGGCTGCAGGCAGTTGCTGCTCACAAATATTGTGGATACAAAATCAGCTTCTAGACTATGGCTACAACCTAGAGAAGTCAAAAATTTTCTGTGATAATACTAGTGCTATTTCTATAGCCCAAAATCCAGTCCTCCATAGTAGGACAAAACACATAGAAATTAGGCATCATTTCCTAAGGGATAATGTAGAGAAGAACAAAATTGAACTTCAATATATTCCTACTGATTTGCAAAGGGGAGATATTTTCACCAAGCCCTTGGATGAAAAGAAACACAGGTTCTTCCTAAATCAGTTAGGCATGATAGATGGAGGAAGTCTTAATTAAAATCCAAGATTTTGAAAAGCTAAAATAGATCAAGACTAGGCTAAAAAATTCTGTCTTTTGAATGAGTTTAGACTCTGAACTGCGCTCGACGTTTTCTCAAAAATCGTCGACCGGAGTTCGACGATTTTCCTATCGTCGATCTGAGTTCAGAGCCTTCGCTAGATCTAGAAGTTTTCTTCTTCTGTTCAGAGGCCGTCGAGCTGAGCTCGACGTTTTTCAACATCGTCGAATGAAGATCGCCGATTTTGAAGACTCTTCAGATTCCCTCTGTAGCCTAAATCGTCGAGCTTAGATCGACGCTTCGTCGAGCTGAGCTCCACGATTTTCTTTTTCGCCGTCGAACCCTAATATAAAATCATCTTTCAGCCGTCGTTCTCCTTTTTACGCTTTCATACTCTGCAACTTTCTTCCTTTTCCCTCCAAATTTTCTACGCTTGGTCGTTTTTGGTTTTCTGTTGCAGGTTCATATGGCTGATTCGAGGGCTGCGATTGCCAAGATGAAATTCGACACCGGTTTCGACATAGACATAAACTCATTTGATGGAAGCGACCAGCGCTTCAAGGATGTTCTGAATCTATTCAGAGAACAACAGCTAACTCAGATAATGACTATCTGAATGAAGATAGCAGCAGAGGAGATTAAGGAATGGTGTTATACCGCAGCAGATGAGTCTGAGAATACTGTTGTCGGCACCATTAAGGGGACCCAGGTAATTCTCTCCCCGGCTTTATTAACTGACGTCTTTCAACTCAGTACTGGAGAAGACTCCATTGATCTGTCTGGAGAGGAGTATGCCTCCATGTTAGATAGGATGGGTCATAATGTAATTAACCCTAATAAGCTGCTGAAAAAGAATCTGGCTATAGAATTCCAGTTCCTGGCTGATGTAGTTGGGAAGGTGCTGTTGGCCAAGCACTCAGCGCATGACACAATTTCCAGGTATCAGTTCTGCCTGATGGGAGCCTTACTGGACAAGAAACACCTCGACTGGGGCTCCATCTTCTTCACCCTGATTAAGAAGAAGATAAGCAAGTCTGTAGTCAGTTTTGGAAGAATCTTGGGGGTCTTTCTGCACTCAAGGTGCCCTGACCTTTTGACCTCTTCTGGGATGTTCATCAATGCATCCAAGAGGCTCTCCTGTGCCCTCTTCAGTAAATGGGACAGGCAGATAATCAACCCCTCCAGGGCTGCTGCAACACTTCTATCAGGCACAAGGACCAACCTGGTCACTCCTCTAGTAGAAGAGCTGCCTGCTTCTTCTTCTCCCCAAGCCATATCTACCCAAGCCATCACCTCCTCACTTTCAATTGCCATCACCTCCTCACCACCAGTCTCCACCATTATTATCTCATCTCCCATTACCATTTCCTCACCAATGTCATCCCCTATTACCATCTCTTCACCAGCCTCATCTCCTCCAGCATCTACCTCTGAGGTATTCCTCCCTCTCTTCTCTTACCAAACCCTTACTCTCCATCCTACTCTCTTTTAGAGGATTCCTTCATGGATGACAATCCCTCTTCTCCTCCTGAGACATCTTCCCTCCAACAAATGCTTCATGACATTCTCTCTCAACCCTCCTTCACACCCTCTCTCACTCTCCCACTCTTCTCCTCAACCTTCTCTATCCCCATCATTCCATCTTCTGAACCAACAATCCCTACCTCCTCCTTTTCAGCTTCAGTCACCATCCCTCCATCCACCTTGACCCCTACCTCTGCTCAAGCCTCACTTGGGCATGTAGATCTTTCTAGCCTGGCTGACAGGCTCTATGAGTTGCTAGCTCCCAAGCTGGTATCTCTGCTGGAGTCCTCCCTGACTCAACTCCTGAAGCAAGTCTAGGAGCTGTCCACCAAGCTTGATTCTTTTTCCTCCTCCCAGGCAATCCCTTCTACTGGGTGCCTTGGTTCACCTCTCTCTGAACCAAGGCAGGGGGAGATGCCTTATGAAGAAGTGATTGTGCCAGCTCCAGCTCCAGCTTCTACTCTCTCAGCAAGCTCAGGATGTGCTTTTGCACTTAATCTGCAGAGGTTGCTATCCAGATTTGATACAGCCTATCTAAGCTGTCTGCCTCCAATTACTGCTGAAGATCTGTCCAAGGCCATTGTGCCTGTACCTATCTGTAATCCCAGCCAGATTGTTTCCTATATCAAGTTATGGAAGGCTGTGGATGTACCTGATGCTGCTACTAAGGCCACTGTGCCTCCTTTTGTTGATACTGCTGCTGCTGATACAGAAATGATTCCAGCACCTAATGCTGAGGAAATTGTTGTTGAAACTGATGCTGCTGACTATGCTATCCCTGCTGCTCCTGCTCCTGCTCTTGCTCCTGCTCCTGCTCCTGCTGCTGCTGTAAAGCTCAAAGCTCAAGAAGAATATCTCAGAAGAATTGATGCTTTATATGATCAACCTCAGAGTTCTGAAAGTGATCAGTACAGAACTGATTCTGATGATTCTGCCAGCACAATTGCCAAAAAGAGAAAAGCCAGAAGTAAAGCAATGATGTCAGTTCCTCCTGCCATAGCTAAAGACTCCAATGACATTCCATATTATATTCTGCATGACTGCCCCATCACTGAACCATGGATGCAATTTTCCAAGAACCAACTAAAGGCCATGAAAAAGAGAAGAAAGCTTGACAAATATGAAAAAGGATCATCTCAACATCAGCCTCCTCCTCCTCCTCCTCCATGTAACACCCCAAAAAGACCCAAAAGACTCAACTTGAAGTTTGAGTAGCAGGTCAGGTTACACGGCCTGGGACACGGGCGTGTCCCAGGGCGTGTCGGGTGTACACGGCCTGGGACACGGGCGTGTCCCAGGGCGTGTTCAGGCTAGTCGACGTTTGAGAGTCGACGAGCGTCGAGCCTGGGACACGGCCATCGACACGGGCGTGTCCCAGGGCGTGTTCTATTTATTTTGCGAAATTGGCCTATTCCGGTCAGAGCCGGACACGGCCTTGAACACGGCCGGGAACACGGGCGTGTCAGGCTGGACACGGGCGTGTCAGCTGCCGTGTTCCGACCCGTGTACTGGTTGCAGCTCGATGGAGCAGGAGACACGGGCGTGTCTCAGGTTTGACACGGGCGTGTCAGGTCCGACACGGGCGTGTCGCTGACCCGTGTTGGTCAGTCGGTTCAAGCTGTGTGCACCGCTTAAGGGGTACACGGCCTGTGACACGGGCGTGTCACAGGCCGTGTCGGCCAAAAAGTGAAATTTTGGGACAATCTTGGCCGTTCAGTTTCCTCTCTTTTGATCCAAAGGCTCAGGTGGTTTCTTGGGCTGGATAAGTCGTGAAAGAGGATTGAAGAAGTCATTCTTCATTATTCTTAAGGAAGAGAAAAAGAGAGAGAAAGAGAGGAAGAAGGAGGAGGAGAGCAAGCCACCGGCGGAGCTCCCGTGGTTCGATTCGTGATCAGAAGCCGGCGTTGTGACGGCAAGGCTGCTGCGGTTCTTTCTCACCGGCTAGTTTTCGATGGCACCGAAGAGATCGACAAGGGTAACGATCTCCCTCCTTGGACATGTGAAGTCCTTCTTTTCTGCATTGCATAGGGAAAGCCCTTCCCCGCGAGTGTGCGGTGGGTTGTGGTGTCCCTTGGGGTAGATATGTGAAGTCCCCCTTGTTAGAGGCCGGAATTGGAGTACGGCTCTAGGCATGCTGTGTGAAGCCCATCTGGATGGAATCTGGATTGGTGATGCTTGTTTGCATATCGGAGAAGGCTCCGTGATAATGGCTTGTGATGCCTATGGCTTGTGATGCCTTGTTCCTACCTGTTGCTTGGTGCGGCAGGAAGTACTGGACGATGTCCAGGAAATGAAGAGGGTTGGCGGCAACTCTTGTGGCCGTGCGTTGCCACTTTGTGAGTAGTTGAGCCGTTGGGCTGCAACTCGATGAAAAGGCAGATTGCCGAACAGGAAAGGTGAAACCGACCCGCGCCTATAAAATGCCATGGATACTTCCGTATTCGAGGTGGCTCAGCGACTTGAGCAACGGGGGGTGGCTGATCCGTACCTGCGTTAGGTCCGTCCGACTTGGAAGCCTGGTATAGGTTTTGTTGGAGCGCCTAATGAGAGTCTTAGGCCCGCGCGCCGGAAAGACTAGAAATGCTCAAATACCGTGTAGACGGTGGTGTTGACCCTGGTATTCCGGTACACCGAAAATGTGCCCTGAGTGCACGGACTGTCGGGCCGGGTGGCCGATGGTTGTGATGGCTTGAATGTGCCTGCGCGCACATAGTTGCTATTGATGATGCCATGCTTGCAGGGAAAGAATGCTCATGCCCCGAGAAAGGGGTAGGATTGTTATAATTGGGTCAGCTGAATGCTGACCGTTGCATTGTTTGCCACCGGTTGGGTGGATTGTTCCCGTGCAGGTGCTGGAGAGCCAAGTGGTAAGTGATGGGCTGGCGAGCCCTCCTGCTGTTGCTGCTGCTGCTGTGGCTAGCCCTTGAAGGCTAAGCGAAGGGCTTTGTTTTGTTTTCTCTTTTTACTCATGTATGGCCGGCCTGCGCGCCGAGGTTTGTAAAACATGATGTATGTTCAGAGGAACTGTAAGGCCTTAAGGCCAAACTCTTGTGGTTGTGTACATTCCGTGATATTTATATATAAAGGTGGTTTTATATATATTGGACATTCCGGTTAAGAGTTCAAAGTTGTAACTTAAAGCTTCCGCTAGAATGCTCTGAGTTAGGATTCGTAATTGGTTTGGTATTATCCTGTGACCTCACCGTCTGTTTGTGGCATATAGTGTGGGGCCCCGACCGGACCTTCTACTATACGTCATCTAACGGATGGGGTCGTTACATTTTGGTATCAGCTTTTAGTCGGTCTTCCTCTTTCGAATTCGTGGTCGAATTCTTTTGTGGGGTGGCGAGCACGTGTTTGTGCGACCTGCTGTAACGCTAATGAACTCTGGAATGTCCATTAAGGAATGTACAAAATCTTGTTTGAGGAATCTGCGCGTTCCTTTTTGTGTTGTTTTGCTTGCATACGTTCGCTAATGTGTGTCTTGTCCACCTATAGGTGACACGTAGTGGTGCTGGGCAGTCTGAGCCCCAGCGTTCTGATGAGAGTGCGGCACCAGCTGAGGTGCCAAACCCTCCTCCGTCTGCGGAAACTGTTCGCTTAGTGGCTGAGGCGCTATTTGCCATGATTCAGCCGACCGGGCAAGCGCAGCCGGCGGTAGTGCCAGTTCGTGTTGATGTAAGACCCGAGCCGGTTGAGGCTGTAGATCCACGAGCAGCTGACCGACAGTTGAAGCAATTTATGAGCTTCAGTCCTCCTACGTTTGCGGGAATGGGATCCCCAACGCAGGCGGAAGATTGGTTATCGCGTGTCAAGAGGATAATGACAGCGATCAGGGCGGAGGAAACTCTCAAGGTCACCTTAGCCACCTTCATGTTTGAAGGGGAGGCGCGGTTGTGGTGGGACGAGGTTGAGTTACACCATTTGGCGGGCAGGCAACTAACACAAGTGTCGATTGAGGAGTTCTCTCGATTATTTCTGGCGAAACATGTCCCAGCGGCGCAACGTATTGTTATGGAAAATGAGTTCCAACGGTTAAAGCAAGGGGACGATAGGGTGGATGTCTACTTGCACGAGTTTACCAGGTTGGGACGATATGCGGGAACAATCTTCGCGGATGACCAAAGGAAAACGAATCGGTTCTATGAAGGATTGCGGGATGAGTTACGATTCCTGCTTTCGAGTTCTGTGAGCCAAGGGTTTCAGGCGTTGGTTGATACTGCGTGCGCGTTGGAGAAGGACATGAGGCGAGTGCAAGGGAATAAGGGCTTGGTGGTGTCTAAGCCAGAGTTTCAAGCACCTCGCCCAGGCAAGTCGTTTTACCAGAAGAAAGGGGGCAAGAGGTCCAAGCCATCTGGGCAAGTGACTACGACCGTTGTGTCGGGAGCGACATCAAGGCCGGATGCTCGTACGTGCTATAACTGTGGCCGGGTGGGGCATATTGCTCGTGACTGTCGAGTTGTGCAGCCCAAAGGGGAAAAGAAGACGGGTGCGTCATATGCTGAGAAGGGCAAAGCGGTGGTGGATTCCTCTGCTTCCCAGGCGCAGCCCCGAATCTATCAACTTGGCCAACAGGAAGCGATTAAGCAAAGTGACGTCGTCACAGGTACGAGTTGAGTTAGTTTACTTGCTGTGCTTTTGGTTTTGGTTTTGTTTAGCTTGTGCATGATGTGTGTGTGCTGCAGGCTTTGTCCTGATTCGGAATACTTTAGCGAGAGCCCTGTTTGATACGGGTGCTTCGCATTCTTTTCTGTCTGAGGATTTCGTATCTCGCATTGGGGTACCGAGTCATGTGACGGTGGATAGTACAAGGGTGCTATTGCCGAATGGCTGTGTGATGCTTGCGGATAGGGCTTGCGATGTGGATGTGCAAATAGGAAGTCGGGATTTCGGTTTGAGTGCAGCTGTGCTACCGTTATCAGAGTTTGATGTGATCTTTGGTATGGACTGGCTCTCGGAGCAGCGTGCCTTTATTGATTGCAACTCCAAAGAGATTACACTGGGCCAGAATACCGGGCTTGTGACGAAGTTCGCTGGTATGCGAGGAGTTGGCGGAACGTTGTTGTCTGCACTCTAAGTCGTCAATGCTGTGCGGAAGGGCGCGGAGTTATTCTTCACGCTAATTCAGGCTGTTGAGCCGAAGGCCAGTGTCGGTGAGGTGCCAGTTGTGTCAGAGTTTGCCGACGTGTTTCCTAAAGATCTTCCTGGGTTACCACCCCAGCGGGAGATTGACTTCTCTATTGAGTTGGTGTCAGGTGCGAAACCTGTGGCCCGCTCT
Organism: Platanthera zijinensis; assembly: GCA_039513925.1. Taxonomy (NCBI): domain Eukaryota; kingdom Viridiplantae; phylum Streptophyta; class Magnoliopsida; order Asparagales; family Orchidaceae; genus Platanthera; species Platanthera zijinensis. The sequence continues at coordinate 119,352,173 of CM077090.1, forward strand.
CCATATCGCGTCGCGCCAAAAGAGATGGCTGAGTTGAAAGTCCAACTGCAAGAGTTGTTGGAGCAGGGGTATATACGCCCAAGTATGTCACCTTGGAGCGCGCCTGTTCTCTTTGTGAAAAAGAAAGACGGTAGCTTACGGTTGTGTATTGACTACCGCGAGTTGAATAAGCTGACGGAGAAAAACAAGTATCCGATCCCACGGATTGATGACCTTTTTGATCAGCTGGCGGGATCAACGGTCTATTCCAAGTTGGATCTGAAATCGGGATATTATCAGCTAAGGATTCGGGAAGGTGACTTCCCAAGACAGCGTTTGGAACACGCTACGGTCATTATGAGTTCACGGTAATGCCGTTTGGCCTATGTAATGCGCCTTCGGTATTTATGGACCTAATGCATCGAACGTTCCGAGAGTACTTGGATTTGTTTGTTATTGTGTTTATCGATGACATCTTAGTATACTCTCAGTCGGAAGAGGATCACGCAAACCATTTGCGGTTGGTCTTGCATACCCTGCGGAGGAATAAGCTTTTTGCCAAGTTCTCAAAGTGTGAGTTCTGGCTCTCTTCAGTAGCCTTTTTAGGCCATGTGGTAAGCGGAGAGGGTATCGCGGTGGATCCGTTGAAGATAAGTGCCATCCGAGATTGGCCAGTGTTGTCTTCAGTGGCCGAGGTCAGGAGCTTCCTTGGACTTGCGGGCTACTATAGACGGTTTGTGGAAAATTTCTCACGGATTGCTTTACCTCTCACCACGCTGACGAGAAAAGATCAAAAGTTCATATGGACGCCGGAGTGCGCGCGAGCTTTTGAAGACTTGAAGAGTCATTTGACCACGGCGCCTGTGTTGACATCGCCATGTGGTACCGATGGGTATGAGATCTATAGTGATGCATCTGGGAGCGGCTTAGGCTGCGTTCTTCTGCAGTTTGGAAAAGTGATTGCTTATGGCTCGCGTCAGTTGAAAGTGCATGAGCGGAATTACCCCGTCCATGATTTGGAGTTGGCGGCGGTAATCTTTGCGCTCAAGTTGTGGCGGCACTATCTATATGGCGTGAAAGTGGATATCTATATGGATCACAAGAGCCTAAAGTATTTGTTGGATCAGAAGGATCTGAATATGCGACAACGAAGATGGATGGAGTTCCTCGGGGACTACACCTTCGAGATTCACTATACCCCCGGGAAGGGAAATGTGGTCGCTGATGCTTTGAGTCGAAAGACTCCGGTACGGGCAAGCTGGTTGCAGAGGCATGATCAGCGTTTGATCCAGGAATTGGAAGCATTGGAGATATCGTGTGTTGACAAGGGTGCGTCAACCGATGCGTGCTTGAACTGGACGGAGGTGCAGTATGACCTTACGGACAGAATTCGGCGAGCAACGGAGCTTGATGAAAGTCTCCAGCGCTATGCTAGAGATGGGCCGGATGATCACTTCTCTTGGGATAACGGGTTGTTACGGAGAAATGGTCGAGTATGCGTCCCAAGTGTGGGTAAACTGAGGGAAGAGTTGATGTACGAAGCTCACTTTGCAAAGTACTCAGTTCACCCAGGGAGCACAAAGATGTACAGGGACATGAAAAAGCTGTTCTGGTGGCCCGGACTCAAGAAAGATGTGGCTCGTTATGTGGCTGAATGCAACACCTGTGCGTTGGTGAAAGCAGAATGCCAGAAGCCTGGCGGTTTTCTGAAGTCGTTACCTATTCCGGAGTGGAAGTTCGATGATATTTCGATGGATTTCGTGCATGGATTGCCGAGATCTCAACGCGGTCATGATTCGATCTGGGTGATTGTGGACCGGTTGACAAAAGTGGCGCACTTCCTTCCAAACAGAAGAGACGATTCAGTGGAAACCTTGGCCAAGCTGTATGTGGAGCAGGTTGTTCGACTGCACGGTGTTCCTCGGAGCATCGTTAGTGACCGTGATGGGCGGTTCACATCGAATGATTGGCGGCTCGTTCATCAAATGTTGGGTACAAAGTTAGCGTTTAGTACGGCCTTTCATCCCCAAACGGATGGTCAGACTGAACGAACCAACAGGACGATGGAAGATATGCTCCGCATGTGCGCCCTAGACTTTGGTAAGAGATGGGAAGATTATATATTTCTCGTCGAATTTGCCTATAATAATAGCTACCAAGCGAGTATTGGTATGGCACCATTCGAGGCGTTGTATGGTCGGAAATGCCGTACACCCTTAGCTTGGGCAGAAGCAGGCGAATCGAAGCTGAGTGGGAAAAAGGAAGTCGAAGAAGCTACTTCGCTCATACGCTCTATTCGGGAGAGGCTCTTGATAGCCCAAGATCGTCAAGCAAAGTACTACAATGCCAAGCACCGGAACGTGGAGTTCGCGGTGGGTGATTGGGTATATTTGAAGATCAAACCCTTCAAAGGTGTGTCCAGGATTCGGCGTTTGAAAAAGCTAAGTCCGAGGTATCTTGGCCGTTTGAGGTGGTGGAGCGAGTTGGGGAAGCTGCTTATCGACTAGCACTTTCAGCGGACTTGGGTGGATTACATGATGTGTTTCACATCTCAGTCCTTCGTAAGGCGGTAAAGGATCCAGCTCAAGTCGTGGAGGCTGATCGGGTACCGGTCGAGTATGGGCTAACGACGAGGGTTAGACCCATTCGGATCGAGGATCGAGCCGAAAAACAGTTGCGGAACAAAGTAATCGGGATGGTCAAGGTCCGTTGGGACAATTGTGGCCGTGAAGAGCTAACATGGGAGCGAGAGCAGACCATGCGAGCTGAGTTTCCCGAGTTATTTGTATAAACTGGAGACCGTGTACTTTTTGTTATAACAGAGTTATAGCTGCTGAGTTTTATTTCCTTACCGTGCAAATTTCGGGACGAAATTTTGATAAGGGGGGAAGGGTTGTAACACCCCAAAAAGACCCAAAAGACTCAACTTGAAGTTTGAGTAGCAGGTCAGGTTACACGGCCTGGGACACGGGCGTGTCCCAGGGCGTGTCGGGTGTACACGGCCTGGGACACGGGCGTGTCCCAGGGCGTGTTCAGGCTAGTCGACGTTTGAGAGTCGACGAGCGTCGAGCCTGGGACACGGCCATCGACACGGGCGTGTCCCAGGGCGTGTTCTATTTATTTTGCGAAATTGGCCTATTCCGGTCAGAGCCGGACACGGCCTTGAACACGGCCGGGAACACGGGCGTGTCAGGCTGGACACGGGCGTGTCAGCTGCCGTGTTCCGACCCGTGTACTGGTTGCAGCTCGATGGAGCAGGAGACACGGGCGTGTCTCAGGTTTGACACGGGCGTGTCAGGTCCGACACGGGCGTGTCGCTGACCCGTGTTGGTCAGTCGGTTCAAGCTGTGTGCACCGCTTAAGGGGTACACGGCCTGTGACACGGGCGTATCACAGGCCGTGTCGGCCAAAAAGTGAAATTTTGGGACAATCTTGGCCGTTCAGTTTCCTCTCTTTTGATCCAAAGGCTCAGGTGGTTTCTTGGGCTGGATAAGTCGTGAAAGAGGATTGAAGAAGTCATTCTTCATTATTCTTAAGGAAGAGAAAAAGAGAGAGAAAGAGAGGAAGAAGGAGGAGGAGAGCAAGCCACCGGCGGAGCTCCCGTGGTTCGATTCGTGATCAGAAGCCGGCGTTGTGACGGCAAGGCTGCTGCGGTTCTTTCTCACCGGCTAGTTTTCGATGGCACCGAAGAGATCGACAAGGGTAACGATCTCCCTCCTTGGACATGTGAAGTCCTTCTTTTCTGCATTGCATAGGGAAAGCCCTTCCCCGCAAGTGTGCGGTGGGTTGTGGTGTCCCTTGGGGTAGATATGTGAAGTCCCCCTTGTTAGAGGCCGGAATTGGAGTACGGCTCTAGGCATGCTGTGTGAAGCCCATCTGGATGGAATCTGGATTGGTGATGCTTGTTTGCATATCGGAGAAGGCTCCGTGATAATGGCTTGTGATGCCTATGGCTTGTGATGCCTTGTTCCTACCTGTTGCTTGGTGCGGCAGGAAGTACTGGACGATGTCCAGGAAATGAAGAGGGTTGGCGGCAACTCTTGTGGCCGTGCGTTGCCACTTTGTGAGTAGTTGAGCCGTTGGGCTGCAACTCGATGAAAAGGCAGATTGCCGAACAGGAAAGGTGAAACCGACCCGCGCCTATAAAATGCCATGGATACTTCCGTATTCGAGGTGGCTCGGCGACTTGAGCAACGGGGGGTGGCTGATCCGTACCTGCGTTAGGTCCGTCCGACTTGGAAGCCTGGTATAGGTTTTGTTGGAGCGCCTAATGAGAGTCTTAGGCCCGCGCGCCGGAAAGACTAGAAATGCTCAAATATCGTGTAGACGGTGGTGTTGACCCTGGTATTCCGGTACACCGAAAATGTGCCCTGAGTGCACGGACTGTCGGGCCGGGTGGCCGATGGTTGTGATGGCTTGAATGTGCCTGCGCGCACATAGTTGCTATTGATGATGCCATGCTTGCAGGGAAAGAATGCTCATGCCCCGAGAAAGGGGTAGGATTGTTATAATTGGGTCAGCTGAATGCTGACCGTTGCATTGTTTGCCACCGGTTGGGTGGATTGTTCCCGTGCAGGTGCTGGAGAGCCAAGTGGTAAGTGATGGGCTGGCGAGCCCTCCTGCTGTTGCTGCTGCTGCTGTGGCTAGCCCTTGAAGGCTAAGCGAAGGGCTTTGTTTTGTTTTCTCTTTTTACTCATGTATGGCCGGCCTGCGCGCCGAGGTTTGTAAAACATGATGTATGTTCAGAGGAACTGTAAGGCCTTAAGGCCAAACTCTTGTGGTTGTGTACATTCCGTGATATTTATATATAAAGGTGGTTTTATATATATTGGACATTCCGGTTAAGAGTTCAAAGTTGTAACTTAAAGCTTCCGCTAGAATGCTCTGAGTTAGGATTCGTAATTGGTTTGGTATTATCCTGTGACCTCACCGTCTGTTTGTGGCATATAGTGTGGGGCCCCGGCCGGACCTTCTACTATACGTCATCTAACGGATGGGGTCGTTACATCCAGACTCTGGATCAGGCTCAGCTCCTCAAGCTCCAGCTCCTAGACAAAGTTCCTCTCAATCCTATTCTAAGTATTACCAAAAGGGACAACATCAAAGAGGATATCAACCCAGAAGGGGTAGTTACAGAGGAAATCAAAGAGGACAGAGACCCTATCAAAGGGAAGGACAAGGCCATTCTGACTCTACTTCAGGTCCTTACCCTTACAAACTGAAAGACACAGTTGCTCCAAGGACCTCTCCTGCTCCTGAATCTCTCAACAAATATGAACCTGCTGTTCCATATGAGGATCCTGAGAATAATCCTGTGGCCTGGACTGCTAGGATGAAAGAGTTGGCTGCTCTTGATCAGATTAAGAAGGCTAGAGAACAAGGTAAAGAAATATCCAACATTACAACCTTATCAGAACAAAGAAAGAAAGAACTGGAAAAGTATGCTTCAAAGAAATTTTTCAATCCAGAAGAGTACATGAAGCTGCACCCAGAGGCTGTAGTTCCAAGGCCAAGATCTCAAACCTCTCTAGGTGCAGAAGATGACAGAAGGTCCAAGAAAGAAGCCCTAAACCCTAACAGAGAAATTTTATTTAAAAAGGGAACTGAAAAGAAGTGATCTGTGTAAGCAAACATATCATCCACCTTTGGATATCTGCTCTATTTATCTGTGATATGCATTGCTGTTTCTCTGCATTTTGTATTTAATTTCTGTATTATTAAATGCTCTTTATGATTGTCTGTAAATAGTAATCCTAATCCAAATAGGGGGAGATTGTTGGAACACCCTATTACTAATTTGGATAAGGATCACTATGCTTGTCTTAGGATCCTAGTTGACCTAGTTGTATAGTTGAGAAGGTCAACATTAGAATGAGTCTAGGGTCTAGAACTTAGTTTTGAAGCTGCCCCCAAGTCCACTCCAAGATCAAGGATGAAGAGCTAAGTCTAAGGCATTTTTTCGTCGAGCTCTGGTCGACGAATCGTCGAACTCAGTTCGACGCTCTCTGAGCTCAACTTCAACAAATCGTCGAACTCCGGTCGACGATCTTCGAGCTCAGATCGACTATCTGCTTTTAGCTAGCTTTTGCTTAATCGTCAAACTCCCCTCGACTATCGTCTAGCTCAGTTCGACGATGCCTCCTTCAGCTGTTTCTCAGGTCGCTGAGCTCAGTTCGACGATCTTTGAGCTCAGTTCGACGTTTTCTGTCTGCTTATCTCAGTTCATCTCTGAGCTCAGCTCGACGATCGTAGAGCTCAGATCGACGATTGTTTGGAGAGATCAACGTCTTCAAGATTTCAAATGCTGCTGATTTTTTGGAATGTTTTTGAATATTATCAGCATTTATGACAGAAGATCTCCCAGCCGTTTGGAGCAAGTTTCAAGGTATCATTCAGAGAATGTTTGCTGGACTTTCCTCTAAAAGACAAGACCATTTATGGAAAACATTTATGACTGACCAACGGCTATTTTTTGGACAAGAGAATCTTAGAAATTATTATTCATCTCTTCTGCCTCTTAGCTAGAACATATACACAGATTGACAAGAAGAGTGAACACAGAATAGAGAATACTGATAGCAGAAGAATAACAGAACTGCAACTTCAAAATTCTTCTTACTGACTGAAAAGTGTTCACAATCTCATCATCTCCAGACATCTCATCACAATCTTTTGCTGGAGATCAAAGTTCTGAAGACCTATCACCCTTCTGCAAAGCTTCTCTGCCTGAACCTCTCTACATCTCAGGGGGAGCTTTGACATCTTCAATCCACTTGTGCTTCTCTCATTTGACTGAGAACAGAGAAGACAACTTCAACTTTCACTTTTTCTTTTCCTGCTGTAAAAGAGTTCTTGAACTCCCTTCAAAAGTTCTGTCTGGTTCTGAGAGCCTTGTCAAAACTCAGTGGTGGCAAGACACCTTATCAAAAAATCTAGCTTTGGTTTTTGAGCACCTTATCAAAAGCTCATTGGTGTCAGGACACCTGATCAACTCAGTCCTGAGTGGATTCCTACCAAGGGTGGTAGAAGAGTGGATGTACCCAGTTTTGGGGAACCACTATATTTCCTTGTGTCTTCTGGTTTTGCTTGTGTGATTTGTCTGCTGTGTGCTTTGTCCTTTTCCTTTCAGTTTTTAAGTTTCTGTTAGCACTCTACACTACAGCTTAAATAGAATTTTAATTTGTGCTATTTTAATAATTCAAAAATTATTTTAACTAAACTCTATTCACCCCCCCTCTAGAGTTGAGATAGATCTTACCCTCACTTTCAGACTGTTTATTTACAGGCCTCATTTCTATAAATAAATCTTCACTCTTAGGTAGTTTTAGGAAATTCGCTAGAAGTAGAAGTCTCTTCGGCCTGTGAAAATGGTTTTCGCATGGACTGATGCTGTCAGTGCATTCCACATTGCCGACCATAAAAAGTTAAAACAGTCCTAGGCAGATCTGAATGAGTTCACTACCACTTACATGGTGGGTTCTCCTGTTCATGTCCGCATGCTGGAACATGAAAGGATCAACTCATCTTTGTCCAACAAGATCGCAATTCCGATTGAACACTTCTAATACAGGTTTAAGTATCCCCTTATTTGGGAGTTCACGGTGATCTTCGAGCAATATAAGGTCATCCCAAGCCAGCTAGCCCCAAACACAGTCACTGTGATCTACAACTAAATTTCTTACCTGTGATCTGAGTGGGTCGCACTTTTCCTTGGTATTTTTAGGAGGATCTTTTCAAACTGCTTGATTACCCCAACAGGCGGCAAACGATACAAGGGCATAATATATTTCTATTATCTTGGATTGAAGATGGTGAATCTGCCGAATAAGATTCACAACTTTACATTGTGTTACCTAATGTTCGAAGGCGATCTGGGCCTGGCACACACCTAATCATAAGAACATGCGAATAACGATTTCAGGAGAATCAAGCTATCTGATATGGCGGAGAAGATCGTTGACTTCTTGAGGGGATCAAGGCTGCATATTGATCATTACCTCCCTCTTTTGCCGAGTTTGGATATGATAGCCCGCCAAGAACGTTAGTAGACTACACAGACTTAAATTTGTATTCATTGTTCCTTCTAAATTTTAACTTGCCGACTTCACTTTTCAGCCTCCTTGAAAGTTCCATCCAATATCACGCAAAATCGCGATAGATTGTCTTTTACTCAGAGGGAGAGGAAGAAGTAGATTTCTGAGAAGAGGAAAGAGGATAATGATCCAACTGCGGACTGTTCTTCTTCTGAGAACTTCGGCCTCCACGACTTTGTAGTGAAATAGAAGGATTTGTGAGGAAATCAAATGATGCAATGACATCGGATGAACAAACATGTCAGCATTTCAACCACACTTCCTTCTTGGAAGTCAACCAAAATTACTCACCATGCTCACATCGCGAGCACGATGATGTACAGAATGAGAAATCTGCGCGAGCTTTAGCAGGTTCCCACTGCTAACCTCCCCTACTTGGCCGTACAAGCCCATGTGAATAGCTTGGTAATAATTTCATTGGTTGTGCGCTGAAGGGCCTGGCCAAAGAGATCAATCAGCTCTGAGACAGGAATAATCGGCTTGGCGCTGAGATCGCATAGCGAAAGGAAAAAGACTCGGTATGCTTATTCGATGTGGCCTGAATTTACTTCCTCCATATCTGACTCCTTTCTTCCATAGATGTGTTATGATATTAAAAACCCAACTTTCCAAAACACAATGTTCCCCTTTGTAAAGGAGAGCATGGATGTTCCGATTCGTCATTTCATCAAATTCGGGCATGCAAAGGAAGGCATCGTTGATGTCCTTTTTTATCGAGCTCTTTTCAGAGCTAAAAAAGAAAGTCTCTTTGATGGAACGTGCAGCCAAGGGAAAGACTAAAGTTGGTGAAGAGGAAGACGATGACGAAATAAGCAAAGAAGTTGTAGCGGTCGAGTTTGAGATTGAAGACGAACTTGATGAAGTCCAGGAGACCACTGGTGATAGCTCAAGCCAAGCTGGACAAGAAAATATGTCTCTGGAGCCCACCTCCAAGGATTCTAGTTCAGGTGGGCACATACCGAGCGAATATACAGAAAGTGACAGTGACGATGGCAGCGAGAGAACATCTGGAGGTTACTCGCCACCTGAAGAAGATAAATCACCAATCCTATTCCCTGCATCAAAAATACTAAAAACTTCTGATTAATGTTTTGATTTTTATTTTGACAATGGCTCGACGGCCATTTTTTAAGTCATGCGAGTTCAAAAGTTGTAAGAATTTTTTGAAAGAAATGAAAAGGATCTTGTTCAATTCGCGACTCTTGTTTTACTGTGTAACTTCTGTTGTATACTATAATAATTAAGTCTATCCGCATTCTTCGAGAATTTATTTCGAACTTATAACTTAGGTGGCCTAAGATTCATGGTAATCTATCCGCCCTAACAGATCGTTAGAATGGAGATTCACTAACATTTGTGGGAAAAGCAGTCTGCATTACTTAGAGAGCGCGAGTTAACCAATAATATAAGCATACAAGTAAGGAATATAGCTGGAGACCAGAGCCCGCTAGTAAATATAATAATCAAAGACCAGAGCGAGCGAGTAAATAACATAACCGAAGACCAGAGCGCGCAAGTAAAGAACATAATCGCAGACCAGAGTGCGTGAGTAAATTGATCAGGCTGCTTGAATCAGCTTGGTTGCTTGCAGATCTACTAAATAGGATAGCTTGCTCGACTAGGAAAGTGTATCCATACTGAAGAGAAAATAAGGTGATCAATTTAACCAATCTCTTGAACAAATTTAACATGAGTCAGGTTGCGTACGTGGGCCAAACATATTGCAGGTCGCACAATTATAACCATAAATATTTTATATGGACTCGCTAATAAGATCAATTTGATAAATATAAATAATTCGTCCTTTGCGGATTATAATACTATCCGCGCTTAGGTTATACACCTTATGGCAATCAATTGGGCAAGTGTGCATAGGGTTGCATTGCTTTCCTCGGCAAGGTTACAAAAGTTGTAAACTTAATCAGATTAATCTTTTTATAGGAGAAACCAAGTAATGGTGACCTGTAAGGAGTGGGAAAAGCTATAAACTTAGGTGACCTAGTGGGTAGGTGAGCAAATGGCTATATTGCTTTCTTCTTCGACGTCAAAATAGCTGTAAACATAATCAACTTAGACAAAATGGATACATTACTCTCTTGCCTAGGGATACAGACCAACGTGATTAAATAGAACGGTGTGCGTAGGGCTACATTTATTTCCTTAGAGAGATCAATCTAGCTGTAGGTCCCCTACAAGCACTACTCAAGAGTATCAAGTAGTGTTGGAGGGCTATAGACTAAGATGATCAATCGGGCAGGTGCGTGTAGGGATACATTGCTATCTTTAGAGAGATCTTCAAGCTATAATAACATCCCCTATGTTGTATGTTAAAGCTAACACCCACCAAGTCCCTCCAAAATGCATAAGTGGGGTTGGATACCAGTTGGGATCCGTTATCCAGAAGTCCACCGCACAAGAATCTGCAAGCTCCCACTGCATGATGTGAAATCTCCCCGCATCACTTGGTCATTGTGGTGTTTTGCTAACAACATCGATTCTCGTGGTGGTTTAAGCTGGATCTTGTGATGTCTCCAGATCCCGTGATCCTTAATCCGGAGTTGAATATATAGAAGAAAATTGACTTGTTAAAGAAAAGTTTCAGAAGGAAGCTTCTATATTGATGTCACTGTTGAAACAAATACAGTTAATGAGAAAATATTGTTCAGGAATAAAAGTGCTTTAATTCATCTCCGCTCTATGTATGAGATATGTCTTCTCCTTTATAGGTTTGTAACTTATATTCTCCATTCTTTAGAACTTCTTTAATAATGAATGGCCCGACCCAATTTGGATTCATCTTTCCTACTGAACCTGCTCTTACCACTACATCAACCTTTTTTAGAACTAGGCCCCCCACTAAAAAATTATTGACCCTGATGTTTTTATCGAAGAATCTGGCAACACTTCATTTAACTTCCTCCTGTCTAATAACAGCTTTATCCTGAATCTCTTCAGTTTGATCCAGACTATATTTCAGCTTCTTATTGTTTACCTCAAGCCAGTTCTCCTAACTTTGCCTAACAAGCAGGAACCTTGGAGTTTGAACCTCAAATTCCAAAGGGATGAGAGCCTCTGAGACATAAGAGATCTTGAAGGGAGTTTCCTTTGTGGCAGATGATGGTGTCATTCTCAAGGTCCATAAAACTGAAGGGTGCTCATCTGCCCAACTGCCTTTCAGATTTTACACCTTCTTTATTAGCAGGTTAAGTATCTACTTGTTAGCTGCCTCAACTTGGCCATTGCTTTTGGGATTGTTAACTGATGAGAATCATAGTTCTGTGCTGACCTGTTCGTAGAAGTTAATCATTTCCTCATTGTTGAAATGTGGCCCATTATTCGTGATTTTCTCCATCGGGACTCTACGCATAAAATTATTTCTCCCCAAACAAAGTTTTTCGCAATCTGAGTTGTGATTCTTTCCAAAGCCTTTGCCTCAATCCACAAACTAAAATTTTAAATCATAACTAATATAAAACGCCACTGCCTTCTTGCTATGGGAAAAGGCCCGAGTAGATCCAATCCCCAAACTGTTATGGGACAGGGTTTTATGAATGATTTGAGTTGTTGAGATGGCTGAAGCAGAAGTGGAGCAAACTTTTGGCACTGAACACATCTCTTCGACTGAGATTCTTTCTTCATCGTAGGACAAAATTATCCTTGTCGCAGTATTCTTTTTTCCTAGGTTCTAACTCCCAAATGGATACTACATTCTCCATGGTGAACTTCTCGGAGCACAATTGGAATCTCTTCCTCGGACACGCACCTAGCCATGGGGAGAAATGTCTTTCTATAAAGAATCCCAGAGATGAGATTATAATTTGCAGCTTTAATCCTGAATCTCCACTTGTCTTTCACTGTCTAATGGAACTCTCCAGTGGAAAGATATAAAATGAATGAATCCATCCAAGAGGGATGATGATCAACCTACATCAAGTCCCCTCCCTCTATTTCCAGATGAAAAAGATCCGAAGTTATCCCACCCGAAGAGAGACAAAACTCTGACAGCTTGTTTGCTTCCCTGTTCTGCACTCTTGAGATATGCTCAATAATGAAGCATTTAAATCTTCCAATTTCTTCCTTGACAAGTGCCAAGTACTTCTTCAAGATCGGGTCCCTGTTTTCTAAGTTACCGAGTACCAGCGAGGCCATCACCAAAGAGTTTGTTTTAACATGTACATGTTTGATCCCTAACTCTTTGGAAAATCTCAAACCGGCTAAGAGAGCTTTATATTTTGCTTGATCATTCGTCATTGGAAAAGAAAATTTTACATCTTGATGCACAATGATTCGGTTAGGGTTGATGAGAACTACTCCCGCCCTAGAGGAGTTTCTACCTGAAGCCCCAACCAAGTAGATTGTCTAAGCAAAAGGTGTTCGTTCTACTAGATCATCACATGATTCTGCTGCATCCACCAGAAAATCTGCCAATGCCTCTGCCTTGATGGATATCCTAGGTACATAGGACATTTCAAACACATTAACCTTCATCGCCCACTTGGCTAATCTTTCTGAATGTTCTGGATTTTCCAGGACACTCTTCAAAGGCGGAATAGTAATCACCTAAATTGAGTGTGCCTTAAAACATAGTCAGTTTCTTCGAACGGGCATTATTAGTGCAAAGCAAGGTTTTCAAGAATCAGATATCTTATTTCGACACTCTTTAGGATATGGCTCATATAGTACACTAGATATTGCCTTCTTCGTTATTCTCTTACTACAACTGAGCTAACTGCTTCTGCGCCAACTCCTAGATAGATGTACTCCATTTCTCCTGCTCGAGGACTCTGGAGCAGAGGGGTTGAAGTCCGCTGTCTCTTGAGTTGCTCGAAAGCTTAAGAACATCTTTAGTCCATTCAAATTTGTATGCCCCTCGAAAAGTTTTAAAGAAGGAAGCTCTTTCGTCTCCTACTATGGAGATAAATCACTATAGGCCTATTAGCCTTCCACCTAACTACTGAACTTACTTAAGAGAGCGAGGAGGTATCATACTAAGAATTGCCTTTACTTAGTTTGAATTTGGAGCAAGTCCTTCGGGCTTATGTAGATGACCAAGAAATTTCCCCTTACTTACCCTTAAGACACATTTCAACAGGTTCAATCTCAAGTTAAACAACCGCAGAGTAGCAAACATCTCCGTGAAGTCTTGTAGATGCAACGGAAAGGGTTTACATTTTATAAGGAGTTGATCGACGTTAACCTCAAGAGTTCTACCTTTTGTTCTTTAAAAACAATATCCATCATACACTGATATGTGGCGCCTTCATTTTTTTGCCCAAAACGCATCACAATATAACAATAACATCCATCGTTCGTGATGATGGATGTATAAGGGATGTTAGGTTTATGCATTCTTATATGGTGATAAGCAGAAAACACATCTGAAAAACTCATATGAGGATACCGTACTGCGAAATCTACTAGAGCATCTATCCGAGCCAAGGAGTAATATTATTTAGGGCATTCTTTATTTAATTTGGTAAATTCAACACACATTCGCCACTTTCCTCCTATTTTTTAACCATTACAACATTTGATAGCCTGCATCATATTGAATTTCACGAATAAAATTTGACTTAAGGAGCTTGGTAATGTATTCTCTGATGGGCTCTTCTAATTTGATTGCCACCACCCTCAACTTTTGTTGAACAGGTTTGAAATCAGGGGCGATGTTGAGGTGGTAGAAAGCAATATTTGGATCTACTCCTTACATGTCTTTTATTGACTAGGCGAATATATCTAAGTTTTAGTAGGCAATTTACCAATTCTGCTTTCACTTTCTCGAGCATCTTTGAATTGATAGAGAGTTTCCTCTCCTCTCCTTCTGCGATCAAAATACCTTGAGTTTCCTGGGTAGGTTCCAGGTGTGTTCCTTCTCGAGCTCCTTCTATAGGATCTTTGGTTACTTCGGTAAAGGTTGCACCTTAAGAAGTTGTTGTATAAATTGATGGAGGCAAGACTTGCTCGATCACGTTAACCGTCTTGACATAACACTTCATAGCCATCCTTGGATCGTTCTTGATCTAGTACTGCTTGTTTTTTACTGCGAACTTGATCGTAGAGTGGTAGGATGAAACCACCGCTAGGTACTCATTGAGGAGGGGCCTCCTCCCAAACATGGCGTAATAGCTGCTTGGAGCATCAACTACCACAAACTGAATGAGCTTTGTAACCCCTCCAAGCCTTACTAAGAGTGCAAAGCTCCCTTCCACATCTTTTTTTTGCCGGAGAAGCTGCAGAGTGGCCCTTCGGTGGAAAGCAAAGTCTTTCAAGTTTTAAGGGCCTCATAGGTTTCTTGAAAATGAGATTTACCGAACTACCAGTATCAATCAAAATTCTCCATATCATGTAGTTTTTGATATTTTCCTTGAGCACCGAATCGTTGAAGGGGTTGGCTGTCTGCAGAAGGTCTTTTGGGCCAAAGGTGATGATCCCCCTTAGCGGAGCAGAAGTAGAGGTTGTGGCTATCTCATGCTGATTGACTCTCGTCATAGAATATTTTTGAGTCGATTCTTGCCTTGCCCCTCCATGAATAAAGAAGAGTTCCCTGAGAGTACCTTCACCATTAGCATTGACGCACTATTCTCCAATGCTAATGCTGCCAAGATTGACAACATCCTCAACTTCCTTGCATTCCTAAAAAACCTTAGCCAGCTCTTTGCCATTCGAGGTGGACAGTTTTGCTGGGCATCCTGTTCGCCAAGGTCCTTCATTTTTCCTGCTATAAGAAGTAGTTCCACCAACTGTTGAAGGGCTCTGTAATTCTCTGTATGATGTCCCTTCTCCCTGTAGAAGTCATAATAATGTTCACAGCTTCGGGGCCTGATGCGCGTAAAATACAGCAAGCGTACCGGTCGCACAAGTAATAAAGTTGGGAATGAATCCCCGGATGTCGGTCTCTTGAGGAATGCAATTGGCGTCGAACGATTTAGACTCTAAAACTATCGTTATGAGAGTTAATTGAAATAAACAGAAAAAGAAAGGGACTTTAGTTGGTGGTCTTACGACCGATTACACTAATGTAAACTATGCGGGTCGCAATCACCGCTTCTCAAGGCGAGATGGATGTAGCGGCCGCGATGCCGTACTTCGATTGGCGAGTGGACGGAAGTCTAGCGAGGGAGGTGATTAGTGTGGAGCGAGCTTGAGTGAAACGAACGTGTGGAGTGGAGCGAGATGGAGCGAGGCGCATCAAAGAATAAATCTCACGAGATTGAAGATCCACCGCGGTTGTTGGCCGGAGGTGCGGGTTGTCAATCCGCTTCCAAGCGCAGTCCGAGGAGGGTTTCCGGTACCACCGAGCTGTCACCTCGAGGGCCTGTAGCTCCGTTCTCTAGGTATGCTTCGTCTTCTTCCTTGGTGGAAAGCTCGGAGAAGAATGCTTCAATGGCCGGGAGGATCACCGGAGGATGCGAAATGCTTCGGAATCACCGGAGAAGGTCCTCCCGTTGGTAGGAATGAAGGTGGAGGTGAATGGAACTGCTGGAGGGCGAAACGACGGACTGGTGAAGGTTCCGTAACGATTGATCTCGCCCTAATTCGCGGAACAGCGTATTTATAGCTTGCAGAATAAATAGGGCGCACGACCACTGGCGCACGACCAGTGGTCGTGCGCGACCAAGGTCAGCGCCCGTGCGTGAGCAACCTGTAGACCTGCATCAGAAAATCAGTAGTCGCGCACGATCAGCTGCGCACGATCAGTGATCGTGCGAGGCAATGCTGATGAGCGTGCGGAAATAGCCAGACAGACTTTTGCAAAATGGGTATGACTGCGCACGATCGGCGGCGCACGAGTAGTGGTCGTGCGCGGTATGGCAAGTGATCGTGCGGAAGGTTCAAGACAGAGTTTTCACAAATGAGACCGGGCTGCGCACGATCAGTGATCGTGCGCTAGGAGGTCGATGGTCGTGCGTGGGTAAAAATGCACGACCACTGCCTCCTTTGCCAAAAATAGTGAAACGCCTATCCCGAATGCCCTCACGATCCCCAAACCTGCAGGAAAACTGCACGGGACATCGATCGTGGCAGCCACAGTAAACAGTAATAAACATAGCAAGAAAGTAAATGCACACAAGCACAGAAAATGGGCTAAAAAGGTGCACAGGGCGTGGAAAACCGCAGCGAACCAAAAGGAGTGCAAATGACGCTAAACGGTGTGCAAAGACAAGAAAATAAGCCCAGATGAGTCCGCAAATAGGTATAAAATATGGACTCATCACACCCCCAGACTTAACTGTTTGCGCGCCCCGAGCAAACAAAACCTAAGCAGACGGGGAAAATGAACTAGCTAAGAAAGAAATTGCAGAACGGAGTACCATGCGAAGTCGCATGCTCGCGTGCATAAAAATAAAGTAGAGGAAATTCTTAAGTATACAAAATATTTTATAGTTTTCACAATGCGTAACAAAAATTTATTATTACTCCAAAGTAGAATCACGGTGAATCATCCGATCTTACGCAGGGAGAAAGTAGACAGGCCACTAAGGTGAGCATTGCAGAAGACTGGGGCTCAAGATTACCCCCAAAGGAATCCACCAATGTCGGAAACCATAAGCTTGCCCGTTCGCACTCTCTCCACGGCACTAGTCAACTCAAGCGCAAGTCCGTAGGACTTCGGGTAATAATGGGGCTTGGGTTACGGTGAGATAAACAATGATAAAAAGAAAGGCTATGCACCTAACCCAAATGAGCTAGCCAAAAAGAATCCCTCGGCAAACCACAATATAACCAGGTGCACCACACCCCCAGACTTGATTTGTACAACATAGGTGTGTGCACCGCCTACTCCAAATCCAAATCTCCTCAAATAAATATTTTCAATCAAACTTTTTCTTTTCTTTTTTTCTTTTTCTCTTTTAAATATTTTCTTTTTCTTTTTACAAAATCAGCACATTTTTCTTTTGGGCACAACCACATATCACAAATAAAAACACCATATCACAACCCAACATAAAATGTAAACTACTAAAGCTCGAATTGGGTGTGCGACTAGGATTGGCTATGAGGCTTTGGCGAATATAGTGGAGCTGAATCAAAAGAAGGGTAGGCACAAAGGGGCTAGCAAGGGCGATGCTAGGAATGGGTACAAAGCTCAACCGGGCCAAAAGGTGGCCTACATCACTCTCACACTAGACTAACCGAGTACTAATGCTTCAAGAATAGCTTGGGGCATGTTCTTAGCAACCGAGAAAGATAATCCTCCCGCCCGACTCAAGCAATACGAGTCTAGTGGCGGCTACACACATTCCTACGCTACCGTTTGATTCACACCGGATTCACCAACTTTTGAGTAGAATAAAAGAATTTACGCAGATAGAAAAAGATAAACTATAAGCATACAGAAAAATTAAATCTACTCAATTTTCTACACAAAACGAGAGCAGTTGACGAGAAACACAGCAAGGCCAACATTTTACTCCGTCGCACAATCCTAAACTAGCACAGAAATTTTCCAAATCGAACAAAGATACAGGTTCAACTCGTGACACGCAAACCGCTAAGCTCGCGCTCAAGTGGGTGCAGTGGTGTGCAACAGGAGTCTAACACAATGAAGCAACAAGGAAAACTACTGGCATGCGAAATTAAATGTGCTCGTGGAGTGCACAAGCGGCTTTTCCCCCAGACTTGAATGAAAACATAAGCAAGAAAAATAGACATTCGACCAAGGAATGAAATCTGAAGCGAGAGAGAGTACCAATGCTCCAAAGAGGGGAGCATGCCAGAAGATTGCGTGATGATTCGCGGGAGTTGCTGCTTCGCACAAAAGATAAGCTGAACCTGCGAATTAGGCCGAACAACAGAAAATACAAAAAAAGATAGAAAACATAAAATAAAAGAAAACATAAACAAGGCAACCAAAAGGTCCAAGCTTGGGTTGTCTCCCGAATAGCCCTTTTATTTACCGTCCTTAAGGTGGACCAAATACCTGTATTAGCAGTTGTATATAATGTTTATGCAGCAAAATAATAGCTACGAAATAGAAAGTGAAATAAGGTCCCAAAGCAACTAGGAAATTATGCAGGAAAAGCGAGGCAGAGCGGCAATCAGCTATATGCCAATTTGTGGTAAGTCTTTTCGGTGGAGAGCGAAGGAGAAGCAGAACTTTTCATAGGATCTTGAGGAGGGGATTTCCCTTGCTCAGATGGTGCGCAAGCGCTTGGAAGGAAGAATAACGCTTATCACGCAAGCGTTTGGCCTCCTTCAGCTTCTCAACCGATGAAGACCTCCAAGGAGTGGATTCCACAGTTTTCCCAGATTTTATGATCAATGGCATCATTTCCGGCACCGTGATGGCGATCGGATCAGCCCAAGCGACAGAACGCTTAGTACAGTCATGAATATTATTACAAGAATAACTGTCTAGGGATTTCTCCCGCATGGAATTAGAAATGTCATGCTCAACAACAGCATCGGTGGGAATTGGCACGTTCACCGTGTCTTTGGTGCACTCGAACATCTTCGTGGTCGATAAGTCATTCTTCTCATCGGTCGTCTCGGGCAATCCTCCCTTGGTTTTCTCATCTGAGGGTTGCCTTCAAAGCTTGGATTCCAAAATCTTCCTTGAGATCTGCACTACGTAGTGAAACGTCGTTTCGAACAAGAGAGGGGTGTACGGAAGTATCATCGAGGGTGAAATCATCAGCCGGCCAGGTGACGCGTCCTTTGGAAAAATCCAGGGATGCGCCACTGGCCGTCAGAAATGGGACACCAAGTATCGGAATGGAGTCATTTTCTTTTGGTCCCATGACCTGAAAATCAGTGGTAAAATGTTTGCCATTAACCTCGATCTCAACTTCCCTCACACCACCATCAGTATCAACCACATTACCATTAGCTAAAATAAGTGATTTCCGGTCTTCGATGTTTATTTGCAGTTGCATCTTCGCGACATCCTGCAGAGTGAGGATGTTGCTGGATGCCCCGGAATCACATAAAGCAGTAGTTTCAACATTGTTGATCATACAGCTAATCACGAGTTCGTTGTTATTCCCCAGCCTTTCCTCCCCAAGGCTTTTCCCTTGTTCATGGGGATTTTTTCGGTGTTGCTTGGGAGAGTACCAAGAGTGCGCTCGGAGACCATTTGAGCCAATTGGCCCAACTGTGCCTCGAGCTTACGCATTGAAGCGGCTTGGTTTGTCATGTTTGTCTGGGAAACTTCAACAAATTTTCAAACATTTCAGCCAATGAATTGGTTTTTTCGGCGGGGGGCCCTTGAGGATAATTCGGGTGGGGTGGCCGCGGCTAGCTTCCGGAGGCGGAGGCATCATATTGATGCTGCCCCGGTTGCCATCGTTGGCCCGGTGCGTTTTGATTCCACGAGAAGTTCGGGTGATTTCTCGCACCCAGATTATAAGCATTTCCATAAAGCGCACCCCTGTTTTGATTCGCGATAAAATTAACGGTTTCATTAGAGAAGGCGGGGTCATACATTACCTCCGCTCCAGGGCACTCAAAGCTATGATGATCGGTACCTCCGCATCCTTGACACGAAATGGCCAACACCGGAGGAGCAGCAGCGGGCCTAGATGCTTCCACAGCAAAGATTCCACTTATCCCACGGGGGGTATTCCTTCCTGCGGTCCAAAAGGCGCTGTGCGTGGCGGTGTCCTGCAGAACTCTCAAAGCATCCTCAGGAGCAAGGTTCATAATTGTCCCACCAGAGGCGGCATCAATCATGGCGCGGTGTTGAGGTTCGATGGAGAAGTAGAAGCATTCCACGAGATTCCACGTTTGGAATCCGTGGTTGGGGCACTTCCGCAGCAACTCATTGAAGCGCTCCCAAACTTCCGCTAAACTCTCTTGGTCATTTTGCCTGAAATTAGCGATGGCGCATCTCAAACTCACAATACGGTCAACCGGATGGAATTTAGCTAGAAACTTTGTGGTAAGAGCCTCCCAGGTTGTGGCCGTTCCAGGAGGAAGGGCATGAAGCCATGACTTGGCCTTGTCACGTAGAGAGAAGGGGAAGAGACGGAGCTTGACCGTATCGTCTGGAATCCCAGCATAACGGAAAGTGGCACAGATTTCTGAAAAGTCTGCCAAGTGTAGATGGGCATCCTCCGTGGCCATTCCGGAGAACTGTGCGTTGTTCCGGATGATGTTAAGAATTGCTGGTTTGATCTCGAATTGTTGGTTTGCGATCGCCGGTCCGAACCCAGGGTAAATGCTCCCTATAGTGGGGGTAGTGTAATCTCTCATGGTTCGGACATGCGGCGGATGCACCTCATTCTCATCCCCGTTCCGGTTATCATGGAGGTTCCCTCCAACACGAACTCCGTTGTCATTGTTCAACTGATCTCCCATTGTGATTGGATTGATTGCAGCGGCATGCCTTTGTGCACGAAGAGTTCGCTCGATTTCAGGATCGTAAGTAACGAGATCTCTTGCAGCACGTCCCTGCATCCACTGAAGCAACAAATCAAAGAAACAAAAATCAAAAAAATCTAACTCTTATACCAATACTTCCAGAAATCATGATCGTTCAACAGTTGCATTCCCCGGCAACGGCGCCAAAAACTTGATGCGGGTAAAATACGGCAAGCGTACCGGTCGCACAAGTAATAAAGTTGGGAATGAATCCCCGGATGTCGGTCTCTTGAGGAATGCAATTGGCGTCGAACGATTTAGAATCTAAAACTATCGTTATGAGAGTTAATTGAAATAAACAGAAAAAGAAAGGGGCTTTGGTTGGTGGTCTTACGACCGATTACACTAATGTAAACTATGCGGGTCGCAATCACCGCTTCTCAAGGCGAGATGGATGTAGCGGCCACGATGCCGTACTTCGATTGGCGAGTGGACGGAAGTCTAGCGAGGGAGGTGATTAGTGCGGAGCGAGCTTGAGTGAAACGAACGTGTGGAGTGGAGCGAGATGGAGCGAGGCGCATCAAAGAATAAATCTCACGAGATTGAAGATCCACCGCGATTGTTGGCCGGAGGTGCGGGTTGTCAATCCGCTTCCAAGCGCAGTCCGAGGAGGGCTTCCGGTACCACCGAGCTGTCACCTCGAGGGCCTGTAGCTCCGTTCTCTAGGTATGCTTCGTCTTCTTCCTTGGTGGAAAGCTCAGAGAAGAATGCTTCAATGGCCGGGAGGATCACCGGAGGATGCGGAATGCTTCGGAATCACCGGAGAAGGTCCTCCCGTTGGTAGGAATGAAGGTGGAGGTGAATGGAACTGCTGGAGGGCGAAACGGCAGACTGGTGAAGGTTCCGTAACGATTGCTCTCGCCCTAATTCGCGGAACAGCGTTATTTATAGCTTGCAGAATAAATAGGGCGCACGACCACTGGCGCACGACCAGTGGTCGTGCGCGACCAAGTTCAGCGCCCGTGCATGAGCAACCTGTAGGACCTGCATCAGAAAATCAGTAGTCTGCGCTTGTATCAGCTGCGCACGATCAGTGATCGTGCGAGGCAATGCTGATGAGCGTGCGGAAATAGCCATACAGACTTTTGCAAAATGGTATGACTGCGCACGATCGGCGGCGCACGAGCCGTGGTCGTGCGCGTATGGCAAGTGATCATGCGGAAGGTTCAAGACAGAGTCATTTCACAACAAATTAAATGAGGGCACGGGTGGCGCCGATCAGTGATCGAGCGCAGGAGGTCAATGTCGTGGTGGGTAAAAACGCCACCACTGCCTCCTTTGCCAAAAATAGTGAAACGCCTATCCCGAATGCCCTCACGATCCCCAAACCTGCAGGAAAACTGCACGGGACATCGATCGTGGCAGCCACAGCAAACCGTAATAAACATAGCAAGAAAGTAAATGCACGCAAGCACAGAAAATGGGCTAAAAAGGTGCACAGGGCGTGGAAAACCGTAGCGAACCAAAAGGAGTGCAAATGACGCTAAACGGTGTGCAAAGACAAGAAAATAAGCCCAGATGAGTCCGCAAATAGGTATAAAATATGGACTCATCAGGGCCTCCCCTCCACTCTCTAGAATCCTTTCTTGAATTCCGTCTTCTTCTGCAATATTTGGATGACCTCGTCCACAATCAAGCCCATAGATACAAGCTCGTATATGAGATCGCTTCTCTACTAATCATTTGGGAATGACTCATCGTGAATCTGGAGAACCGGCAAGGTCTGAGGGGCATCTGGAGCAGGTGTCGCGGCCAATGGCAGTTTCTGATCCTGAACATGTTGATGGCCTCGATATGGTATCTTATGTCAGAAATTCCTTCACCTTTGAGCAGGGGGCTGATACTCTAGATGAGGGGGCTTTAATGAACGATGAGTTACAAAGGAGTCCGCCACATCCCTTCCTTCTTCAGACCTAGCTGCCAAAGATAAATTGTAGGTAGGGTTGGTGATTTCTCCTTAGATAAAACTATTTACTAGAGCGATCATTTCCTGGTACGTTGCATGTTCTTTCGTGGTTGCTTTGAATTTCAGCGGACATTCCCTACGTCCATTGATTAAGGTAACTTTGTAAAATTCTGGGTCCAAATTTTTTACTCCCAGAATTTCCTTCTGAAAACGTTCAACGAACCGTTCCACTGATTCATTGTCTTTCTGCTTGATCTTGAAAAGGGCAGCTGGACCGCTCTTCCTCCGCTTGGAAGTAGCAAATCCCAACATGAGCTCTCTACGAAGCTCTAAGAAATAGGCAATTGACTGTTATTTTACTCGTGGAACCATTCTCTTGCCTGACCATCGAATGTGGTTACCAAGAGTTTGCACTTCATGGCATCTATGAAGCACCTCAGAGCACGACGTCTTCAAAGGCATGTAAATGAGTGATTGGATCGGTTTCCTCAGTACATAAGGGCATGCGAGGCTCTCGAAAGTTGTTCAGAGCCGGATCCCATCAAATCTTATCCATGAAGGGAGAGGGATCTTCACTTTTAACTAGAGCAGAGGTTGCGACTGACCGCGCGACCTGACAATCTTTTGAAAAATCAAGCCTGCGAGTTGGGCTCCCCTCAGCTGCTTCACGGAATAATTCCATGAATGAAGCGAACTTATCCTCTTGAGGTGGCAGAGTAGCAGTGGATTGCATAGGCTTGTTGGCTGGTTTAGAGGGTGCTGCCACTAGCACCGGGTGAGATGGCGTGTTTCCAGGAGTTACTGCGGGCTGGGGCGCTAATAGCTGGGTGATTGTGTTTGTGGACTGTCTGATCGCGTCGAGGCACTGATTAGTCTCCCTTTGAGACCATTAGGCCTCCGTGCGAGATTGTTCAAGTGCATCCCATAATGTATCTGAAGAGCTTGAGCGGTAAGAATGAGCTGGGTGATAAGAGGATTGGCGGTCTGACATCGCTATCCCTAGATTTCAGCAATTACTTGAATTTGAAGGCCGCCTGTTGAATTTTGATGTGGGAATTACACCTCTGATCCCTACAAATAGAAAAGAGGAGGAAACTATAAGTAAATGTTTACTAACGGTAAAGGGCACGACTGTCATGGTCACAGATCGCGTTGACAACATACTTCGCCCACCGCAGAAAATGCAACTCTTGTGGTGGTCTTTCCTTTGATTAATATAAAGTGTTTACTAGGAAAATACAGCGCAGAAAATATCTAGTTGTCTACCTTAATCACCTAGAGGGGGGTGAATAGGTGAGTTTTGCGTCTTTTGCGGAAATAAAAAACTTAGAGGGATTTTATACAGAAAAAATCATGCATTTAACCAGAAGGCAAAAGGAGTTTATAGTTGTTCCCCAACCTTTGGTGTCATACACTATTCTACTTAACCAATATAGCAACAACTAGGACTTGGCTACTTCACTATATTCGGATTGAAAAGCAATCCATTAACAACCTCGGCAAGGCCAAGCTCCTACAAACAAAAGTAAAAACACACTCCTACAAACTCGATCCGCTAAAATGAGATCTACACTCAAAAGAAAAATCTTCCTACAATCTCAGAGACAAAGCACCTACTAGAATTGAAATAAAGTTTTACAACAGTAATACTTCACAAATCTAGATCTAAAATCTTCAAACTTCTTCCCTCTTGAGAACTAAAAATCTTGATGAAGATGTTGAGGAAGAAATCTTGAGAGAACACGATCTAAAATTCTTAATATTCGACACGATCAAATAGATGATTGGAAAAACATGAATCAGAGATCTGTCGAATCTATTCTTCTATTGAATCACTAGATCGAGGAAGAAGCTTCAAAGAAGAATGATGAATGTGGCATGCAGCTTTTCCCGATATTGAACTTGCGACGATTCAGACTTAAGATTATTATTAGCATTAACATTAGGGTTAGCGAACCCATCAACAAGACTATATATAGACTTTTTCTAATGGTCTGAAATCATTTAAGGAATGAAGATCAATCATGTTAACATGGATAAACATTTGAAATCTCGTTCGACGAATTATGAAACCGGTTCGACGAATGAAATCCCATTTGACGAATTATGAAATCCATTCGACGAATGAAATCCCGTTCGACGAATTATGAAATCCATTCAATGAATGAAATCCCGTTCGACGAATTTGAATGAAATTTGTTCGACGAATTACAAACTTTGTTCGACGAATGAAATTTCGATCGACGAATTGAAGTTTGAATTTTCAGAAACTGAATTCTTCGAAAGGATTAAAAGTCTTCAAAAAGAACTTGTCTTTTCAAAAAATGGCTTGGCCTTTTTCGAAGAAGGCTTTACGCATAATTTCTTTGAGCTTAATACAGATTTTTCAGAAGAAGATTTTTCTTTTCGAAAACATCTTGTCTTTCTCGAAAAATGAATTTGATTATTCTAAAATAGTATTCTTTTTTCGAAAGATGAAATTTGTTTTTCGAAAACATCTTCTGGGCATTTTTCGAAAAATAGAACTTAGAAGCTTTTGAGAGTTTTTAGATAAATCATTAAGTTTTTGATAACTATACTTCTTGCTCGATAAATTAACTTAGACTTTTCGAAAACACATCCTCTTTTCGAAAAATGTAGTTAAGAAATTTTAGAAAAATTTCTTTTCCTCTTTCTTCAAAGATCAGCAACCCTTTCTTTTTTAATGCTTTAGTACTTGAAAATGAAGTGCATCCCAATAGAGAGGCTATACATGAGCAAACACCATTGATCACATAATGAGAGATTACATTGCATGATCCTATGTTTGGTGACTCACTGTAAGCTGACATTGGTCTATACTTAGAAATAATGAACTGCAAGCACTCAACTAAAAGATGACATCAAATATAAACTTAATTCATCTTAGTTTAAGGGTGACGTCACATAAATCTAGGTTATTGTGGATAAAATACCCAATAATCACCCCCTATTTGTAGAAGTCAGAACCCTCTACACTAAGGTGAATTATATCAAGATAATTAAATAATTAACTAACAAGTACAATAGTAATTGCAATGTCAGAAGAAGTAATGTATCATCAAAATTCATATATATATATATATATATATATATATATATATAAAATTGTCCATAGAAGAGTCATGGTGTACAACATTTCATAGCACTGAAAATCATGGGTCACTAATATTGCTATCTGTGTTGTCGTTCCCTTTTCTCTTATTATCTCTTTAGATAGTTGTAGGGCTTTGGATAGTACTTCAGAGGCCGAGGGGCACCTGGATTGTTTTGTCCAAGTATTCTATCATGTATTCTTCTTTTGGTCATAGAAGTTTCATATTCTTATCATTCCTTGTGGGTGTAGTGCTCATCTCTATTTCCATTGAGTTACACAACCAACCTCAAAGTGTCTAGAATGAGAGACTTGGAGGTCGGTCTTTACACTTCAGTAAATTCTTGTTTTTTTCTTTTCTCACCTTCTTGAGTCGGGATGGATGGGCTAGCAGAGGCGCCGTCACCATATTTCCTTTTCTTAAGAATTGAAGTTTCTGGAGGTGGATTTTTAGGAATCTCTGGTTCAATCCAAACATGGGAGTACTCTGCAGGAGGGTCTTCATAATCTTCAGATCTGGGAGAGAATGTAGGAATCTGGGCAATAGGCTGCTGGATAGTTGGATTAAGATGAGGAGGTGGAGATGCATTTGGATCGACTTGGAAGTTGGGAAAAATTTGATTGTGCATCCAAACTGAGGTATCAGAGGTATGAAATTTAGCATTAAAGATCTGAGTCTGTAAATCAGTACTTATCTCTTTTAGCTTGGCTTCCTATTGGGTATTCATGTCTTTAGAGGCTTTTAATAAATATTCTTTGACTTTTTCCTCCCCTTTCTGACTTATATAGATAGGGTGCATATAGCCTATTCTTTCAATTTACCAACTTCTTCATAAGTCTTGAAGTTGTGCTCTTGAGCTTTCTTCTCCAATTGAATCTGATTGTTGGCTAGAGTGACTGATTGTTCTATGACTTGACCAATACTGGTGATGTTATGTTCTAGAGCCTTGCAACCAATTTGGAGCAGTTGTTTGAATGTATCAATATTTTGCTGAATTTCAGCAAAGCCTCTGCTCATATCTTTTTCAAGAGTAGTTACTTTGTCTGTTACTTCTTTAAGAGATTTGTCAATATACTCTCTTTGGTTTATTAACATGAGTTCAATTTTACCCAAAAGGGTATCATCAAGAATAGATGGAACTGGAGTAGGAGGAGGTGGTATTGCTTGAACTGTCCATACAGTAAATGCTTCAATAATAACAGAACTTTTGCCTCTTTGGAAAGAAGGCAGTACATCCCCTTCCTCACCAAGAATTCTCGGGAGGGGGAAGTCAATGCTCCTGATAGAAGGTTCAACAGGGTCTTGAATTATTTCTTCAACATCAGAGAGGATGATCTCATTCTCCCCTTCAATATGTACCTGGGGCTGAGAGTCATCAGTAATCTGTTCAGGAGTTTTGGAAGATTGAGCATTTACAGTCTTTTCAGGAGATATTAACAGAGGATCATCTGAATTTTGTTCTTCTATCATCATGTCAATGTCAGCATCAGTAGATATGACTCTTGCAATCACATGATCATCAGAGAACTCTTCCTCATCAGAGGAATAATCAATATCCATGTTTTAGCCACCATCAAGCAGAGAAGTGCTCTTCTCAGCAGTGTCATCATCTGCAGTAGCTATCTATGGAATCTTTTTTTTGAGAGCATCTTACTATAGCTCTTATTCTAGAACTTCAGATGCCTGGACGTCTTTAAGAACTTTAGGAGCGGGCTCACACTCAGCAGCTGAACTAGATATACCAGCTATATCAGTGTGAGGAGGAGATGGGGTCTTGTCCTCATCAACAACTTGTCTTTGAACTTCTATAGCATGTCTTGGTTTGGAAATCCTAATTTCCCATCTGCTTAGGGAGGCGAGGGTAACTTTCTTGAGCTGGTGGACAGAAATACATTTAGATAAGTCGAAGAACGCTGGGTGGAGTTGATGGAGATATAGAGTGATGATTCTTGGATAATTGGGAGATGTTATGCTTTCCTTAATTTTATCAAAAATCATTTGTACCTAATGGAACTTCTAATGATAGATTACATCAATCATCATGTTGAAGAACTCTGAGGATATATATTTAAGACAGTTAGTTTTGCAAAGTAGAACCTTTCCTATAATGTATGCCAGCAACTTGCTCTCTGAATTCATGCGCGGTCGTCGAATGGATGTGATGGACTAGGAGAGACCATAGTATGATATTGCCCTGGAGTAATCGGGTTCTTCTAGGTAATCTTCCTCGTCGATTATGGGCAGTTTCAGAAGCTATGTTATAGAGGATGACTTGATCTTTAACTTTATATTTTTACTGAAGTTTTCAAAATCTTCCCACTTCTCTTTATCTTTGCATTACGAAAAAACTCTTCAACATCTAGAATTAGTACCTTGCATGGTTGATCTAGAATGAATGAGAGGCCGGCAGCTTCAAGAAATTGGATTACATTTCGGAAATCAACGGAGAGTTCGGCGATTCCAGCACGAACAAACTCGCTTTCGAACCCTATTTTCACTATAGGATCCATGTATTATAGAGACTAAAGGATTTCTGACTTGCGGGTGAAGAACAGTGCAGTTTTTTGGGAAGAACGGCGGAGTCGAATCGGCGAAAGTGAAGCGGCGGAAAAATATTGGAGTTCTTCAAAAAGTTCTTTTTAAAAAGGTAGGGAGTTGGATGTTCTATGGACCATCCTATATATATATTAAATTAAGAATTTTGAAAATATATGGACAGGTGTACATGAAAGGGGGTTCGAACTAAAATTTTTTTGGCAAGGATGGTTTGATGTTTTTCGAAAGGTAGACGTCATTTCGCGAAAGAGATATGAGATTTTTTGAAAAGAGGGAAGAATTTTCCTTGAACTCCTATAGTTTTTCGAAAAGGCCAATGGTTTTTCAAAAAAGACAAGGTATTTTTCGAGAAATCCTGATGTCTTTTTGAAAAATCCATAGAGCTTTCCGAAAAAATCCGTGTTCTTTTCGAGAAATCTATGTAACTTTTCGAGAAATAGAGGTTCTTTACGAGAAATGCAAGTCCTTTTCCGAGAAATGCAATTCTTATCTTGAACATTCCGGACTATTTCTTGAGTGAGAATTCCTTTGGCATTCTCTAAGTGGCTGATGCTGAATCTTCACTTCACTTTGATTGAGCTTTTCGAGACTCCTTGTTAAGTATACCATGTTCTTTATTGAAGAATGAGAACTTGCCTTCGTCCAGCGGGTTCGTTAAAATGTCTACAATTTTCCTATCTATGGGAACATACTGAAGGTTGATGTCCCCATTCTCCTTATGCTATCGAATGAAGTGGTATCTCAATTCGATATGCTTCATCCGGCTATGAGAGACTGGATTTTGGTGATTGCTATACCGCTGGAGGAGTCACAGAACATGGGAATTTCCCTGAACATCAAGTTATAGTCTTCAAAATGATTCTTGATCAAGAGAAGTTTTGCGTAGCAACTGCCTATAGAAATATATTCTGACTCGGCGGTTGACATTGTAACATAATTTTGCTTCTTGCTACTCCAAGAAATGAGTCTTCTTCTGAGGAATTGGCAATTCCCGGAAGTGTTCTTTCTATCATCTTTTCTACCTCCAAAGTCTGCATCTAAAAATCCAATTAGTTCATTATCATTATTTCTTGGGTACTATAAGCCAAGATTTGGTGTACCCTTTAGGTATCTCAAAATTTGCTTAACAATAGAGTAATGAGATTCTTTGGAGTTCACCTTATATCTAGTAAACACACATGTTGAAAACATTATGTCAGGCCTGCTAGCTGTAAGGTAGAGCAAGGATCCAATTATGCTCTTGTACTTGGTTTTTCGAAAGGTTTTCCTTTTTCATCCTTGTCCAGAGACATAGCTAAAACCATTGGAGTCCTCATAGAGGTTGCATTCTCCATTTCTAATTTCTTAACCAACTCCTTAGTGAACTTTGTCTTAGAGATGAAAATTCCATCTTCAGATTGTTTCACCTGAAGTCCTAAGAAATACATAAGCTCACCCATACTACTCATTTCAAACATCCCTTGCATAAATTTGGAAAACTTCTTGCAAATGTTGTCATCAGTAGAGCAAAAAATATTGTCATCTACATAGATTTGCACTAGCAAAATCTTGCCTTTTACTTCCCTAAGAGATAATGTCTTATCTATTTTTCCCCTTGTGAACTTGTTCTCAAGAAGAAAGTTAGACAGAGTTTCATACCAAGCTCGTAGAACTTGTTTTAAATCGTACAATGCTTTAAATAATAAGTAAACATGATTAGGATCGTTAGGATTAACAAAACCTAGTGATTGTTTCGCATATACTTCCTCCTTTATATCACCATTGAGGAAGGCCGACTTCACGTCCATTTGATAGAATGTAAAGCCAATAAAGGCAGCATATACGAGGAACAACCTGATTACTTCGAGTCTTGCCACTATAGTATAGGTTTGATCAAAATCAATCCCTTCTTCCTGTCTGTATATGTTAGCTTCGAGTCTTGCATTGTTTTTTACTATGATTCCATCTTCATCCATCTTATTCATGTAGACCCATTTTGTTCCAATAACATTCTTGTCTTTAGGTCTATGTACAAGCTTCCAAAATTAGCAGCGCTTGAATTGATTTAGTTCTTCTTCCATTGCAACTATCCAAGATACATCTTGGTTTGCTTCTTTGAATTTCTTTGGTTCAACCTGCAAAAGAAATCTTAAATGCAAATTTTCATTAGTAGTACCTCTTCGATTTCGTATACCATTACGAGGATCTCCTATTATTTGATCAATCATTTGATACTTCAAGTGTCTGAGATCTAGAGTCCTTACATCCAGAGCTTTCACTATTTCTAGGGGTTCCTCTTCCACTTGGATGACTTCTCCATCTTGGTGATCTTCTTCTCCAATTGAGGTTGGATGAGTGATCTTGATGAACTTTTGACGGCTATCGTCAACTTCCTCATCCAAGCTTAATTCTATCAGCCTTGAACCTGCATCTTCAACAAAAACACTGGAAGTGCTGCTATGTAGCAGGCTCATCTCATCAAATAAAACGTTAATGGACTCTTCTAACACCAAAGTTATCTTAAAAAAATTGTATAAGCCTTATTATGGCTACTATAACCTACGAAAATACCTTCAAAATATGTTTCTCCAAACTTTGTATGATTATATTTCCCATTATTAAGTTCATTGCTTTTGTAGCCAAATATCCTAAAGTAGGACAAAGTCAGTCTTCTTCGTTTTAGTAGCTCATAGGGAGTCTAACGATGATTCTTGTTGATCAACGCTCTGTTTTGCACGTGACAAGCTGTATTGACAGCCTCAGCCAAGAAGTACTCTGGTAGAGTGGAGTCTGTCAGCATTGTAATACATGTTTCAATGAGTGTTCTATTCCTTCTCTTTGCAACTCCATTTTGTTGTGGAGTACGTAGGGAGGAAAACTCATGAAAGATACCTAGACTTCCACCGAAGTCTGTCATGACACTAGATTCAAATTCTGTTCCATGGTCACTTCTAATTCTGACCAGTGAAGAGTTTAATTTGTTTTGGAATTGCCTGACAACGTTCGTGAACACATCAAAAGTATCTAACTTTCATTTCAGAAAGAACACCCAAGTAAAACGTGAGTGAGCATCAACAATTACCAGCGTATATGACATACCTCCTAAGCTATGAACTTGCATTGGACTGAATAAGTCCATGTGCACTAAATACAAGCACCTTGAGGAATATTTATCGGCAAAGCCCTTAATGGTAGCCCTTGTCTGCTTGCCCATTTTGCATGCGTGACATGGACTCTCTTTAATGCACTTAATAGTAGGTGTGTCACGTACTAGTTCTTGAGAAAATAACATATTAATAGTTTTGAAATTTATATGTGCTAGTCTCTTATTCTATCAGTCACAAAGAGATGCACTATGTTTTGCAACAAAACACACTAGGGTTCTAAACATAAAAAATTAAAGCAAAATATTTCTACTCCTAGTGACTATTAATATCATCTCCATAGTAGAGGCTGATATTATAAAACACTGATCTTTAGAGAATGTTACAATAAATCCTTTATCACATAATTAACTTATGCTAATTAGATTATATTCCAATCCTTTCACATAAGCAGCACCAGTGAATGAGACTATACCGTTAGAAATTATACCGTAGCCTTTTGTAATTCCCCGGTCAAAGCCACCAAAGATAACCTTTTTACTGTCTATGACTGGAGTGATATTTTGAAGTAGGCTTCTTATCCCGGTCATATGTCGAGGGTATCCACTATCCAAATACCAGATGGGAATTTTGTTGGCCTTTGGACAAACCTGCAAGATAGGATCAGTTTATAATAGGAACCCAAACGTATTTGGGTCCTTGGTTATTTGTAAGCATACTCCCCCTAAGAGTGTTAACACTACGAGTGGTCTGCCTCAAATGATTAACTTGAGGAGTTTAATAGTTTCTGGGATTAAACCAGCATTCCCAGCAAAGTGACCAACTTTGTTACAACACAAACAATAAAGCTTATTGTATCTTTTCCAAGTCTCCTGCTTGACTTTTTGATTGTGGGGTCTAGCAGGAGAGACATATATAGAGGTAGAACCTTTTTGATAATGGTGGTCACATGGTCTCTGCACCTCCTTTGGTTTAGGTACAACAGGCTTGGCTTTCGGTGCCTTCTTAATATTATGGCCATGAACATATGGACCATAGTTCTATAGAGTGATCTCTTCATAAGGTACCTTGAACGCACTTTCACCATAGTTTGGGGGACGGTTCCATCCTTGGTAGTGTGACTTAGGCTCTACATAAGTAGGTCTGGTAAAATGACCGTAGGATGACTCAAAATCAAACTCATTCGTTGGAAGATTATCTTTTTAAATATTGTTTGATCTAGAGGGGTCTACCCTTTCTCTATGGCTAAGGCTTTCTTAGCAGCCTTATTTTTTCTTTTGGCCTTATTCCACCAAGAGGATTTGTTAGGAGAAGCTACATGGACTAAGCCAACTCCTTTAGCCTGAGTTGAGAATTTAACAACCAATGGAAGGATTGTCTTTGGCTTGGAGAAACTTTCAACAAGTTTTTTTTAGCCGCAAGCTGTTCTTCAAAGTTCTTGATGATTATCTCTTTCAGGTTAAGATTCTTGAGTGCATTGTTATATTATTTGAGTTATAGTGGTTCCCCAACCTTGGGTACGTCCACTCTCTACCTCACCAATCTAGCAACACTCTAGACTTGGCTACTTCACTATATCTCGGATTGAAAGCTGTAAGACCCCTTTTTTTAACCACCGGGGTCTTATTCCCAAAACTGCTACTTTGTTGTGACACCAACACACCCGGAAAGTTCGTCACTAAAAAACACTGATCCCGCCGGCCATACAGATTGAAGAAGAGTAGAATAATATAAGAGTAAAATAAAACTCAAATACTGGTACACAAAAATCACATGAATATAAAATAAATCTCCACGAAGGGAGAGTCCACAACAATGATAAATCTGAGTACTAATAAGAGGGCTCCTACCTGATACATCATGATCCTCACTACAAGTCACTCAACGCGGAAGAAAATTTATAATAACTACTAATGATCGGGACTCCCTATTATTGCAGCCTGAACTCCTATGGTAGACTGTCCCATCTCCAAGCGCACCAACTTCTTGGGCTGCATCTCCCGGTTCGGCTCCACGATCCCCTAAAATGATGTGATCAATGACCGTTAGTCTTAAATACTAAGTCCTATCATTCCCCACCCCTCATCCATGGCTCCTAGGAACCGAGCAGGCTGAAGGAAACGGAAGGTTTTTACGGTGGAAAGTAGCAAAAGTAAGCAGGAGGCGGCGGAACTAGTCTATCATGAGTATATAATCACAACAAGTATAAGTATGCAGTAGTAGGTAAGCAGTATGAGTATACACAAGAACAAGTGAGCAAGTAAAAGTACAAAGAGATAAACTAAGTGAGTAACCATGACCTATAGGAATGCCCATACAAACCTTTAATCCAAGGGGTCGTTTTGCAAGGCCTATTGCATAGAGAGTCACATATCAATTTATATAATTGGTGTCAAAGGTTATATAAAATGATCATGACATCTCGTGCATGCATGCCATTATATGAACATGCAAGTGCAACACACACATCCGAATCTATACACACAGACCTTTAGTTCCCCCTTTCCGGAGCCTAACCTCACAAGATACCTCTGTAGTGGAAGACGGAAGCGGTGGGTTGGGCCTCGCCCACCTCTAAACTGGTATCAGCACTACCAGTCAGACCTATCATATGCCTCAACACTGGTGCACTAAGCAAAGCTCCTGCGTACTCTAGCCGGCTGGCGCGCCAGACCTTATTTGGCTAAGTGGTAAACCACACTTGTTGAGTCAATGTATGTGTGTCGGTGCGATGACTCTCCAATAATGAAGACCCACCACCTTTTTATTTTATGCACAAGCAAAATTAATATATTCTCCCACCGAGCCAAAGCTCCTCATACTATCTCATCCATCACAATTATCTACCGAGCCATCGTCTCCCCGGGCTAACCTTCCCATTACCAAAACAACCGAGCCTACCGCTCGTGAGACCCAACATAACTCCCATAACATCGGGGAGTGTGAGTGTAAGTGTAATCCTAGTTATACTACTTTATCTTAAACCTTGATTATTCTTATGGTTTAGGTTAGCCTAGGACTGCCCAAGGTATTCCCGATGAAGGGCTCTTACAGGGCACTAGAAACTATGATGGTAGGTGAAGCCCATCATTCCCTTTAGCAAGGCACTTACTATCATTAGTTATTACCCAATTCCCGATCACTTCTAATATTATACTAGATCTAACCCTAGGTTATTTTGACTCTCTCTCCCTCCAAAGGAAAGACGATCTTTCGTCGATTCCGAGCACCTCTTAACACTAGTCAACCCAGCACTCTCCTCATCATGACTCCTAATGAAGCTCTCTTTTTCACCTTACCAAGTCAGTAAACTATTAACCCCATCTCCCTATGTCCATTTCACATGTTATTACAATTTCCACAACTTGACTAAATGCACACCAACATAAGCTATATGATGTGCATGAAAGGAGGTACTCCAAATTTTCATCCAAAAGCCCTGAGATATTTATTATTATTCTATCATGACACATTTAGCCTAAATCCAAAAACTTATAATTTTCCTAGTTAATTTGCCGTTTATTAAATTTTCCCAAACATTAGGCTATGGATATTTTTGAGCAAGAAGTACAAGATTTCCTTAGGTTGTGGGCACCCAAAAATTATGAACATTATATGATAGCCAAATAACAGTGAATACCAAATTTTACTGATTTTTATAAATGTAATAACCCCTAAATAAATAATTTAAGGTAATTCAAATAATTAGAGTTTATGAAGGGAGTACCATAAATCATTGTCAAAAAATTATATAACAATTACTAGAGCCTTATAATGATCATAAAACATTACTGACTAAATTTCATGTGATTCCAATGTTAGTGAGCTTTGTAGAAAATACATCAAATAATTCCATTAAAGTGTACTTTTAGAAGAAACTTTCTTATAAACTCATCCAAATAACCTGTAATAATTTTCTAGGCTTTATTAGGCCCTAAAACTTTCTCTGGCCAAGTTTACAATTTTACAGCAAGATATTGTATTTATTATCTTTTTTCCAAAATAAGGTGCACTAGTTCACTTTACACATAAAGTACTAAGAGGAAATGCCCAAAAAATCTAAATAATTTACTAGTGCATCTAAATGATATTTAATCAGCATTACCAATGTTTCAAAACATTCTAAGTTAATTTAACCATGGTTACTTGAAGGGGCAAGATGAATGTTATATCTATAAGAATTAGCTACTATTTTCTACACATCCTCTAATAAATTTAAGATGTCATTGTCACTATAAAATTACTCCTACTAAAATCTCATGAAGATCGAAGATCATATGCCCCTTCAATATTTTCATAAAAGTTATAGACCTAAACTATCCCTAATTGGTCTAAGTTATGTGCCTAAGTCTAAATGTCACCAAATTCCTTCCTAGGGCTATTTAGCATCTAAGGATTGCATGGAATAAACCCCAAGTCCATACATGGACATATCACACCATGTCCTTCACAATCCCCCAAAATTCCTCCTTAGGGTTTGAACAAGGGTCATAGGGAAAATCAACCCTAATCCACCCAAACTACATGTGAGGGTGTTTAATGTCACAACAAATCATCTGCCCCAGTTTCAACCTATGTTGAGGTGATTTGGTCACTCACTACCACAAGGGACATTTTAACCTAATTAACCCTTTTTGGCCTAGGCTAGGCTTTACCAAATTCCACACCAAATCATCTCCAAATGGGATGAAATTTTATACAGAGTCCTATATTGACCCAAAGGACCTCTCACCAAAATTTTGAGGATTTGGAGGTCATTAGACTCTCTAATTAAATAATACATGGTTTATTAAATTTTTAAAAAAATATAAGAAAATGTTTTCCAAAAATTCATATTTTTGGATATGTTATAGATCTGGACATGAATGACTCATGGTCTAAATTTCAAGTTATTTGGAGGTCAGGATTGAAGGGCGCACCCCAAACAATCTATGATCAACCCAAAGTATAGACCTCACTAATTTGAGTGTTGTGATCTGACATGTTCTCCCAATTGGTTCAAATTAATTTTAAAATAAACTAGACCTATAGTGCTACAACTTTCATGTAGATTACTTTTACTCTAGGGTGCCCGAAGTATTTTTAATAATTAATTTAAAACAGCCCAATAACTGTGATAGAAAATGAAATAAAATGAATTAATATATAATCATTGCACGAATCTAAAGCATAATCGGATGGCCCTGACATTGTATCCTTCCTCCAGCCAGGGGCCGTTATTTTACTTACTTGGAGA
This sequence comes from Platanthera zijinensis, assembly GCA_039513925.1. Lineage (NCBI taxonomy): Eukaryota > Viridiplantae > Streptophyta > Magnoliopsida > Asparagales > Orchidaceae > Platanthera > Platanthera zijinensis. The sequence continues at coordinate 119,388,502 of CM077090.1, forward strand.
ATATTCCAATTCCATTTTCCAGCCAACCAGCCTCCACCCTGGTCGGCCACCACCACGACAACCTCCATTGAGGGTGGGGATATCGCTGGGCGGTGGAAGGCTACCGGAGGGGCAGTTTTCGGTGAACCTGAGAGGTGGAAAAACATGGAAAATTCTGAAATTTTCCTCTCCCAATCGGGCTCAATTGAGCCCAAATTCTCTCCTAAATGATTTAAGATTCTATCCCACGAAGAGAGAAGTAGAGGAGGACCTTAGTGGAGGGTTGGAGTCGGGTCAATCGTCGTGCCACCATTTCCGGCAATGGAGCTTTCGGTTATCTGCAAAAAAACTACCAAAATGCTCGGCTCCTTAAATGGAATAGTGGAAATGAATGCTATGGGTCTAGGGATGCTTTTAAGATTGCTAAGGGGGGAAGAGGAGTGGCCATGGCATCAAAGCCATTAATGGTCAGTGAAGGCTCATTTCGGCAAAGGTGGGTTCACTGCACCCAGCTAGTGAAAGGGACTGGAAATTCCCTTGATCTCCCCCAAATTGACCAGGGAGGAAGATTCCAGCAAGAAGAGAGGGCCTTTGGCCTTCTAAGCCATGAATGGCCTTTACTCCCCACTTTCTCTCTCCTCCATTAAAGGGGAAAATGGAATTTTTCTCTCTCCTAGTAATCAAGGCCGAATTTGTTGACTACTCCAGCCTAATGGAACCCCACTAACCCATATTATTCATGGAAATAAGGTTAGCCTAAGGGAGATTGGGCTTGAGCTAGTTTGACCCTCGTATTAAGTCAAATAAGGTTAGCCTAAGGTTATCCCAATTGAGCTAGTTTGACTTAATACTAGGTTTGAGTTGACCTTGGTCAAATTGACCATTTGGGTTGACCCCAATAGGTTCTTGGTGACCCATTTTCCTCCACTAAGGTATAGGAAGGCATGGGTAGTGTTGGTTGGGCATCTTGGATGTCACTTGACCCTTAGTTAGGGCACTTTGACCTTTTTCGGGTTAGGGTTGACTTGGGTCAACTTAGCCTCTTTGGTTGATACCAATGGGTCCTTGGTGATCCATTGTCCTCCCTTAGGTCTTGGGTTGGTCTAGGTGGGTCTCTTTAGCTAAGTGGATGTCAATTAGCCATATGTGAGCTTAGTTTGACCTAATTCGGGTTTGGATTGACTCTGGTCAACTTGACTTTTTTAGTTGACCCTATTGGGTCCCTATGGCTCTACTTGACACTCTAATAGGTTAGTGATGTTTTGATGGGGTCATGGAGTCATGGTAAAGCCCTGTGGTCATCCATAATCTAGTAATTGGAATTATACTATTTGTAGACCAAGGTGGTTCACACACTAATTCCCAGGTTCACCCCTACCCTTTAGTGCTTCATAGTGTTTTGTCATGACCTAGTCATGAAAAAACCATCCTAGTGGCCTAGAAGTCTAAGGGATATTACAAAATCAATCCTACACCTCGGAGAAACGCTCCTACAACTCGGAGTAAATACACTCCTACAAACTCAATCCCCCCAAATGGGATCTACACTTGGAAGAACAATCTTCCTACAAGATCGGAGACAAATCTCCTACAAGAATTGAAATAAATTTTACAATAATAATACTTCACAAATCCAGATCTGAAATCTTCAAACTTCTTCCCTCTTGAGAACTTAAATTCTTGATGAAGATGTGGGGGAAGATATCTTGAGAGAACACGATCTGAAATTCTTAAGATCTGGCATGATAAAATTGATGATTGGAGAAACTTGAATAAGAGATCTATCGAATCTATTCTTCTGTTGAATCACTGGATCGAGGAACAAGCTTCAAAGAAGAATGACGAATGTGGCGTGTGGTTTTTCCCGATCTTGAACTTACGACGATTCAGACTTATGATTATGATTAGCATTAGCATTATGGTTAGCGAATCCATCGACAAGACTTTATGTCGAACTTCTTCCGATGGTCTGAAATCATTTAAGGAAAGAAGATCAATCATGTTAAACACGGATAAACATTTGAAATCCCGTTCGATGAATTATGAAAACGGTTCGACGAATGAAATCCCGTTTGACGAATTATGAAATTCGTTCGACGAATCAAATCACGTTCGACGAATTATGAAATCCGTTCGATAAATGAAATCTCGTTAAATGAATTTGAATGAAATCCGTTCGACGAATTACGAACTCAGTTCGACGAATGACATCCCAATTGACGAATTGATGTTTGAATTTTCAACAACTGTATTCTTCGAAAGGATTAAAATTCTTCAAAAAGAACTTGTCTTTTCAAAAAATTGCATGGCCTTTTTTGAAGAAGGCTTTACGTAGAATTTCATTGAGCTGAATACGGATTTTTCGAAAGAAGATTTGGCTTTCCTAAGGCATCTTGCCTTTCTCGAAAAATGAATTTGATTATTCAAAAATAGAATTCCTTTTTTGAAAGATGAAATTGGTTTTTCGAAAACATCTTCTCACTTAGCTCATATGGATTCAAGCTTAATTGATCTTGAAATCTCACCTAAATGGTGTATAAACTAAAATGAAGGAAGGGGAGGAGAAATGAACCCTCATTGATGCTTGATGGTGAGTATTCCGATTATTTTCCATGGAAGTTGTTTTCTCAGATGAGCTTGTCTAATCCAGCAATCTAGTACCAAATTCTTCACACAAGGGCGCAAGCTCGACACTTTGCGAGGTTTTTAAGGAGAAAAACGCGCGATAGGGAAAAAAACGCGTGCCTGTGCCAAAAAAGGCGCTCCCGGGAAAAAATAATATACACGCGCAAAAAAACGTGTGCACCCCAAATAATACGCACCAGGGGAAAACATCTACCCATGCGTAAAATGACCACGTGAGCAAAAAACGAGCGACTAGGAATAAAATGGGCACTGCGGCAAAAAATGTGCGCTCAGGCGTAAAACATGCCCTAAGGTGTAAAACGTGCTCCCAAGTGTAAAATACGTGCCAGGAAAAAATGTGTGTCCATAGGAAATACTTTTGCTCGTTCAAAAATCTCGCACGCTAGCAAAAAACTCAAGTGCCAACAAAATACGCCCTCCGGGGAGAAAGAACTTGTGCGTCTAGTTGAAAAAATGCATGCCCGAAAAAGAAAAGGCTCGCTCAAGTGAAATATATGTTCGCAACCAAAAAACATGCATCTGGGCAAAAAGAGCATGCTGAAGCAAAAACTGCACGCGCGGGTGAAATATGCGCACCCGGACAAAAAGCACGCATAACAAAAAAATGCATGCCTAGTATAAAACACACATGATAGGGTGAAAAAGGAATGAAGTGGCAAAAAATGCAAGCACGAACAAACTGCAAACACCTACTAATCTCAACAAATACGAAGTCAAAAGCTGGTAAATTTAAAATATAACACGAGTTCTTGAAATGAAATAGCAAACACCTGTTAATTTCTATAAAAGTGATGTTAAAAGCAGGTAAATTTTTAATATATCGCGAGTACCTGAAGTTAACTCGGGAACACCTGTTAATCTCATTAATAGAGAGTTCAAATGTATGTAAATTTATAATATAATGCGAGTACCTGAAGTTAACTCGCGAACACCTGCTAATCTCTATAACAAAGTGGCCTAAAGAAGTTAAATTTAAAATATAATGCGAGTACCTTTAGTGAACTCGCGAACACCTGCTAATATCTGTAAAGGAGAACTAAAAAGCTGGTAAATTTAAAATATAACGCGAGTAACTGAAGTGAACTCGCGAAACCTACTCATCTCTTTAAAAGAGAAGTCAAAAGTAGGAAAATTTAAAATAAATCAGGAGTACTTGAAGTGAACTTGCAAAAACCTTCTGATCTCTCCAAAATAGAAGTCAGAAGCAGGTAAATTTAAAATATAATGCTAGACCTGAAGTGAACTCACGAACAACTGCTAATTTCTGCAAAAGAGAAGTCAAAAGTGGGTAAATTTAAAATATAATGCGAGAACCTAAAGTGAACTCACGAACACCTGCTAATCTCGGCAAAGGAGATGTCAAAAGTAGGTAAATTTATATTATACTGCGAGTACCTGAAGTGAACTCGCAAAACCTTCTAATCTCTCCAAAAGAGAAGTGAAAAATAGGTAAATTAAAAATATAACGCGAGTACCTGAAGTGAACTAGTGAAAAACATCTAATCTCTATAAAAGAGAAGTCAAAAGCAGGTAAATTTAAAATATAATGAGAGTAGTTGAAGTGAACACGTGAACACCTGCAAATCTCTTCAAAAGTGAAGTCAAAAGAAGGTAAATTTAAAATATAATTCGAGTACCTGATGTGAATTTGCAAATACCTACTAATCTCTTAAAAAGAGAATTCAAAACCAGGTAAATTTTAAATATGTTGTGAGTACTTGAAGTGATGTCGCGAACACCTGCTAATCTCTGGAAATGCAAAGTAAAAAGAAGGTTAATTTAAAATATATAAAAACTAACTAAAGTGAACTCATGAATATCTACTAATCTCTGCAAAGGAGAAGTCAAAAGCAAGTAAATTTAAAATATAACACGAGTACGTGAAGTTAACTCACAAATACCTTCTAATCTCTATAAAAAAGAAGTCAAAAGCAGGTAAATTTAAAATATAATGTGAGTACCTGAAGTGAACTCGTGAATACCTGCTATTTTCGCCAAAATAAAAGTCAAAAGCAGGTAAATTTAAAATATAAAGCGAGTACCTTAAGTGAACTCGTGAATACTTGCTAATCTCTCCAAAAGAGAAGTCAAAAGTGGGTAAATTTAAAATATAATGCCAGTTCAGGGTGTGAACTCATGAATACCTGCTAAGCTCTGCAAATGAGAAGTCAAAAGCAGGTAAATTTAAAATATAAGGCGAGTACCTGAATTGAACTCGTGAATACCTGCTAATCTCTTCAAAAGAGAAGCAAAAAGCAGGTAAATTTAAAATATAATGTTATTGATGCAAGAAATGCACCTCTAGGATCCTGCGAATAGAAAGGAGGGTGGAGAAACTGTCAAGTATCCAGTTACTAGCGGTTAGTGGAAAAAGACAGAGCAAGTCTTAGGAAGCGACGACCCAAAAATTTTCCCGACACGGCTAAAGCCTCTCTTGCAGCGGACTATACCTTGATTGAATTAATGTGGTTTCAATTATAAGGAAATAAGAGTGAGAAGAGGAGAAGCCTCCCGGATAGCAAGCTGCAAGGCACTGAAGTCGAGATCGTAGATCTTAAAAAAGCGAGTTCCTAGATTCGATTCAGCGTCCTTTAGTGAGTGCCACCCACTATTTAAAAGCTTATGGGCTTGCCCAAATGGGAAGTGTTAAAATTACTGGTGGTCCGGGGTACAAGAGAACTGGGCAGAGGTGAAGGGAATCAAGTAAAGAGAGATCAAGAGTGAAGCCGCGCGGCTTGGCTGATTTCTTCTAGAGAGCTGAGTGACTTGTCCTCCGGGACTTGGCAATTATCCGCACCTTCCCTTATGGCGGTCTGACGGGAGAGGCTGTGCGGTTTGATGGAGGACTAGCCGGGTTGCTGATAATGGCGGCTAGAAAGAAAAAGCCACTCAGCTTGGAAAGAACTACAAACTAGTTATGGATTCTGGTTAAACAAACACGAGTGCCTGAAGGGAACTCGTGAAGACCTGCTAATCTCTGCAAATAAGAAGTCAAAAGTCGGTAAATTCAATATATAACAGAAGTACCAGAAGTGAACACGCGAATATCTCCTAATCTTTACAAAGGAGAAGTCAAAAGCTAGCAAATTTAAAATATAACTTGAGTACCTGATATCAACTCGCGAATACCTGCTAATCTTTTCAAAAGAGTAGTTAAAAGAAGGAAAATTTAAAATATAACGTTAGTGTTGATGTTGGAAATGCACCTCTGATTCCTACAAAGAGAAAAGAGGGAGGAAACTACAAGAAACTGTTTACTAATGGTAAACGGCGTGATAGTCAAGGCCATAGATCCCGGCGACAGTAAATATCACCCGTCGTGGCCAATGACACCCTTATGGCAGGCTTTCCTTTGATTAATTAAAAGTGGTTACAAGGAAAAGACAGCATAGTGCTATGCGAGAAGCAGTCCACAAAGACTGAGAATCGTCTCCGATGACTTTAACAAGGGGCTCCTGTGCTCGAGTCAAAGTGCTTTGGGTGTGTCACTCTCCCCTATTTATTGGCTCAGGGGCCTCCTCAAATGAGTAGGGATAAAATAACCTCCTGCCCGGGGCCGCTGCTAATGGCGACCTACCCAGGTAATGGAGGTTAAGGAGATTGAAACTACTTGCTAACTGGATGCTTGTGCAGCCTCGGGAAGAAGTCCATAGTGACTTGTTGATCGAGCCGATGGATTGCGGACTCTTAGTTTAACATAATCCCCACATATTTTTATATTACGAGGAATTTCAAAAAAAATTATTCTATCTACCAAGTCTCTAACGGTCATTAATGCTTTCAGTGCTATAAATATCCTAGAAGGGTCAAGTTCAACCAAGACATCCAGAACCACGGGCCGTTTTTCACCACTTTCGGTTAACATTTTCTAGTCACGATGTCTGATCTTGGCAATTTTTTCTCCAATGTTATAGTCTACGAGGAGAAGCTCGGACCTTACATAAAGGTAAAGAAAGTTTCAAAAGGTCAAACACCCCTATCTTCAGAATATGCACAGGCTGTGGACAAGCCTTCTGGTGTTTTTGTGATAAGTCCTACTGTTATTCTAGTGGAGAATCCCATGAACTTTGATGTCCTACCGTCCCCTTCTAGGACAATTGTGTTAAGGTTGGACATGGAAGTAGAGGTTCAATCACAGGCCTCCGAACTCACTGCGGACCTTCCAACAAAGATGGTCGAAGAAGAACAACAACACATAGAGATGTTGGCTATACGAGAAAAGAAACAACATCCTGCATATGTTCTTGCTATACGAGAAGAGGTGCCGAATGATATCCGGGAATAAAAGGGTAAAGGTCCTTGAAAAAGGGCAAGGCCGGATGTCGCTTCATAAATAACAAAGAGAATCCTTGCAATAAAGGAACTGAACGTCTTTTTACGAACTTGAGCTACGAGCTTTAAGTTCAGTCCGCGAGAGAAAGAAGATTCCAAAACGAACTTCATTACTCAGCCCGTAGTTCCAGGGAGTGAGAGATCACAGTCTCTAATTGTCTTTTCTATTGACGAGATGATCCAGAATCTTTACAACGAAATAATTGTTGTGATGAATCAATCGCTACTTGAAGTTATCTATTCCGCCCTTGAACACCCTGCTGCTATGGATGATGTTCATGTGTTGGAGGTTAAGAGCGACACAAGAGTTTTTGCTGCTATAGAAGGTGATGAGAAGAGGAAGCAAGGGAGCAGATTGCCGCTGAGAAGGAAGCCAAGGAAAAGGCCAAATCAGCGAAGGAGATCGCGGATAAGCGAGACAAAGATCTGTGAGTTACTATCGCGCTCTGGAAATCAGGTAAACTAAAACCGGCTTCCAAGAAGATTAAGCATTTGCGCCTTTATCAAACTCCTCCCCGAAAATCAAAACCAATCAAGATCATTACGGAGAGTGGTGACATCGTCATGTCCACCAAATTGGCAGCCTCGAAGAGAGCTATGGATCACGAAGACTGGAAAAATTTCCTCAGCATATTTGATACTTAACACAAGAGGCGACCTATTTTTGGAAGCCGCCAAACATCTTCAAACATCTAGAAATACACCTCACATCCTAGTGGTCTTTTACTTTTTATTGTGTCCCAAACGACCTGACATAATTTATTTCTTACTACTTTCCTCTTTTAGGGCTAAACCTGTTGTCAGACTCCGTTGAATCCATCGAGCTTCGGGATGATCTGCCGCCCCTTCCTTCTAAAGAAACTGCCTTTGAGAAGGAGACCGCCAACCTAGAAATTAAGGCTCCGTTTTGTTGGGCTGTTGCTGATGGAAAGCTGCTGATGAACTGTTGCTGATAGAATAAGTGCTAATTCTGGAAAACAGAGTTTTGTTAAAAAATTGTTTGGGTGAAACAGAGTTTACAAAACGGAGTTTTCAAAAAGTTGTTTGGATTGAAAACAGAGTTTTGAATTAATTTTTTTTCCCCAAATATAACACAATATAAAACTTCATTCATACATTGTTGCCAAATAAAATTTCATTCATACATTTATCAAATTCTACGTAACGTAACACCCAATGCGGAAATTATGCTCTAGCTTCGAACACCTGATCTGCAATAATATCACGCAGTGCGATCATCTCTTCTACACCAGCCGCAATGTAAGAGCAATCTTCTTCCCGCCTTTATGAGGTCATCCCAAGACATGGATCCCTTTGTTCAGACTCAATGAAATCGATATCTACACGCGAAGGGTGGCGACGTATGAAATTATGCAGTGTCATCGTGGCGATCACGATACGTGCTTGTTTGTCAAAACTATAGCTTGGCATGTCCCGTAGTATGGCCCACTTCTTCTTCCAAACACCGAACGAGCGCTCTATCACACTTCTAAGCGATGAGTGTGCATGATTGAACATCTCCCGACGTCCTTCTGCTCGACGACCACCACGAGCGAAGTCAGGTAGATGATATCGCGTGTCCTGATAAGGTTTTAAGTAACCCTTTTGTAGTGGATAGCCAGAGTCAACCAAGTAATATTTTCCTGTACATTAATAATAATTATTTAGTTGCCCAAATATTATTAGGAATAAATAGATAAATGCAAAGTTAATAGTTACCAATAGGTGGATGAGGGAAATTATAACGTGGATCACTCAGGGCAAAATTGAATATACGGCTATCGTGTGCTGATCCTTCCCAACCAGCCATAACAAAAGTAAAGCACATATTAAAATCACAAGCTGCCATGACATTTTGAGTTGGACTACCGCGTCTCCCAATGTACGGTACCTGACTTCCAACTAGCACGCACGCGTGAATATGTGTCCCATCTATCGCTCCAATGCAATTTCTAAGAAAAGGCATGTAACGTCTGTCATATAAAATCTCTGGCGATGTTCCCCTGAAATTTCTATCTGATGGTTGTATCACTTCCTTCGATAACTGCAATAACGCACTAAGTCCACGAGAAAAAAATCTGCTAATTGTCTCCGTTGAATGCTGAAATCGCTCGCACGTTTTTCTCATTGATTCATTATGCGACAATATGTATATGGTCAATCCTAATATTTCCCTTGATGCAGTTCTTCGAGATCCTTTGAACGCACATTTCTCCTCCAGAGATAGTAGTAAATCCATAAAAATTTCCTGACTCATCATAAAAGAGTCATGAAATCGAACTCGAGGCGCACGAAGAAGCTCGCCAACCCATTTGTCGCCTGTTTGTTTTGATGTCATTCGAGGAACTGGACCGTTTAACAAACTAGTATATTCTGATACCACACATACTGCTGATACCACATTCTGATGAATTGCAATAGCATAATTTCTTCTCGTAGTCTCATGCTCGTCCGTCGAAAATTCAGAATCATCGGTAGACATTTCCTGTTAATATAAACGAGCAATTTTTACATGTCATCAAATAATGATATCGCATCCACAGAAGAGATAAACAACATATAACTGATAATATAACATGAGTTCACATAATGATATCCGCATCAACAAAAGAGATCAACAACACATAACTGATAATATAACATGAGTTCACATAATGATATCCGCATCAACAAAAGAGATCAACAACACATAACTGATAATATAACATGCGTTCACACAATAGAGATAATCACAACCATGAGTACATGCAACCAATAATATAAACTAACAGATAACAAAATCCAAAAAAACAGAACAGCTAAGATAGTATCATATGCTCCATATTAACCCCCACGAAGAAAATGGTTACGCAGCCACATGACGTTCTGGGAATCTGGAAGGCACAAAAAAGTCTCTCTATGACTTCTATCCATAAAATATGTGATGGCGAAGTCGTTGAAGTCCTCATCAGCTACCACTTCCGGATACATGGCTAATTTGTCTAATGCTCGCTGAATGCTAAACTCAGAAGAAGCTTTCGGTGCTGCCTCTTGGATGCATCTGCTGATGGTCTTAGAAGACTCCGCCAAATCTACTAATACAGAGCTAACAGTTTTGTTTTTCCATTTCCTTCTTTTTTCGAAACTTCTGATGTACCATCATAAGAAGCAGGACCCTTGTTTACCTCAACGTCTACATGTTCACCATCTGACATCACTCTTTCATCAAAAGATTCTGGTGGATCATTGATGGTGTTGGGGGTACATGAATGATGTCCTGTCGCGACAACAGCACTGAACATCAAGGTGAGTTTCTCCTCTAACTCTGGATGGATGCCTGAATACCAAAATTTCTTGGCAACCGGGACTACCTGAAAAATTATACGTTTTAGTAAACCTGATCAAAAAAAATTTTTTTTACAAAATTAAAGACTTTAAAAAAGAATACCTTCAATCGTTCGTCCCACCACTCGTCGAAGGCGTCTATAGTTTTCCTTGATGTATTCCAACCTAACCCGGTCTCACCGCGTTTCAACTCCATCCAGAGTTTCCATTCTTTCTTCAGATGATCCCATTTGTTTTTGAATTGGACCTTATCGTACTTCTTTTCCGTTGACTCTTCAAATTTCTTCATAATATTACTCCATCCCTCCTTATTAAAATGCGTCGTTGGTCTGTTCCCGAGTTCTATCTCCTTTATGCAAATATCGCAAAAGAGCATAACATCGGCATTATCCCACATTGCGGGAACACCACCATCTTTTGGTTTACCCATCTTTATAAGGCAAATACAAACAACATCAAATACTTTATAAATGCAAAGCTAAACATGAACAACGATAGGATTTTTTTTTTGATTTTCAACTTGCAATGAAAATAGAACTTGTTGCTAATGCACCACTAGATACAATGAAAACAGAGCTTATTGTTAATACACCACTAGATACAAAGAAAATACAGTTCCACACATATACACACACACATATACACACACACACACATATAAACACACACACATATACACACACACACATATACACACACACACATATACACACACACACATATACACACATACACATATAAACACACACACATACAACACACACACACATATACACACACACACACACATATATACACACACACACACATATACACACACACATAAACACACACACACACACACACACATATACACACACACATATAGACATACAACTCCTAAACACACACACACACACATGTACACATACAACTCCCAAACACACACACACATATACACACACACACATACACACACACACACACACACACACACATACACACACACATATACACCTACACACACACACACATATACACACACACATAAACACACACACACACACATATAAACACACACATATAAACACACACATATAAACACACACATATAAACATACAACTCCTAAACACACACACACACACACACACACATATACACATACAACTCCCAAACACACACACATATACACACACACACACATATAAACACACACACAAACAACTCCTAAACACACAATCACACATCACATACACACTCAAAGCACATACACACATACAATCTCACACATAAGCACAAATACACACACATACACTCATACACACTCACACACATACACACATACACACTCACACACAAACATATAACTCACACACACACAATCACAAACAAACCAATTGCAAAGCACCAAATCCAGCTATACACAGCATCCCTAAACAAATCCTTCTGCTATACAGTGCAAGCCATTAAACAAACTAATTACGAAGGAGGGGAAGGAAGAAAGGGTATACCTCAGCCCTTGTGAGACCGGTGGTTGCTAAAGAAGATGGAGAAAACCTAGCTATTGCAAAGCACGAAGAACCCTGCGGCAAAAAATGGAAGATCTTTAGGAGAAACAAACCATAGATGGTTGGAAAATGGAAGAACGGGATCGGGATCCAGGTTTTCAAACAAACGCCGGTTAGATCAAACATACCTGAGATGTGCACAGTATCGAGAGAGAGGAGATGAGCGCTTCGCCGATCTTCTTCGTCGACGGGAAGATCGCCAGGGAGCGCAGGCCGATCATTCGCCGCTTCGCCGCTCGGATCGCCAGATACCTAGGTTTTCTGGAGTTCGTCGCTCGACTATCGGGCTGAAAGCTGCGGTCGAACGGCGATTTTTATCGCGGATGGGTGTAAGGAGGAAGCTGTGGTTTTTAGTAAACGGCGGTTGTGGAAGGAGTCGCGCCAAACACAGCTTTTGGTGAGAATTGTGGTGCGTTTCCACCGCACCGCAGGGAATTAGCCGCGCCAAACGCCACCTAAGTCTGCCATGTTAGTGGCTATAATGGAGAAAGAGACGAAAGCCTTTGCCGAAGAAAATGCTCGAAGGGTTGAGCTGGAAAAAGCCAACGAAGAAAGAGAGGAGGAGAGTAAAGATAAAGAGAAAGCGTTGCAGGACCAGGTTCCAAACATCATTGCTGCTCTTGAGAGAGAGAGGAAGGAAAGGCGGCGATTTGACGATGACACGCATTTCTACATAGATATATACTTGAGCTTTGTTATGATAAAAAATACGATGGAATACTGAGGGAATTGTTGATTGGTCGTGATTTCAAGATCGCATAGCACACAATGAAAGTTCAAATCTTATAGATACGAGAGAGTACACTGCTACGGCTGATGCATCGAGGTTATCTATAGAGCACATGGTTCCCTTTAGACATAAGAATCAGGAGGCTTCTCATGTGCTTCAGACCTTTCATACCATGAACTACCATCTACAACAGTTGTATGGCATGATCTTACAAGGTAGTGACCAGGTCGCCCATATGTGTAAAGATCGGGTGGAGCAACCTGAGAACCTTGATCACCGAGGTTGCCGAGATAGTGGCGAACATTAATTCTTTATAGTGATGTGAATGTTTGTTGTTGTGATGGAACAATTTTATTTGATTTGAATTTATTCTGTGAACTGCTTATTTATAATATGTGATCTGTGCGAATTCAAACTTTTATCCATGTTATCTTTTATGAACTACGTGATTTGTAAACTCTAACTGCAGGTCTTTGTGCTAAAAATATTTCTGCGGACTCCACGGACTAAAGTATCAAAACTCGCGGACTGACTGTTTATTTACAGGCCTCATTTCTATAAATAGATCTTCACTCTTAGGTAGTTTTAGGAAATTCGCTAGAAGTAGAAGTCTCTGCGGCCTGTGAAAATTGTTTCCGCACGGACTGATGCTATCAATTCATTCCACGATGCCGACCATAAAAAGTTAAAATAGTCCTAGGCAGATCTGAATGAGTTCACTGCCACTTACATGGTGGGTTCTCTTGTTCATGTCCGCCTGCCGCTGGAACATGAAAGGATAAACTCTTCTTTGGCCAACCAGATCGCAATTCCGATTGAACACTTCTAATACAGGTTTAAGTATCCCCTGATTTTGGAGTTCACGATGATCTTCGAGCAATATAAGGTCGTCCCAAGTCAGCTAGCCCCAAACACAGTCACTGTGATCTACAACTAAATTTCTTACCCGTGATCTGAGTGGGTAGCACTTTTCCTTGGTATTTTTAGGAGGATCTTTTAAAACTGCTTAATTACCCCCACAGGCGGCAAAACATACAAGGGCATAATATATTTCTATTATCGTGGATTAAAGATAGTGAATCTGCCGAATAAGATTCACAACTTGACATTGTGTTACCTGATGTTCGAAGGCGATCGGGGCCTGGCACACACCTAATCATAAGAACATGCGAATAACAATTTCAGGAGCATCAAGCTATCTGATATGGAGGATAAGATCGTTGACTTCTTGAGGGGATCCAGGCTGCATATTGATCATTACCTCCCTCTATTGCCGAGTTTGGATTTGATAGCCCGCCAGGAACGTGATTAGAGTACGCGGACTTAAATTTGTATTCATCGTTCCTTCTTAATTTTAACTTGCCGACTTCACTTTTTAGCCGCCTTGAAAGTTCCATCCAATATCACGCAAAATCACGATAGATCGTCTTTTACTCAGAGGGAAGGAAGAAGTAGATTTCTGAGAAGAGGAAAGAGGATAATGATCCAACTGCGGACATTTCTTCTTCTGAGACCTTCAGCCTCCACGACTTTGCAGTGAAATAGAACAATTTGTGAGGAAATCAAATGATGCAATGACATCGGATGAACAAACATGTCAGCATTTCAACCATACTTCCTTCTTGGAAGTCTGCCAAAATTACACCATGCTCACATCGCGAGCACGATGATGTACAGAATGAGGAATCTGCACGAGCTTTAGCAGGTTCCCACTGCTAACCTCCCCTACTTGGCCGCACAGGCCCATGTGAATATCTTGGTAACAATTTCATTGGTTGTGCGTTGAAGGGCCTGGCCAAAGAGATCAATCAGCTCTGAGACAGGAATAATCGGCTTGGCGCTGAGATCACATAGCGAAAGGAAAAGGACTCGGTATTCTTATTCGATGTGGCCTGAATTTACTTCCTCCATATCTGACTGCTTTCTTCCATAGATGTGTTATGATATTGAAAACCCAACTTTCCAAAACACAATGTTCCCCTTTGTAGAGGAGATCATGGATGTTCCGGGTTGTCAATTCATCGAGTTCGGGCATGCAAAGGAAGGCATCGTTGATGTCCTTTTTTATCGAGCTCTTTTCGGAGCTAAAAATGAAAGTCTCTTTGATGGAACGTGCGGCCAAGGGCAAGACTAAAGTTGGTGAAGAGGAAGACGATGACGAAAAAAGCAAAGAAGTTGTAGCGGTCGAGTTTGAGATTGAAGACGAACTTGATGAAGTCAAGGAGACCACTAGTGATAGCTCAAGCCAAGCTGGACAAGAAAATAAGTCTCTGGAGCCCAGGATTCTTGTTCAGGTGTGCACATACCGAGCGAATATACAGAAAGTGACAGTGAAGATGGCAGCGAGAGAACATCTGGAGGTTACTCGCCACTTGAAGAAGATAAATCACCAATCACATTCCCTGCATCAAAAATAATAAAAACTTCCGATTAATATTTTTATTTTTATTTTGACAATGGCTCGACGGCCATTTTTTTAAGTCATGCGAGTTCAAAAGTTGTAAGAATTTTTTGAAAGAAATGAAAAGGATCTTGTTCAATTCGCGACTCTTGTTTCACTGTGTAACTTCTGTTGTATACTATAATAATTAAGTCTATCCGCATTCTTCGAGAATTTATTTCGAACTTATAACTTAGGTGGCCTAAGATTCATGGTACTCTATCCGCCCTAACAGATCCTTAGAATGGAGATTAACTAACATTTGTCGGAAAGGCAGACTCCATTACTCAAAGAGCGCGAGTTAACCAATAATATAAGCGTACAAGTAAGGAATATAGCTGGAGACCCGCGCGAGTAAATAACATAACCGAAGACCAGAGCGCGCAAGTAAAGAACATAATCGCAGACCAGAGTGCGTGAGTAAATTGATCAGGCTGCTTGAATCAGCTTGGTTGCTTGCAGATCTACTAAATAGGATAGCTTGCATGACTAGGAAAGTGTATCCATACTCAAGATAAAATAAGGTGATCAATTTAACCAATCTCTTGAACAAATTTAACATGAGTCAGGTTCCGTACGTGGGCCGAACATATTGCAATTCGCACAATTATAACCATAAATATTTTATATGGACTCGCTAATCATATCAATTTGATAAATATAAATAATTCGTCCTTTTTGGATATAATACTATCTGCGCTTAGGTCATACAGCTTATGGCAATTAATTGGGCAAGTGTGCATAGGGTTACATTGCTTTCCTCGGCGAGGTTACAAAAGCAGTAAACTTAATCAGATTAATCTTGTGATATGAGAAACAAAGTAATGGTCACCTGTAAGGAGTGGGAAAAGCTATAAACTTAGGTGACCTAGTGGGTAGGTGAGCAAATGGCTATATTTCTTTCTTCCTCGACGTCACAATAGCTGTAAACATAATCAACTTAGACAAAATGGATACATTACTCTCTTGCCTAGGGATACAGACTAAGGTGATCAACTAGAAAGTTGTGCGTATGGCTACATTTATTTCCTCAGAGAGATCAATCTAGCTGTAGGTCCCCTGCAAGCACTACTCGAGAGTATCAAGTAGTGTTTGAGGGCTACAGACAAAGATGAACAATCGGACAGGTGCGTGTAGGGCTATATTGCTATCTTTAGAGAGATCTTCAAAGCTATAAAAATATCACCTATGATGTATGTTAAAGCTAACACCCACCATGTCCCTCCAAAATGCATAGGTGGGGTTGGATACTAGTTGGGATCCGTAATCCAGAAGTCCACCGCACGAGAATCTGCAAGCTCCCACTGCGTGATGCGAAATCTCCCCGCATCACTTGGTCATAGTGGTGTTATGCTAACAACATAAATTCTGGTGGTGGTTTAAGCTGGATCTTGTGATGACTCCTGATCCAGTGATCCTTAATCCAGAGTTGAAGATAAAGAAGAAAATTGACTTGCTAAAGAAAAGATTCAGAAGGAAGATTCTATATTGATGTAATCATTGAAACAAATACAGTTAATGAGAAAATATTATTCAGGAATAAAAGTGCGTTAATTCATCTCCGCTCTATGTATGAGATATGTCTTCTCCTTTATAGGTTTTCAACTTATATTCTCCATTCTTTAGAACTTCTTTAACAATGAATGGCCCGACCCAATTTGGATTCAGCTTTCCTACTGAACCTGCTCTTACCACTGCATCAACCTTTTTTAGAACTAGGCCCCCCACTAGAAAATGATTGACCCTGATGTTTTTATCGAAGAATCTGGCCACACTTCATTTAACTTCTTCCTGTCTATAAATAGCTTCATCCTTAATCTCTTCAGTTTGATCCAGAATATATTTCAGCTTCTCATTGTTGACCTCAAGCCAGTTCTCCTAATTTTGCCTAACAAGCAAGAACCTTCGAGTTGGAACCTCAAATTCCAAAGGGATGAGAGCCTCTGAGACATAAGAGATCTTGAAGGGAGTTTCCTTTGTGGAAGATGATGGTGTCATTCTCAAGGTCCATAGAACTGAAGGGTGCTCATCTGCCCAACTGCCTTTTATATTTTACACCTTCTTTATTAGCAGGTTAAGTATCTACTTGTTAGCTGCCTCAACTTGGCCATTGCTTTTGGGATTGTGAACTGATGAGAATCGCAGTTCTGTGCTGACATGTTCGTAGAAGTTAATCATTTCCTCATTGTTCAAATGTGGCCCATTATTCGTGATTTTCTCCATTGGGACTCTATGTATAAAATTATTTCTCCCCAAACAAAGTTTTTCGTAATCTTAGTTGTGATTCTTTCCAAAGCCTTTGCCTCAATCCACAAACTGAAATTTTAAATCATAACTAATATAAAACGCCACTGCCTGCTTGCTATGGGAAAAGGCCCGCGGAGATCCAATCCCCAAACTGGTTTGGGCGGGTGTTATGAATGATTTGAGTTGTTGAGATGGCTGAAGCAGAAGTGGAGCAAACTTTTTGCACTGAACACATCTCTTCGTATATGACTGAGATTCTTTCTTCATCGTAGGACAAAATTATCCTTGCCACAGTATTCTTTTTTCTTAGGTTCTTACTCCCAAATGGATACTGCATTCTCCAGATTGAACTTCTTGGAGCACGACTGGAATCTCTTCCTCTGACACGCACCTAGCTATGGGTGGGAGAAATGTCTTTCTATAAAGAATCCCAGAGATGAGATTATAATTTACAGCTTTAATCCTGAATCTCCACTTGTCTTTCACTGTGTGAAGGAACTCTCCAGTGGAAAGATAAAAAATGAATGAATCCATCCAAGAGGGATGATGATCAACCTACATCAACTCCCCTCCCTCTATTGCCAGATGAAAAAGATCCGAAGTTATCCCACCCGAAGAGAGACCAAACTCTGACAACTTGTTTGCTTCCCTGTTCTGCACTCTTGAGATATCCTCAATAATGAAGCACTTAAATCTTCCAATTTCTGCCTTGACCAGTGCCAAGTACTTCTTCAAGATCGGGTCCCTGTTTTCTAAGTTACCGAGTACCAGCGAGGCCATCACCAAAGAGTTTTTTTAACATGTACATGTTCGATCCCTAACTCTTTGGAAAATCTCAAACCCGCTAAGAGCGCTTTATATTTTACTTGATCATTCGTCATTGGAAAAGAAAATTTTACAGCTTGATGCACTATAATTCTGTTAGGGTTGATGAGAACTACTCCCGCCCCAGAGGAGTTTCTACCTGAAGCCTCATCCAAGTAGTTTGTCTAAGCCAAAGGTGTTCATTCTACTAGATCATCACATGATTCTGCTGCATCCACCAGAAAATCTGCCAACACTTGCGCCTTGATGGATATCCTAGGTACGTAGGACATTTCAAACACATTAAGCTTGATCTCCCACTTGGCTAATCTTTCTGAATGTTCTGGATTTTCCAGGACACTCTTCTAAGGCGGAACAGTAATCACCTTAATTGAGTGTGCCTGAAAACATAGTCAGATTCTTCGAACGGGCATTACTAGTACAAAGCTAGGTTTTCAAGAATCAGATATCTTATTTCGGCACTCTTTAGGATATGGCTCATATAGTACACTAGATATTGCCTTCTTCCTTATTCTCTTACTACAACTTAGCTAACTGCTTCTAGGCCAACTCCTAGATAGATGTACTCCATTTCTCCTGCTCGGGGACTCTGGAGCAGAGGTGTTGAAGTCAGCTGTATCTTGAGTTGCTCGAAAGCTTAAGAACTTCTTTAGTCCATTCAAATTTGTATGCCCCTCAAAGAGTTTTGAAGAAGGAAGCTCTTTCGTCTCCTACTATTGAGATAAATCACCCTAGGCATGTTAGCCTTCCACCTAACTACTGAACTTACTTAATAGAGCGAGGAGGTATCATACTAAGAATTGCCTTTACTTAGTTTGAATTTGGAGCAAGTCCTTCGGGCTTATGTAGATGACCAAGAAATTTCCCCTTACTTACCCTTAAGACACATTTCAACGGTTTCAATCTCAAGTTAAACCACCGCAGAGTAGCAAACATCTCCGTGAAGTCTTGTAGATGCAACGCAAAGGTTTTACATTTTATAAGGAGTTGATCGACGTTCACCTCAAGAGTTCTACCTTTTGTTCTTTAAAAACAATATCCATCATACACTGATATGTGGCACCTGCATTTTTTTGCCCAAAACGCATCATAATATAACAATAACATCCATCATTAGTGATGATGGATGTATGAGGGATGTTGGGTTTATGCATTCTAATATGGTGATAACCAGAAAACACTTCTAAAAAACTCATATGAGGATACCGTACTGCGAAATCTACTAGAGCATCTATCCGAGCCAAGGGGTAATATTATTTAGGGCATTCTTTATTTATTTGGTAAATTCAACACACATTCGCCACTTTCCTCCTAGTTTTTTTAACCATTACAACATTTGATAGCCTGCATGATATTGAATTTCACAAATAAAATTAGACTTGAGGAGCTGTGCATTGTCTTCTCTGATGGGCTCTTCTAATGTGATTGCCACCACCCTCAACTTTTGTTGAACAGGTTTGAAATCAGGGGCGATGTTGAGGTGGTAGAAAGCAACATCTGGATCTACTCCTTACATGTCTTCTGTTGACTAGGAGAATATATCCAAGTTTTAGTAGGCAATTGACCAATTCTGCTTTCACTTTCTCGAGCATCTTTGAATTGATAGAGAGTTTCCTCTCATCTCCTTCTACGATCGAAATCCCTTTAGTTTCCTGGGTAGGTTCCAGGTGTGTTCCTTCTCGAGCTCCTTCTATAGGATCTTTGGCTGCTTCGATAAAGGTTGCACCTTAAGAAGTTGCTGTATAAATTGATGGAGGCAAGACTTGCTCGATTACGTTGACCGTCTTGACATAACACTTTATAGCAATCCTTGGATCGTTCTTGATCTAGTACTGCTTTTTTTTACTGCGAACTTGATCGTAGAGTGGTAGTATGAAACCAACGCTAGGTACTCATTGAGGAGGGGCCTCCTCCCAAACATGGCGTAATAGCTGCTTGGAGCATCAACTACCACGAACTGAATGAGCTTCTTAACCCCTCCAAGCCTTACCAAGAGTGCAAAACTCCCTTCAACATCTTTTTTTTGCCGGAGAAGCTGTAGAGTGGCCCTTCGGTGGAAAGCAAAGTCTTTCAAGTTTTTAGGGCCTCATAGGTTTCTTGAAAATGAGATTTACCGAACTACCAGTATCAATCAAAATTTTCCATATCGTGTAGTTTTCGATATTTTCCTTGAGCACCGCATCGTTGAAGGGGTTGGCTGTCTGCAAAAGGTCTTTTGGGCCAAAGGTGATGATCCCCCTTGGCGGAGCAGAAGTCGAGGTTGTGGCTATCTCATGCTGATTGACTCTCGTCATAGAAGATTTTTGAGTCGATTCTTGCCTTGCCCCTCCATTGATAAAGAAGAGTTCCCTGAGAGTACCTTCACCATTGGCATCGACGCACACTTCTCCAATGTTGATGCTGCCAAGATTGACAACATCCTCAACTTCCTCGCATTCCTAAAAAACCTTGGCCAGCTCTTTGCCATTCGAGGTGGACGGATTTGCTGGGCATCCTGTTCGCCAAGGTCCTTCAATTTTCCTGCTACAATAAGTAGTTCCACCAACTGTTGAAGGGCTCTGTAATTCTCTGTATGATGTCCCTTCTCCTTGTAGAAGTCAAAATAATGCTCAGAGCATTGGGGCCTCCCCTCCACTCTCTAGAATCCTTTCTTGAATTACGTCTTCTTCTGCAATATTTGGATGACCTCGTCCACAATCAATCCCATAGCTACAAGCTCGTATGTGAGATCGCTTCTCTATTAATCATCTGGGAATGACTCATCCTGAATCTTGAGAACCGACAAGGTCTGAGGGGCAGCTAGAGAAGGTGCGGCGGCCAATGGAAGTTTCTGATCTTGAACATGTTGATGGCCTCGATATGGTCTCTTATGTCAGAAATTCCTTCACCTTTGAGCAGGGGGCTGATACTCTAGACGAGGGGGATTTAATGAACGACGAGGTACAAAGGAGTCTGCCACATCTCTTCCTTCTTCAAACCTAGCTGCCAAAGATAAAATGTAGGTAGGGTTGGTGATTTCTCCTTAGATAAAACTATTTACTAGAGCGATCATTTCTTGGTACGTTGCATGTTCTTTTGTGGTTGCTTTGAATTTCAGCGCACATTCCCTATGTCCATTGATTAAGGTAACTTTGTAAAATTCTGGGTCCAATTTTTTTACTCCAAGAATTTCCTTCTAAAAACGTTCAACGAACCGTGCCACTGATTCATTGTCTTTCTGCTTGATCTTGAAAAGGGCAGCTGGACTGCTCTTCCTCCGCTTGGAAGTAGATAATCCCAACATGAGCTCTCTATGAAGCTTTAAGAAATAGGCAATGGACTGTGGTTTTACTCGTGGAACCATTCTATTGCCTGGCCATCGAATGTGGTTAACAAGAGTTTGCACTTCATGGCATCTATGAAGCACCTCAGAGCACAACGTCTTCAAAGGCATGTAAATGAGTGATTGGATCGGTTTCCTCAGTACATAAGGGCATGCGAGTCTCTCGAAAGTTGTTCGGAGCTGGATCCTAACAAATATTATCCATGAAGGGAGAGGGATCTTCACTTTCAACTAGAGCGGAGGTTGCGACTGGCCGCGCGACCTGACAATCTTTTGAAAAATTAAGCCTGCGAGTTGGGCTCCCCTCAGCTGCTTCACGGAATAATTCCATGAATGAAGAAAACTTCTCCTCTTGAGGTGGCAGAGTAGCAGTGGATTGCATAGGCTAGTTGGCTTGTTGAGAGGGCGCTGCCACTAACACCGAGTGAGATGGCGTGTTTCTAAGAGTTACTGCGGCCTAGGGCGCTAACAGCTGGGTGATTGTGTTTGTTGACTGTCTGATCGCATCGAGGCATTGATTAGTCTCCCTTTGAGACCATTCGGCCTCCCTGCGAGATTGTTCAAGTGCATCCCACAATGTATCTGAACAGCTCGAGCGATCAGAATGAGCTGGGTGATAAGAGGATAGGCGGTCTGACATCGCTATCCCTAGATTTCAGCAATTACTTGAATTTGAAGGCCGCCTGTTGAATTTTGATGTGGGAATTACACCTCTGATCCCTACAAATAGAAAAGAGTAGGAAACTATAAGTAAATGTTTACTAATGGAAAAGGGCACGACTGTCAGGGCCGCAGATCGCGTCGACAACAGACTTTGCCACCCGTAGTAAATGCAACTCTTGTGGTGGTCTTTCCTTTGATTAATATAAAGTGTTTACTAGGAAAATACAGCGCAGAAAATATCTAGTTGTCTACCTATATCACCTAGAGGGGGGTGAATAGGTGAGTTTTGCGTCTTTTGCGGAATAAAAAACTTAGAGGGATTTGTACAGAAAAATCAAGCATACACCAGATGACACAAGGAGTTATAGTTGCTCCCCAACCTTGGGTACATCCACTCTCTACCTCACCAATCTAGCAACACACTAGACTTGGCTACTTCACTATATCTCGGATTGAAAGAAATCCAACACCTCGGAGCAACGCTCCTACAACTCGAAGTAAACACACTCCTACAAACTCGATCCCCTAAAATGAGATCTACACTCAAAAGAAAAATCTTCCTATAATCTCAGAAAAAAAATCACCTACTAAAATTGAAATAAAGTTTTACAACAGTAATACTTCACAAATCTAGATCTGAAATCTTCAAACTTCTTCCCTCTTTAGAACTAAAAATCTTGATGAAGATGTTGACGAAGAAATCTTGAGAGAACACGATCTGAAATTCTTTATATTTGACACGATCAAATAGATGATTGGAGAAACATGAATAAGAGATCTGTTGAATCTATTCTTCTGTTGAATCACTGGATCAAGGAAGAAGCTTCAAAGAGGAATGATGAATGTGGCATGCGGCTTTTCCCAATATTGAACTTGCGACGATTCAGACTTAAGATTATTATTAGCATTAACATTAGGATTAGTGAACCCATCAACAAGACTATATATAGAACTTTTTATAATGGTCTGAAATCATTTAAGGAATGAAGATCAATCATGTTAACATGGATAAACATTTGAAATCCCGTTCGATGAATTATGAAACCGGTTCGACGAATGAAATCCCATTTGACGAATTATGAAATCCATTCGACGAATTAAATCCCGTTCGACGAATTATTAAATCCGTTCAATGAATGAAATCCTGTTCGATGAATTTGAATGAAATCTGTTTGACTATTTACGAACTTCGTTCGACGAATGAAATTTCGATCGATGAAATGAAGTTTTAATTTTCAGAAACTGAATTCTTCGAAAGGATTAAAAGTCTTCAAAAAGAACTTGTCTTTTCAAAAAATGTCTTGGCCTTTTTCGAAGAAGGCTTTATGCATAAATTCTTTGAGCTGAATACAGATTTTTCAGAAGAAGATTTGTCTTTTCGAAAACATCTTGTCTTTCTCGAAAAATGAATTTGATTATTCTAAAATAGTATTCTTTTTTCGA
This sequence comes from Platanthera zijinensis, assembly GCA_039513925.1. Taxonomy (NCBI): domain Eukaryota; kingdom Viridiplantae; phylum Streptophyta; class Magnoliopsida; order Asparagales; family Orchidaceae; genus Platanthera; species Platanthera zijinensis. The sequence goes on from CM077090.1 coordinate 119,412,001, forward strand.
AAGATGAAATTGGTTTTTTGATAACATCTTTTGGGCATTTTTTGAAAAATAGAACTTAGAAGCTTTTGAGAGTTTTTCGAGAAATCATTAAGTTTTTGAGAACTATACTTCTTTCTCGAAAAATTAACTTAGACTTTTCGAAAACACATCCTCTTTTCGAAAAATGTAGTTAAGAAATTTTAGAAAAATTTCTTTTCCTCTTTCTTCAAAGATCAACAACCCTATCTTTTCTAATGCTTTAGTACTTGAAAATGAAGAGCATCCTAATAGAGAGGTTATACATGAGCCAACACCATGGATCACACAATGAGAGATTACATTGCATGGTCCTGTGTTTGGTGACTCACTGTAAGCTGACATTGGTCTATACTTAGAAATAATGAACTGCAAGCACTCAACTAAAAGATGACATCAAATACAAACTTAATTCATCTTAGTTTAAGGGTGACGTCACATAAATCTAGGTTATTGTGGATACAATACCCAATAATCTCCCACTATTTGTAGAAGTCAGAACCCTCTACACTAAGGTTAATTATATCAAGATAATTAAATAATTAACTAACAAGTTCAATAGTAATTGCAATGACAGAAGAAGTAATGTATCATCAAAATTCAATATATATATATATATATATATATAATTGTCCATAGAAGAGTCCAGGTCTACAAGATTTCATAGCACTGAAAATCATGGATCACTTATATTGCTATCTGTGTTGTCGTTCCCATTTCTCTTATTATCTCTTTAGATAGTTGTAGGGCTTTTGATAGTACTTCGGAGGCCGAGGAGCATCTGGATTGTTATGGCCATGTATTCTATCATGAATTCTTCTTTTGTTCATAGAAGTTTCATATTCTGATCATTCCTTGTGGGTGTAGTGCTCATCTCTATTTCCATTGATTTACACAACAAACCTCAAAGTGTCTATAATGAGAGACTTGGAGGTCGGTCTCTACACTTCAGTAAATTCTTATTTTTTTTCTTTTCTCACCTTCTTGAGTCAGGATGGATCGGCTAGCAGAGGTGCCGTCACCATATTTCCTTTTCTTAAGAATTGAAGTTTTTGGAGGTGGATTTTGAGGAATCTCTGGTTCAATCCAAACATGGGAGTACTCTGTAGGAGCGGCTTAATAATCTTCAGATCTGGGAGAGAATGTAGGAATCTGGGCAATAGGCTATTGGATAGTTGGATTTAGATGAGGAGGTGGAGATGCATTTGGATCTACTTGCAAGTTAGGAAATATTTGATTGTGCATCCAAACTGCAGTATCATAGGTATGAAATTTAGCATTAAAGATTTGAGTATGTAAATCAGTACTTATCTCTTTCAGCTTGGCTTCCTATTGGGTTTTCATGTCTTCAGAGGCTTTTAATAAATATTCTTTGACTTTGTCCTCCCCTTTCTTACTTCTATAGATAGGGTGCATATAGCCTATTCTTTCAATTTACCAACTTTTTCACAAGTCTTGAAGTTGTGCTCTTGAGCTTTCTTCTCCATTTGAATCTGATTGTTGGCTAGAGTGACTGATTATTTTATGACTTGACCAATACTGGTGATGTTATGGTCTAGAGCCTTGCCACCAATTTAGAGCAGTTGTTTGAATGTATCAATATTTTGTTGAATTTCAGCAAAGCCTCTGCTCATATCTTTTTCAAGAGTTGTTACTTTGTCTGTTACTTCTTTAAGAGATTTGTCAATATACTATCTTTTATTTATTAACATGAGTTCAATTTTACCCAGAAGGGTATCATCAGGAATAGATGGAACTGGAGTAGGAGGAGGAGGTATTGCTTGAACTATCCATACAAGAAATGCTTCAATAATAACAGAACTTTTGCCTCTTTGGAAAGAAGGCAGTACATCCCCTTCCTCACCAAGAATTCTCAGGAGGGGGAAGTCAAAGCTCCTGAGAGGAGGTTCAACAGGGTCTGGAATTATTTCTTCAACATCAGAGAGGATGATCTCATTCTCCCCTTCAATATGTACCTGGGGCTGAGAGTCATCAGTAATCTGTTCAGGAGTTTTTGAAGATTGAGCATTTGTAGTCTTTTTAGGAGATATGAACAGAGGATCATCTGAATTTAGTTCTTGTATCATCATGTCAATGTCACCATCAGTAGATATGACTCTTGCAATCACATGATCATCAGAGAACTCTTCCTCATCAGAGGAATAATCAATATCCATGTTTGAGCCACCATCAAGCAGAGAAGTGCTCTTCTAAGCAGTGTCATCATCTGCAGTAGCTATCTCTGGAATCTTTTTTATGAGAGCATCTTACTATAGCTCTGGTTCTAGAACTTCAGATGGCTGGACTTCTTAAAAAACTGAAGGAGCGGGCTCACACTCAGCAGCTGAACCAGATGTACCAGCTGTATCAGTGTGAGGAGGAGATGGGGTCCTATCCTCATCAACAACTTGTCATTTAACTTCTATAGCATGTCTTGGTTTGGAAATCCTGATTTCCCATTCTGCTTAGGGAGGCGAGGGTAACTTTCTTGAGCTGGTGGACATAAATACCTTTAGATAAGTTGAAGAACGCTGGGTGGAGTTGATGGAGATATAGAGTGATGATTCTTGCAAAATTGGGAGATGTTATGCTTTCCTTAATTTTATGTAAAATCATTTGTACCTAATGGAACTTCTAATGATAGATTACATCAATCATCATGTCGAAGAACTCTGAGGATATATATTTTAGAGAGTTAGTTTTGCAAAGTAAAACCTTTCCTACAATGTATGCCAGCAACTTGTTCTCTGAATTCATGCACGGTCGTCGAATGGATGTGATGGACTAGGAGAGACCACAGTATGAAATTGCCCTGGAGAAATCGGGTTCTTCTAGGTAATCTTCCTCGTCGATTATGGGCAGTTTCAGAAGCTCTGTTATAGAGGACGACTTGATCTTTAACTTTATATTTTTTACTGAAGTTTTCAAAATCTTCCCACTTCTCTTTATCTTTGCATTACGAAAAAACTCTTCAACATCTAGAATGAGTACCTTGCATGGTTGATCTAGAATGAATGAGAGGCCGGCAGCTTCAAGAAATTGGATTACATTTCGGAAATCGTCGGAGAGTTCGGCGATTCAAGCACGAACAAACTCGCTTCCCAACCCTATTTTCACTATAGGATCCATGTATTATAGAGACTGAAGGATTTCTGACTTGCGGGTGAAGAACAGTGCAGTTTTTTGGGAAGAATGGCGGAGTCGAATCGGCGAAAGTGAAGCGGCGGAAAAAAATCGGAGTTCTTCAAAAATTTCTTTTTCAAAAAGTAGGGAGTTGGATTTTCTATGGACCATACTATATATATATTAAATTAAGAATTTTTAAAATATATGGACAGGTGTACATGAAAGGGGGTTCGACTTAAAAAAATTTTGGCAAGGATGGTTTGACGTTTTTCAAAAGGTAGACGTCATTTCGCGAAAGAGATATGAGATTTTTTTAAAAGAGGGAAGAATTTTCCTAGAACTCCTATAGTTTTTCGAAAAGGCCAATGGTTTTTCAAAAAAGACAAGGTATTTTTCGAGAAATCCTGATGTCTTTTCGAAAAATCCATAGAGATTTCCAAAAAAATCCGTGTTCTTTTCGAGAAATCTATGTAACTTTTCGAGAAATAGAGGTTCTTTACGAGAAATGCAAGTCCTTTTCCGAGAAATGCAATTCTTATCTTGAACATTCCGGACTATTGCTTGAGTGAGAATTCCTTTGGAATTCTCTAAGTGGCTGATACTGAATCTTCACTTCACTTTGATTGAGCTTTTCGGGACTCCTTGTTAAGCATGCCATGTTCTGTTTTGAAGAATGAGAACTTGCCTTCGTCCAGCGGGTTCGTTTAAATGTCTGCAATTTGCCTATCTATGGGAACATACATAAGGTTGATGTCCCCATTCTCCGTATGCTCTCGAATGAAGTGGTATCTCAATTCGATATGCTTCATCCGGCTGTGAGAGACTGGATTTTAGCGATTGCTATTGCACTGGAGGAGTCACAGAACATGGGAATTTCCCTGAACATCAAGTTATAGTCTTCAAAATGATTCTTGATCCAGAGAAGTTTTGCGTAGCAACTGCCTGTAGAAATATATTCTGACTCGGCGGTTGACATTGTAACATAATTCTGCTTCTTGCTACTCCAAGAAATGAGTCTTCTTTTGAGGAATTGGCAAGTCCCGGAAGTGTTCTTTCTATCATCTTTTCTACCTACAAAGTCTGTATCTAAAAATACAATTAGTTCATTATCATTATTTCTTGGGTACCATAAGCCAAGATTTGGTGTACCCTTAAGGGATCTCAAAATTCGCTTAACAGCAGAGTAATGAGATTCCTTGGAGTTCACCTTATATCTAGAAAACACACATGTTGAAAACATTATGTCAGGCCTGCTAGCTGTAAGGTAGAGCAAGGATCCAATTATGCTCCTGTACTTGGTTTTTCGAAAGGTTTTCCTTTTTCATCCTTGTCCAGAGACATAGCTAAAACCATTGGATTCCTCATAGAGGTTGTATTCTCAATTCCTAATTTCTTAACCAACCCCTTAGTGAACTTTGTCTGAGAGATGAAAATTCCATCTTCAGATTGTTTCAGCTGAAGTTTTAAGAAATACATCAGCACACTCATACCGCTCATTTCCAACATCCCTTGCATAAATTTGGAAAACTTCTTGCAAATGTTGTCATCAGTAGAGCCAAAAATATTGTCATCGACATAGATTTGCACTAGCAAAATCTTTCCTTTTACTTCCCTAATTGATAATTTATTGTCTATTTTTCCCCTTGTGAACTTATTCTCAAGAAGAAAGTTAGACCGAGTTTCATACCAAGCTCGTAGAGCTTGTTTTAAACCGTCCAATGCTTTAAATAATAAGTGAATATGATTAGGATCGTTAGGATTAACAAAACCTAGTGGTTGTTTCACATATACTTCCTCCTTTATATCACCATTGAGGAAGGCCGACTTCACGTCCATTTGATAAAATGTAAAGCCAATAAAGGCAGCATATGCGAGGAACAACTTGATTACTTCGCATCTTGCCACTAAGGTATAGGTCTGATCAAAATCAATCCCTTCTTCCTGTCTGTATACGTTAGCTTCGAGTCTGGCTTTATTTTTTACTATGATTCCATCTTCATCCATCTTATTCATGTAGACCCATTTTGTTCCAATAACATTCTTGTCTTCAGGTCTATGTACAAGCTTCCCAAATTAGCAGAGCTTGAATTGATTTAGTTCTTCTTCCATTACGACTATCCAAGATACGTCTTGGTTTGCTTCTTTGAATTTCTTTGGTTCAACATGCAAAAGAAAGCTTAAATGCAAATTTTAATTAGTAGTACCTCTTCGATTTCGTATACCATTACGAGGATCTCCTATTATTTGATCAATCATTTGATACTTCAAGTGTCTGAGATCTAGAGTCCTTACATCCAGAGCTTTCACTATTTCTAGGGGTTCCTCTTCCACTTGGATGACTTCTTCATCTTGGTGATCTTCTTCTCCAATTGAGGTTGGATGAGTGATCTTGATGAACTTTTGAGGGCTATCGTCAACTTCCTCATCCAAGCTTAATTCTATCAGCCTTGAACCTGCATCTTCAACAAAAACACTAGAAGTGCTGCTATATAGCAGTCTCATCTCAACAAATAAAATGTTAATGGACTCTTCTAACACCAAAGTTTTCTTAAAAAAACTGTATAAGCCTTATTATGGCTACTATAACCTACGAAAATACCTTCAAAATATTTTTCTCCAAACTTTGTATGATGATATTTCCCATTATTAAGTTCATTGCTTTTGTAGCCAAAGATCCTAAAGTAGGACACAGTCGGTCTTCTTCATTTCAGTAGCTCATAGGGAGTCTAACGATGATTCTTGTTGATCAACGCTCTTTTTTGCACGTGACAAGCTGTATTGACGGCCTCAGCCCAAAAGTACTCTGGTAGAGTGGAGTCTTTCAGCATTATAATACATGTTTCAATGAGTGTTCTATTCCTTCTCTTTGCAACTCCATTTTTTTGTGGAGTACGCAGGGAGAAAAACTCATGAAAGATACCTAGACTTTCACCGAAGTCTGTCATGGCACTAGATTCGAATTCTGTTCCATGGTCACTTCTAATTCTGACCAGTGAGGAGTTTAATTCGTTTTGGAATTGCCTGACAAAGTTTGTGAACACATCAAAAGTATCTAACTTTCGTTTTAGAAAGAACACCCAAGTAAAGCGTGAGTGATCATAAACAATTACCAGTATATATGACGTACCTCCTAAGCTATGAACTTGCATTGGACCGAATAAGTCCATGTGCACTAAATACAATCACCTTAAGGAATATTTATCGGCAAAGCCCTTAATGGTAGCCATTGTCTGCTTGCCCATTTGGCATGCGTGACATGGACTCTCTTTAATGCACTTAATAGTAGGTGTGTCACGTACTAGTTCTTGAGAAAATAACATATTAATAGTTTTGAAATTTATATGAGCTAGTCTTTTGTTCTATCGGTCACAAAGAGATGCACTATGTTTTGCAACAAAACACACTGGGGTTCTAAACAAAAAAAAATTAAAGCAAAATATTTCTACTCCTAGTGACTATTAATATCATCTCCATAGTAGAGGCTGATATTATAAAACACTGATCTTTAGAGAATGTTACAATAAATCCTTTATCACATAATTAACTTATGCTAATTAGATTATATTCCAATCCTTTCATATAAGCAGCATCAGTGAATGACACTATACCGTTAGAAATTGTACCGTAGCCTTTTGTAATTCATCAGTTAGAGCCTCCAAAGATAACCTTTTTACCGTCTATGACTGGAGTGATATTTTGAAGTAGGCTTCTTGTCACGGTAATATGCCGAGGGTATCCACTATCCAAATTCCAGATGGGAATTTTGTTGGCCTTTTGACAAACCTGCAAGATAGGATCAGTTTATAATAGGAACCCAAACATATTTGGGTCCTTGGTTATTTGTCAGCATACTCCCCCTAAGAGTGTTAACACTACGAGTTGTCTGTCTCGTATGATTAACTTGAGGAGTTTCATAGTTTCTGGGATTAAACCAGCATTCACAGCAAAGTGACCAACTTGTCACAACACCAACAATAAAGCCTATTGTATCTTTTCCAAGTCTCCTGCTTGACTTTTTGATTGTGTGGTCTAGCAGGAGCGGCTGACATAGAGGTAGAACCTTTTTGATAATGGTGGTCACATGGTCTCTGCACCTCCTTTGGTTTAGGTACAACAGGCTTGGCTTTCGGTGCCTTCTTAATATTATGGCCATGAACATATGGACCATAGTTCTATAGAGTGATATCTTCATAAGGTGCCTTGAATGCACTTTCAACATAGTTTGGGGGACGGTTCCATCCTTGGTAGCGTGACTTAGGCTCTACATAAGTAGGTCTGGTAAAATGACCGTAGGATGACTCAAAATCAAACTCGTTCGTTGGAAGATTATCTTTTTAAATATTGTTTGATCTAGAGGTGTCTACCCTTTCTCTATGGCTAAGGCTTTCTTAGCAGCCTTATTTTTTCTTTTGGCCTTATTCCTACCAAGAGGATTTGTTAGGAGAAGCTACATGGACTAAGCCAACTCCTTTAGCCTGAGTTGAGAATTCAACAACCAATGGAAGGATTGTCTTTGGCTTGGAGAAACTTTCAACAAGTTTTTTTTAGCCGCAAGCTGTTCTTCAAAGTTCTTGATGATTATCTCTTTCAGGTTAAGATTCTTGAGTGCATTGTTGTATTATTCGATAAGTGCATCGTGTTCCTTTCTAAGTGAATCCATTCTTGCGAATTCCTCCCTCAGAGTGATCTCCTCAACCTTAAGATATTTGATTTCCTTGGCCTGAGATCTAATAACTTTTCTACACTGGTCATAGACCTTGATCAACTCTTTATACTGACTCATGAGTTCTGATTCATCATCAGAAGAACAGTCCTCATGGTCATTATCAGGAACATTAAATTCAAAAAGAATAGTGTGAGAACTTACATCCCCATTAAATTAAGGGACTCTCCTTCTTCATCAGAGCAAGCCATGAGACCGAAGTAGGCTTCTTCATCCTCACTTGACTCAAACAAGTCAGAGTCACTGAGAGTCTTCTACTTCTTTGTTATGAAGCTCTTCTCCTTCTTTTTGCTCTTGGAGGACTTGTACTCCTCTGTTCTTCTACCATCCTTCTTGTAAGGGCAGTCAGTGATCACATGACCAGTCTTATTACAATAGTAACACACAATGTTAGTAGAATAATGTTTGTTCGGTTTAGATTTATACCTGTCGGATGTGTGATTATTTATTTTGATAATCACTGCCGTGTCGTGAACTTCTGAATAAGGAATCATTTCCTCACAGTTGTTTCTTCGTACTAAGAAACTTCTTGAATTGCTGGGAGAGTAGAGAGAACTCTCCATCAGATAATTCTAAGCCTAAGGTGCTTGGCTCGGAATATTCTTCATCATATACTTCCTGAGTGGGAGCAGGAGATGCAGTTTTGCCCTACCTTGAGATGTCTGCCTTCAGTGCAACAGACTTCCCATTTGATGAAGATCTGCTGCCCTCTTCTTCAGCTTTTCTTGTGTTGATTTGAAACTCATAGGATATAAGCTTCCCGAAGAGGTTTTGAGGGTCAGTTTCTGCCAGTCTCCCGAACTCCCTGTTTGCACAGATTTTGTTGCCCAATTCCTTGGTCAAGAATATCAAGAACTTATCATATAGTGCACCATTTGTGAACACCCGGCTGTAGTTCTTTAGGCCATTGATGATTTTGAAGAAGTTTTCATAGGTGTCAGCAATATTGTCCTTGTGGCCTTGCTTGAAGGTCCCATTCTTCTGATTTAGAAGGGATCTCTTGTCATCCCTTACTGCATCGGTACCTTCCATTAAGACGATTATAGACAACCACATCTCCTTGGCAGATTGGCAGAGACTTATGTTCTGCAATATAGAGTCATCGACTACGCTTGCGATGATATTTTTAGCCTTCTTGTCCAGAGTCAAGTGCAATCTCGGCTTTGTCAAGATCCATCAATTTCTTTGGCACCTTTTTTGTAGGATCAATAGTGAAGGCTATCATTGGAACATGAGGCCCTTCTTTCACTATCATGAAGATGTGGGGGTCGACAACTTCCATGAAGATCTTTACTCTTTCTTCTAACATGGTAAAGTTTGCATTTGTCACTGGAAGATTTGAGGAGTCCTTGGATTTGTCCAGGCTTGACAATCTCTTCGACAACTAAAATTAGATCTGTTCAAGGTGTGAACCTTAATATGAACAACCCCTCTCTTATACTAATTGAAAGTATCTAGTTTTCTACCTAAATCACCTAGAGGGGGTGAATATGTGAGTTCTGTGTCTTTTGCGGAATAAAAAATTTAGAGGGATTAACACAGAATAATCAAGCATACATCGGACAATACAAGGAGTTATAGTGGTTCCCCAACCTTGGGTACGTCCACTCTCTACCTCACCAATCTAGCAACACTCTAGACTTGGCTACTTCACTATATCTCGGATTGAAAGCTGTAAGGCCCCTTTTTTTAACCACCGGGGTCTTATGCCCAAAACTGCCGCTTTGCTGTGACACAAACACACCCGGGAACTTCGTCACTAAAAAACACTGATCCCGTCGGCCATACAGATTGAAGAAGAGTAGAATAATATATGAGTTAAATAAAACTCAAATACTGGTACACAAAAATCACATGAATATAAAATAAATCTCCACGAAGGGAGAGTCCACAACAATGATAAATCTGAGTACTAATAAGAGGGCTCCTGCCTGATACATCATGATCCTCACTACAAGTCACTCAACGCGGAACCAAATTTACAATAACTACTAATGATCGGGACTCACTGTTCTTGCAGCCTGAACTCCTATGCTAGACTGTCCCGTCTCCAAGAGCACCAACCTCTTGGGCTGCATCTCTCGGTTCGGCTCCACGATCCCCTAAAATGATGTGATCAATGACCGTTAGTCTAAAATACTAAGTCCTATCATTACCCACCCCTCACCCATGGCTCCTAGGATCCGAGGGGCTAAAGGAAACGGAAGCTTTTTACGGTGGAGAGTAACAAAAGTAAGAAGGAGGCGACGGAACTAGTCTATCATGAGTATATAATCACAACAAGTATAAGTAAGCAGTAGTAGGTAAGCAGTATGACTATACACAAGAACAAGTGAGCAAGTAAAAGTACAAAGAGGTAAACTAAGTGAGTAACCATGACCTATAGGAATGCCCATACAAACCTTTAGACCAAGGGGTCGTTTTGCAAGGTTTATTGCATAGAGAGTCACATATCAATTTATATAATAGGTGTCAAAGGTTATATGAAATGATTATGCCATCTCGTGCATGCATGCCATGATATGAACATGCAAGTGCAACACACACATCCGAATCTATGCACACAAACCTTTAGTTCCCCCTTTCCGGAGCCTAACCTCACAGGATACCTCCGTAGTGGAAAACGGAAGCGGTGGGTTGGGCCTCGCCCACCTCTAAACTAGTATCAGTACTACCATTCAAACCTATCGTACACCTCAACACTGGTGCACTAAGCGAAGCTCCTTCGTACTATAGCCGGCTGGCGTGCCGGACCTTATTTGGCTAAGTGATAAACCACACTTACTGAGTCAATGTATGTGTGTCGGTGCGATGACTCTCCAATAATGAAGACCCACCGCCTTTTTATTTTATGCACAAACAACATTAATATATTCTCCCACTGAGCCAAAGCTCCTTGCACTATCTCGTCCATCACAATTATCTAACGAGCAATCGGCTCCCCGGGCTAACCTGCCCATTACCAAAACAACCGAGCCAACCGCTCGTGAGACCCAACCTAACTCCGAGAACACCGAAGAGTGTGAGTGTAAGTGTAATCCTAGTTATACTACTTAATCTTAAACCTTGATTATTCTTATGGTTTAGGTTAGCCGAGGACTGCCCACGGTATTCCCGATGAAGGGCTCTTACAGGGCACTAGAAACTATGATGGTAGGTGAAGCCCATAATTCCCTTTCGCAAGGCACTTACTATTATTGGTTATTACCCAATTCCCGATCACTTCTAATATTATACGATATCTAACCCTAGTGTATTTTGACTCTCTCTCCCTCCAAAGGAAAGACGATCTTTCGTCGATCCCGAGCACCTCTTAACACTAGTCAACCCAGCACTCTCCTCATCATGACTCCTAATGAAGCTCTCTTTTTCACCTTACCAAGTCAGTAAACTATTAACCCCATCTCCCTATGCCCATTTCACATATTATTACAATTTCCACAATTTTACTAAATCCACACCAACATAAGCTATATGATGTGCATGAAAGGAGGTACACCAAATTTTCATCCAAAAGCCCTGAGATATTTATTATTGTTCTATCATGACACATTTAGCCTAAATCCAAAAACTTATAATTTTCCTAGTTAATTTGGCGTTTATTAAATTTTCCCAAACATTAGGCTATTGATATTTTTGAGCAAGAAGTACAAGATTTCCTTAGGTTGTGGGCACCCAAAAATTATGAACACTATATGATAGCCAAATAACAGTGAATACCAAATTTTACTAATTTTTATATATGTAATAACCCCTAAATAAATAATTTAAGGTAATTCAAATAATTAAATTTAATGAAGGGAGTACCATAAATCATTGTCAAAAAATTATATAACAATTACTAGAGCCTTATAATGATCATAAAATATTACTGACTAAGTTTCATGTGATTCCAATGTTAGTGAACTATGTAGAAAATACATCAAATAATTCCATTAAAGTGTACTTTTAGAAGAAACTTTCTTATAAACTCATCCAAATAACCTGTAATAATTTTCTAGGCTTTATTAGGCCCTAAAACTTTCTCTGGCCAAGTTTATAATATTACAGCAAGATATTATATTTATTATCTTTTTTCCAAAATAAGGTGCACTAGTTCACTTTACACATGAAGTACTAAGAGGAAATGCCCAAATATTCTAAAAAATTTACTAGTGCATCTAAATGATATTTAATCAGCATTACCAATGTTTCATAACATTCTAAGTTAATTTAACCATGGTTACTTGAAGGGGCAAGATGAATGTTATATCTATAAGAATGAGCTACTATTTTCTACACATCCTCTAATAAATTTCAGATGTCATTGTCACTATAAAATTACTCCTACCAAAATCTCATGAAGATCGAAGATCATATGCCCCTTCAATATTTTCATAAAAGTTATAGACCTAAACTATCCCTAATTTGTCTAAGTTATGTGCCTAAGTATAAATGTCACCAAATTCCTTCCTAGGGATATTTAGCATCCTAGGATTGCATGGAATAAACCCCAAGTCCATACATGGACATATCACACCATGACCTTCACAATCCCCAAAAATTCATCCTTAGGGTTTGAACAAGGGTCGTAGGGAAAATCAACCCTAATCCACCCAAACTACATGTGAGGGTGTTCAATGTCACAACAAATAAGCGGCCCCAGTTTCAACCTATGTTGAGGTGATTTGGTCACTCACTACCACAAGGGACATTTTAACCTAATTAACCCTTTTTGGCCTAGGCTAGGGTTTAACAAATTCCACACCAAATCATCTCCAAATGGGATGAAATTTTATACAGAGTCCTATATTGACCCAAAGGACCTCTCTCAAAAAATTTTGGAGTATTTGGAGGTTATTAGACCCTCTAATTAAATCATATATGGTTTATTAAATTATTAAAAAAATATAAGAAATTTTTTTCCAAAAATTCATATTTTTGGATATGTTATAGATCTGGACATGAATGACTCATGGTCTAAATTTCAAGTCATTTGGAGGTTAGGATTGATGGGGGCACCCCAAAAAATCTATGATCAACCCAAAGTATAGACCTCACTAATTTGAGTGTTGTGGTCTGACCTGTTCTCCCAATTGGTTCAAATTAATTTTAAAATAAACTAGACCTATAGTGCTACAACTTTCATGTAGATTACTTTTACTCTAGGGTGCCCGAAGTATTTTTAATAATTAATTTAAAACAGCCCAATAACTGTGATAGAAAATGAAATAAAATGAATTAATATATAATCATTGCACGAATCTTACAGCATAATCTGATGGCCCTAGCATCGTCTCCTTCCTCCAGCCAGGGGCCGTTATTTCACTGACCTAGAGAATATTCCAAGTCCATTTTCTAGCCACCCAGCCTCCACCCTGGCCTGCCACCACTACGACAACCTCCATTGAGGTGGCTAATATCGCTGGGTGGCGAAAAGGCTACCGGAGATGCAGTTTTTTGTGAACCTGAGAGGTGGAAAAACATGGAAAATTCTGAAATTTTCCTCTCCCAATCGGGCTCAATTGAGCCCAAATTCTCTCCCAAATGATTTAAGATTCTATCCAACGAAGAGAGGAGTAGAGGAGGACCTTAGCTGAGGGTTGGAGTCGGGTCAATCGTCGTGCAACCATTTCCGGCAATGGATCTTTCGGTTATTTGAAACAAAACTACCAAAATGCTCGGCTCCTTCAATGGAATAGTGGAAATGAATGTTATGGGTCTAGGGATGCTTTTAAGATTGCTAAAGGGGAAAGAGGAGTGGTTATGGTAACAAAGCCATTAATGGTCATTGAAGGCTCATTTCGGCCAAGGTGGGTTCACTGCACCCAGCTAGTGAAAGGGACTAGAAATTCCCTTGATCTCCCCCAAATTGACTAGGGAGGAAGATTCCAGCAAGAAGAGAGGGCCTTTGGCCTTCCAAGCCATGAATGGCCTTTACTCCCCACTTTCTCTCTCCTTCATTAAAGGGGAAAATGGAGTTTTTCTCTCTCCTAGTCATCAAGTCCGAATTTGTTGACTACTCATGCCTAATGGCACCCCACTAACCCATATTATTCATGGAAATAAGGTTAGCCTAAGGGAGATTGGGCTTTAGCTAGTTTGACCTTAGTATTAAGTCAAATAAGGTTAGCCTAAGGTTATCCCAATTGAGCTAGTTTGACTTAATACTAGGTTTGAGTTGACCTTGGTCAAATTGACCATTTGGGTTGACCCCAATGGGTTCTTGGTGACCCATTTGCCTCCCCTAAGGTATAGGAAGGCATGAGTAGTGTTGGTTGGGCATCTTCGATGTCACTTGACCCTTAGTTAGGGCACTTTGACCTTTTTCGAGTTAGGGTTGACTTGGGTCAACTTAGCCTCTTTAGTTGATACCAATGGGTCCTTGGTGACCCATTGGCCTCCCTTAGGGCTTGGGTTGGTCTAGGTGGGTCTCTTTAGCTATGTGGATGTCAATTAGCCATATGTGAGCTTAGTTTGACCTAATTCGGGTTTGGGTTGACTCTTGTCAACTTGACCTTTTTAGTTTACCCTATTGGGTCCCTATGGCTCTACTTGACACTCTAAAAGGTTAGTGATGTTTTGATGTGGTCATGGAGTCATGGTGAAGCCCTGTGGTCATCCATAAGCAAGTAATTAGAATAATACTATTTGTAGACCAAGGTGGTTCACACACTAATTCCCAGGTTCACCCCTACCCTTTAGTGCTTCACAGTGTTTTGTCATGACCTAGTCATGAAAAAACAATCCTAGTGGCCTAGAAGTCTAAGTGATGTTACAAAATCAATCCTACACCTCGGAGAAACGCACCTACAACTCGAAGTAAATACACTCCTACAAACTCAATCCCCCCAAATGGGATCTACACTTGGAAGAACAATCTTCCTACAAGCTCGGAGACAAATCTGCTACAAGAATTGAAATAAAATTTTACAATAATAATACTTCACAAATCCAGATCTAAAATCTTCAAACATCTTCCCTCTTGAGAACTAAAATTCTTGATGAAGATGTGGGGGAAGATATCTTGAGAGAACACGATCTGAAATTCTTAAGATTGGCATGATAAAAAAAATGATTGGAGAAACTTGAATAAGAGATCTATAGAATCTATTCTTTTGTTGAATCACTCGATCGAGGAACAAGCTTCAAAGAATAATGACGAATGTGGCGTGTGGTTTTTCCCGATCTTGAACTTACGACGATTCAGACTTATGATTATGATTAGCATTAGCATTTCGGTTAGTGAATCCATCGACAAGACTTTATGTATAACTTGTTCCGACGGTCTGAAATCATTTAAGGAAAGAAGATCAATCATGTTAAACACGGATAAACATTTGAAATCCCGTTCGATGAATTATGTAACCGGTTCGACGAATGAAATCCCGTTTGACAAATTATGAAATTCATTCGACGAATCAAATCACGTTCGACGAATTATGAAATCCGTTTGATAAATGAAATCTCTTTCAACGAATTTGAATGAAATCCGTTTGACTAATTACGAACTCCGTTCGACGAATGACATCCCAATCGACGAATTGATGTTTGAATTTTCAGCAACTGTATTCTTCGAAAGGATTAAAATTCTTCAAAAAGAACTTGTCTTTTCAAAAAATTGCATGGCCTTTTTCGAAGAAGGCTTTACGTAGAATTTCATTGAGCTGAATACGGATTTTTCGAAAGAAGATTTGGCTTTTCTAAGGCATCTTGTCTTTCTCGAAAAATGAATTTTATTATTCAAAAATAGAATTCCTTTTTTGAAAGATTAAATTGGTTTTTCGAAAACATCTTAAGGGCATTTTTCGATAAATAGAACATAGAAGTTTTTGAGAGTTTTTCGAGAAATCATTAAGTTTTTGATAACTGTTCTTCTTTCCCGAAAAATTAACTTGGACTTTTCGAAAAGACATCCTCTTTTCGAAAAATGTACTTTGGAAATTTTAGAATAATTTCTTTTTTCTTTCTTCAAAGATAAGCAAACCTTCCTTTCTTCCAATTCTTTAGTACTTGAAAATGAAGAGCACCCCAATAGAGAGGTTACACATGTGCCAACTCCAAAGATCACACAAAGAGGGATTACAGCACTCAAATAAATGGATTACAGCAAACATTCCAACCCTCTATTCTTCTCCATGAAGTGCATGGTCTAGTGTTTGGTGACTCACTGTAAACTTATATTGGTCTACACTTAGCAATAATGATCTACAAGCACTCAAATAAAAGATGACATCAAATACAAACTTAAATCATCTTAGTTTTACGGTGACTTCACACAAATCTAGGTTATTGTAGATACATTACCCAACAAGCACACAGTTGTGCGAGTAAAAGTCTACATAGCATGAGAATCGAGTCTGCAGCCTTTAATAATGGTGCTCCTAGGCTTGAGTCATCATTCTTTGGGTGTGTCACTCTCCCCTATTTATAGGCTTTGGAGCATGCTCAAATGAGCAGGGCTAAAATAATTGCCAGCTCGGGGTATATGAGAACTTGGCAGCGGTGACGAGATATAGAGGAAAAGAGAATAAGAGATTGCGAGTCTGCCAAAAAGGTGCCATCTTAGGCGGAATAATACTTCTAACCGCCGCTGCTAATAGAGACTTACTCAGGTAACGAAGGTTAAGGAGATTGAGGCTGTCTTACCAACTAGATGCTCGTGTAGCCTCAAGAAGGAGTCTGCGATGAACTACTAATTGGGCAGATGGATTGCGTACTTTAGGTTTAACAACGAGTACCTGAAGTGAAATCGTGAACACCAACTAATCTTTGCAAAGGAGAAGTCAAAAGCTGGTAAATTTAAAATATAACTCGAGTAACAGAAGTGAACTCATGAATACGTGCTTGCATCTCCAAAGGAGAAGTTAAAAATAGGTAAATTAAAAGATAATGTGAGTACCTGAAGTGAACTCATAAACACCTACTAATCTCTACTAACGAGAAGTGAAAAGCAGGTAAATTTAAAATATAACACAAGTACATGAAGTTAACTTGCGAACACCAACTAATCATTATAAAAGTGAACTCAAAAGTAGGTAAATTTAAAATATAACGCGAGTACATGTAGTGAACTCGCGAATACCTGCTAATCTGATCAAAAGAGAGGTGAAAAGCAGGTAAATTTAAAATATAATGTGAGTACTTAAAGTAAACTCGAAACACCTGCTAATCTCTACAAAAGATATGTCAAATGCATGTAAATTTTAAACATAATCTGAGTAGTTGAAGTGAATTCGCGAATACCTGCTAATTTATGTGAAGGAGAAGTCAAAAGCAGGTAAATATAAAATATAACAAGTGTACCGGAAGTTAATTTGCAAACACCTGCTAATATCTACAAAAGAGAAGTCAAAAGTAGTAAATTTAAAATATACCACGAATACCTGAAGTGAACTCGTGAATACCTGATAATCTCTACAAAAGAGAAGTCAAAAGCATGTATATTTAAAATATAATACGATTACCTTAACTGAACAAGCGAACACCTACTACTCTCTACAAAGGAGATATCAAAAGCAAGTATATTTAAAATATAACATGAATACCCGAATTGAACTCACGCAAAACTTCTAATCTCTCAAAAAGAGAAGTCAAACGCAGGTAAATTTTAAATATAACACGAGTACCTGAAGTGAACTTGTGAATACCTGCTAATCTCTCCAAAAGAGAATTCAAAAGCAAGTAAATTTAAAAAAAAAATACGAGTACCTGAAGTGAACTCGCGAACACTTACTAATCTCTGTAATTTAGAAGTAAAAAGCATGTAAATTTAAAATATATCACAAGTACTTGAAGTGAACTCGCGAATACTTGCTAATCTCTGCAATGGAGAAGTCAAAAGCAAGTAAATTAAAAATATAAAGCAAGTACCTGAATTGAACTCATAAACACCTGCTAATCTAAGCAAATGAGAATTCAAAAGTAGGTAAATTTAAAATTTAACGCAAGTACCTGAAGTGAACTCGCGAATACTTGCTAGTCTCTTCAAAAGAGAAGTTAAAAGTAGGTAAATTTAAAATATAATGCGAGTACCTTAAGTGAACTTGTAAACACCTACTAATCTTTGTAAAGGTGATGTATAAATAATGTAAATTTAAAAAATATAACGTGAATACTTGAAGTGAACTCGCGAACACCTGCTAATCTATACAATAGTGAAGTCAAAAGTAGGTAAATTTAAAATATAATGCGAGTACAAGAAGTAAACTCTCCAATATCTGCTAATCTCTACAAAAGAGAGGTAAAATGTAGGTAAATTTAAAATATAATGCGAGTACTTGAAGTGAAACCACGAACACCAGTTAATCTCAATAAAGGAGAAGCCAAAATCAGGTTAATTTAAAATATAACGTGACTACCTAATGTAAACTTGTGAACACCTGTTAATATTTGCAAAAGAGAAGACAAAAGCAGGAAAATCTAAAATATAACTTGAGTACCTGAAGTGAACTCGCGAATACCTGTGAATCTATCCAAAAGAGAAGTCAAAAGCAAGTATTGTTTAAATATAAAGCTAGTACCTGAAGTATACTCGCAAACACCTGCTAATCTTTGCAAATAAGAAGTCAATAGCAGGTAAATTTATAAAATAACGTGAGTACCTGAAGTGAACTCATAAACACATGCTGATCTCTGCAAAGGAGAAGTAAAAAGAAGGTAAATTTGAAAATATACAGCGAGTACCTGAAGATAACACGCGTACACTAGCTAATCTCTACAATAGTGAAGTCAAAAGATGGTAAATTTAAAATATAACGTGAGTACTTGAACTAAACTCGCGAATACCGGTTAATTTCCACAAAAGAGAGGTCAAACGCGGTAAATTTAAGATATAATGTGATTACTTGAAGTGATTACTTGAATGTGATTACACCAGCTAATCTATGTAAAGGATAAGTAAAGAGCTTGTAAATTTGAAATATAATGCGAGTACCTGAAGTGAATTTACAAAAACCTACTACTCTCAACCAAAGAGATTTTTATAGAAGGTAAATTTAATATATAACACAAGTACCTGAAGTGAACTAGCAAAAACCTTCTAATCTCTCCAAAAGAGAAGAAAAAAGTACAAAAATTTAAAATATAATGTGAGTACCTGATGTGAACCCGCAAACAACTACTAATCTATGCAAAAGAGAAGTCAAAAGCAGGTAAATTTAAAATATAACAGGAGTACCTGAAATGAACTTGCAAACACCTAGTAATATTTAGAAAAGAGAGGTCAAAATATGTAAATTTAAAATATAACACGAGTACCTTAAATGAACTTGTGAACACCTGCTAATCTCTTCAAATGAGAAGTTAAAAATGGGTAAATTTAAAATATAACACAAGTAGCTGAAGTCAACTCTTGAACACCTGCTAATCTCTATAAAAGTGAAGCCAGAAACAGGTAAATTTAAAATAGAACGCGAGTAATAGAAGTAAACTTGAGAAAACCTTCTAATCTCTCCAAAAGAAGTCAAAAGACGATAAATTTAAAATATAACACGAGTACCTAATGTAAACTCGGAAACACCTGCTAATCTCTGCAAAAGTGAAGTCAAAAGCTAGTAAATTTAAAATATAATATGAGTACCTAAAGTGAACTAGCGGACAACTGCTTATCTCGACAGAGGAGAAGTCAAAAGGAGGTAAATTTAAAATAAAATGCAAGTACCTGAAGTGAATTCATGAACACTTGCTAACTTCTACAAAAGAGAAGTATAAAGCGGGTAAACTCAAAATATAATGCAAATACCTGAAGTTAACTTGCAAACACCTGTTAATCTCTACAAAAGAGAGATCAAAAATAAGTAAATTTAAAATATAACGCGAGTACCTAAAGAGAACTCGCTAACACCTGCTAATCACTGTAAAGGAGAATTCAAAAACATGTAAATGAAAAATATAACTCGAGTACTTGAAGTGAATTCGCGAATACCTGTAAATCTTCGCAAATAATATGTCAAAAGATGGTAAATTTATAATATAATGCGAGTGCTTGAAGAAAACTCACGAAAACATCCTAATCTCTCCAAAAGAGAAGTCAAAAGGAGGTAAATTTAAATTATAATGCGAGTACCTGTTGTGAACTCACAAAAAACTTCTAATCTATCGAAACAAGATGTCAAAATCAGGTAAATTTTAAATATAATGCGTGTACCTGAAGTGAACTCACGAACACGTACTAGTCTCTACAAAAAAGAAGTCAAAAGCAGGTATATTTAAAATATAACAGGAGTACCTGGAGTGAATTCGCGACAAGTGCTAATCTCTCCAAAAGATAAGTCAAAAGTTGGTAAATATAAAATATAATGCGAGTACCTAAGTGAAATCGCGAACACTTGTTTATATAAATAAAAGAGAAGTCAAAAGAAAGTAAATTTAAAAAATAATGCGAGTACCTAAAGTGAACTCATGAACACCAGCTAATCTCGACAAAGGATATCTCAAAAGCGGGTAAATTTAAAATATAACTCGAGTACTTGAAGTAACCTGTAAAAATTTAAAATATAATGCGAGTACCTGAAATAAACTAGCGGAAACCTGCTAATCTCTATAAAAGAGAAGCCAAAAGCAAATAAATTTAAATTATAATGCGAGTACCAGAAGTGAACCCGCGAACACATGCAAATCTCAGCAAAAGAGAAGATAATAGCATGTATATTTTAAAATATAACAAGAGAACCTGAATTGAATTTGTGAATACCGTCTAATCTCTCCAAAAGAGAAGTCAAAAGTAGGTAAATTTAAAATATAATGCCAGTACCTGAAGTGAACTCACGAACACCTGCTAATCTCTACAAATGAGAGGTAAAAAGCAGGTAAATTTAAAATATATCACAAGTATCTGAAATGAACTCGTGAATACCTACTAATCTCTGAAAAGGAGATGTCAAATGAAAGTAAATTTAAAATATAACACGTGTTTGTGAAGTTAACTCGCGAATACTTGCTAATCTTTATAATAGAGAGGTCAAAAGCAGGTAAATTTAAAATATAACGCGTGTATCGAAAGTGAACTCCCAAATACCAGTTAACTCACCAAAATAGAAGTCAAAACAAGGTAAATTTAAAATATAATGCGAGTTCCTGAAGTGATATCGGGAATACCTACTAATCTCTCCAAAAGAGAGATCAAAAGCAGGTAAATCTCTAACATAATTTGAGTACGTGTAATGAACTCGTGAAAGCCCGCTAATCTCTTAAAATAAGAAGTCAAAAGTACTTAAATTTGAAATTTTATGCGAGTACCTGAAGTGAACTCGCGATCATTTGCTAATCTATATAAAAGTGAAGTCAAAAGCAGGTAAATTTAAAATATAACGTGAGTACCTGAAGTGAACTCACGAACACCTGCTAATCTTGCCAAAGGAGATGTCAAAAGCCGGTAAATTTAAAATATAACTCGAGTACCTAAAGTGGATTCGCAAAAAATTAAAATATAATGCGAGTACCTGAAGTGAACTCGCGAACACTGCAAATCTCTACAAAAGAGAACCCAAAAGCAGGCAAATTTAAATTATAATGCGAGTACCTGAAGTGAACTCACGAACACCTGCTAATCTCTATAAAAGATAAATAAAAAGCAGGTACATTTTAAAATATAATACGAGAACCTAAAGTGAATTTGTGAATACTTACTAATCTCTCCAAAAGAGAAGTCAAAAGCAGGTAAATTTAAAATATAATGTCAGTACCTGAAGTGAACTCACGAACACCTGCTAATCTCTACAAATGAGAAGTAAAAAGAGCGTAAATTTAAAATATATCACAAGTACCTGAAATGAACTCGTGAATACCTGGTAATCTATAAAAAGGAGAAGTAAAAAGAAAGTAAATTTAAAATATAGCACGTGTTTGTGAAGTTAACTCACGAATACCTGCTAATCTCTATAATATAGAGGACAAAAGTAGGTAAATTTAAAATATAACACCTGTAACTAAAGTGAACTCGCGAATACCTGTTAATCTCTCCAAAACAGAAGTCAAAAGCGGGTAAATTTAAAATATAATGCGAGTTCCTGATGTGATCTATGGAATACCTAATAATCTCTCCAAAAGAGAGATCAAAAGCAGGTAAATTAAAAATATAACGCGAGAACCTGAAGTGAACTCGCGAATTCCAGCTACTCTCCAAAAGAGAAGTCAAAAGAAAGTAAATTTAAAATATAACGTGAGTACTTGAAGTGACTCACGAACACCTTCTAATCTCTCTAAACGATAAGTCAAAAGTAGGTAATATTTAAATATAACGCGAGCACCTGAAGTGAATTAGTGAATACCTACTAATCTCTACAAAAGAGATGTATAAAGGAGGTAAATTTAAAATATAACGCGAGTACCTGATGTGAACTCGTGAAAACCTTTTAATCTCTTCAAAAGAAAAGTCAAAAGCAGCTAAATTTAAAATATAACGTGAGTACCTGAAGTGAACTAGAGAACACATACCAATCTCTACAAAAGAGAAGTCAAAATCAGGTATATTTATTATATAACACGAGTACCTTAAGTGAATTCGTGAACACCTGCTATTCTCTCCAATAGAGAATTCAAAAGTGGGCCAATTTAAAATATAACGTGAGTACCTGAAGTGAACTCGCGAACACCAACTAATCTTTACAAAAGAGAAGTAAAAAGAAGATAAATTTAAAATATAACGTGAGTAGCTGAAGTAAACTCGCGAACACCTGCTAACCTCGGCAAAGGAGTTGTCAAAAGCAAGTAAATTTAAAATACAACGTTAGTACCAGAAGTGAACTCGCAAAAACCATCTAATCTCTCTAAAAGAGAAGTCAAAAGCTGGTAAATTTAAAATATTATGTGAGTACCTGAAGTGAACTCGCGAACACCTAGTGATCTCTACACAAGAGAATTCAAAAGTAGGAAAATTTAAAATATAAAGCGAGTACCTGAAGTAAAGTCATGAATACCTTCTAATCTCTCCAATTAGAAGGCAAAAGCAGGTAAATATAAAATATGATGCGAGTACCTGAATTGAATACACGACAACCTGCTAATCTCTACAAAGGAGAAGTCAAAAGAAAGTAAATTTAAAATATTACACGAGTACGTGAAGTTTACTCACGAATACCTTCAAATCCCTCTAAAAGAGAAGTCAGAGGAAGGTAAATTTAAAATAAACCCCGAGTACCTGAAGTGAAATAGCAAACACATGTTAATCTCTACAAATGGCGAGTAAAAAGCAGGTAAATTTAAAATATATCACATATACTTGAAATGTACTGAATAATAACTGTTAATCTATGCAAAGGAAAAGTCAAAAACAAGTAAATTTAAATTATAATGCGAGTTCCTGAAGTGACCTTGCGAGTAGCTGCTGATCTCTCTAAAAGAGAAGTCAAAATAAGATAAATTTAAAAAATAACCCGAGTACCTGAAGTCAACTCGCAAACACCTGTTAATCTCTAAAAAAGATAGGTCAAAATAAGTAAATTTAAAATATAACACGAGTACCTAAAGTGAACTCGCAAACACATGCTAATCTTTGTAAAGAAGAAGTCAAAAATCGGTAAATTTAAAATATAACGTGAGTACCTGAAGTGAAATCGCGAACAACTGCTAATCTCAGCAAAAGATATGTCAAAAGCGATCAAATTTTAAATATAATGCTAGTACCTAAAGTGAACTCGTGAAAACCTTCTAATCTATCCAAAAGAGAAATCAAAAGCAGGTAAATTTAAAATATAATGCAAGTACCTAAAGTGAACTCGCAAACACCTGCTAAACTCTATAAAGAAGCAGTCAAAAGAAGGAATATTAAAAATATAATGTGAGTACCTGAAGCGAATTCGCAAACACCTGCTAATCTCTCCAAAAGAGAAGTCACAAGCGAGTAAATTTAAATATAATACGATTTTCTGAAGTGAACTCATGAACACGTTCTAATCTCTGCAAAAGAGAAGTCAAAAGCAGGTATATTTAAAATACAACACGAGTACCTGAAGTGAATTCGCGATACCTTCTAATCTCTCCAAAAGATAAGTCAAAAGTAGGTAATTTTAAAATATAACGTGAGTACCTGAATTTAACTCATGAACACCTGTTAATCTCTACAAAAGAGAAGTCAAAAGTAGGTAAATTTAAAATATAACGCGAGTACCTGAAGTGAACTCGCTAACACCTGCTAACCTCGATAATGGAGATGTCAAAAGCAGGATAATTTAAAATATAACTCAAGTACTTGAAGTGAAATTAGAAAACCATCTAATATAATCTGCTAATCTCTCCAAAAGAGAAGTCAAAAATAAATAAATTTAAAATATAATGTGAGTACCTGAAGTGAACTCGCGTACACGTATTAATCTCATCAAAAGAAAAGTTAAAAGCAAATATATATAAAATATAATACGAGAACCTAAAGTGAATTCACGACACCTGCTAATCTCTCCAAAAGAGAAGTAAAAAGTGGCTAAATTTAAAATATAACACAAGCACCTGAAGTGAACTCGCAAACACCTGCTAATCTCTGCAATAGAGAAGTCAAAACAGGAAAATTTAAAATATAATGCGAGTACTTGAAGTGAACCCGCGAACACCTGCTAATCTCGGCAAAGAAAATGTAAAAAGAAGGTAAATTTAAAATATAACTTGAGTACTTGAAGTGAACTCACGAAAGCCATCTAATATTTTCAAAATAAAAGTGAAAGGTACGTAAAGTTAAAATATAACACGAGTACCTAGAGTGAAATCATGATTACCATCTAATATATCCTGCTAATCTCTCCAAAAGAGAAGTCATAAGCGTGTAAAATTAAAATAAAATGCGATTACCTGAAGTGAACTCCCAAACACGTACTAATCTCTACAAAAGAGATGTCAAAAGCAGGTATATTTAAAATATAATACTAGTACCTGAAGTGAATTCACGACACCTACTATTCTCTCCAAAAGAGAAGTAAAAAGCAGTTAAATTTAAAATATAACCTGAGTACCTAATGTGAACTCGCGAACACCTGCTAGTCCGTACAAAAGAAAAGTCAAAAAGGTAAATTTAAAGTATAACGAGCATACCTGAAGTTAACTCGCGAACACCTACTAATCACGGCATAGGAGATGTCAAAAGCTGGAAAATTTAAAATATAACACGAGTAGCTGATGCAAAGTCACGAAAACCATTTGATCTCTCCAAAAGAAAAAAAAACAGGTAAATATAAAATATTACACGAGTACCTGAAGTGAACTCGCAAACACGTACTAATCTCTGCAAAAGAGAAGTCAAAAGCAGGTATATTTAAAATATAACATGAGTACCTGATGTGAATTCATGACACCTACTAATCTCTCCAAAAGAGGAGTAAAAAGTGGGTAAATTTAAAATATAATGCAAGTACCTGAAGTAAGCTTGCGAACACCGGCTAATCTCTCAAAAAAAGAAGTCAAAAGAAGATAAATTTAAAATATAACATGAGTACCTGAAGTGAACTAACAAATACCTGCTACTCTCTACAAAAGTAAGGTGAAAATAGGTAAATTTAAAACATAACGTGAGTACCTGAAGTGAACTCGCGAACACTAGCTAATCTGTTTAAAGGAGAAGTAAAAAACATATAAATTTAAAATATAATGTGAGTACCTAAGTGAATTCACAAACACCTGATAATCTCTGCAAAAGATATGTTAAAAGCAGGTAAATTTAAAATATAATGTGACTAACTGAAATGAAGTCGCGAAAACCTTCGAATCTCTCCAAAAGATAAGTCAAAAGCTGGTAAATTTAAAATATAATGCGAGTACCTGATATGAACTCGGAAACATCTGCTAACCTCTGTAAAGAAGAAGTCAAAAGAAGGTATATTTAAAATATAACATGAGTACCTAAATTGAATTCGCAAACCCCTGCTAATCTCTCCAAAAGAGAAGTCAAAAGCGAGTAAATTTAAAATATAATGCGAATACCTAAAGTGAACTTGCGAACACGTACTAATCTCTAAAAAAGAGAAGTCAAAAGCAGGTATATTTAAAATATAACACGAGTACCTAAAGTGAATTCACGACACCTACTAATTTATCCAAAAGAGAAGACAGAAGCAGTTAAATTTAAAATATAACACGTGTACCTGAAGTCAAATCGCGAACACCTGTTAATCTCTATAAAAAAGAAGTCAAAAGCGGGTAAATATAAAATATAATGTGAGTACCAGAAGTGAACTCGGGAATACCTGCTAATCTCTCCAAAAGAGATGTAAAACGGGTAAATTTTAAATATAATTTTTGTACCTGAAGTGAACTTGCGAACACATGCTAATCTCTATGAAAGAGAAGTCAAAAGTAGGTAAATTTAAAATATCATACGAGTACCTGAAGTTAACTCACGAACACATGCTAATCTATACAAAAGACCGATCAAAAGTAGGTAAATTTAAAATATAACCCGAGTACCTGAAGTTAACACGTGAACGCCTTCTAATTTTTGTAAAGGAGAAGTCAAGGGCATGTAAATTTTAAATTTTGCCGAGTAGCTGAATTGAATTTGCGAACACTTATTAATCTCTGCAAAAGAGATGTCAAAGGGAGGTAAATTTAAAATATAACGTGAGTACCTGAAGTGAACTCGGGAAAATATAATAATCTCTGCAAAAGATATTTCAAAAAATGGAAAATTTAAAATATAATGTGAGTACCTAAAGTGTAGTCGTAAAAACTTCTATTCATTCCAAAAGATAATTCAAAAGTAGGTAAATTTTAAATATAATGTGTGTACCTAATGTGAAATCGCAAACACCTGCTACTTTCTGTAAAGGAGAAGTCAAAAGCAGGTATATTTAAAATATATCGTGAGTACCTAAAGTGAATTCGCGAACACCTGCTAATCTTTACAAAAGAGAAGTCAAAAGCGAGTAAAATTAAAATATAATGCGAGTACATGAAGTGAACTCGCGAACACCTGCAAATCTCTCCAAATGAGAAGTCAAAAGAAAGTAAATTTAAAATATAACACAAGTACTTTAAGAAAAATCCCGAACAACTGCTAATCTCTATAAAAAAGAAATCAAAAGTGGGTAAATTTAAAATATAATGCGAGTACCATAAGTTAACTCGCAAATACCTGCTAATCTTTCCTAAAGAGAAGCAAAAAACGGTTAAATTTAGAATATAATGCGAGTACCTAAAGTTTTATCGTGAACACCTGCTATTATCTGTAAAAGAGAAGTCAAAAGCAAGTAAATTTAAAATATAATGCGAGTTGTTGAAGTGAACTCACAAACACCTGCTAATCTGTGCAAAGCAGAAGTCAAAAGCAGGTAAATTTAACATAAAATGTGAGCCCTAAATTGAACTCGCAAACACTTGCTAATCTTTACAAAAGGGAGATCAAAAATAGGTAAATTTAAAATATAACGCGAGTACCTGAAGTGAACTTTAGAACGCCTTCTAATCTCTATAAATGAGAAGTCAAAAGAAGGTAAATTTTAAATATAACGGGAGTACCTGAAGTGAGTTCGTGAACACGTACTAATCTCTGCATAAGAGGTGTCAGAGGGGGGTAAATTTAAAATATCACTCGAGTACTTGAAGTGAAATCGTGAAAACCTTCTAATCTCTCCAAAAGAGAAGTTAAAAGCTGGTAAATTTAAAATATAACACTACTACCTGATGTGAACTCATAAACAGGTCCTAATCTTTGCAAAAGAGAAGTCAAAGGTAGGTTTTTTGAAAATATAACTCAAGTACCTGAAGTGAGTTCGTGAACATCTGCTAATCTCTCTAAAAGAGAAGTGAAATGCGAGTAAATTTAAAATAAAATGCGAGTACCTTAAGTGAACACATGAAAACATGCTCATCTCTACAGAAGAGAGGTCAAAAGCTTGTAAATTTAAAATATAATGCGAGTAGCTGAAGTGAACTCCCGAACAACTGCTAATCTCTTTAAAGAGAAGTCAAAAGAAGTTAAATTTTGTTGGGTCCATAGCCCACAATGTTCCCTAGATTTTATTTGAAGAGGCATCTCCATCAACACTAAGTGCATTGTTGTATTTGATGTGGGTTAAGCTAATCATGTACAGGATGTTCCAAGGAACACGTCTAGATAGGTTGTATAAGTGATGTGATAGGTGGTTACAAGGTGAAGATACTGGAAAGACAGGAAGTAGCCTAAGTGACCAAGTCAAGTAGTCCATTATTGGGCAGGTCAACAAGATGAATAGGCTAGAGAATTCAATTTTTTCAATGCTCAGTTCAGAGTATGAGTCTCAAATTTCATCGAGCTCAGCTCGCAGTTCGTCGAGCTCATCCTGAAGTTCATGGAGCTCAGTTTGCAGTTCGTCGAGCTCAATTTACAGATCGTCGAGCTCAACTCAACATTCCTTGGGATAAAATAAAGAGCTCGAGATTCAAAGTTCGTCAAGCTTAGCTTGAAGTTCTTCGAGCTCAGCTTGCAGTTCATCGAGCTCAGCTTGCAGATTGTCGAGCTCAGCTCAACACTTGTCGAGCTAAATACAGAGAAATTGGCTAAGGAAAAAAGCGCTGAGACAGCTGAGATAGCTGAGAAGAAAGCACTGAGACCGCTTAGAAGATCAGATTCATCGATTAAAGCTCATAGATTGTCGAATGCAGCTATATCTAGACAAGTTGACTAAGACAAAAGCACTGAGATAGCTGAGAAGCTTAAGGCAAAAGCGTTGAGACGGCTGAGATATCTGAGAAACTCAAGGCAAAAGCACTGAGAGAAGTATTGGTCTCAGCAAAATCAGTTAAGACAGGAGTAGGCCTCATCATAACCGTCGAGATAAGTGTGTCTCAGGTGAGAATAAGAAAGCTTTGATACAAGGTAAGCAGAAAAATGGCTAAGGCAAAAAGCATTGAGTGGAGGTTGCTCAATCAACGCTGTTGACGCCTATTAATGATAGAGTTTTGTTTAAGGAGTTTGGCGTTGAGTGATGCTCACACACTCAACACCAAGCAATAGATAGCTGATAAAGTAAGTTGGCGTTGAGTGAGGCTGAATCACTCAACGCTTAGAGACAGATTATTATTCTAAGTAGTTTGGCATTGAGTAAAGGCTACTCACTCAATGCCATGAGACAGTAAATTTGTCTTAGTGTTTTGGCGTTGAGCGATGTTTACTCACTCAACGCCTATGCTAATGGTATTTGATTTTTGGCTAAGTCCAGAGCTGATGATGTCAGTAAGTCAACAAGTCAACATAATTCAAATTAGTGGTGGGATGGCTACAGTACGCGACAAATGTTTTCGCAGACCTACTGTACGACAGTTGGCGTTAAAGCAAGTTGTTGCAGGTCATTAATAATATGGGGCCCACTTCTCAAAGAGCCGTTGGGTAAAAATCAATTAAAGAAAAGAGGTGTTACAGAGAAAGATGGTCAGAGAAAACAATTGAAGAGATAGTTCTTCTTCTCCGCCATTACTGTGGAGCTGAAGAATAGGAAGCTCAAGTGTACAAGACAGAGAGCAAGTAAGCTGTTGCAATTAAGACCTTAAAAGCAAGATAACTGGTCTGATCTTCATATGCACCACCAAGCAAGTCCAGAGCATTTCTTTGAGGGAAAAGGAAGCAGCCATAGGCCGACCCTTGCTGCAGGTTCTTCACAGTTCCAACAACACAAACACCTGAAGATCTTTATCTGGAAGCTGTGAAGAGAAGAAAGCTTGATGAAGCTGAAGGAAGACTTAGGGGACCACCTCAGGAGTCAATGCTAGGGCTGAATCACCTCAGACTAGGAAAATAGCAAGACACAGATCTATTCTAGTCTACAAAGTTGACCTGAGATTTTCTCAGCTCAGGTTACAGTAGTTTGCAGCAGTATCTGTAACGCCCCGTTTTTTCAGCGATTATTTTTATTCTCGTTTGGCGTTACGATGACGTGTTTCCGTGGCTTGTGCCATTTGTGGAGTGTGGTTTAGCTCCTTAGAACTGAGTGCCCTATTCTGTAGCCTGTTGGCAAGATCTCCCTAGCAAGCCGAGTCGTTTTGGGTGTCCCGGTGTGGCCTCTCGGGGGGATGTTGATGTTTGGCTTTATTTGGGTATAACTCGAGTTCTGTTCGTCGAAAATTAATTTCGACTTCGCCGTTGTGTTCGTAGCGTGGGTATTTAGCTACGGTGCGAATTTCGTCGAATTCCGAGGTAGTTCGGTTTTCGCGTCGATTTGGTGCTTTATGTAATTTTGTAATTAATTATATTATTATATAATTTTATATATATATATATATATAGAATAAAAACCCCCGATCATCTTCTTCCCCGCTTGAAACCGCCGCCTGTACGAGAGAAAGAAAACCGCCGGACTACCCTTCCCTTCGGACGCCGATTCCCGGAGCGTTTGTGGACGGAATTCGATTCCGAGAGTGGATTTGGATTGCTCTCATCAAGACCTTCATTCCTGCGGTAAGAAATTCTATTTTCGTGGAGTTTTGGGAGGATTGGAATTTTCGGTTTTGGAAGTTTTTCTCCATTAATGGCCGAGTGTTTGTTTTAGGTGTTGCGGCCGTTTTGATCCGTGCGAAGGGGAGGAAAGCAGTCCAAAGCTTCGCTGTGATTGAGGCAAGTGGTATTCTTGCCCTTGCCAAGTTTTCTTTTTTGAATTTTCTTGCTGAAATTGAAATCCCGGTTAGCCCAGGTTAGAGGCCTTGTTGTTCTCATTTTCTTGCTAACTATAGGGCTTAGTTCTTCCTACTGAAACCCCCCCTATTTTGTGATGATTGGAATCCAAATTGTCGGCGTGGAGCCATTGTTTTCCTTTATTTTGATTATTGCTCTGGTTCGGGTGTAGCCGAGAGGGAGAGTTAGGAGGGGGTGTGGTTGCCGATTTTCTTCGTTAAGGTATTACTCGAATGATTAGGCATAGTTCGTATGGTAGTGGTGCGCGACGTTGATAGTTGTCTGCTGCTACTGCAGTGGCGTGAGTCGTGTGCGCGTTCCGGTGTCGTTCGGGAAATTCCAAACGGTACAGGTTGACTGTGCACGGTCATCAACCGTTAGGGCGCACGACCACTGGTCGTGTGCCTCTGCTCGTGCGCGGCTGTCTTTCAGTTTCCAAAGTTCTGTCTCGGAAAATCGCACGAGCGCTGGCAACAGTGCGCACGACCAGTGGTCGTGCGACACTGATTGTGCGCAGTTTCTAGGTTTTCTGTCAGGTTTTCCAGGTTTGCTTCGCACGATCATCAGCCGATGAGTGCGCACGACCACTGATCGTGCGTCACTGATTGTGCGCTTTGTATATTTTCTTTTGCTAGGCGAATTTAGATGGTTTCGAGTGCGGGAGTTTAGATACTCAAGTGGCAGGCAACTACTCGAGTTCTGGATCTTCTGCCTTGGTCGTTCGACTGTCGTCGAGCTCCGTATTCTTTAGTGGGTTTGTGGGTAGTAACTTTATTTTGGCGGCGAGTGAGGCTAGCTCACTTAACGCCAAAGTTTAGGTAGGCACTGAGTGGGTTTCACTCAACGCCTAGTCGTGTTGGTTTATTTCAACACTCTTCCTTTACCTTGTATTTCGTTTCCGAGTGGATTTCCAATTGTATTTCTTGGTTTTCCTTGTCGGCCGTTTTCTTTATTTTCCTAAAGGCCGAATCATGGGTCGTGGTTAGTAGTGGTGGTTGTAGCTCTTTATGGGGGTGGAGTTGTGTGATATAGCCAAGGCCACCCATGTTTTTCTTGCTCCAGGTACGGGCTGGGCATGTCGGGTGGAAGGTCCCTTGTGTTTTCACGTGTTGACCCTCGAGCTTTTGACTTGGACATGGTGGATTGGGGGACTGCGTTTGCCTTCGATCCGATTCCTCGTTGTTGTTTTTACTACTATCACTTCCCACAGTTTAGGGTGTTAGAAGTTTTTTCTTTGGTAGTTTGCAACATTCTGGCTCTTGGAAGCCTAGTAGGCCCTGCAGGATGTGTTTCCTGGGCTGGGTCGTTGCTGTTTCTTTGCACGTTGTGCATTTCTTGTTGTCCTGTTTTGGACAGTTGTGACTCTTTCTACTGCATGTTTTTCCGTTACTTTGTCCTTTGGTTGACTCTTTCATGCAGTTTTCTTTGTTTAGCTTGCTGAGGTATTCTGTTTTCTTTTGGAATACCCCAGGTTCTGAGCTGTAGCCAGTCTGGTGGCTAGTTGGAGGTGGTGTTGTTGGTGGACTCCCGGACCTTGGAGTTCTGTTTACCTTGTTAGTGAGGTTGTTTTCAGTACTCTCTTACAGACATATATTTGTGCTAGTGGGTTCGTGTCAGGTTGTTGGCGCCCACTGGTAGTTTTTACCTTGTACTAGATATATATACTATTGCTGCTATCATTTTCTGGAGATAGTCTACTTGCTCTGAGAAGGTTTTATGCTAGGTTGCTAGTTATTTTTAAACTATAATTGTTATTATAAATAAAGCTCATGATCATCATGTTTTATAAGCGAAATCACTATTTTTTCAAATCACGTATAAAGACCGCTTTCTTATATATTACATAAATTTAATGTAGGGTCTTGCATAGCATGAGTGGTTCTCTTGGAACCCTTATGCGCTCCTTAGGAGGTTAAACCTAAATAAAGTATTTTTCCGCAGCGTATAAATATAGTTTTCTTTTGTGGACTAGGTGATCCACTGAGCCGAGGGATACGGTCTCTAAAATATAACTGATTTTCTATTCATTAAGCATATGATTTTCTTGCATAAAGATTGTAGTTGGTTTTGCCTGAGCGTCAGCAGTTATCCCCTGCTTGACATGGCATCATGACGCGTGTTTTCTCTTACTCTGATAATTCTTAATTCGGAGAAAATGCGGGTTGTGACAGTTGGTATCAGAGGGAGGTTGCTTGACAAGTTAGTTGAGCATCCTTCCTTTGTTCGCTTATTAGTAGTTCAGCATCATGTCATTCACACACCGATATGTCATCAGCACGTCTTGGCAAAAGCACGAACACTACACTCATAACATAACATGAAGTATACGGGGCATATTATGTAGTATGGGATGCATAATATGTGTTCGTATATGGATCCACCATATGGGCTACATGTGAGGGTTATGTAGTATGGGATGCATAACCTCACCACATGACTGCGACTAGCACGTTTCTTTTTCGTTGCATGGAAATGTTATGTAGTATGGGATGCATAA
This sequence comes from Platanthera zijinensis, assembly GCA_039513925.1. NCBI lineage: Eukaryota > Viridiplantae > Streptophyta > Magnoliopsida > Asparagales > Orchidaceae > Platanthera > Platanthera zijinensis. Next base: position 119,444,905 of record CM077090.1, read on the forward strand.
CAATTTCATGCGTACGCCGCTCATAGTATGCATTAGGGCCTTTTTTTAGAATGCATAGCACAATCATGCATATCATATCATTGCATAAGCACAACGCGCCGAGCTAAAGATTTGCAGGATGACATATGTACACACATGAGTTTTCAAATTAACATAAGTTCATGCATCCGATCTAGGCACAAGAGTTAGTAAGGTGGTGGTTAACCATCCTAGGTTAGGGCATATCATCTAATTATTGTGAAGAAGATAAACTCTCAGAGCAAGTTTAGCAGCTTTAAGTCTATATCTACATATGTATTGTCTGTATTGGTAATCGGTTCTAGTCGGGGGATTTGGATCTGATTTGCGTTGTAATGATTTTTAGGATGGCTAGGCGTCCTGCGACTCGATCGACTCCCCTGTCTGAGGGTGAATCTTCTGGAGCTCAGAACGATGCGATGATCGAGAGTCTGCGTCAGAGTAGCGAAGCTATGGGCAGGCAGTTAGAGGAGGTGCAAGCCCAGATTCAGTCTTTGGTGGCAGTTGTGGCAGGGCAGGCTCTAGGTGCGCAAGTTCCTGCTGGGGGGTTAGCTGTTCCTCCTCCTCCTGCACCCTTGAGACCTCCAGTGGTGGTGCCAGCAGAGATGGCCTTCATCTCGCAGTTTCAGAGGCTGAGCCCTCCCACTTATCATGGGAAGGTAGATTTCATGGTGATAGATGACTGGCTGATCTCCATGGAGGAGATGTTCTCGTACTCAGGGATTGCAGATGATCAGAGGGTGATGATAGCCGCCTACCAGCTTAAAGGTTTGGCTAAGATTTGGTGGCTGAGAGAGAAGGAGAGCCTGGTAGCCGGATGCTCTTGGGAAGTGTTCAAGGAGATGCTGTTGAGGAAGTTCTTACCCTCGGTCGAGCGTGACCACCTCATGAACGACTTTCTCCATCTGAAGCAAAGGCAACTCACGGTGGGTGAGTATGAGATAGAGTTCAGCAAGTTGAGCCGTTTTGCCCCTGGATTGGTCAGCGTTGAGGCTGATCGAGTTAAGCGATTCCTCGGTGGTTTGAGGAGTGAGGTGCAGCAGTTGGCCAGTGCTTATGGGTCAGTGTCTTATGCTGGAGTTGTAGAGGCTGCTCTTAAGGTTGAGGCTATTGAGACGGCGAAGAGCAGAGGCCAGCAGTTGAAAAAGGATAAGAGGAAGTTGGTAGAGGAGAAGAAACCCATGGTACCCGATGCTGTTCCGGGAAAGAGGAGCAGGGTGGTGTGCAGTTTTTGTGGCCGGTCAGGCCATCCTGTCGAGAGGTGTTTCAAGAAGGCAGCAGCTCAGAAGAAGGAGCAGGTTCATGCGATTCAGGGTGCTCCTAGAAGAGATGCCTCCTGTTCTGTTTGTAAGTGATCCGGCCATGATGCGGCCCAGTGTTGGTCCAGGGATAGAGTCTGCTTTCAGTGTGGGCAGAAGGGTCACATTAAGTCGAGGTGTCCTCTGGTCCAGTCAGCTCTTCCTGCAGTTCCATTGCAGGCATTACCTCCACCTCAGCGTGTGGACAAGGGAAAAGGGAAGCTGAACGTGATTTCTTCCGAGGAGGCTCAGACTTCGACCCAGGTGATCTCAGGTTAGTTGTTTGTTGTTTTTCTTTCTAGCCTGGTAGTTTAGTTGCTAGATTATTTGCGGTACTGTTGTGCTAGTTCCTTAGCTTTGTGCGTTCCTATAGGGAAATTTAAGGTGAAGAACCGTTGGGCGCGTGTTCTGTTTGACTCCGGCGCTACCCACTCGTTCATGGCTAGAGCCTTTGTGGAGCGTCATCGGTTGTCTCTAGATCGTGTTCGGGATTCCTTCCGTGTCATGTTTCCCTCTGGTGAATCTGTGTTGTCAGATTTGGGTATTTTGGATTGCCCGGTTTTGTTGGGGGATTTTCTTGCGAAGGCGGACCTGAAGATGATTGATCTAGAGGACTTCGATGTCATTTTGGGCATGGACTGGCTCTCTCGGTATGATGCGGTCATTCAGTGCAAAGGAAAGTGCTTGGACTTCATCAGGGACGACGGTCAGCCCGGCAGCGTGTATGCTGATCCGTGTCAGGATTCTCCTGTTCTCTCTGCGGTATGTGTTCAGAGATTGTTTCTTTCTGATTGTTGTGTTTGTTTAGTCTCGGCGGTTGGAACTGTTGTTAGCGTGCCACGCTTGGAGGAGATTCCTATTGTTCGTAGTTTCGCCGATGTTTTTCCTGATGATCTTCCTGGTATCCCTCCTGAGCGGGTTGTGACAGTATCTTCATTGACCAGAAGAAAAATCCCTGTTGTTGTGAAGAGGTAGTTAGGGCTGAGCCTCTGTCTCATATGAAGAAGTGGCAAACATTGCTCTACAACTAACTTCAAGAAAAAGTAATTACTTTTTAAAATGGATGTAGTTAGGACTAAGTATATCTTAGTTCATTAAAGGTCGACTCAGGAAATAAATTCCTACCGTCATTGTTGGGCTGAGTTTATCTCAGTCAAGAAGCTTGACACAGAGAAATATCTCTTGTGTCAAGAATATCCATCAACCCGCCTTCATCCTACAGGATTCAATTTACCTGAATCTGAGCTGTAGGGCCTTTTTCCTAAGTTATTGGTGATTATCTAGTCTCTGAGCTATAGGTGCCCTGCTGGGGTATGAGGTAGGATCCTAGTGTGGATCTGAGCTGTAGGGCTTAATTGCCAGAGGTAGGAGAGTGCTTCTCTGTGAATGTAGGGCCTTTGTGCCTGGGGTAGGTGATTGGAAAGTCACTGAGGTAGGTGACAGGTTTGTCACTGAGATGTAGGTGTCTGGAGGGGCACTGAGGTAGCTACATGGAGGGGTACTGAGTTTTAGGAGTGCTATAGCACTATGAGAGTAGGTCCTTATGCCTGAAGTTGTAGGGCTGAAAAGCCGGAGCTATAGGCCTTAGATATAAGGCTGAGATATGTGTCTTACGGGTCAATGAGTATAGGAGCACTACAGAGATTTGAGGTAGGATCCTTTGTGGATTTGAGGTAGTGTTGTCCTCCCAGCCTGAGTGTATGGCTTAACAGCCTGAGGTAGGTGGTATGGTGACCACTGAGTTGTTGGCATTTGTGTCTTAGAAGTCAGTCTTGGAGGAGACTTAGAGATCTTGCGAGTCTGAGGTGTAAGCTCTTAGGAGCAGTTTTGAGGGTTTTGGGCCTAGTCCTACAAGTTAGTTAGATTTGTGGGAGGGAAAGTGGATAAATACTTGTGTGTTGTACTGTTTTTCTTGTTCTTATTTTATATTGCAGGTATTAAGGACAAGCTTTAGAACAATTAATTAGTAAACAACAAAAAGATCAATGAAAGTTCAAAGACCTATTCACCCCCCCCCCCTCTAGGTGACTTAGTTATCCTTGAACCATAGACTTTCAAGTGATATCTGAGGGAGGTTACTCAAAAAGGACATAATTGTCTGAGTAGACCTCTAAGGATAGCTAAAATGGTTGCATTAGTGGGTTCAAAAGAGAACCGTAAGGAGTGGAGATAAATTGAGCTTAGGGTCTACAACAAGGAGAACTTTGGCACATGGAAAGAAATGATCAGGAAGATTATGGAATCCAGTTATCCTAAAGTATTGGCATCAATTCTAGAAGGACTCTTCATTCCTATTAGGGTCTTTACATCAGATGCAAGCATCCAGAACTCAAAGAGTTATGCAGAGATGTCTGAAGAAAATATTAATTTGGCATCTATGGACAAGAGGACACAACACATCATGGTAAGTGTCATAGATGACTCCACCTTCCAGATGCTTGTCCACTACAGGATAGCCAAAAAAAATGTGGCATTCTCTCACAAGCTATATGGAAGGGAAATAAAAAGTCTGTCCTTATGATAAAGGTTGAGAGTCTGAAGAAGAATAAGAAGCCTTTATTGGGCTACTTGCTGCTATTGCAGATAAAGATAAAGACCATCCAGATATCAGGATAGAGTTCAGGGCCCCTCTATCACACTCAGAAATTAATACTAAGGTGGATGAAGATATAAGTTACTACTGTGAGGGGAAGGCTTTGATAGAAGATGTATCTTTCTAGGATCATCCTGGACAAGATCAGGTACAATCCCTATCTAGGTGCTCAGGTCATGAGACCAGTCCAGATTTTGATGCATCCTAATCTTATGATGAAGATGGCTCTGAATTTGAGGTAGATGTCAATCAATTTATTGACAAGAACGATCAAATTTTGAATGCTTTAAGAAAAAGCAAGATGTTGGCCAAGATGCAGGGTGACGAGATTATCTCTCTTCAGCTAGCTGCTGCCCAGCAATCTGAGACTGCTTTCTTACTGGATCATAAGGTCAGGGAAGTCTAGAAATTGAAGGCCATCTCAATTATCCAAATTGAGACCATAAGGAAGAATGACAAGATCATTGTGGATCTTGAAGGGAAACTCCTAAAGGAGAGAAGGGCTGTGGCTGAACTTAGCAAGCCTAAAGCTGTGCTGCCCTTGATAAATTTCTTCTCCTCCCTAAAGGGTAAGAAGGAGTTAGCAGTTAGGGGAATCACAAGAGTTGACCATTCCAAAGGGAAAGGTAAAGCCCCTATAGTGCCACTGTCAACCTTTCATAAGGTAATTCTCCCTTCTCATAAGTATGACCAGGACTGCATATTTGGTCACTATAAGAATAGGAATTATTCTTGTAAGAATACAAGTGTATCTTACAATGGGAGAAGAAAGGGTAGGGGAATGAATGCCTTTATGGCTCCCAATAAAAACGTACAAATGGCCTATATTGGACCATTTATATTTGGTGCCGCGGCCCCAACTCACCAGGGTAAGACAGTGGCTTTCACTCAAGCCCATCCAGTAAGGACTCAGACCAAGGGTTAGTCTACAAGTAAGACTAACTTGGCTAGTTCTGATGATATAAATAGCATGTCATCTACAAAGAAGACAGCTGTAAATACCATTCAGGGCAAGCAAAGCAAGCCTGCTGGAGGAATAACCTTAAGTCAGATCCTTGTTGAAATGAACATGAAGAAGGTTGTTGCTCCTCATCCTTCTGTTCAGTTGGCAGTTAACTACAATGCAAGAGCTTCTCAAAAAAGAAGATATAATATTCATGAGTGTTGGTGTTGTGGTAAGGTGGGGTATTTTGACTTAAATTGCTGGCACAATCCTTCTGTGTCTAGAGAAAGAGTAAGTCTACCTATCAAAAATTTTGCAGGTAGACAAGTTAGATTTTAGGCCAACAGGAGCCTAGGACATAATACCTATTGGGTTCCTAAGGTAAGGTAATTCTGTTTTGCAGGTTAGTCTTAGTTCTTATCCCCATATGGCACTTAGACAAAAGATGTTCCAGAACTTGGACTAGAACAAGGAAGTTATCCTATGGTTCATACACCTAGGAGAGGGAAACTATGTATATTCCTAAAGTAGGCTACAAGTGGTACCATGGCAGCTCCTCCCTGTCTATTCATAAACCAAGAAAGGATTGCTCAAGTAGTGATCATGGTGCAAGGGAGCTGCTATGATTGGCTAGTGAGAATCCAGCCACTGCTCTAGAACCATAACCTTCAGATAAGTAGAATTGTTTTTTAGTGATATTCTACCAGTATATTCTAAGTTGCTTGGAATCCTGTCAGTTATTGCAGGACTATGCATGTGTAGATTAGTTTTCAATACGGTTGGGAGCATAAGTAAGAACTCAATCCTGAGTTTGTCCTGACTGATATGTGGCTAACATGTTTATCATGCCACTAGATGAAGTCAAGATTCAACACTATCTAGATTAAGATTAGGTATGTTGAACTTGGTATAGCTTCAGTTGCTCCATGTCATATTTGTGTTGCAGGATTCATTTCTCTTGCAGGTTGATAAGTTCTTGATTTGAGATCAAGGCTATAAAGACCCTTAAATGGTATCAAGACTTAGATGGACTCAAGTGTCCAGCAGAGGGAATGACAAGGATGCTCTTATTGAGGGGGAGGATGCTCAACACCTTATATAGGGGGAGCATGTCCAGCAGTTGCTGAAATAGGATCGACCTCCTGTTGGGAAGGGGCAGGCTGCTGTTGTAGGAGATCAGCTGTCACAAAAGCTGATCAGTTTATCTTAAGAACAAGGAATAGACCAAGGGGGAGATTATGAAAAGAGGGAGAGCAAGCAGCCAACTCAAGTTGATCCCTGGGTCACTCAAGTGCAAAGGGAGCTGCAATGATGTGGTGCATCAATGATATCACCACATATGGATGCTAATTCTGTAGATACAAAATCAGTAAGAGGAACAAAGTGTGTAACAAGCTTAAATGCTGTAATGTTGTGTTATATCAATGTATCAAAATAGGAGGTATGACTCCTACTCAGGTACACTAATCACTAGGATGATTTTCTTAAAATTTTCAACATGGGACTTTGTCTAGGATCAAGAGATAATCTCTCCCATGATATTTTCTTCTCCCTCAATAGATATGCATATTGAAGAAGAAAGAAAGGGGGATATATGTGTGGCAATACATATATGTATGACAATACACATATGTGAGGAAATACATATGAGGGAGATATAGAAGCAATATTTGACATGAAAAGGTCATGGTGAGTAAGTTCATATTACTGGGAAAGATTCTAGTAAGTATGAGAAATGCGATGACTGACCATATATTGAGTCATGATTATGTCAGTGCATACATTGAGGCATGTGCTTCTAATGGAGCATCATTTAATTATTGAGTGGTATAAAGGAGAGTTCATATTACATGATATATTGCACAAGTAGTATGAGGATGCACATTGAATTAATGTAGAATAATCTGGCATGTGTAGCAGATTATAATGTACAGCTGTATGAATCTAATCTTCCTATTTTGTCAATGCATCTTTGTATTGCTGGGTGTTTTGCCTTCTTCAAAAAGGGGAGATTATTGGGTCCATTACCCACAATGTTCCCTAGATGGGATTTGAAGAGGCATCTCCTTCAACACTAAGAGTATAGTTGTATTTGATCTGGGTTAAGCTCATCATGTGCAGGATGTTCCAAGGAATAAGTCTAGAAAGGTCGTCTAAGTGATGTGATAGGTTGTCACAAAGTGAAGATGCTGTAAAGGCTGGATGTAGCCTAAGTGACCAAGTCAGGTAGGCCATGATTGGACAGGTCAACAAGATGAATAGTCTGGAGAATTCAATTTTGTCAAAGCTCAGTTCAGAGTATAAGTCTCATATTTCGTCGAGCTCAGCTCGTAGTTCGTCGAGCTCAGCTTGAACTTCGTCGAGCTCAGTTTGCAGTTCGTCGAGCTCAACTTACAGATCGTCGAGCTCAACTCAACATTCCTTGGGATAAACTCAAGAGCTTAGGATTCAAAGTTTGTCGAGCTCAGCTTGATGTTCGTCGAGCTTAGCTTGTAGTTCTTTGAGATTAACTTGCAGATCGTAAAGATCAGCTCAACACTTGTCGAGCTAAAGCCAAAAATATTGGCTAAGGCAAAAAGTGCTAAGATAGCTGAGATAGCTGAGAAGAAAGCGCTAAGACCGCTGAGAAGATCAGATTCATCAAGCTCAGCTCACAGATTGCCGAACACAGCTAAAGCTAGACAAGTTGACTAAGACAAAAGCATTGAGACAGCTTAGAATCTTAAGGCAAAATCATTGAGATAGCTGAGACAGCTGAGAAGCTAAAGGCAAAAGCCTGAGAGAAATGTTGGTCTTAGAAAAATCTGTTGAGACAGGAGTAGGTCTCAGCATAACCGTTGAGGAAAGTGTGTCTCAGCTGAGAATAAGAAATCGCTAAGGCAAGATAAGTAGAAAAATGGCTAAGGCAAAAAGCGTTGAGTGGAGGTTTCTCACTCAACGCTGTCGACGCCTAGTGAAGATAGAATTTTGTCTAAGGAGTTTGGCATTGAGTGATGCTCACACACTCAATGGCAAGCAGCAGATAGCTGATAAAGCAAGTTGGCATTAAGTGAGGCTGAATCACTTAATGCCTAGAATCTGATTATTATTCTAAGTAGTTTGGCATTGAGTGAAGGCTACTCACTCAACGCCATGAGACAATAAATCTGTCTAAGTGTTTTGGCATTGAGTGATGCTTACTCACTCAATGCCGATGCTAATGGTGTTTGATTTTTTGGCAAAGTCAACAGTTGATGACGTCAACAAGTCAACAAGTCAACATAATTCAAATTAGTGGTGGGATGGCTATATTACGTGACAAATGTTGTCGCAGACCTACTGTAAAGTAGTTGGCGTTAAAGCAAGTTGTTGTAGGTCATTAATTATGTGGGGCCCACTGCTCAAAGTGTTGTTGGGTCAAAATCAATAAAAGAAAAGAGGCATTATAGAGAAACATTGTTAGAGAAAACAATTGAAGAGATAGTTCTTCTTCTCCGCCATTATTATGGAGCTGCAGAACAGGAAGCTCAAGTTTACAAGACAGAGCAAGTTAGCTATTGCAATTAAGACCTTCAACAACAAGATAACTGGTGTGATCTTCATCTACACCAACAAGCAAGTCCAGAGAATTTCTCTAAGGGGAAAGAAAGGACCCATGGGCCAACCCTTGTTGCAGGTTCTTCACAGTTCCAGCAATACAAGTACGTGAAGATCTTTATCTGGAAGCTGTGAAGAGAAAAGAGCTTGAAGAAGCTGAAGGAAGACTTAGGGGATCACCTCAGGAGTCAAAGTTAGGGCTGAATCACCTCAGCCAAGGAAAAGAGCAAGAGGCAGATCTATTCAAGTCTTTAAAGTTGAGCTGAGATTTTCTCATCTCAGGTTACAGCTGTTCGCTGAAGTAACTTCACTAACCAGAAAAAAAATCCCTGGTGTTGTGAAGAGGTAGTTAAGGATGAGCCTCTATCTCAGTTCAGGAAGTGACAGAACATTGCTCTACAAGTAACTTCTAGCACAATTAATTACTTGTTGCAGTGGAAGTAGTTAGGACTAAGTAGATCTTAGTTCAATGAAGGTAGACTCGGGAAATAAATACCTGCAGTCATTGTTGGGTTGAGTTTATCTCAGTCAAGAAGCTTGACACAGAGAAATATCTATTGTGTCAAGAATATCCATTAACCAACCTTCATCCTGTAGGATTCAGTTTACCTGAATCCGAGTTATAGGGCCTTTTGGCCTGAGTTGTAGGTGACTATCTAGTGACTAAGCTGTAGGTGCCTTGATAGGGTACTGAGGTAGGATACTAGTGTGGATCTGAGTTGTAGGGCATAATTACTTGAGGTAGGAGAGTGCTTCTCTCTAAGTGTAGGGCCTTTATTCCTTAGGTAGGAGACTAGAGAGTCACTAATGTAGGCGACAAGTTTGTCACTGAGCTGTAGGTTCCTGGAAGGGCACTAAGGTAGGTACCTGGAGGGGTACTTAATTGTAGGAGTGTTGCAAGACTCTTAGAGTTGGTCCTTGTGCTTGAAGTTGTAGGGCTGAAAAACCTCAGTTGTAGGCCTTAGAGACAAGGTTAAGGTAGGTGGCTTGTGGGTCACTAAGTGTAGGATCATTGCAGAGCTCTGAGGTAGGATCCTTTGTAGATCTGAGGTAGGGCTGTCCTCCCAGCCTAAGTGTAGGGCTTAATAGCCTAAGGTAGGTGGTCTACTAACCATTGAGTTGTAGGCCTTTGTGGCGGACAAGTAAGTCTTGGCGGAGATTTAGAGATCCTGCGGGATCTGAGGTGTACGCTCTTAGGAGCGGTTTGGAGGAGTTGGGCCTAGTCCAACAAGTTAGGTTGATATATGAGAGGGAAAGTGGATATACCAAATTGGGGAACCACTATAAATACTTGTGTGAACTCGTGTGTTTCTTGTTCTTATTTTATATTGCTGGTATTAAGTACAAGCTCTAAAATAATTAATCAGTAAATAGCAAAAATATCAAAGAAAGTTCAAAGACCTATTCACCCCCCCCCCTCTTGGTTACTTAGCTATCCTTGAAACATAGACTTTCAAAATTTAAAATATAACGCGAGTACCTAAAGTGAATTTGTGAACACCTGCTAATCTCTTCAAAAGAGAAGTCAAAAGCAGGTAAATTTAAAATAGAACCCGAGTACCTGAAGTGAACTCGCTAAAACCTTCTAATCGCTCTAAAAGAGAAAGCAATAGTAGGTAGATTTTTAATATAATGTGAGTACCTAAAGTGAACTCGCTAACACCTGCTAATCTATGGAAAAGAGAAGTCAAAAATAGGTAAATTTAAAATATAACGCAAGTACCTGATGTGAACTCACGAATACCTCCTAATCCTCGCTAAAGAGATGTCAAAAGCAGGTAAATTTAAATGTGAACTCGCGAAAACCTTCTAATCTCTTTAGAAGACATGTCATAAGTTGGTAAATTTAAATATAACGTGAGTACTTGTAGTTAACTCACAAACACCTGCTAATCTCTACAAAAGAGAAGTCAAAAGCATCTAAATTTAAATTCTAATGTGAGTACCTAAAGTGAACTCGCGGACACATGCTAATCTCTGTAGAGGAGAAGTCAAAAGTATGTAAATTTAACATATAATATGATTATAGAATGTTAACCCACGAACACCCGCTAATCTTTATAAAAGAGAAGTCAAAAGCATGTAAATTTTAAATATAATACGAGTACCTGAAGTGAACTCGCAAACACTTGCTAATCTTTCCAAAAAAGAAGTGAAAGGTTGATTATTTTAGAATATAATGCGTGTACCTGAAGTGACCTCGTGAACACCTACTAATCTCTGTAAAGGAGAAGTCAAAAGCAAGTAAATTTAAAATATAATACGAGTACATGATGTTTACTCGTAAATACAATCCAATCTCTAGAAAAAATAAGTCAAAAGCAGGTAAATTTAAAATACAAGGCGAGTACCTGAATTGAACTTGCGAAAACCTTCTAATCTATCCAAAAGAGAAGTCAAAAGTTGGTAAATTTAAAATATTACAAGAGTACCTGAACTGAACTCCTGAATACCATCTAATATTTCCAAGAGAAAAGTAAAAAGTAGGTAAATATAAAATACAATGGGAGTACCTGAAGTGAACTCGCGAACACCTGCTAATCTCTGTAATTGAGATGTAAAAAGTAGGTAAATTTAAAATATAACACAAGTACCTGAAGTGAACTCGTGAATACCTACTAATCTCTACAAATAAGAAGTCAAAAGGAAGTAAATTTAAAATATAACGCGAGTACCTAAAGTGAACTTGTGAATACAAACTAATCTCTCCAAAAGAGAAGTCAAAAGAAGGTAAATTTAAAATATAATGCGAGTACTTGAGGTGAACTCGCGAACACAAGCTAATCTCTGTAAATGAGAAGCAAAAAAGCAGGAAAATTTATATTATATCACAAGTACCTGAAGTGAACTCGCAAACACTTGCTAATCTCTATAAAGGAGAAGTCAAAAATAAGTAAATTTAAAATATAATGCGAGTACCTAAAGTGAACTCTCGAACACCTGCTAATTTCATCAAAAGAGAGGTCAAAAGTAGGTAATTTATAATATAATGCGAGTACCTGAACTGAACTTACGAACACCAGCAAATCTTTGCAAATAAGAAGGAAAAAGAAGGTAAATTTAAAATATATCACAAGTACCTGAAGTAAACTCACGAATACCTAGTAATCTCGACAAAGGAGAAGTCAAAAGTAAGTAAATTTAAAATATAACGCTAGTACCTAAAGTGAACTCGTGAATACCTGCTAATCTCACCAAAAGAGAATTCAAAAGCAGGTAAATTTAAAATATAATGCGAGAACCTGAAGTGAACTCACGAACAACTGCAAATCCCTGCAAATAAGAAGTAAAAAAGCAGGTAAATTTAAGATATAACATGAGTACCTAAAGCGAAGTCATGAACACCTACTAAACTCAACAAATAAGAAGTCAAAGCAGGTAAATTTAAAATATAAGACAAGTACCTAAAGTGAACTCGCGAATACCAGCTAATATCTACAAATGAGAAGTCAAAAGAAAGTAAATTTAAAATATAATGCGAGTACCTGAAGTGAACTCGCGGATACCTGCTAATTTCTCCAAAAGTGAAGTGAAAAGCATATAAATATAAAATATAACACAAGTACCTAATGTGATCTCGCAAACAACTACTAATCTCTACAAATGAGATGTCAAATGCTGGTAAATTTAAAATATAGTGCGAGTTACTGAATTAAACTCGTGAAAACCTGCTAATCTCTATTAAAGAGAGGTCAAAAGCAGGTAATTTTAAAATATAATGCATATTCCTGAAGTGAACTCGCAAACTCTTACTAATCTCATCAAAAAAGAGGTCAAAAGTAGGTAAATTTCAAATATAACGCGAGTACCTAAAGTGAACTCGCGATAACCTGCTAATCTCTACAAAATAGAGGGCAAGGTAAATTTAAAATATAATACATGTACCTAAGGTGAACACACGAACACCTGCTAATCTTTTCAAAGGAGAAGTCAAAAGAAGGTTAATTTAAAATATAACACGAGTAGCTGAAGTGAATTTGTGAACACCTGCAAATCTCTGCAAAAGTGAATTGAAAAGTACGTAAATTTAAAATAAAACAACAATACTTGAAGTGAATTCATGAAAACCTTCCAATCTCTCCAAAAGAGAAGTCAAAAGCAGGTAAATTTAAAATATAATGCGAGTATCCGAAATGAACTTGCGAACACCTGCCAATCTCTACAAAAGAGATGTCAAAAGCAGGTAAATTTAAAAGATAATGCGAGTACCTGAAGTGAACCCGCGAAACCCGCTAATATGGGCCATGGAGACGTCAAAAGACAAAAAATTTATAATATAATGTGAGTACCTGAAGTGAACTCGCGAAAACCTTCTAATCTCTCCAAAAGAGAAGTCAAAAGAATGTAAATTTAAAATATAACGCAAGTGCCTGAATTGAACTCGCAATAACCTATTAATCTCTGGAAAAGAGAAGTCAAAAATATGTAAATTTAAAATATAATGTGAGTACCTGATGTAATCTCGTGAATACTTACTAATCTCTCCAAAAGAGAAGTCAAATATAGGTAAATTTAAAATATAATGCGAGTACCTGAGTGAACTCGCGAACTCCTGCTAATCTCTATAAATAATAAGTTAAAAGTAGGTAAATTTAAAATATATCACAGGTACCTTAAGTGAACTTGAGAATACCTGCTACTCTATGCAAAGGCGAAGTCAAAAGGAAGTAAATTTAAAATATAACATGAGTACCTGAAGTAAACTCGTGAATACCTGTTAAACTCTCCAAAAGTGAAGTAAAAAATAGGTAAATTTAAAATATAATGCAAGTAACTGAATTAAACTCGCGAACACCTGCTAATCTCTACAAATGAGAATAACAACTCAATTAAATTTAAAATATATCACAAGTACCTGAAATGAACTAGCGAATACCTGCTAATCTCTACAAAGGAGAAGTCAAAAGTAAGTAAATTTAAAATATAATGAGATTACCTGAAGTGAGCTCGTGAATACCTGCAAATCTCTCCAAAGGAGAAGTCAAAGGTAAGTAAATTTAAAATATAGCGCGAGTACCTGGAGTGAAATTGCACACACTAGCAAATCTCTACAAATGACGAGTAAAAAGTAGTTAAATTTAAAATATATCACAAGTACTTGAAATGAACTTGAAAATACCTGCTAATCTCTATAATAGAAAGTCAAATGCAAGTAAATTTAAAATATAATGCGAGTACCTGAAGTGAGCTCGTGAATACCTTCTTATCACTCTAAAAGAGAAGTCGAAAAAGGTAAACTTAAAATATCACACAAGTACCTAAAGTGAATTCTTGAACACCTGCTAGTCTCTGCTAAAGATATAAAAAAGCAGGTAAAATTAAAATATAATGCGAGTACCTGAAGTGAACTCACGAAAACCTTCTAATCTCTCCAAAAATAAAGTCAAAAGCAGGTAAATTTAAAATATAATGTGACTACCTGAAGTGAACTCCAAAATACCTACTAATCTCTGTTAAGAAGAAGTCAAAAACAGGTATATTTAAAATATAACATGAGTACCAAAAGGGAATTCTTGAACACCTGCTAATCTCTCCAAAAGAGAAGTAAAAAGTGAGTAAATTTAAAATATAATGCAAGTATCTGAAGTGAACTCGCGAACACATGCTAATCTCTAAAAAAGAGAAGTCAAAAGTAGGTTAATTTAAAATATAACACGAGTACCTAAAGTGAACTCGCGAACACTTGCTAATCCTTGTAAAAGAGAAGTCAAAAGTAGTTAAATCTTAAATATAACACGGGTACCTTAATTCAAATCGTGAACACTTGCTAATCTCTATAAAAAAGAAGTCAAAAGTATGAAAATTTAAATATAACGCGAGTACTTAAAGTGAACTCATGAATACCTGCTAATCTCTCCAAAAGAGAAGTCAAAAGCGTGTAAATTTAACATATAATGCGATTACCTGAAGTGAACTCGTGAACACCTGCTAATCTCTACAAAAGAGAAGTCAAAAGCAGGTAAATTTAAAATATAACACGAGTGCCTGAAGTGAACTCACAGACACCTGCTAATCTATACAAAAGAGAGATCAAAAGTAGGTAAATTTAAAATATAACGTGAGTACCTAATGTAAACTCGTGAACACCTTCTAATCTCTGTAAAGGAGAAGTCAAAAGAAGGTAAATTTTAAAATCGCCAAGTACCTAAAGTAAATTCGCGAACACTTACTAATCTCTACAAAAGAGATGTCAAAAAGAGGTAAATTTAAAATATAATGCGAGTACCTTGAACTCGAGAAAACTTGCTAATATCTATAAAAGATATTTCAAAACCAGGTAAATTTAAAATATAATGCGAGTACCTAAAGTGTACTCGTGAAAACCTTCTATTCTCCCCAAAGGAGAAGTCAAAAGCAGGTAAATTTTAAATATAACGCGTGTACCTGAAGTGAAATTGCAAACACCTGCTTCTTTTTGTAAAGGAGAAGTCAAAAGCAATTGTATTTAAAATATAATGTGAGTACCGGAAGTAATTTCGCAAACACCTACTAATCTCTCCAAAAGAGAAGTCAAAAGCGAGTAAAACTTAAATATAATGCGAGTACCTGAAGTGAACTCGTGAAAACCTACTAATCTCTGCAAAAGAGAAGTCAAAAACAGGTAAATTTACAATATAATGCGAGTACCTGAAGTGAACTCGCGAAGACCTGCTAATTTCGACAAAGGCGAAGTCCAAAGCAGGTGTTCGCAAGTACCTGAAGTCAACTCGTGAACACCTGCTAATATCTACAAATGAGAAGTAAAAAGCAGGTAAATTTAAAATATAATGCGAGTAGCTGAAGTTAACTTTCAAACACCTTCTAATATCTACAAATGAGAAGTCAAAAGCTGGTAAATTTAAATTTAAATGCGAGTACCTAAATTGAAATCTCGAACACAAGTGAATCTCTATAAAAGGTAGATCAAAACATGGTAAATTTTAAATATAACGGTTTTTCCTTAAGTGAATTTGTGAAAACCTACTAATCTCTGCAAAAGAGATGTCAAAATTGGGTAAATTTAAAAAATCATGCGAGTACTTGAAGTGAACTCGCAAAAACCTTCTAATCACTCCAAAAGAGAATTCAAAAGCAGGTAAATTTAAAATATAATGTGAGTACCTGAAGTGAACTTGCGATCACCTGCAAATATCTTTAAAAGAGAAGTAAATAAAAAAAGCAAATTTAAAATATAATGCGAGTACCTGAAGTGAACCCGTGAACACCTTCTAATCTGGGCAAAGGAGATATAAAAGCACGTAATTTAATAATATAGCGCGAGTACCTGAAGTGAACTAACGAAAACCTTCTAATCTCTCCAAAAGAAAAGTCAAAAGCTGGTAAATTTAAAATATAACGCAAGTAACTGAAGTGAATTTGCAAACACCTGCTAATCTCTGAAAAAGAGAAGTCAAAAGCAGGTAAATTTAAAATATAACGCAAGTAACTGAAGTGAACTCGTGAATACCTACTAATCTCTCCAAAAGAAAGTCAAATGCAGGTAAATTAAAAATATAATGCGAGTACTTGAAGTGAACTCGCGAATACCTGCTAATCTTTGCAAATGATAAGTAAAAAAGCAAGCAAATTTAAAATATAGCACAAGTACCATAAATAAACTCACGAATACCTGCTAATCAATGCAAAGGAGAAGTCAAAAAGTAAGTAAATTTAAAATATAATGCGTGTACCTGAAGTGAGATCGTGAATACCTGCTAATCCTTACAAAATAAAAGTCAAAAGAAGGTAAATTTAAAATTGTTTGGGAAGAGGGAAGAGATTAGCCTCTTTGAAGCATTAGTATAATTGTCTGGGAGACCAAAAGTTCAGGACACTTAGCTTGTAAGAAAATCCCCAGGATTATGCCATAACCAACATCCTTTTTATTAATCTTTTTCTTAATGGAATCAAACAAGATTGAACTCTAATTCACAGACTTCGTATTAACCAAGGCACACATCAAGAGAAACTGGTGCCTGGTTATACAATCATGAGCAGAGTGTTTGCCTAACAGAACCTTACCAACAATATCGGCTAAGAATTTATATTCATTTGAAAATATCCTTTTTAGTAAATGGTTAGGGTTTCCTTGTGAATGACCCAACCTTTCAAGCATTTCATCAAACTCATACCTAGATAACTCTGTCAACTTCACCATTAACAAAACAAAAAACTTCAGAAAGAATTTTAGGAGTGAAACGACCTTGATTTCCTGAAATAGATACAATAATATTTGAAGTATCTTGAAACTTGGTTATATATACCCATTCTTTGATCTATGCAACTTGAAGTTTTATTCTGGTGGTCATGAAAGTTCGCAGATTCTGAGCTTTAAAGAGATGTAAAATATCCTGGAAGATTTGGTCTGAATGATTGAAAGATTTCAGGTTAATGTTGAAACTAGCATCGAATTTCATGGTAGAGAGAGTCGCCTGAGAAATCGCCATTTTCCTGCAAAATAGAGAGATCAAGTGCAAGTGAAAATAAAAATGCATGGGATAGAGTTCGATGAAAACCTAATTATAAGTTTTCAGAAGTTGAAAAGGAGAACTATGGCTAACGAAAAGCAAAACCCCTAACTCTTGTTCAACGAAAATTCTAAAAAGAAGTACATTTCGTCGATCTCCGGTCGGCGAAAGTTTTGCCAAAGGAAATACTTTTTGTCGAGCTCCGTTCGATGAAAAGTACTTGAAACAAATCCTTCGAACTTTGTCAGACAAAAGTTTCTCTAAAGAATGTTCTTCGATCTCCATTCGACGAAAGTTTCACAAAAAGTTCACAGTTCGTCGTTCTCCATTCGACGAAAGGTGACCAATTAATCAAGCTCAGAACAAAAATCAAATTAATGACTCTCCATTAATCATGCCTAACTAATTTAAGAAGAAAAGATGTTTCTTTTCATCTAAGGATTTAGTGAAAATATCTGCTCTCTATAAATCAGTAGAAATGAAAACAAGATTAATTTTATTTTTGTCTACATTATCTCTAAGAAAATGATGTCTTATTTTTATATGCTTATTCTTACTACGATGCACTGGATTTTGTGCAATTGATATTGTACTGGTATTATCACAAAATATTATTAAATTATTTAAGTTGAAACCATAATCTAGTAACTGATTTTGAATCCACTAAATCTGTGAACAACAACTACCAGCTGTAATATATTCAACTTCAACTGTTGAAGTAGAAATAAACGTTGCTTTTTGCAAAACAATAAAACAAGCCTATCACCAAGAAACTGACACACACAAGCCTATCACCAAGAAACTGACAAGTTTATGTTGTGATTTTTCTGTCAACTCTACATCTAGCATAGTCAATATCTATGAATCCAGTTAATTCACATCCTGACTCAATAGGATAGCAGAGTCCTAGATAAGGGCAACCTTTTATATATCTCAAAATCCTTTTTACTAAAATTAGATGAGATTCTTTAAAATTTACTTGAAACCTAGCACAAATACAGTTGACAAACATAATGTCAGGCCTACTTACTATTAAATATAATAGGGACCCAATGATTGTCCTATATATTTTCTGATCAATAGGTCTACCCTTCTCATCTGTTAAAAGTAGAAAACAAATAACTAGAGTAGCGAACAAACGACTAGAAAACAAGCCAGAACTTTGAATAATTGAAATTTTTATTATCCAAAAAAATATCATTTACAAAGGTATGGCCTCCCTTTTATATAATGGAGGAGAGAGGATAGAATACAAACTAACAATGTGGGACTAAAGCTATACAACAGTTCCGAGCGGCTAGAACAACAGACAGGAATAAGCCGCATGGTTAGACAATATTCTAACCGCCCGGCAATACCAGAAGCAGGAAAGAGATGTGGTTGGAGACCGCTAGACTGCCAGGTTTCCAAGCCGCCGGAGATGAACCGTCAGACCGCTAGACACCACAACAACAGTCTGGATATCAACCCGCCGGACACAAACCGCCAGACCGGCCAGTCTACAACCTGCCAGGCTCAAACCGCCAGACCGCCCGGTCTCATACTTCGACACTCCCCCTCAAGCTGGAGCATAGATATCAATCATGCCCAGGTTGTCACAGATATGGAAGAAGGAACTAGAAACCGACTTGGTGAAGATATCTGCCAACTCTTTGTCTGAAGTGATGAACGGAGTGCAAATCTGTCTCTTCAAGACCTCTTCTCGGATGAAATGGCAGTCGACCTCTATATGTTTCGTTCTCTCATGGAAGACCGGATTTTTGGATATGTATATAGCGGCCTTATTGTCACAGAACATAGGCAGAGGATAGTCGTAGACCTCTCCTAGGTCAAGCATGAGAGCCCGCAACCATTTTAACTCACACGTGGTTGACGCCACACTCCGGTATTCGGCTTCTACACTGGACCTTGAGACAACAGACTGCTTCTTGCTCTTCCAGCTCACAAGATTACCTCCATCAAATGTGCAAAAACCCGATGTAGATTTATGGTCACCTTTATCATCCGCATAGCTTGAGTCTGAGTAGGCTTCAACTCTCAGATGTCCATGCTTCTGAAAGACTAGCCCTTTTCCTGGTGCTGCTTTGACATACTCTAGTATCTTCAAGGCAGACTGGAGATGACATTCCTTGGGAGCTTGCATGAACTGACTGACCTTGCCAACAGCATAGGCGATGTCAGGTCTGGTCACCGTGAGATAAATGAGTTTGCCCATCAGACGTCTATACCTGGTGGAATCAGATATAAGAGGTGAGTCATCTGTCCACGTTTTGTCCTCTCCAGTGGCCATGGGATACCTGGCCGGTTTGGCACCGGTCAATCCTGCCTCTTGTACAAGATCAAGAGCATACTTCCGTTGGAAGAGAACCAACGAGTCAGGCTTTCGAGAGATTTCTATCCCCAAAAAATATTTCGGGGAGCCCATATCCTTCGTGACTAAGTGTTGACTGAGGTGTTTCTTTGTCAAGTCCACCCCAGCCTGGTCATCGCCGGTAAGAAGAATATCATCCACATACACTGCCAAAACCATAAGACCCGATGCAGTTTTGCGAATAAACAATGAGTGATCGGCTGAACTTCTTATAAAGCCAATGGCAGCCACAATGCCACTAAACTTGTTGAACCATGCCCGAGGGCTTTGTTTTAGGCCGTAGATGGCCTTCTTCAACTGGCATACTCGTGTCTCCTCCTGAGCAACATACCCGGGAGGTTGCTCCATATAGACATCCTCCTGAAGATCCCCATACAGAAAAGCATTCTTGACATCAAGCTGGGAAATAGCCCACTCCCTGTTGACGGCTACTGAAAGAAGAACCCGGATGGTGCTGAGGCGAGCAACCGGGGAGAAAGTATCAAAGTAGTCAACTCCATAAGTCTGAGTAAAGCCTTTGGCCACCAGCCGGGCTTTGTAACGATCCACAGTGCCGTCGGGGCGAAACTTCACAACGAACACCCAGCGGCAGCCAACCACATCAGTACCGATCGGTGGAGGAACAAGGGTCCAGGTACCCCTTTCATTAAGAGTGGTGATTTCCTCATCCATGGCAGATTTCCAATGAGGAATAACAAGAGCCTCTTGGTAAGTGCGGGGAGTTGTAGTAGCTGAGATAGCCAAAGCAAAACACCTGCGAGAGGGAGTAAGCCGATCATAGGAAACAACAGCCGCAAGCGGGTATTGGGTACACTCCCGCACCCCTTTGCGAAGAGCAATGGGAAGATCCAGGTCGTCTCGTGCTTCAGGAACCGGAGCGTCCGTGGCGGAGAAAGCTGGCCCGGGACTAGAGAGAGACGGCTGTGGAGAAGAAGGTGGGGATATAATAGAGAGAGAAGGAGACGGAGGAGGAGATGACATAGGGGGGGAGACGTCGATCTACGTGAAAGGATCACTGAGAGATAGTGGAGAGTAAGAGACCGCAGGAGGAAGCGGGGATGGAGAAGAGAAGTAGGATGCATTTTCGAAGAAGGTGACGTCCGCGGAAATAAACTGTTTGCACAGACAGGGGTCAAAGCAACAATAGCCTTTTTGAGTGGTCGAATATCCCAAAAAGACACATTTTGTGGAACGAGGGGAAAGCTTGTCACGGGTAGCCGACGGAGCATGCACAAAGGCCGTACACCCAAAGATACGGAGAGGAAGAGGAAAGGGTTCCTTGCTCGGGTAGAGAATGGAGAAGGGGGTCTTGCCGTGGAGAACCGAAGAGGGAATGCGATTGATGAGATAACAGGCAAGAAGAATAGCATAGCCTCAGTAGGAGCGAGGCACCTGCATCTACGTCATTAGAGTGCGAGCGATATCAAGGAGGTGACGGTTTTTACGCTCTGCCACCCCATTTTGTTGGGAGGTGTACACACAGCTGGTCTGATGAATAAGACCATGTTGCATACAAAAAGAGGAAAACTCATGACTGAGATATTCTTTTGCATTATCAGAGCGCAGCACTTTAATAGATAAAGAAAACTGAGTTTGAATCATATAATAAAAAGATTGCCATACAGATAATAGTTCAGAGCGATCTTTTAAAAGATACACCCAGGTACATCTAGAGAAATCATCAATAAAAGTTACAAAGTAAGAACTACCCCGACCAACGGTGAGAGTAGGAGCAGGACCCCAGACATCAGAATAAATAAGATCAAAAGGCCGGGAGGAACCACGACCTTGCTTCGGCGGGAAGGAGGAGCGATGATGTTTGCCAAGCTGATACGCATCACAGTTGAGCGGAGGACTGGTCTGAGGTAAGTGGGGAAGAAGCTGACAAAGAATCCGAGGAGGAGGATGTCCAAGGCGAAGATGTCATTGAAGCATATCAGTAGACGTGGAAGGGAAGGCGGACAGAGCGGAAGTATTGTCGAGGAAGTAGAGGCCGCCACTCTCAATCCCAGTAGCAATTGTCCGTTGGGTCCTCGGGTCCTGAAAACAACAAGAAGTAGGAGTAAATAATACAGAGCACTGAAGTTGCTTGCATAAAGTAGTAACTGAAAGCAAATTTCATGGGAACTTCGGGACATAGAGAGTGTCCACTAAGCGAAGCGACGGGGTGACTTGAACCATGCCCGTCCCATGAACCGGGGAAGGGGAACCATCCGCAACAAGAACCGGGGGTAACAGATCATGCGTCTCTAGGAGAGAGAAGCAATGAGGGTTTCCGGTCATGAGATTTGTAGCACCAGATTCAATCAGCCATTTACCTTGGGTAACGACGTGTGCACTACCTGAGGTCATGGCCACAGAAACAGATGGCCGAGAGGAGGCGGAGGTTGAGGAAGAAGTATCACCAGAAGGACGAAGATGAGGATGTTTCTGCCAGCACCGGTCGACAGAGTGGCCGGTACGACCATATTGAGACCAGAGAAACATTGACGGACCGCGCGTGCCAGACTAGCTGCGGCCACTATCGCCACCCCGCTGACCCTGGTGAGCATAGGAGTCCTGTGGAGGAGGGGAGGACAATAGAGGACGTTGGAGCAGGGAAGTGACAGCGGCGATGCGAGCTGTGGTGGCATCCAAGGTGGGAGAGTCTGATTCGCCCAAGATCTGCTGGCGGATCATTTCAAATGACTCAGGGAGTTGTAGAAGATAAAAAACAACCAGGAGTTCCTGGAATTGTTTGTGCTGCTCGGCCAAGTCCACGGAGAAAGGGCGATTCTGGAGGATTTCAGCTCCAAGAGCCTGAACTTGCTGATAAGCCGCAGCAGGAGACATGGAAGGGTGAGCGAAGAGATCCTCATAGAGAGTATAAATGCGGGATGTCTGAGCTCCCTTCGAGTAGAGAGCAGCAAGGTGAAGCCACGCGGTTTTAACCGTCTCATCATGGCGTATGACAGGAAGACATTCATCAGAGAGGCTGTTAGCCAACCACGTGCGGACAAGCGCATCACTAGCATCCCAATCATCAAATTCAGCAGAGTCTGGAGGAGGAGGGTCATCGGTGAGATGATGATGTTTGCGCTGAGAGCGAAGAAGAAAGGTGAAAGAAACACTCCAATCCGGATAGTTGGAGACAACAAGTTTAGAAACCGTGCCAAGGTTTCCAGAGGAAGTAGGATGCGGAGCCGGAGTGGCGATAGGAGTATTAGTAGTGGAGGTTTCAGAAAGAGCCATAAGAGAAAACAATGAGAGGCCGTGCGGTTAAATGACAAGTCGCGCGGATAGAATACAACGAGAAGCCGTGCGGTTAAAAGACAAGCCGCGCGGATAGGAAGAAGAGGGGCTGCGGCAGTCACGATGTCAGACACCAGCGGCCAGAGAAGCCACGACCAATCCGCGGATCCAAGAAGGGAAAGAAGTCGAACGGCTAGAAGATAGTCCGCGCGAGCAGAAGGGAGGAACAAACAAGGCGAATAAGGTAGCAGGTCGAAGAGATCAAAGTAACAGGTCGCTGTGACCGACAGGCAGGACAGGGCGCAAGCAGACAGAAGAGACAAGCCATGAGAATAGGTCGCGAGAAGAAGGGACAAACCGCGCAGACAGGGCGCAGAGAATCAGCAGGAGAAGATCGATTCCTCTGATACCATGTTAAAAGTAGCGAACAAACAACTAGAGTAGCGAACAAACGACTAGAAAACAAGCCAGAACTTTGAATAATTGAAATTTTTATTATCTAAAAAGATATCATTTACAAAGGTATGGCCTCCCTTTTATAGAATGGAGGAGAGAGGATAGAATACAAACTAACAATGTGGGACTAAAGCTATACAACAGTTCCGAGCGGCTAGAACAACAGACCAGAACAAGCCGCGCGGTTAGACAATATTCTAACTGCCCGGCAATACCAAAAGCAGGAGAGAGATGCGGTTAGTGACCGCTAGACCGCCCGATTTCTAAGCCGTCGGAGATGAACCGTCAGACCGCTAGACACCACAGCAACAGTCTGGATATCAACCCGCCGGACACAAACCGCCAGACCGCCCGGTCTACAACCCGCCAGGCTCAAACCGCCAGACCGCCCGGTCTCATACTTCGACATCATCATTATCAACTACAGCATCAGAGAGAATGGGTGTTTTTATAACTAAGGCATCTAACATCCCAAATCTATTAATTAGCTCTTTAGCATATTTAAATTGGGATATAAAATTACCATCATGAGTTTGCTTCACTTGTAAACCGAGGAAGTAGGATAATTCACCCATGCTACTCATTTCAAACTTTGAATGCATTAGATCAGAAAACCTTTTGCAAAGTTTGGAATCAGTAGAACCAAAAATTATGTCATCTACATATATTTGACCTAGTAAAATTTTTGATTTATGATGTCTAGCAAATAATGTTTTATATACCATGTGTCTACTAAATTTATTTTCTAGAAGAAAACTAGCAAGGGTCTCATACCAAGCCTTTGGAGCTTGTTTAAGACCATAAAGGGCTTTATTAAGTCTAAAAACATGAGTAGATTGAGTTGGAGAGATTAAATCTGGTGATTGTTCAACATAAAATTCTTATTTAAGTTCTCCATTTAGAAAAGCACTCTTCACATCCATCTGATATACCATGAATCTTTTGAATGCTGCAAATGCAAGAAAAATCCCGATAGCCGCTAACCTTGCAACAGAAGAAAAAGACTGATCATAGTCTATGCCTTCCTCCTGTGAATATTCTTGAGAATCTAATCTTGTTTTATTTCTTATAATAATTCATTTAGCATCCAAATAATTCCTGAAGACTCACTTGGTTCCAATGACATGATAGTCTTTAGGTCTTGGAACTAAGTCCCAAAATTTACATCTCTCAAACTGATTGAGTTCCTCTTGCATTGCAATAATCCAGTGGGGATCTTATTCGGTATCTTTGATGGATTGAGGTTCAATCTGAGAAATAAAACAAGCATGCATCTATTCTTGATTAAATATAAGCCTTCTTTGAACAGCAGCTGATATGTCTTGAATCACTTGAGATCTAGGATGATCTCTAAGTGTGACAAAATCAGTAGTTTTGGGTTAACCTTTATCTACCTGTGGTACTAATTCCTTTTATGGAATTTAATTGACCACAACACTTTCAGCATACATTTCTGAATTTTCTTCATCACTGTCATCATTAGCAATTTATTGAGAAGGATATAATGTATCCTCTTGTGTTAGGATTAATTCATCCAATTTCTCACACAGATATGGTACCTGAAAAGATTCTATGGTAGAGGTGTCCCTCTCCTTATAAAACATGTTTGTTTCATCAAAAGAAACATGCACAGAATCTTCTAATTTAAGGGTGATTTATTAAAGACCTTATAAGCCTTGCTGACTTGAGAATATCCAAGGAAAATTCCTTATGCAGCTTTGGCTTCAAATTTCCTTAAGTGTTTCTTATTATTATTATGAATGTAACACTTACAACAAAAAAGTTTAAAATAGTTTACTTTAGGTTTCTTTTATTTAAGTAATTCATAGGGAGTCTTACCCTTTAGTTTATATATAAGACTTCTGTTAAGAACATAGTATGTTGTGCTTACTACCTCTACCC
Source organism: Platanthera zijinensis (assembly GCA_039513925.1). Classification (NCBI taxonomy): domain Eukaryota; kingdom Viridiplantae; phylum Streptophyta; class Magnoliopsida; order Asparagales; family Orchidaceae; genus Platanthera; species Platanthera zijinensis. The sequence continues at coordinate 119,469,740 of CM077090.1, forward strand.
AAAAGGATAGAGACAAGTGAGTATCTGCAAGTAATATTCTAGTAGATTCAATTAGGGTTCTATTTTTCCTTTGAATTACCCCATGTTGATGAGGAATTCTAGGATTAGAAAAATAATGTATGATACTTTCCTTCTCATATAATTCTTTCAATAGAATAGATTCAAACTCATTGCCATGATCACATTTTATCAATGCAATCTAAGTAGAGTACTCAATCCTGATGTTCGTAAGAAACTCTGTAAGAACTTTAAATTTATCTGACTTGTTTCTAAGAAAGAACACCCAAGTGAATCTAGAGAAATAATCTATAATAACTAAGGTATATGACTTTCCTCCCAAACTTTGTACTACAATTCGTTCAAAAAGGTCCATATGTAGCAAATAAAAAATCCTGGGTGAATTACTTTTAAAAATGGATTTAAAACTGTTTTTCATTTGCTTGCCTAATTGACAAGCCCTGTAAAGTCCTTCCTTCTTATAAGAACTAGAAGGTATTCCTCTGACAAGGTTTTCTTTAGATTATTTAGCAATAGTCCCATGGTTTAAATGTCCTAACATTTTTTGCCATAGATCATTAGTTTTACTTATTTGATTAAATAGACAAATTTCTGTTTTTGCAGAGTTAAAGTTTATTATGTAAATGTTACCTTGTCTAACTCCAATTAAAACAATTTTGTTTTTATCATATGTAATAGAACATAAAGATTTATTAAAAGATACCTGATAACCTTCATCACATAATTGACTTATGGAGATAAGGTTATGCTTGAGACCATTCACATAAGCTACCTTCCTAAAGGTGACTGCTCTAACCTTGACATCACCATAACCTTCTGTCTTTCCACAATTAGATTCTCCAAAAATAACTTTTGGTCCAAGCTTAGCTTTAAGTCACACATGTTTGCTTTGCTTCCTTTATATATTTTGAACATCCACTATCCAAATACCATTGTTCCTCTTTGGTATGATAGTTCCTTTCCTTTACAAAACAAAATTAGATGTTCTTGACCCAGGTTACCTTGGGTCCTAACTTTCTTTCATAATGGTAATTAGAAATATAAGAACACTCAGGTTGATCCTTATAACCAAGTGGATGATATCTCCTAAGAGGGATGATCTACTGAGTAAAAGGATTTATAAATTTTTGAGTTTGATTATAATTTTGAAAAGAATTAAAATTTCAGTTTTGAAAAATTGGGTTCGACGAATTATATTGAGTTCATCGAGCTAAGTTTGACCAATGGGTGTGATTTCATCGAGCTCCATTCACAGAATGATAATGTTCATTTTTTGTGTTCCACGTTCGTCGAATCATATTGATTTCGTCGAGCACCATTTATTGAATAATTATACTCAAATCCTGTTTTCATAGTTTGTCATTATCTTTTCGATGAATAATATTTATTTCATCGAGCTTGGTTGTACGAATTATTTTGAACATAATTTTTTTGAAATTTTTTATTTTGTTTATTCTTTTGTAAAAATTTAGTTGATTTATCTGTAATTTGTAATACTTCTTTTCCTTTGGCAGAAACAAATTTTATAGGTGTAGATAAAATATTTTTCTTTAAAAGATGAGGTTTACTAGATGAACCACCCAAGCCTAGTTTACCATTTAGCTTGGCAATAGCTGTGCTTGTGATATTCCTCAGTTTGATTTTTATCCCATTAAGGGATTCTTCAAACTTTTTAGCCTCAGATAATGTGTTTTCTAAAGATACTATTTGTTTAGGAGCAATTTTCAGATCATCTTTAAGTTTTATGTTTTTCAGAAGATAGATTATCTAATTCAGTTATTTCTCTTTGAGAAGTTTTATTTTCTTCTCAGATTTTATTAAATCTTTAAATAGTAATTTAAAATCTATTTTAAACTGATCTGAAGTAAAATCAAATGTATTGATTACCTGATATTCTTCAGATTCTGATTCCGACACAGAATTGTTGCATGATGCATTAATTGCCATCAGGTAGACTTTCTTAGCCTTTGCTTCTTCTTCATCTTCACTTGTGCTGGATGAAGACTCATCATCTGATTCACTCCAGGTTTCAGCTTTAAAACCTCTATCCTTCTTTTTGTGTTTACAAGAAGAGGGTTTTTTTGAGTACTTCTTGTAGTCTTTCTCCTTCTTCTTATCCTTCTTCTGAATCTCAGGACATTCTGGAAGAATATGTCTTTGTTTCCTGCAACCATAACATACAATTTATTTAGTGGGTGTTTTGTCATAACTTGGTTAGTCATTATTTCTAGAAGATCTTCTCCTGAAGTCATTTATTGTCATTTTGTAGAATCTCTTAGCCAAGAGACTCATGAGCTCTTCATTCCCTGGAGATTCTTCTTCTTCTTCGGTTGCTTGGAAAGTAATACTTTTCTCTTTCCTTACTAAAGATGAAGTCCTCTGTTCAGCTTCCCTTGTCCTGATGAGCTGCTCATAAGATTTGAGTTTTCCCAACAATGTCTCTATTGTAATATCATTCAAGCTTCTTGCTTCTTTGATTGGCCAGATCCTTGAATCCCATATAATAGGGAAACACATGAGGATCTTATCCTTGACTTCTATCAATGTGATGTCCTTCTCCAAAGTAGTCAGTTCATTGATTATGATACGTAGTCTTGTGTACATTTCAACAACTAATTCACTTTCGCACTTTTTGAAATTTTCATACTAAGAAATCAAGGGGGATCTTCTGTCTTTTCTTTCATCAACTGATCTAGCAACCATTGCATTGAGGGAGTCCAGATAGCTTTAGCTGAGGTACATTCAGCAACCTTTTGATAAATATCATTTGACATTATTTGGGATAAAATGTTCATAGCCTTGGCATCTGTAATTTTTGCTTTCTTCTGGGCTTCTATCCATTATAGAGCTGGTACAATACTGGTACTTGTTGTTGCCACTCGTAGAGGTAGACCTGTCAAAATGGAGTTGTAGATATCTTCATGAATAGAGTTCATATAAAATCTAATCCTTGCCTTCCATAGTGCAAACTTATTTAGGGTGCACACAGGAGGTTTGGTGCTTGAATACTCTTTATTTTGTGCCATGATAAATTTCTAGGTAAGAATACAATCTATCAGATCTTTTGGTTCAAGTGTCAGCCTGTAAAACCAAAGAACCTCCCTCTGAAACCAGTTGAAACTGAGGGATAGATCTGATTTACACTAGAGGGGGGTGAATAGTTTTTATTAAAAACTTTAATTTAGTTTTATAGTGGATTTAAATTATGTGATATAAATATAAAAGGCAAAAATAATAGCACACAAACAAAGAAAGTAAAGTAATCAAAGACGACACAAGGAAATTTATAGTGGTTCCCCAATAAATTTGGGTACGTCCACTCTTCTACCACCCTGGAAGGAATCCACTGTAGGTTTTTGATCAGGTTCCCTGTCACCAAAAGATCTATTTTCTAAGGGAGATCTTGCAACCCTTTGAGCTTTTTATCAGGTGCCCAAAAACAAGCTTAAGTATTTTGATCAGGAGACTTAGAAACCAAAAGATAACTTTTGAAGGGAGTTAAAAACCCTATACACAGTTTATGAAATAAACTAAAAAGGTGATGATGTATTCTCTGTCAAGATTCTTTGAGAAGTCTAGTGGATTTTGTAAGCAAAAAGCTCCCCCTGATTTGTGTAGAGATTATGATCAAGAGAGGGAGACTTTTTTCAGGGTGTAGGCCTTCTTGAAATTGACGGATTGAAGACTTTGCACTAGCATAGACTGAAGCAAAAAATCTTTTAGAAAATATGTTGATCTATATTAATCTGTTGATTAATTGATTAACTGATTAACCCTTTAGCAGCAATCTTTTGAAAGTTTATATAGAATTCCTGAGGAGAATTAAAATATTTGAATTCATTAACTCTAAAATGGCTGAGGCATTCCCTGCGAATTGTAACTGCCTTGGAGATTGATTAGAATTAAACTCTGTGATAAATCCATAACTAATGTTGTCTGGAACGACTATATTCATTAAGAATATTTAGCATTAATTATCAGAGTGTAACATCCTGAGAAAAAGCTTGAAATAATTCTGCCTCTGAATAAATATAACTGCCTAAACACTGCAAATAATTCATCGAACTCAGCAAACCTTTCGTCAAGCTGGGCTTGGATTTCGTCGAACTAAATATGTCATTCGTCGAATTGAGCTTGGCTATTGTCGAGTTGAGCTTCATGGTTGAGGTCAGAGTTCATTGACCGGAGCTCAGCTTTCGTCGAGCTAATCTCAGAGGTGAACTCTGAGTTAATCAAGTTTAGCTCGGCGATTGTCAAACTACGCTCAGCTTTTATCGAACTGAATTCTGCGACCGTCGAACTGAATTTCTTTAAAATTCTTCTGAGGTAGCAACCTTGAAAATATCCTATGACCCTAGACTATACAAACTGGGTCAAACTAATCATCCTAAAAAAATTATATTCATCCTAGCCCAAATAAGTAATAGGGTTATAATAACTTTGACTTACAACACGGTCCTGACCTCTAAGTGGTTATCCTGCAACAACAGTCAACAAGGCTTGGATCTGTGACTGCACCTCCAACATTTTCCTAGATAAAGCTTCATTGCTCTATCGCAATCCTTCTATCATAGCCTTATTCTGAGCACTAGACAAATCGCACTCTAACTAGGGAGTCGAACTCATCGTAGGTCGTCTCGACATTCTAGTAACACAATAAACAAATAATAAAAACTAGCTTAACCACTAGAACTAAACAACCTAGTACGGACAAAACATACATATGTACCTGCTCGTGATCCAAACTTGCTCTGGGAATTTTTTAAATGATGAAATACATAAACCTAGGATGATATACCGTCACCCTATTGACTCGTGTGCATAAACCATGAATGCATGGATTTCATTCCTTTTATTTTAAAACCATGTGTGTACATATGTTATCATGTAAATCTTTAGCTTGGCACGTGTGCTGATGCAATGTTATGTCATGCATATTGTGTTATGTAATCTAAAAAGGCCTTAATGCATATTTTGATCGGCGTACACATGAAATATTATGCATCCCATACTACATAGAATAGCATGCAATGAAAAAAAAGAAAATGTGCTAATGGGCACCCATATGATGTTGTTTTTGCATCCCATACTGCATAACTGTCATATGTAACCACCTATGGTGGATCCATATACAAATACTTATTATGCACCCCATACTACATAATATGCCCTGTATACTTCTTATCATGCTTATGAATGCAGTGTTCGTGCTTCAGTCAAGACATACTTATGACACATCGATGTGTGTATGTAATGACACTAGACAACAAACACTAACTATAAACTGTTGCTCGACCAATTATTTAATAACCCATCCCTCTAATACCAATTATCAAGACCTGCATTTTCTCAACATTTAAGTTATATAAGAGTAAGAGAAAATATACGTCGTGATGCCGCGTCGTGCAGGGGATAACTGCAGGCGCTCAGGCAAGACTCTAAACTCTACAGTTTATATGAAATCCATAAGTTATTAAGTAAAAAACTAGTTTAAGTTTAGATGGTCGTATCCCTCGGCACAGTGGATCAGCTAGTCCACGAGTAAAAGTATAGTTATACACTGCATAAATACTTTGATTATGTTGGATTAACATCCTACACGAGTATAAACATCCCCGAAGAACAACTCGCGGTATGCAAGATTCTAGATTTATTATAAGTATAGAAATAGTCTTAATGTTAGTTAGAAAATAACATTTTAGTTTTAGAAAGATGGCATGTATAAAATACTAGTAGTAATGCTTTTATAGGTTAAAATAACTAACATGTAACCTAGCAAGAGCAAGTAAACACAACCACAAAATAGGCCAACTAGGCAGCTTAGCAAAGTAATTAACACTTCAAAAGAAAACCCCCAGTGGGGGTCAACAACCTGACAAAAACCCAATGGAGAGCATGTATGTCTGTACTAACATTAAAGCAATAAAACACTACCTCACTACTGTGAGGAAAACCTCTGCAAAATAGTAGTCCATTAGAAAACTTCCCATCCTAGCTGCTCACTCGGCTACTGCCCTAAACCTGAGGCAGTCAAAAAAAAGAACACCTCAGCAAAAAAATACAAGTGGAAATTGAATTCAATCAATAGACAACAAAATGTCAAAAGGGTTACCAACCCATGACTAGATGATTATAAGGAATCATCAACATTTAAGCCCAAGGAAAAAAAGGGGAAGAAGGAACTCATAAAGGTAAAACATCCTATGTTGCACCAAATGGTATAAGGATCCAAGCTTAAATAACATAAGCATAAATACATGCATAAATGAAATAAAAGAATTGGTCAATTCACAATTAGAGAGCAAAAAAACGACAAAGTCCTGCACAAGCAGTGGGAGGGACCTACCCAACACACCATGGTCGAATGGACCTACCCAACACACCAATAGTAAAGCTTCACTAGGCCTATGAAAAGGTGGTCTCATGCCTGGACACACCTGGGGAAAAACTGAAACCTGTGGTGGAAGGGACCTACCGAACACACCAGCACTTGTAATACACGGTGGAAGGAACCTGCAAAACACACCAGCAGCCACCAACCCATATAGGATAAAGATGCATAAAACCGGGCACCAAAGTCCCTTACATCCATGAACCGGTAAAACTTCAACCAACCACGTGTTTATTTTGCTAAAATGAGGAAGAAACCCCCAAATTCACCCTGAGGCCTATTCCCAAGGAATCAGACAATAATCGACAAAAATATTCTAAGTCCACCGAAAAGTATTGAGTATACTCGATGCCGTGTCTAGTGCAGTCAATGCACTTGACGCCATCTAGCTAAACACAGCAAAAAAAACTAAACAAATCAACGCCGCATTGAGTCGACTTAACGCCACGTAGAGTCTACTCAACATTGTCGATTCTTTTTAACTTAGACTCAAAATTTTATACATGGAGTGGCTTCACTCAACGCCGCGTTGAGTGAATACCACTCACTCAACGCTTTCTTACTTAGACAGCAAAATAAGCGATGACGTTGAGTGTATTCAACACACTCAACACCGCAGTGAGTAAAGTCAGCTCACTCAATGCTTTTACACTCAGGCTAAAAACTGAACTTCCGGATTGGACCACACTCAATGCCTAAACCTGCTCGACCAAAATAGCTTAAGTCTAAGGCTCAGCTCGCCGAATATGCCTTCTCAGCTCGACAAATTGAACCTTCTCAGTTCGACGAATTATCGTACGACGAATAAACCTACAGTCTATGTAAGATCCCTATCCCCTTACCAAGGAGGTAACTCGGTCTTATGCCCAGAACCACTGCCTTATGGTGACACTAACTCACGGGTTAATTGACACCACAAGACGTCGATCCTGCTAGCGAGTACGATCATTCAACCAGTTTCGGCCAATCGAGAATAGAAGTTAAGCAAGTAGTAATAACTAACAAGTCCATAAAGATCACAGTACAAATCATATATATAAGAAAATGAAAGTACAACAATAGTCCACAAAGAGTACAAAAATAGAAAAGGGCTTATGACTTCTACATATCCATCAAATATCTCTCTCACAAAGTAAACTAAGCGGAATATAATCTATCATCAGTACACTCATCATCACCTTACATTGGGCTGTAGTAGTAGTAGGTGGTGGTGGTATCAGCTCCTCAATTCCTGCCACGTCATCCTGCTGGTTATGTTGGTGCTCCATCTCCTTGAGCTCCTAAAATGATACGGTCACAACTGACCGTTAGTCATAAAGACTAAGACATTTCCTCCACACCACGCCCCCCGCGGCTCCTAGGCACCGTGCGGTAGGACGAAGCGGAGGATAACAAGGGGTAGAAAAATTATAGTAGGTTATAGTGGATCTAATCTATCATGGTTATATAATATCAAGTATATTTATACTTTAGTAGTTCTATATAGTACAAGTAAGTAAGAACAGAACTGAAAATAAGTTCGGTAAGTAAAGTAAAGAATGGAGTAGAAAGTAAACTATCTACTGCTAAACTACCTTTACAGAAGTACCTTAACTTATATGAATGCCCATACAAACTTATAAGTTAAGGTTTCATAAATGTAACTTATCATATAAAAAGCCCATACTAATTTATATGATAAGGATCTATGGTGATTATGACCTAAATATGTATGTATGCTACGCATGCGGTTATGATTCATACAAGTTCAACTCACACACATGACTCTCTGATCACAGACCTTTAGTTCCCGTGCAAATTTCTATTTCATTCCCATTTAATGTTAAAATCCTAATTTGACCACTTTCCAAATAAAGTACATCAAATACACAACAAATAATTCTAAGAAAATTATTGAGGATCCATGTTGGTATAATAAAGCTAAATACAGGATTTCAAAATCCTAAATCATGATTTGGCCTAACATATATCCATATGAACAATATTACCAACATGCCTTTATTAGGGTTTTCAGCATTAGAGACATCCAAAAATTCTCAAATAATTTAACATGGATTTAATCACAGAAATAAACTATGGTAAATTTTTCCATAATATTTAAACTGTAATTTCCCTTATTTTTAATTAATCTCAATAATGGGAAAAATGGTAAATTCTACTTAAAATCAAAGTTAACATTACTTAACAGTCCCATAAACTTTTCCAGAGGTGAACTATATCCTACTAAAGCTTGTGACAAAATTTCAGAATTTAATAAATTCATTTGCCCTAGTTTCAAATTTATTTCCTAACTAGGCATATTTTCCAATAATTCCAAATAATGGGATTCTTGATCCCAAAAACCCAACCTTACAATAGAAGTTAAATTTCTTCTCTATAAGACTTTGGCAAGAATTTTATGGATATGCATTGGGTCAAAATGGATAATTCCCCATTTTTGCATTTGGCACAATTATTTACAAATTTACCCTCAACATGCATGTTGGTTTTCCTCAACATGCAAAGGTCCAAATTATTTGAAATTTCTACCATGGCCTTATAGTGACCCTAACATAATGCCACCAAAATTTGGGGGCATTTGGAGTCGTAGATCTCCAAAAATTCAATTTATTTGATAAATCATATTTCTCCAAAAACTACAGAAAAACACATCCTAAAAATTCCAATTTTTGGTAAGTACCTAAATATGACCTATTTATAAGCTTGACCAAAATCTCAAGTTATGACGACTTATGGTTTGGCTTGGGAACTAATTTAAAGATCTGCCCTTGTTTAGGAGCTGTCTTAGTAGAATGGCCCTATAGGAATTGTAGTGCTCCAAATTACAACCTTTGGGTGTCATTTTTGTAACACCCCAAACTTGGAAGGGGAAACGACGGTGTCGTTTTAGCCAAATTTGGGTTTTGGGGGTAGGCACACGGCCTGTGACACGGCCGTGTCACAAGCCATGTAGCGCCTGGGTCGTCAAGCCGTGTAGCGCCTGGGTCGTCAAACCGTGTTGATCGACGATCGGCGAGAGGGCACACGGCCTTGGACACGGGCGTGTCCCTGGCCGTGTCCTTCTCGGGCTGTTAGCAAGATTTATTTTGCTAGACGTGACACGGGTCACGACACGGCCGTGTCGGGGATGACACGGGCATGTCGAAGGCCGCATCCATGGCCGTGTTTTTGGCCGTGTCTTTCTCTGATTAGGAAAATTGGTCGGTTGGGGGTGTGACACGGGTCTCGACACGGGCGTGTCAATGGCGACACGGCCGTGTCGGAGGCCTTGTCAAAGGCCGTGTCGAAGGCCGTGTGCTGGTTATCGAATCAGTCGAGACGGCGAATGGCTAACACGGTCATGCACACGGCCGTGTTGCAACCCGTGTTCGGCCCAGATTTTCTATTTTGGGTTCCGATCGTGGCCGTTCGTTCATTTCTTTGGAATATCCAATGATGGGGAGCCTCCCTGGGTGGTTTAAGGCCGGGAATAGGGTTTCAAACCATCATTTTCCATTTGGCTTTATCTCTCTTGATTCTAGAGAGAAGGGAGAGCAAGGAGGAGGAAGGAGGCCAAGATCCGGCCGTCGGCGAAGCTTCGGAGGTCTGTTTCGCGAGGGGAGTTCAGATCCGCGAAGGTGGGAGCGTTGCGGTGGTGTTCAACCGAGAAAATCTTCTCCATGGCTAGGAAGAGGGGACGAAAGGTAACGACACTTCTCCTCTCGGTTTTTAGGATTTAGGATGCATGAATAGCATCCCCTTCCTTTCATATTTTGAGCATCGAAACTCTCAAATGAGAGGGATTCGTGTAGCCTAGGTTCAAGAGGAACCTCCAGGTTGAGTATGTTCATCCCGGCATGCTTTGCATTAGAGATCCGCTCCGTTAGCGGATTAGGCATTGTGGGTGAAGCCGTGGTCGCGACCATTAGTCCGACCCGGTGATGTTGCATAGCGAGATGTGAGGTTTCGGTGAAATCCGTAGCGGCAATACGCCGTTGTATGTATGCATTTTCCCCCTTATATTTGAGTGAGTACTCGTAGTCAGAACCGGATGAGGTTAGCTCCGCTTTGTGCGGTAGATGGTTTCCTTGGAGCACAGGAAAGACACGGTGCGAGTGGCAATTGGGGTGGGGAAACATCTGTTGTGCTGTGCTAAGGCGCGGCTATGTCTCCGTGGTCGGCTGGCTTTTCCGTGACGCGCAAGTCATGTGGGGAAAGTGTCCCGGCGAGACTAGCCCCTTGTGTGAGACTGACGAGAATGCCGGGCGGAGGGCAAGCCCGGGCAATGTAGCCATAAGCGGGTGGGGTCCAGCAAGGCTTCTTAGAATCAGTCAGTGTGAGGCGGAACCCTGACGAGCGAAGTCAGATTGTGCGGGCAAGCCCTGGGGTTATGACCCTTGTGCGGGTGGGGCCTTTGTAAGGTTCCGTGTGACGGCGTGTGTGTCGTTAGGGACATGGTGGTTCCCTTTTGTTTGCGGCTTTAAGCCAATGGGGAAACGGAAGTACCCAGTGTTTGATGTTGTGCTAGATGCATACGAGCTAGGGTACCTTGGGTGAAACCCGGGTTGCATTCATGTTGCATAGTAGGCCCCTCTCACTTTGTACAAAACATAGAGAACATGTATGCTGTATGAGACATCCAAGCCTGTTTTACCGCTTTATTATATATACTCTTTTGGTATACGAAGTGCTAACTTGCAGGTGGAGTGGTACCCCGGGGTCCATTAGGGACGGCCGGGAGGAGATGTGTTTGTTACACAGTAGAGGTCAGCCTTTGCTGACCCACGTTACTTCAAATCCTTACAGGGCAAGGATCGCATGCAGGAGTTAGCGCACCGGGCGAAAATCCCTAAGTCTCATGAAGTTTTGTTGTGCTTGACTATTTTCCTTTCCATGTCTTGTTGCTGTTGGTTGACTATATCCGGCTTGCATGCCGAGGTAGCCTAGGAGGGCTTGGCACTTTTGTATTTTGGACTTTATTTGTGTAAGGCCTTAAGGCCATTTGATACTCTACTGTTAGTGGATAACTTCTGTCTGTTAGTATTCGGCTTCCGCTGTATTTGTCTGGAGTTTTGAGATTGGGTAGTTTTCATATCATCTTTTAATACTAAAGCTGTGGCGTCCGTATGTTATGGGGCCCCGGCCGGACCCATATTATATGGTCTTTATAGGGGAGGTGTTACAATTTGGTATCAGAGGGAGGTTGAGCGTTCCAATGAGAATTTTAGCGATCGAAAGTATAAGTCGAGTCGCGTATAAGAAGTTATCAACATAGGAGTATCGTGGGACCATGAGTGTCCTTATGTTCGAGTCTTGCAATTAGAGACTGATTTGCGTTTTCTTGCTTGTGTTTAGAGCGCAAGCAATGAGGCTGGGACCTCAAGGCCAAGAGAAGACCTCTCGGCAAGTAGTGCGACTGCGCAAGGTCCGCTAGGGATGGGGGTCACACCGGCCGACTTCTGCCGTATGATTGCAGAAGCGATGGTGGCGGCCCAAGCTGCGGCGACAGCACAGGTAGCAGCTCCCGTTGCTCAAGTAGCAACTCCTGCTACCCCGGTCACGGCAGCGACCGTGCCGGTTGAGGAAGCCAGGCGGGCAGAGCCGCAGGCCGAGAGAGTGGTTGTCGGGCATGGGGACCGGCAAATGAAGTACTTTCTGAGTTTCCACCCTCCAACCTTCAAGGGAATCGGCACACCCACAGATGCAGAGGATTGGTGGGCTAGAATTCAGGAGCTTCTGAGGGCGGCAGAGGCGCTAGAAGAGAAAAAGGCAGAGTTCGCAGCCTTTATGTTGGAGGGAGATGCCAAGTTATGGTGGGTAAGCCACAGTGGCCGGCAGTTTCTAGGACGCACACCGTCCATCGAGGAATTTGGGAATGCCTTCCTGAAGAAGTACATTCCCGCCTCAACGAGGTTAGCCCTCCAGAGGCAGTTCCTACATCTGGTGCAGCGAGATAAGTCAGTGGATGAGTATGTTCCGGAATTTACTCGCTTGGGTCGTTATGCAGGGACGACCATGGCAGACGATGAAGAGAGGGACAATCTCTTCTATCATGGACTGAGGGAGAATCTAAGAAAACCCCTCATATCGATGAAACGTGCGGGTTTCAACGAACTGGTGGAGGCGGCCCGAATTTTGGAGAGTGACATGGAGCGATCCCAGCGTCGCAAGGGCTTCACACCCAAGCAGGGGGAGGAGAAGAAGCCTGCTCAGTCCCATGGAAAGGCGGAAGGGAGCCGATGGAAGAAGAAGCCTTCCACATATAAGTCGGGCGAGAAAAGCAATTGGACGTCCGGAGGGTCACGTTCTAAGGGCCCTCAGACGTGCTATAGTTGTGGCAAGCCAGGCCACATAGCAAGATTTTGTACCCAAGGGGGGCACTGAGCAAGAGCCAATGCAGGAGCAAACCGTACGCTCCGGACCCAGTGCAGCAGAGAAAGGGAAAATGGCGGAGTCGAGTGCTTCCCGGTTTCAACCAGTGCAGCCAAGGGCCTACAACCTTGGGCAGTAGGAAGCAATCCGCCAAATCGATGTGGTGACAGGTATGAGAGTTCAACCTGCATCGTAGATTTCTTCCTTTCAAGCCTTTTTATGTTTGTTGCGTGTGTGTAGGCTTTGTAGTGGTATCTGGGTACCCCGCTAGAGTACTTTTTGATACGGGAGCGTCGCACTCCTTCCTTGTGGAAAGTTTCACCCGGAGGATTGGAGTTGAGTCCTTTGCAACGGACTCAGAGTTGAAAGTGCGCATGCCCAATGGGTCGTCTATGACAACCAGGACTAAAGGGCGGATTTGTTGGAGTCTTGAGGGAGTCGACTTCATTTTAGTAGTGGCTATCTTGCTGTTATCCGAGTTCGATGTGATTCTGGGGATGGATTGGCTAGTGGAGCAGCGGGCCAGTATTGACTGTTTGTCCAAGGTGGTAACCCTGAGGAGCGTGGGGCAAGCAAGTTTGAGGGCCTGCATGGAGTGGCCTGTTCCCTAGTTTCGGCACTTCATCTAGTGCGAGCTGTTAACCAGGGGGTGTAGCTCTTGTAGCATTGTTGGAGGTTAGCCTTTCCAGGTTGTCTCTTGGAGAAGTGCCCGTGGTGGCAGAGTTTGGAGATGTTTTCCCTGAGGAGCTACCGGGAGCACCTCCCCGGCGGGAGATTGATTTCTCCATCGAGTTAGTGCCCGAGGCTAGGCCGGTGTCACGACCACCCTTTAGGATGGCACCGAAGGAGTTGGCCGAGCTCAAAGTTCAGTTGCAGGAGCTTTTGGAGCAAGGGTATATCAGGCCCAGCTCTTCACCGTGGAGTGCGCCGGTGTTATTTGTAAAGAAGAAGGACGGTAGTATGCGTCTGTACATAGATTACCGAGAGTTGAACAAATTGACTATCAAGAATAAGTATCTGATTCCTCGGATAGACGATCTCTTCGACCAGTTGGTGGGATCGGTGGTGTACTCCAAATGGGACTTGAATTCCGGTTATTATCAGTTGCGGATTCGTGATGAAGACATACCCAAGACCGCGTTTGGTACGAGGTATGGTCATTTTGAGTTCTCGGTGATGCCGTTCGGGCTGACGAACGCGCCGTCCGTGTTCATGGACTTGATGAACCGAGTGTTTCGCGAATATTTGGACTGGTTTGTAGTCGTCTTTATCCATGACATTTTGGTGTATTCCAAGTCGGAAGCGGAGCACGAGTCGCACTTGCGGATAGTGTTGCAAATATTGAGAGAGAACCAGCTTTATGCGAAGTTCTCCAAGTGCGAGTTTTGGTTGGAGAAGGTGGCGTTTTTGGGCCACGTAATCAGTGGGGACGGGGTGGCAGTGGATCCAATGAAAGTAGAATCCATCGGAGAGTGGCCAGTTTTGTGGACCGTGGCGGAAGTCCGGAGTTTTCTTGGACTGGCCGGGTACTATCGAAGGTTTGTGGAAAACTTTTCGCGGATAGCTCTACCCCTCACTTCACTAACTCGCAAGGATCAGAAGTTTGTATGGACTCAAGAGTGCAATCAGGCATTTGAAACCATGAAGGAGAGGCTAATGACGGCGCCGATCCTAAGTCTACCAAAGGGGACCGAAGGATTCCAGATCTTCAGCGACGCATCTGGATGCGGTTTAGGGTGCGTGTTGGTGCAGCATGGTGGTGTGATAGCTTTTGGGTCGAGGCAGCTGAAGCCTCACGAGAGAAATTACCCCGTCCATGATTTGGAGTTGGCGGCGGTAATTTTTGCTTTGAAGTTGTGGAGGCACTACGTTTATGGTGCAAAGGTGGAGATCTTCACGGACCACAAGAGTCTAATGTATCTCCTAGACCAGAAGGACCTAAATATGCGGCAGCGCAGGTGGGTTGAGTTCCTTGGGGACTATGAGGTGGCGATTCAGTACACGCCAGGGAAAGCCAATGTGGTGGCAGATGCTTTGAGTAGGAAGTACTCAGGGCAAGGAAATTGGATTGAAGCTCACGATGAGCGGTTAAGGCGGGACTGGGAGTCCCTTGGTTTGGAATGTGTGGCAAGAGGCAAGTCTAGTGTGGCTCGACTAAATTGGATTGAGATGTAGAGTGACTTATGCGATCGTATTCGGGAAGCGACCCGTGTAGATGCAGAGTTCCAACCTTTCGTGGAGGAAGCTCTAAAGGGCGAGGGTAGCGCCTGGGAGATGGTTGATGGGATTCTGAGGAAGGGCGGAAGGATTTGTGTACCGCAGTTCGGCAAGCTCCGAGAGGAGTTGATGTTTGAGGCCCACTTCACCAAGTACTCCATTCACCCGGGTAGTACAAAGATGTACTTGGACTTGAAGAAGTCCTATTGGTGGCCTGGGATGAAGCGGGACGTAGCTTTGTGTGTGAGTCGGTGCCAAACTTGTGCCTTGGTGAAGGCCGAGTGTCAGAAGCCTGGCGGGTTCTTGAAGCCTCTTCCAATCCCCGAATGGAAATTTGATGACATCTCCATGGATTTTGTGCATGGGTTGCCTAGATCGCAGCAGGGTAATGATGTCATTTGGGTGATTGTGGACCGCTTGACCAAAGTGGCACATTTCATCCCAAATCGGAAGGAGGACGGTGTGGAAAAGTTGGTGGAGTTGTACGTCCGTAATATTGTACGACTTCATGGGATTCTGAAGAGTATTGTCAGCGACCGGGATGGACGTTTCACGTCTAAGGACTAGCGGTTGGTGCAGAAGAGCTTGGGCACGAAACTCAAGTTCAGTACGGCCTTTCATCCTCAAACCGATGGGCAAACTGAGAGAACAAACCTTACTTTGGAAGATATGCTAAGGATGTGTACTCTCGACTTCGGCAAGAAGTGGGAGGATCACCTCTTCATGGTGGAGTTTGCGTATAATAATAGCTACCAAGCTAGTATCAAGATGGCGCCCTATGAAGCTCTGTATGGGAGGCGGTGTCGAACACCGATGTCTTGGACAGAGGCGGGAGACACAAAGCTTTTGGGGAAAGAAGTGGTAGCCGACGCTAGTGAGCTAGTGCGGACCATCCAAGAGCGCATGAAGGTAGCTCAAGATCGGCAGTCGAAGTATTTCAATGCTCGCCACAGACATGTGGAATTCGCTGTGGGCGACTGGGTGTACCTTAAGATCAAGCCGTTCAAAGGCATTTCACGAATTCACCGGCTCAAGAAGCTGAGTCCGAGATTTTTGGGACGATTCAAGGTCATCGAGCGAGTGGGAGAGGCAGCGTACCGGTTGGCGTTGTCCACGAAGCTAAGTGGATTGCATGACGTTTTTCACGTATCAGTTTTGAGGAAAGCTTTGTTAGAAGCCAGCATGGTGATTGAGCCGACGGCGATGTCGGTAGAGGAAGACTTGGGGACGCGAGTTCGTCCAATCGGGATAGAAGATTCAGAGGTTCGGCAATTGCGGAACAAGGAAGTCAGACTCGTAAAGGTCCGTTGGGACAACTGTGGCTGCGAGGAACTCTCATGGGAGCGAGAGCAGGCCATGCTGGAGGAGTACCCCGAGCTTTTCTCCTCAGGTACCGTTTAGAATTTGTGTACTTTCCATGTTTTAAATTTCGGGATGAAATTCTTTGAAGGGGGGAGATTTGTAACACCCCAAACTTGGAAGGGGAAACGACGGCATCGTTTTAGCCAAATTTGGGTTTTGGGGGTAGGCACACGGCCTGTGACACGGCCGTGTCACAAGCCATGTAGCGCCTGGGTCGTAGCGCCTGGGTCGTCAAACCGTGTTGATCGACGATCGGCGAGAGGGCACACAACCTTGAACACGGGCGTGTCCCTGGCCGTGTCCTTCTCGGGCTGTTAGCAGGATTTATTTTGCTAGACGTGACACGGGTCACGACACGGCCGTGTCGGTGATGACACGGGTGTGTCGAAGGCCGCGTCCATGGCTATGTTTTTGGCCGTGTCTTTCTCTGACTGGGAAAATTGGTCGGTAGGGGGCGTGATACGGGTCTCGATACGGGCATGTCAATGGCGACACGGCCGTGTCGGAGGCCGTGTCAAAGGCCGTGTCGAAGGCCGTGTGCTGGTTTCGAATCGGTCGAGATGGCGAATGGCTAACACGGCCATGCACACGGCCGTGTTGCAACCCGTGTTCGGCCCAGATTTTCTATTTTGGGTTCTGATCGTGGCCGTTCGTTCTTTTCTTTGGAAGATCCAATGGTGGGGAGCCTCCCTGGGTAGTTTAAGGCCGGGAATAGGGTTTCAAACCCTCATTTTCCATTTGGCTTTATCTCTCTTGATTCTAGAGAGAAGGGAGGGCAAGGAGGAGGAAGGAGGCCAAAATCCGGCCGCCGGCGAAGCTTCGGAGGTCCGTTTCGCGAGCGGAGTTCAGATCCACGAAGGTGGGAGCGTTGCGGTGGTGTTCAACTGAGTAAATCTTCTCCATGGCTAGGAAGAGGGGACGAAAGGTAATGACACTTCTCCTCTCGGTTTTTAGGATTTAGGATGCATGAATAGCATCCCCTTCCTTTCATATTTTGAGCACCGAAACTCTCAAATAAGAGGGATTCGTGTAGCCTAGGTTCAAGAGGAACCTCCGGGTTGAGTATGTTCATCCCGGCATGCTTTGCATTAGAGATCCGCTCCGTTAGCGGATTAGGCATTGTGGGTGAAGCTGTGGTCGCGACCGTTAGTCCGACCCGGTGATGTTGCATAGCGAGATGTGAGGTTTTGGTAGAAATCCGTAGCGGCAATACGCCGTTGTATGTATGCATTTTCCCCCTTATATTTGAGTGAGTACTCGTAGTCGGAACCGGACGAGGTTAGCTCCGCTTTGTGCGGTAGATGGTTTCCTTGGAGCATGGGAAAGACACGGTGCTAGTGGCAATTAGGGTTGGGAAACTTCTATTGTGCTGTGCTAAGGCGCGGCTATGTCTCCGTGGTCGGCTGGCTTTTCCGTGACGCGCAAGTCATGTGGTGAAAGTGTCCCGGCGAGACTAGCCCTTGTGTGAGACTGACGAGAATGTCGGGCGGAGGGCAAGCCCGGGCAATGTAGCCATGAGCGGGTGGGGTCCAGCAAGGCTTCTTAGAATTGGTCAGTGTGAGACGGAACCCTGACGAGCGAAGTCAGATTGTGCGGGCAAGCCCTGGGGTTATGACCCTTGTGCGGGTGGGGCCTTTGCCAGGTTCCGTGTGACGGCGTGTGTGCCGTTAGGGACATGGTGGTTCCCTTTTGTTTGCGGCTTTAAGCCAATGGGGAAACGGAAGTACCCAGTGTTTGATGTTGTGCTAGATGCATACGAGCTAGGGTGCCTTGGGTGAAACCTGGGTTGCATTCATGTTGCATAGTAGGCCCCTCTCACTTTGTACAAAACATAGAGAACATGTATGCTGTATGAGACATCCAAGCCTATTTTACCGCTTTATTATATATACTCTTTTGGTATACGAAGTGCTAACTTGCAGGTGGAGTGGTACCCCGGGGTCCGTTAGGGACGGCTGGGAGGAGA
The DNA here is from genome assembly GCA_039513925.1 of Platanthera zijinensis. Taxonomy (NCBI): domain Eukaryota; kingdom Viridiplantae; phylum Streptophyta; class Magnoliopsida; order Asparagales; family Orchidaceae; genus Platanthera; species Platanthera zijinensis. Next base: position 119,488,045 of record CM077090.1, read on the forward strand.
TGTGTTTGTTACACAGTAGAGGTCAGCCTTTGCTGACCCACGTTACTTCAAATCCTTATCGGGCAAGGATCGCATGCAGGAGTTAGCGCGTCGGGCGAAAAGCCCTAAGCCTCATGAAGTTTTGCTGTGCTTGACTATTTTCCTTTCCATGTCTTGTTGCTGTTGGTTGACTATGTCCGGCTTGCATGCCGAGGTAGCCTAGGAGGGCATGACACTTTTGTATTTTGGACTTTATATGTGTAAGGCCTTAAGGCCATTTGATACTCTACTGTTAGTGGATAACTTCTGTCTGTTAGTATTCGGTTTCCGCTGTGTTTGTCTGGAGTTTTGAGATTGGGTAGTTTTCATATCATCTTTTAATACTAAAGCTGTGGCGTTCGTATGTTGTGGGGCCCCGGCCGAACCCATATTATATGGTCTTTATAGGGGAGGTGTTACAATTTTAAAGGTAAGACATAGGGATCAATTTAATATGTTGAACATCTTAACTGAATCGGCTTCTAAGAGGCCTAAAATTTGCCCGAAAGGTACAGGAATTATTGTGATAGAAATAAAATTAAATTAAATATGGTATAGTTTAATAAACATGAATCGACAGCATCCATTCATCTTCTCCATCAAGCCGACGACTCGGATTAATCCCGCCTGTAGCACCTTGATCTGATGTTTCCCGGCCATCCAGCCACCTCCCTGTCCGGCCACCACCACCACCACCTTCGTTGAGGTGAGGGCATGCGTTTGGTGGCGACTTGGCCATCGGATGCAGCGGTTTCTGATGAACTTGAACTTAATTAAAAATCCATGAAATGCTCACATTGGATTGGGTTCAATTGAGCTCGATGTCTCTCCTATTTAATCTTAAAATCTTGCACGGGGTGAGGTGAGGTGAAATAGAACTTCATCGGAGCCCGATGGCAGCGGCGGCGGCGGTTCTTCATGGAATTTCTTTTTTTCGGCGAGCTTGCTCCCGAACCTTATTCTCCACAAAAAGCTTCGATCCAGGTATCGAATTCCACTCCTTTGGACCTTCTAAAGCTAATGGGTGGGTTGGTTTTGGCTGATATGTGTTGTATACAGAGATTCCATGATGGGGATTTCGGCCATGAGCTTTGGTTTCTCCTCATTGGCTCCAAGTGGCATGAAATTGGGTTGGGAAGGCTTATAATTGATGTGTGGGTTAGGATGTGGGCTTGGGAAGAGAGGAGGAGGGCCACAAGGCCTTGATGACTAGTTTTAGTCATCCTTTTTGGGGGTAATTTAGTATTCAAAATGCCTAATTTTATCTATATTTTATGATTGTTATTTCATGTTTTAATGTCTCTTTACAATATATTACTTCCTGGTGTTATTATAGTTTTGATATAAAAATCTATATAGTCTTATTATATATATTATGTTATTTTATAATATGTTATGTTATGTTTAATAATTATAGTTAATGATATGTCTTAATGTTTTAATTTTAATGTTGTAATGTTTTTATCATTATTGTGTTTTAAAATCTTGTTTTAACTTTGTTATTTTATGTAGACTAATCCATGTTTGTGTTGTCTTTTTTTTTGTAGGTTCATGCCCAAGCTTCAAAGCCTCTACCCGAGCCTACAAGGAGCAGCCCATGCAAGTCCAAGCCCACATGGTGCAGCCGGCCCCTCACTTGTAGCAGCCCAAGCATTCATTCAAGCCGGCCCTCCATATGGAGCAGCCCATGATGCACCTAGCCCCTACCCGAGCACACCATCACAAGACCAAGTGCAGCCCGGCCTTCTACAAGCAGCCCACTCCTTCTCCATGCAGCCCATAAGATTTGGAGCAGCCCATGCATCCCCCAAACATCTCACCCGACCACATACTCCCTCCTCATTAATTTTTTCATCATTTAATATATTGTATTCATGCATTTTCTTCATGCATGTGGCCGGACACTCACATCTCTCTCCTCCCCTTTATTTCCCATTCACTCCCCCTTCCCATTACATATTTTGTCATTAAACACATGCATGCATTTCTCTCCCCTCCATTTAATACCATGCATGAACATTCCTCCCCCCTATGGCCGGCCACCCCATGGGCTCCCCCTTCTTCTAGATGCTTCCCTACACTCCTATAAAAGGAACCCATATCCCATGCTTTGGAGAGGTTGGATTGGAGTAAGAGAGCAAGAGAGTACTTTTCAAGAGAGTTATTTTCATTGTAATTTCCATTTCTAGTTTCCATTTTAGTTGTAATTTCAATTGTTGTTTTAAAGCTTTGTTTAAGATCATTTTGTTTAGCATTGTGAACGTTTCTTTTTAGTAATAATAATGAAAATGTTTCTCTCTTCTTTTATTTTGTCTTCTTTTTCAATTATGCGTAGCTAATTCCCTATAGCATTCGATCGTGAGGATCCATGAAGTGAGATGAGAGTTTATTTTCTTTCTTAGTTTTATTTTTGTTATTTCTACTCGGTACTTCTTTAATTAATTTGTGTCGACTCTGTATTTTCGATATACGGTAGTAGGCCTTGTTCTCATTTCATAGTAGTCGAGAGACTCATGATTTGAAAGATCACTCAAAGAAGGAAGGAGTTGAACGCAATCCTAGAGATAGGACGACGTAAATCCTCCGGATTGGAGTCAAATCCAATAGTGCGGATCACCTCGATAATGCAACTTTAGGCTTATTTGGTTTGTAAAGAGATTTCGATCAAAGAGTCTATAAGTTAGGAGACCTAATGCTCTAGAGAGATTTTGTCTTATTTTCGGATCCGTCACGGCCGAGTTTGATTTGCAAAATTAAAACTATCTTTATTTTTATCTCTCTCATCTAATTTCATGGTGAATCATTGATCGAATGCTAGCTTTTTTATTATAAGTTTTTTTTCGTCTCGCAAGTTGTCTTTTGTTTTATTTTAAGAAAAATTCTCAAATCCCATTAGTTCTCCGGTAAGATAATAGTTAAGGCGTGAGTAGAAGTAATTGACAACCCCGTGTTTAAATACGACCTTGGTACTACGATTCGACAGGTACGCTTGCCTGTTCGGGTTTTGGCCCATCAGGCCTTCACCCCAATTTTCCTCAATTTTCTCTCTCCTTTACTTGGGTAAATTCCCAAAATACTTTCTTGCATGTTATAACCTTCCAAAACAAGTGGGTAAGGGCTGTAAATGAGCACTTGGGCTTATCATGAGCCTTGGTTTATGGGCTTAGCCAATTAGAAATGAGCTTGGCTAACATTTTCTCTCTTTAGGCCTTATGTTGACCAAGATGATGACTTTTAGGGTAGACTTTGTCAACTTCATGAGTGGGCTGGCCCCCCATGATGGTCATGAACCCCATGTCATCACCCAACATGGGTTGGGCCATGGCTCAAGGCCTTATCCCATTAGGAATGAGCTTGGTCTTCAAATTTACTTAAATAGGCATAAGGTTGACCAAGTTGACTTTTAGGGTTGCCCTGGTCAACCTGATGAGTGGGCTGACACCACTTGATGATCATGAGCCCTATGGCATCACCCAACATGGGTTGGGCCATAGTGATGCCCCACTTGGGCTATTTGGGCCTATATGTGTGGATTTGACAAAATTAGGGTTATTGTTGACTTAGGGCAACTTCGGTCAACAGTTGACCCAATGATGTGGCTTTTGGTTCACTTAGAGTCCATTTAGGGTTAGGGGCATAGTGGTGGGGTCAATGTGTTTCTATGGTTCCATTTTGGGCTAGTTTTACCTGATTTGACTCGAACCCTATAGTGGGCCCTATATAAATCCACCCTAACTCTATTGGTCAAACCTAGCCTAACCCCATTCATCCACCACATGTCCTAACCTAATCTAAATTTAGGGGTCTAGTAGGAAATGGGATGTTACAAATCTCAATAAACAAAAAAAAATTTCTTCCCCGAAATTCTTGTTCGGGTCAACGGGGTTTCTGTGCATAAGAATTTTAAGAAACTTAAACATAATTAAAGTATACCTGAGGCGAAAAGCTCTGGGTTCCATTCTCATATCAGATCCATCGGCTCCCAGGTGTGCTCCTCCCGTCTGTGGTTGGACCATAATACAATTACCAAGGGAACCTTCTTCTTCCACAACACTTGGACCGCGATATCATCGATCAGTACCGACTCTAAACGAACTGATCTATCAAGTGCTATCGGGCCTTCTGTAGCAGTAATATGCTGCTCCGGTGGAAGGAAGAGATGTTGAAGACATCGTGTATTGTCCCTAACTCTAGCGGCAGCTCCATCTTGTAAGCCAAAGGACCAATCTGCTCTATGATCAAGTATGGTCCCATAAATCGAGGGCTCAGCTTCTTGTGTCTCCGCACCCTCGAGACATAATGCACCAGACATATATTTAAGAAAACTCTATCTCCCACCTGGATCTCTAGTTTTTGATGCCCGCATCGTAGTACTTGGCTTGTCGACTCTGAGGCTCCAGCATCCGATCCCTGATCAGCTATATATGTACATCTGTATCCTCAATGTAATCTGATATGAGTGCCCTTGGATCATCATCCTAGACCCAAGATATCGACATCCGACAACTCCTACCCTATAGTCCTCGTAGTTGTTTCTATCAGAGGTAATAGTCCCCTTTCAAATGCACTTTCATTATATTTTTGAATATTCATAATAAAGATTGTGTCGGCAAATTTCCAAGTCTTCCGACACATTATCATTAAATAAACAAAAATCATACGTTGGTTTAGAGTCCCTTATAAGCAATGATTATCAAGTACGTTAAAATCAATAATCTTATATGTAGAATTGTGCACACAAATCTTAGATTTCTTTCTAGAATCGTCTCACGCCTTATAGCTTATACCATATCGAATCTTCAAATATACGTTATCATAGTTTTATTTATGACGAAGGTCCAACTTATGCATAGTAATTAACCAACCTCCAAACTGAAGAATTGATGAAAAGATTATCAACCTCCTCTTTTCTTTTTCCCTTTTTTTCTTCCAAATTCATGACATATTACACCTCTACTTAAGTAAAAATACATAATTTGTATAGTTAACTCTTCATATATACATCAAGTGATCATTATTAATATTTATGTTCACAACATGACACTCAATCGCTTTTCTAATTTGATTTTGATTGATAAGATATAGGTAATTCTAGCAAAACAATAAGATTCGTCACCAGTCGATTTCATCATAAGAAAGAATCTGATTAAACACTAATTAATTCTTGTGTTATTTCACCGTATACCCCTTTGATACTCAAAATCTATATTCCATAGTCATGAATCCTCCTAATGGTGGTTATAATGTTATCATCTTATGTGTCCCGGTTCTTGACGATATCATAATCAAGGGGTCATACTTATGCGTACGCTTCAACTAATAATCCACCCCATTTTAATTTGCTGAGTCGTTATATTTTCAATGTCATACCTAGACAAATTAATCTTTTATGTGCTCGAAGTTTCAACACAGGTATTCTCGTACTAACTTTCCTATACATGTTCATATGGTTATCTTTATTAGGCAAGTGTGGGTAAATACTCATCTAAAGCCATTATATTCATGAGATTAGCTCAACCGTGTGTGGAATATGTATGAGAAACCTTCAATCTAACCTCCAAAAATTATGTCATGGTAGAGACCATCATTTCTCTAAGTTCATGAGTTATCATCACTTACAAACACCCAAAAAATATAATTCGCACTATCCAATATATACAAGGTTGAATTTATTCGTTCCTTGGTGCATAGGATATGCTTGCATTGTAAACTCATGATCAAATTTTTCTAAGTTAACTTAAACATAATAGTGCATTTGTTAGCCGCAAAGTGGGCATTTCAAATCCTCTGAATTATTATAATACTTGATTCTAAGGATAAGAGTATATTCATAATCCTAAGTTTGTTTTCAAAATCCAGAATATTTCTGAAGGCAATTATTATATCATCGAATTTTTTTGTTTTGATTCTTGTGATCATTAGAGCCACATCCAAATGATCGTACTTAAAATGTACATCTTCCAATTCAGTATGGTTTTTCACTTGATCTTACTTTTTCTGGGGCCGTTATACTCCCAATGTCATAAACAATATTATTCAAACACTTTGAATTCTCACTTATGGGTTCTAATCATATAATAGTTAAGACCCGCAACCACTGCTTCATATTACTATGACGTTACCCTATCCTAATCTGAATGTTACCAACCTATTGACCTGGTCATGTTAGTTTGGCGTGGGTAGCAGCGATCAATCATAGTGTTTACTTCTCTGAATTGTACCCATTTAATAATATGTGATAATCATGAGCCCTAGTTGTGCAAAAATTTTAGTTATCCTTCTAACTGTACTTAATTCTCAATTCACCTTGGCTTTCTCTTGTAATATATCTGAGTTCATTAATCAAATCCTTAACCGATGATATAATCATTAATCGCGTGTCATGTCAATTGGGTTAAGGTGTTAGGGCATCTAGGAACGTGCTTTAATAAGGTAAAACATTCCTTTTATTAAACATAAAACCTTTGTGTCATCAATACTGCTTGATTTTAGTTTATCCAAAGGCGATTTGTTCGAATTCTTGTGGATTATACGCAACTTGTTTCATTCATTGAATATAGTTTGTCATTATGCATCGATGAAATTACGATCTCTCTTTAAGTTGTATCAAGTAGTTATCTAATTCACGAGCCCGAGAAAGTTTCTAACGTCTCATGATGACTTTCTTTGTTCTAGGGTTGTGATATATCCAAACTTCGAGAGAGGGATGATCGTCTTACCAATTATCCGTACAAAAATCTCGCTTTTAATATAGGTAATGCTTAAATACGAACTCTCCAAGATCACTATGTCTGCGATACAATGTTTATAAACAAGATCTAGAGAAATCCAAGTCATTATTAATTTAGCCCAATAAACAAAAGGGTAAGCCCCCATACCTTTCGGTCTAAATTCCCTTATTATTTATACTGCATTCCTCTTATATGTGCACTCAATCCTTAGGTCATAATATTAGACCTAGATTTCCACCTTGAGACAAATTTATATGTTATATACCTTTGGCCCTTAAGATTACTTATACGACAATCTTTTCAAGGTCAACATGTGACCCAACCAAATGTGTTTCTTCGGGGACTTGAATTCTTATTCGACCTTTGCTATTTGCCATTGTGGTTGTCTCAACGTAATCAAGTCATCAGTATGAGGGTTAAGTATACAAGTACCCTACTATTCTACTAATAGATTATATGCACTAATTCTCCTTAAGGCGGTCATATCAGCTTGGGTAAGAAGTGATAATATCACTCGATAGGTGGAGTAGGGACATTGGAATTTAAGCCTTAAGCAGTGACTCTTGTGTCAAATGCTTCCCTTGGTAAATTTGGGTATCCTCATACCTTAACCAATCTATCTCCAAGGTTAATTTTAGACTCGGATACACTACGAAATCCTCTTTGTAAGTCAAACTAAGGTGGTGTCCTTATTGGATTTGCCTAACTCATTATTTAAATGGACTATTTTCTGTGATTTTTTACACATGGGCACACCATTGCTTCTGCTGCATAGTTTGTCTGTAAACTATTGCTCGAGCGGGGTGACCCAGTGTTGTGGACTTCTTTCTCATATGATCATTTTTTCAAGTGATACCAGTTTGAAAGACCCCTCTCCCCTTACCAAGGAGATAACCCGGTCTTATGCCCAGAACAACCACCTTACAGTGGCACTAACTCACGGGTTAGTCTACACCTCAAGACGCCGATCCTGTCGGCGAGTACTATCATTAAACCAGTTTCGACCAATCGAGAATAGAAGTAAAGCAAGAAGTAATAACTAACAAGTCGACAAAGATCACAGTACATATCATATATATATGAAAATGAAAGGACAATAGTAGTCCATAATGAGTATAGAAAGAGAAAAGGGCTTATTCCCTTTACATATCCATCAAATCACTCTCTCTCACAATGTAAACTAGGCGGAAGCTAATCAATCATCAGTACACTCATCATCACCTGACGCCGGGCTGCAGTAGTAGTAGTAGGTGGTGGTATCAGCTCCTTAAGTCCCGCCACCTCGTCCTGCTGGTCGTGCTAGTGCTCAATCTCCTCGAGCTCCTAAAATGATACGGTCACAACCGACCGTTAATCATAAAGACTAAGCCATTTCCTCCACACCTCGCCCACCGTGGCTCCTAGGCACTATTCAGGAGGACGAAGCGGAGGATAACAAGGGGTAGAAAAAGTATAGCAGGTGACAGTGGATCTAATCTATCATGGTTATATAATAACAAGTATATCTCTACTAAAATAGTTCTATATAGTACAAGTAAAGTAAGTAAGAACAGTACTGAAAAGAATTATGGTAAGTAAAGTAAAGAACAGAGCAGAAAGTAAACTATTTACTGCTAAACTACCATCATAGAAGTACCTTAACTTATATGAATGCCCATACAAACTTATAAGTTAAGGTTTCATAAATGTAACTTAGCATATAAAAGAGTCCATAATAATTTATATGATAAGGATCTTTGGTGTGTATGACCTAAATATGTATGTATTCTATGTATGCACTTATGATTCATACAAGTGCAACTCACACACACGACTCTGTGATCACAGACCTTTAGTTCCCGTGCAAATTTCTATTTCATTCCCATTTAATATTAAAATCCCAATTTGACCACTTTCCAAATAAAGTACATCAAATACACAACCAAAAATTCTAAGAAAATTACTGAGGATCCATGTTGATATAATAAAGTTAAATACAGGATTTCATAATCCTAAACAGTGATTTGGCCTAACATATATTCATATGAAAAATATTACAAAAATGCCATTATTAGGGTTTTCAGCATATAGAGACATCCAAAAGATTCTCAAATAATTTAACAGGGATTTAATCATCGAAATAAACTACTGTAAATTTTTCCATAATATTTAAATAGTAATTTCCCTTATTTTTAATTAATTTCCGTAATGGGCAAATTGGTAAATTCTACGTAAAATCCAAGCTAACATTATTTAACAGTCCCATAAACTTTTCAAGAGATGAACTATATCCTACTAAAGCTTGTGACAAAATTTCAGAATTTAGTAAATTCATTTGCCCTAGTTTCAAATTTATTTCCTAACTAGGCATATTTTCCAATAATTCCAAATAATGGGATTCTTGATCCCAAAATTCTCAACCTTACTACGGGAGGTGTATTTCATCTCTATAAGACTCTGGCTAGAATTTTATGGACATGCATTGGGTCAAATGGGCTAATTCCCTATTTTTGCATTTGGCACAATTATTTACAAATCAACTCTCAACATGCATGTAAGTTTTCTCCAACATACAAAGGTCCAAATGATTTGAAATTTCTACCATGGCCTTATAGTGACCCTAAGATCTTGCCACCAAAATTTAGTGGCATTTATAGTTGTAGATCTCTAAGAATTCAATTTATTTTATAAAAGATATTTCTCAAAAAACTATGGAAAACACATCCCAAAAATTCCCATTTTTGGTCAGTACCTAATTATGACCTAGTCACATGCATGACCAAAAACTCAGGTCATGAAGACTTATGGTTTGGCTTGGGCTCTCATTTAAAGATCTGTCCTAGTTTAGGAGCAGCCTTAGTAGAATGGCCCTACGGGGAGCTGTAGGAGTCCAAATTAAAACTTTAGGGTGTCATTTTAAAGGTTATACCTAGGGCTACATTTTATATGTTGAACATGTTTTCTGAATCGGCCTTTAAGAGACCAAACATTATCCTATAATACAAGAATTAATGTGATAAAAATGAAATAAAATTAAATAAGCTATAGTTTAACACACATGAAATGGACAACATCCATTCATCTTCTCCATCAAGATGACGGCTCGGATTGATCCCACCTGTAGTACCTTGATCTGATGTTTCCCGACCATCCAGCCACCTCCCTGGCCGGCCACCACCACAACCACCTTCGTTGAGGTGAGGGAATGCATTTGGTGGCGATTTGGCCGTCGGAGGTGGAAGTTTCCGATGAAATTGAACTTCATTAAAAATCCAAAAATCCTTGAAATGCACACGTTGGATTGGGCTCGAATGAGCCCGATCTCTCTCCTTTTTGATATAGAAAGCTAGCACGGGGTGAGGTGAGGTGAAACGGAACTTGATCGAAGCCCGACGGCGGCGGCGACGAAGGTGGCGGTGGTGGTTGGCCATTGAATTTCTCCTTTCCAGCGAGCTTTCTCCCGAACCCGATTCTCCAGTAAAAGATTCAATCCAAGTATCGAATTCCACTCATTTGGACCTTCTGAAGCTAATGGGAGGGTTGGTTTTGGCAGACGTGGGCTGTATACAGAGATTCCATGATGGGGATTTCGGCCATGAGCTTTTGTTTCTCCTCCTTGGCTCCAAGTGGCATGAAATTGGGTTGGAAAGGCTGATAATTGATGTGTGGGTTTAGATTTGGGCTTTGGAAGAGAGGAGGAGGACCACTTGGCATTCATCCCAATTTTACTCCATTTTATCTCTCCTTTACTAAGGTAAATTCCAAAAATACCCTATTGCATGTTACTACCTTCCAAAACCAGAGGGTAGGGGCTGTAAATGAGCACTTTGGTTGATCATGGGCCTTAGTTCATAGGCTTAGCCCATTAGAAATAAGCTTGGCTCTCATTTTCTATCTTTAGGCCATATGTTGACCACGTTGACTTTTAGGGTTCACTTGGTCAACTTGATGAGTGGGATGGCCCCACTTGATGGTCATGAATCCCATGTCATCATCCTACATTGGTTGGGCCACGACTCAAGGCCTTAGCCCATTAGCATTGAGCTTGGTCTTCAAATTTACTTAAATAGGCCAAAGGTTGACCAAGTTTACTTTTAGGGTTGACCTAGTCATATTGATGAGTGGGCTGACCCCACTTGATGATCATGAAACCTATGGAATCACCCAACATGGGTTGGGCCATGGTGGTGCCCCACTTGGGCTAATTGGGCCTATATGTGAGGATTTGACAAAATTAGGGTTATGGTTGACTTGGGTCAACTTGGGTCAATGGTTGACCCAATGATGTGGCTTTTGGTTCCCTTAGATTGCATTTAGGGTTAGGGGCATAGTGGTGGGGTCAATGTGTACCTATGGTTCCATTTTGGGCTAGGTTGACATGATTTGACTCGAACCCTATAGTGGGCCCTATGTAAATCTACCCTAACTCCATGGGTCAAACCTAACCTAACCCCATTCATCCACCACATATCCTAATCTAATCTAAGTTTAGGGGTCTACTAGGAAATGGGATGTTACAGTATAATACTCAGTTCGACGAATTAGCGTTTGACGACTTAACGTTCGATGAATAAGAGTTCGACGAATTAGCGTTCGACAAATTAGTGTTCGACGAATTAGTGTTCGAAGAATTAACCTATAGTCTAAGACTCAGTTCGACGAATTAACTTAGGTATAATACTCCAATTTGACTAATTTAACCTTACTCCTACAGATAATTGCCGAAATATACTTGGACAATTATACGCCTATAGTTGATGACCCCAACAACTCACAATCGACGAAGTTTAGATTTTACAGCAACTAATTCGACAGATTAATCTTACTTAGAACCATAATTGACGACATCTAATCCCTCATAAATAATGAATTAAACCAACTTTAACTAACATAAACATCGGCGGGTTTGAACCTATTAACAGCAATAAAATTAATGGATTTACTTGCCTACAGTAATATAATCGACCAACTATCTTGTCCAGATTATTCCCAAATTCAACAATTACAATGCAATCTCCTACATGATCGATTATATTGAACTTAGCCGGAAAACTATACCATAAGGTTGATCTATAATGGTCGGATCTTACCCTACTCTTAAAATCTACGAAGGGAAGAACAGTACGGAAATATACAAGGAAAAGAAAAGCTTAGCAAGGGGAAGAAATCACCACTTTTCTCGATTCAGCCGAAATCCGGCCACACAATGCTCTTCATCACAGATCCGACTGCAAGAACGCTTAAGCCACAATTCTTGAAACGTAGAAACGTAGATCTAGGTGAGATCTACCCGGATCTACTCTCCAAAGATGATTTTGAGCACCAGCACTCCTGAAATCAGTGGTCGAAAGCTTAGAAGAGACCGCCGCTCTCACTCTTCCTGTAACAACCAATGATTTCAGGAAAAAGATGATGAATAATGTTTGTCTATTCACAAGGCTATTTATACTTAGAAATATAAGTATTACAATAATAGTTTATTGTTAAATAATGGTCCAAACGACCTAAAATTTGTGCCAACATAGATTTCTATAAAAATCACACCTTAGCTAAATACCGACGCTATGAACCCAACAGCGCAATCGAACTTAAGATTCGATGAACAAAACTCTGACTAACACCTCCCAAAGCAAAAATAGAAGTTGTTGAAAATGGTGAAGTCAAAGTAGGTGATTAGGCAACCTGGACGACCTGTCTGCGCGGTCTATACGGACAGGACTGGCGGTTAGCCAGGTCGGCAGAGCTGTTGCAGAATGCTTGTTTTTTGGTGGCCTAGGCTGTTTGTTCCCGTGGTCTATGCGGATAGAGGTGGAGGCCAGCCAGGACAGCTTATGCTCAACAAGCAATTGGATCCTAGAAGGTAACCGGGCAGATAGCTTCTCTATTCGCGAAGTCCGGTAAGATGCAGACTGGGCTGGAGCTCGGCAGACCGGCATGGCAGATGCCTTGGTCAAAATACCACCATAGCTAAACACAGATTTCTATGAAAATCACACCGTATCTAAATACCGACGCTACGAACCCAACGGCATAATTGAACTTAAGATTCGATGAACCAAACTCTGGCAAACACCTCCCAAAGCCAAAACAAAAGCTGTTGAAAATGGTGAAGTAAAAGTGGGTGATTGGGCAACCTGGGTGACCTGTCTATGCGATCTCTGCGGACAGTACTGGCGGTTAGCTAGGTCGGCGAAGCTGTTGTAGAAGGCTTGTTCTTTGGCAGCCTAGGCTATTTGTTCGCGTGGTCTGTGCAGACTTAGGTGGCGGCCATCCAGGCTGTCTTATGCTCAGCAAGCAATTGGATCCTAGAAGGTAACTAGGCAGATAGCTTCTCTATCTGCGAAGTCCGATAAGATGCGGACTGGCCTGGAGCTCGGCAGACTGGCACGACAGATGCCTTGGTCTAGCTTTCGTGGTGCGGCTAGTGGAAGCCATAGGGTTTGCCAGTTAGTGCAGGCTAGTGCTTGAGTTCCCCAAGATTGGCGGACTTTTGCAAGTGTCCTCCAGTAAGCACGGACTAGCCCTTATGGCAAGTGGTGTGGACTTGGTTGTTTTTGAATCAAGTTCATGTTGGCTTAGTCCGGCGAGATTGTGTGGTTAAGCAAGGACTGCTTTTCAGTCTTCCAAGCTCTGCAGCAGTTTCCATGTGCCTTGGTTGTGAGCTTGGGGAATATAGACTGGTGTTGAGTCCGCAGGGCGCGCGGACTGGGCAGTGTCCGTTGATAGGCGGAAAAGGGTGTTGCTGCAGAGTTATGCAAATTGCTGTCTAAGTCTGGCTTGGTCTGTGGAAACTAGGCAGATAGGGCTGCTATCTAGCCTTGGTTATGCTGTTGGCAGGCTAGCTATCTGGCATAGGTCGCGGCGGACTGGAAGTATATCTGCGGCTTGTGGATACACTTGGTTCTTGCCATAGGATGGGGAGGTTATCCTATCTGCTAGTGCGGTGACCACACTCCTCAACAAGCCTATAAATTGTAAGTGAACTCATTGATAGTTGATGAGGACTGGATTTTTGTATCCGTGTAGTTTGAAGATTGACCGGGCTGTGCTGTGCAGGTTGTGTGGATCGTGCTGGAAGCTAGGGACTTGGTTTTGACTGCGGTCAGGGACAGTGCGGACTCTGCGAATAACAACCAATAGTTACTAGCAGGTTGTGGGTTGCTGCTAGGCGTTCTCTCTTCTATAACTAGTTTCCTGGTTCAATAAGTTGTCTACTACTAGCGGCCTGCTCAGTTCGGCAGCAGCAGTTCCTGCGGTCAGGCAGCTAGGCGACCTTGGGGTTAGGAGGCTTGCTGATCGACGAGTAGAGTTACTTCTTGCATTGGAATAATGGGCAGTCCACATGGCCTCGGTTGCGGTCTTGCGACTTGGCAGTTTGTGCGTACTCCGTAGTGCTGTAGTAGAACCGACGACTTACTCTTTGAGTCCGCACGGTTAGGATTGCCTTGTATTATTTCTGCTTTTCCCTTTGGTTTCTTTGGAGAATCATGTCTCGCCATGTATGTCTCCCCTTATAAAGATTTTTTAGTACAAGATTATTTCTCTTCTGGTTTGCATCTGTTTTATTTGGGCTCAGATAGGTTGAGTGTTCCTGCGCCTAGTTTCCCATATTCCGCTATATCAAATTTTTAACGTGGTATCAGAGGGAATGGAGGCTTGTGCAGTTGATCAACCGGTAGTTTGCTTCAGTGCTTTTGTGATTCTAAGTGAAATATGTTTAAGTGCAATGGAAGGTGGTTTTGCAAAGGATCTTGGAATGTAGCTTCTTACATGGACTAACCTTGAAAAGTGGAAGTTATGTATGGAAACCTATCTTCTTGGCGAGGACCTTTTGGAGGTGGTTTATAGAGGCAGAAGGCAAGTGGTTACTACAGGCAATGCTCAAGTGATGAGAGCTTGGAAGGAGACAAATATGAAAGTAGAGTCTATTCTCAATCAGGTTATCTCATCAGAACTCTTCGACCACATCGGTGAATGTCGGTCAGCTACGGAGATTTGGACTACCCTTGATGGGTTATTCAACAAGGAGGTAAAGTTAGTTGTGGAGGTTAGTCCCTCTACTTCTGATCAGCAAGAGAAGAGTGTTTCTCCTAGGGGTGATCGGAAGAGGAAGAAAGGACCAAGGTGTTATAGATGCAAGCAGCCTGGTCACCTTAAAAAGGAGTGTAAGGTTATCCTTCACTCGGTGAATGTTGCTCATGTTGGGAGCAATGGTAAGGACTTGGTTAGGGCACCAACTAATTCTAAAGTTTATTGGTTGAAGGGCAGTATTAGTGCAGCTATCTAACATGAAATACTAGGGCACGCGGAGATGGAAAAGATGAAAGTAATGGCGGTGAGAAGTCTTGTGAGAGGCTTGCCTAGGATGTCATCCTTTGGCGACGGTCAAACTTGTGTGGGATGTTAACATGGTGAAGCTAATCACTTTACGCTTGATAAGGCATAGTCCAGGTGTAAGGCACCATTGGAAGTTGTCCGTGGTGATCTGGTGTGACTGACCGTCACCGCTAGTCTTGGAGGCAACAGGTACATGATGATATTGGTTGAAGACTACTCGTGGTATACTTGTGTATAATTCATAAATGAGAAGTCGAACGTGCACCATTTATTTGTTAAGTTCAAGAAGCTTGTTGAGGGCTAGCTTGGTCTGCAGATCAAGAAGTTGAGTACGGGCAACAGAGGTGAGTTTTGCTCAACCGTGTTCTCTAACTTTTGCAGGAATCATGGAATCTGAAGAGAGCCCTCTTGTGGACATACTCTAAAACAAAGTGGAGTAGCAGATCAGAAGATCCATCTTTTGACGGAGACCTACAAGTGCTGGCTTGAGTGTAGAGGCATTCCTAAGACCTTTTGGGATTAAGGGATGGTAGCATGGCTCATATCGTCAATTGGATGCCTTTGAGTCCAATCAACTTGAAGACTCCGTATGAGTTGATGTTCAAGATAAAGCCCAACATGAGGCTCCTTTGGGTGTTTGGTTTTACCTTCTTTGTACACACCCTGGATACTCTCAAGATGAAGCTAGTCTTTATTTGGTATGATGAACAGAAGAGGAGATGGAGGTGTATAGATCCTGTAACAAAGAAGTTCATCGTGTCGAGAGACGTTGTCTGGATGTCGTATTAGGGTAGCTCAGATGTGGAGCTAGAGGTTAGCAGGTTAGATGGTGGGTTGAAGAAGGTGGCCGCAAAGGTTCAGTTGGAGCTGCCTGTGTCACCAGGAGCTCAAGGTTATTCTAGCTCTAGGGCAGAGGCGTTTGGGTCTGGAAGCAGGGGGAGCGATGATCTAAGTTCTTCTAGTTCAAAGACCATTGCTTCTGGTTCAGGAAGTAAGGGGAGTAATACTACAGGTACTTCTGGTTCAGGTAGCAAGGGGAGAGATGTTCCATGTAGTTCTTGTTCAAGAGCGGAGGCTTTTGGTTTAGGTAGTAGGGGGAGCATTTCTCTAGGAGCTTCTGGTTCCAATGTAGTGGCTTCTTGTTCAATAAGAAAGGAGAGCATTTTCTTTGGGTTTCCAGAGGAACGGAGCTGGTTCAGATGGAGCAGCAGAGGTGGTTAGCCGTGATTAGGATCTTTGGAGATTGAAGAGGATCACCAACCCACAAGCTCGATATTATAGAGGAAATACAGTGAGCTTGGTCTCATGTTTTTACGCAGGACCTCAGATCGAGCGAGTACCTTCTAGCTGTGATGATAATATTTGAGTCAAGGAGGTGAATGATGCCACGGTTGAGGAGGTTACTACCCTCAAAGAAAACAAGGCTTTGAGCCTTGTGCCCAAGATCGCTAGTGATACTCCTATGACTCACAAGTGGAGGTCGTAGTTGAAGAAGAAGGCAGAAGGAAGCATGGCTCCCTTTGGGAGATGAGGGAGGGATCCCTCATGGTCTAGGATATGCGCAGCAGGGACTATGTCTCGAACATCTTCTCAAAGGCACTATTGGAGGGTCCAGTTGTAAGGTTATGGGAACTACTGTGGTTGTTCACCACTTCTCACTTCAAGGGGGAGTGTTGAAAATGGTGAAGTGAAAGTGGGTTATTTGGCACCATGGGCGACCTGTCCGCACGATCTATGCGGACAGGACTGGCAGTTAGCTTGGTAGGCAGAGCTATTGTAAACAGATTGTTCTTGGCCGGCTTGGGATGTCTATTCATGCGGTCTGTGTGGATAGTGGTGGCGGCCAGCGAGGCCAACTTATGCTCAGTAAGAAGTTGTATCCCAGAAGGTAATCAGGATGATACATTCTCTATCCACAGAGTCCGGCAAAAAGCGGACAAGGATGGAGCTTGGCAGATCAGCATGGCAGATGCCTTGGTCAAGCATTGGTGGTACGTCTAGTGGAAGCTGCATGGTTCGCCAGTTAGTGCGGGCTGGTGCTGGAGTTCGCTAGGATTGGCGTACTGATTCCAGTGTCCTTCAGTAAGCGCGAACTGGCCCTTGTGTCTAGTGGTGTGGACTTAGTTGTCTCTGAACCAAGTCCATGTTGGCTCAGTCAGGCGAGATCATGCAGTTAAGCGCGGACTGCTTCTCAGCCCGCCAAGCTCAACAAAAGCTGTTGTGTGCCTTGGTTACAAGCTTAGGGAATATGGACTGGAGTTGAGTCAACAAGGCTTGCGGACTGGTGCAGTCTCCGCCAAGTTTGGCTGTTTGGCTGTTGTGCCTTGGTTGCCAACTTGGGTGTGGGGACTGTTGTTGTGTCCATAGGGCGCGCGGACTAGGCAATGTCCGCTGATAGGCAGATAAGGTGTTGGAGCAGAGTTCTATAAGTGGCTATCTAAGTCTTGCTTGGCCTGTAGAAATAAGGCAAATGGGTATACTATCCGGCCTTGGTGATGCTGTTGGCGAGCTGGCTATCCGGCACAGGTCGCGGCGGACTGGCAGTGTATCTGTGGCTTGTAGATATACTTGGCTCTTGCCGCGGGATGGGGCGGTTATCCTATTGGCTTTGGCAGTTACCACACGCCTCATCGTGCCTACAAATAGGACCACCTATAACATCAATGTAGTGAGCGAATGAACAGTAAGTAAACTCGTGGATAGTTGCTGCAAACTTGATTTTTGTATCCATACGGTTTGAAGATTGACCGGGTTGTACTGTGCAGGTTGTGCGGATAGCGTTGGAAGCCAGGGACTTGGTTTTGACTGCGGTCAGGGACAGTGTGGACTCTGCAGATAGCAACTAGTAGTTATCAAGAGATCACGGGTTGCGGCTGGGCGGTCTCTCTTTCTGCATCTAGTTTCCTAGTTCAATAAGCCATCCGCTTCTAGCGGCCTGCTTAGTTCGACAGAAGTAGTTTGGGCAGTCAAGCGGCTAGGCGACCTTATGGTTAGGCGGCTTACTGATCGAAGAATAGAGTTCCTTCTTACATTGGAATAACAGGCAGACCGCGTGACTTGTTTTGCGGTCTGGCGACCTGGCAGTTTGTTAGGACTCCATAGTACAGTAGTAGAACTGGCGGCTTACTCTTTGAGTCCGCGCGGTTAGGATTGCATTGTAATTGTTTCTGCTTTTCCCTTTGGTTACTTTGGCGAATCATGTCTCTCCATATATGACTCTCATTGTAAAGATTGCTTAGTACAAGTTTCTTTCTCTTCTGGTTTGCATCTGGTTTATTTAGGATAAGATAAGTTGAGTGTTCCAATTCCTAGTTTCCCGTCTTCCGCTATATCAAATTTTTAACACAAGCATTCCCAAAGAGGCTCCACCGAGTCACCAAAATATACCCGGCTCGCTAGGTAATCTTGCAAATAGGCTAAACCCAGCCACACGCAGAAAAACCTAAGAGCTAAAACCACGCTCTAACAACAACATATACCGAAAATGCGTCAACATAACTCCCTAACGTCAAAAACACTCTAGATAACGAATTAAACCAAATATCAAAAAATCGTGGGCATTATAGCCTTTAGGCCTGAGGTAGGTGATCTTTTTATCACTGAGTTGTAGGGCTTTATGCCCGAGCTGTATGTCTTGGAGTAGAATGATTGGTCCTCTGGAATCATGTTGTAAGCACTTCGGAGCCAAGTTTTTTGTGAAGTGCCTTGTCTAACACACTGTTAGAATGGTGGGATGGAAAGTGGACGTACCCATAATCTTGGGAACCACTATAAAATTAATGTGTCGACTATGTGATTGTCTTAAAAGCATAAGAAACTAAATCACAACACACTAAGTGGAGGGAAAATCATAAAAGGCTAGAAAACCTATTCTCCCCACCTTTAGGTGTTTAGCTACCTTGGAATTATAGACTTTCATAGAGATTAGCAGGTGTTCACGAATTCACTTTAGAGACTCCCGTTAAATTTTAAATTTACCCGCATTTGACTTTTCTTTTGGCGGGATTATCAAATGTTTGCGAACTCACATCAGGTACTCGTGTTATATTTTTAAATAACTTGCTTTTGACTTCTCTTTTGCAGAGATTAGTACGCGTGCGTGATTTCAATTCAGGTAGTCGTGTTATATTTTAAATTTACCTGCTTTTGACTTCTCTTTTGGAAAGATTAGAAGGTTTTTGTGAGTTCACTTCAAGTACTCCCGTGATATTTTAAATTTACCCCCTTTTAACATCTCTTTTGTAGAGATTAGTAGGTGTTCGCGAATTCACTTCAGGTACTCTCGTTATATTTAAAATTTACCTACTTTTGACTTCTCCTTTATAGATATTAGAAGGTGTTCGTGAGTTCACTTCAGGTACTCACGTTATATTTTAAATTTACCTTATTTTGAACTCCCTTTTGAAGAGATTAACAGGTGTTCGCGAGTTCAATTTTGGTACTCGCATTTTATTTTAAATTTACCTGCTTTTGACTTCTTCTCTGTTAAGATTAGCAGGTGTTTGCGAGTTCACTTCAGCTACTCGCATTATATTTTAAATTTACCTACTTTTGATTTCTATTTTGCAGAGAATAGCAGGTGTTCCCGAGTTCACTTCGGGTACTCATATTATATTGTAAAGTTACTCACTTTTAACTTCTCTTTTGGAGAGAAGTGAAGGTATTCGTGAGTTCACTTCAGGTGCTCGCATTATATTTTAAATTTACCTGCTTTTGTCTTCTTTTTAATAGGGATTGGCAGGTATTCGTGATTTGATTTAAGGCACTCGTGTTATATTTTAAATTTATATGCTTTTGACTTCTCATTTGAAAAGATTAGCAGGTGTTCGTGAGTTCACTTCAAGGGCACGCATTATATTTTAAATTTACCATCTTTTGTCTTCTCTTTAGAGAGAATAGTAGTTGTTCGCAAGTTTAATTCAGGTACTGGCATTATATTTTAATTTTACTCGCTTTTGCCATTTCTTTTGGAGAGATTAGTAGGTGTTCGCATATTCACTTCTGGTACTCACGTTATTTTTTAAATATACCTGATTTTGACTTCTCCTTTATAGAAAGTAATAGGTGTTTGTGATTTCACTTCAGGTACTCGCGTTATCTTTTTAATTTACTAGCTATTGACTTCTATTTTGGAGAGAATAGAAGTTTGAAATTTTAAATTTACCTGCTTTTGAAATATCTTTTATGGAGATTAATAGGTTTTCACGATTCACATCGGGTACTTGTGTTATATTTTAAATTTACCTTCTTTTGATATCTCTTTTGCAGAGATTAGTAGGTCTACACGAATTAACTTCAGGTACTCGGTGACATTTAAAATTTACCTGCTTTTGACTTCTTCTTTATAGAGATTAGAAGGTGTTCCCGAGTTCACTTCAGGTACTCGTGTTATATTTTAAATTAACCTGCTTTTGATCTCTCTTTTGTATATATTAGTAGGTGTTCGCGAGTTTACTTCAGAAAATGGCATTATATTTTAAATTCACCAGCTTTTAACTTCTCCTTTGCAGTGATTGACAGGTGTTCATGAGTTTACTTTAGGTACTCATGTTTTATTTTAAATTTACCTTCTTTTGTGTTCTCAATTGCAAAGATTAGCGGGTGTTCGCGAGTTCACTTTAGGTACATGCATTATATTTTAAATTTACCCGCTTTTGACTTACTATTTTTTTGAGATTAGTAGGTATTCACGAGTTCACTTCAGGTACTAACGTTATATTTTAAATTTACCTGCTTTTGATTTCTTTTTTATTGAGATTAGCAGGTGTTCGCGATTTGACTTCAGGTAGTGTTATTTTTTAAATTTACCTGCTTTGGACTTTTCCTTTGGAGAGATTATAAGGTATTCCTGAGTTCACTTCATGTACTCGCATTATATTTTAAATTAACCTGCTTTTGATCTCTCTTTTGTATACATTTGTAGGTGTTCGCGAGTTCCCTTCAGAAAATGGAGTTATATTTTAAATTTACCAGCTTTTGACTTCTCCTTTGCAGATATTGGCAGGTGTCCGCAAGTTCAATTCAGGTACTCGCATTATATTTTAAATTTACCTTCTTTTGAGTTCTCATTTGTAGAGATTTGCAGGTGTTCGCGAGTTCACTTCAGATACTCGCATTATTTTATAAATTTACCTTCTTTAGAAATCTTTTTTATTGAGATTAGCAGGTGTTCGCGATCTGACTGCAGGTACTCGTGTTATATTTTATATTTACCAGCTTTGGACTTCTCCTTTCGAGAGATTACCAAGTGTTCACGAGTTCACTCCAGGTACTTGTATTATATTTTAAATTAACCTACTTTTGACTTCTCTTTTGTAGAGATTAACAGTTGTTCGCGAGTTCACTTCAGGTACTCGTATTATATTTTAAATTTACTCGCTTTTGACTTCTTTTTTGGAGAGATTAGTAGGTGTTTGCGAATTCACTCAAGGTACTCGCGTTATTTTTTTTAATATACATGCGTTTGACTTCTTCTTAACAGAGTTTAGCAAGTGAATGCGAGTTCACTTCAGGTACTCGTGTAATATTTTTTAATTTACCTGCATTTGAATTCTCTTTTAAAGAGATTAGAAGGTTTTTATGAGTTCACTTCAGGTACTCGCATTATATCTTAAATTTAACCTCTTTTAACATATCTTTTGTAGAGTTTAGCAGGTGTTCACGAATTCACTTCAGGAACTCGCGTTATATTTTAAATTTATCTATTTTTGACATCTCCTTTATAGAGATTAGTAGGAATTTGTGAGTTCAATACAGGTACTCGCATTATTTTTTAAATTTATGTATTTTGACCCATCTTTTGTAGAGATTAGTAGATGTTCGCGAGTTCACTTCAGGTACTCGCGTTATATTTTAAATTTACCTTCTTTTAACTTCTCTTTTGGAGAGATCAGCAAGTATTCGCGAGCTCACTTCAGGTACTTGCATTATATATTAAATTTACTTGCTTTTAACTTTTCCTTTGTAGAGATTAGTAGGTATTCTCAAGTTCATTTCAAGTACTTGTGACATATTTTAAATTTACCTCCTTTTTACTTCTCATTTATAGATATTAGCAGGTGTTCATGAGTTCATTTCAGGTACTCACGTTATATTTTAAATTTAGCTTCTTTTGACTTCTCTTTGTAAGTATTAGAAGGTATTCACGAGCTCACTTCAGGTACATGCATTATATTTTAAATTTACTTACTTTTGACTTATACTTTATAGTGATTAGCAGGTATTTGTGAGTTCATTTCAGTTACTTGTGCTATATTTTAAATTTACTTTTTTTTTACTTCTCATTTTTAGAGATTCACAGGTGTTCACGAGTTCACTTCAAGTACTCGCATTATATTTTAAATTTACCTACTTTTGACTTCTCTTTTGGAGAGATTAGCAAGTATTCACGAGTTCACTTCAGGTACTTGTGTTATATTTTAAATTTACTTGCTTTTGACTTCGCCTTTGTAGAGATTTACAGGTATTCGTTAGTTCACTTCAGGTACTTGTGATATATTTAAAATTAACTGCTTTTTAGTTCTCATTTGTAGAGATTAGCAGGTGTTTGCAAGTTCACTTCAAATACTCGCATTATATTTTAAATTTACCTGCTTTTGAATTATCTTTTGGAGAGATTAGAAGGTATTTATGTGTTCACTTCAGGTACTTGCATTACGTTTTAAATTTACCTACTTTTTACTTCTCTTTTCCCGGAATTAGCAGGTGTTCGCGTATAACGTCCCAATTCGCGCTAGGCCCCTCGCACGTGTTCTGAGTTAAGAGACTCAACTCGGGCTCGGGGTGCACTGACGCGAGGTGTCAGGTGCATTAAATAAGTGTAGGGTTGGGTTCAATGATACCCCAACTAGTAGCCGAGATGAGGGAACTCAGCTAAGTAAAAATCAACGAGAATGGAGGTTGATGCTCGTCGATCGTCGAGAATAGAGGTTGATTCTCGCCGATTCGACGGGTATCGGTGGTCGATACCCGCCGGACTCAGAACTGTAGTAGGCTAAGGGAAAATCGTCGAGAATGCCTGACGATTCTCACCGATCGCCGAGAATACCCGGTGATACCCACCGATCGTCGAGTATCACTGACTGATACTCAACGCACGCAGCGACAGGATGTCCGATAAAACGGCTAAGGGAAAATTGTCGAGTATCATTGTTGATACTCGACGAATTCGTCGAGAATGACCCGCCAATACTCGCCGATCGACGGGAATCACTGGCTGATTCCCGCCGAATTTGACTTGTGTGTTTTCTGCGCCCAGGCCGATTCACCGGCTTGTACAGGCGAACCGAACTGGACCTCGGGATTCGTGCTGAATGATCTTTGGACCGGTCACTTCAAATGAAACCTAATTTGGGCGGTCCAATTAGAGAGTGACACGTGGCAGAAGGGACTTAGCCAAATATGTAATATAAAAAGGGAGTAAACCAAACCCTAACCCGCATCCGATCCTTCTTGCCGAGCCATCATCGTGCAAACCGTCGGGAACGAAGGGTAGAGGAGATCGCAGATTGCCGGAGGAGAGCTTGCTGGTACGAGCTTTGGAGGCGGACTTCTCTCTCTTCTTCCTTTGCCGTGAAGACCAACTGCACCAAGGATGCCGCAACGAAGAGTAACGCGATCCATGGCCGGCAACGGAGGAAACGCCGGAAATGAAGTGAGTTTCCTCCCCTCTCCCTTGGTGCTAGATCTATAGTTATTCTTAGGCGAGACATCGACTCAAACGAGTCTTGATTTTTGAGATGAAGCTTTCTAGGAAGGCCATGCTAGCGCTTGTGCTCTAAAGCTTAGTCGTCTTCAACCTCCCCTCGCTTCAAAGTGATGATAGGGGTGGTCTCGTGAAGAGGAAATGGCCTCAAGATGGAGATTAAGGGTGGAGGAACTTCTGGCTGCGATTTGGGGAAAATCGCTTGAGGAGGAAGATGAATGGATGCCGTTCACTTCGCTTCAAGATGCGTGTAGAATCTGTATTCTACACGAAGCGACCTTCTTGGCTATTTTTAAGGAAGAAGGGGGCGGATCTGGGTTTTCGACTAAACACAAAAGTTGTAGCCCTTGAAATTACCTTTCCAACGAGTGGTTGCACGTTTCCATGCGATACCTGTAGCCACGGGAAAGTCCGTTTGAATCCGTTGCGGTTGGAAGTTAATGCCCAGGAATTCTATATCCTGTACGCAGCAGACTTCGAGTTGCATTTCTAGTATGATGTGACCAGATCTGGGCTCTTGACTAAACACAAAAGTCGTAGCCCTTAAAATTGCCTTTCCAACGAGTGGTGGCATGTTTTCAGGCGATACCTGTAGCCACGGGAATCCTCAGTCAAAGTTGTTGACCAAATTACATACAATTCTAGGTGATTATAATATGAACTTGGATTCAATGGAATAGATGTTGCAATTCATCTCGAGGTTGGGTGAATTCTTTTGTGTTAATCACCAAGGTAATGTGAAGATTGATGTTTGAGGACTTGAATTCCTATGCCGAGATATGAATCAAGCCTGAGTGAATGAAAGGCTTTGTTATATTTGGTAGATCACCATTATGTGCATTATCTATAATATGTTGAATTCATTTGGAAGGATTTGTAAATGATTAAAAATATGGCCCGAATGTATGATGGATTGATGGAAGGGAATGGATAGTCCAATGCTTAGAGTGTCGTCTACCCACGGGTAGCATTGTGGAAGTTAACATGTGCGGTGTTGACCGTCGCTAATGGGAATGAGGTTGAGTTGGATAAAATTGGACGGTTGGGCTTGGTCCTCGGTGTTCACGTCCCGAGGCTCCTTCCGTATTTGATGGATGGTTGGGCTTGGTCCTCGTGCTTTCTCCGAGGCTCCTTCCATTCCACGGAATTATGGAATTGCATGTGGTGTGAGTCGACACGCGGTGTCGTAATCCCGGGTTAAGGATAGTGTGGCAGGTCTACGGGCTCGCCAATCGTCACACCGATGGGAGTTGACAGTTAGACCTTAGGCGGTTGGGCTTGGTCCTCGGTGTTCACATCCCGAGGCTCCTTCCATGCCAAGTGAACGGTTGGGCTTGGTCCTCGTGCTCATTTCCGAGGCTCCTTCCGTGTCATACCATAGGCCAGTCGGGGCTAGGATCTTGGTGCATATTTACCCGAGAGAACCCGCTGAGCTGTAGTACGCAGGTGAGATCCGCTGTTGTGTTCTTAGCGTTGAGGCGTATGGAGGCCTAGGCCAGGTAGTGTGGAGACCAGCCTAGTAGTGGAGATGCCCGCTCTATTGTCACCGTTTGGCCACGACAATTGATGCCTGAGAGGTTAGCTACCTGCTCGAATAGTGGGAACTATAAGTCTGTGTCGATATAGCGATTGCATGTACTTGAGCATGGGTGTGTCATTGCATTGCGTACATAGCATTGCACTTCATTACATACACAAGACCCTCATCGTATAAGTTTGTATGGGCACTCCTATACGATGAGTTACTTTCTGCTGAATGACCCTCAACTTATATGCTTGTATGGGCATCCATATAAGTTGAGTTACTTACTGTTCCAGTTATATACTCTCTTGCTGCTGTAGTTTGTAGTTTTGAAAATAAGAGCTTGTTTATTATACACTGCTGATGTTGCTGCTTATAATATGTATACTCACTTCACCTGTTGTACTACTGTTATTTATATATTGTACCTGTTCCTTTCTCCGCCCGGTGCCGAGGAGTCGCCGGGGGAGCGTATGTGAAACCACTTAGTCTTTTTGACTAACGGTTGCTACGTCTTCCTTTTTTAGGAGGAAACCCCGCAGGTGGAGCAGCAGGATATGCAGACGGACAGCCAGGCCAGGGTGACAGGGCCTGAAGGGACGGTACCGTCGCTACCGTCGTTTACAGATGTGAGTGAGAGAGAGATTTTGTTATTGTCCTTCAGGGCAATTTTGTTCTCGTACTCTGATATTAGAAGCTCGTTGTAGCTTCTTTATTTATGATATTATGGACATATGCTTGGTGTAGATTTGACTTTCATATTATTATGGTTGGGTTGGCAGTTACATGTTGATATTGGTTGTAGCCGGCAAAATAGGCGTCTTGTGGTACAGGCTAGCTCGAGTTCTGGTGCTACCGCAAGGCGGCTGTTCTGGGCATAAGACCCCTCTCGTGCCGTGTCTTGTGTTCCGGGAGGGGGGTCTTACAAATAGTATCAGAGGGCTACGATCCTCCAAGGCGAAAGTCACTTAACAATGGTGCCACCCCCGTTTGATTGGTCAGTTTGGGGACAAGCTGACTTAGCGGAAGCAGTGGTGTGCCCATATGTAATTCACACTAAGTTGTCCATCTTTAACCTTAGATTAGCCAACCTAACCCTAGGTTTGTACCTTATGTGTAGATCCCAGCACATGTTGAGCCAGTAAGGGGCCGCCCCGCCTGTACCTACACAATTCCAACAATCAGAGCTGGGGCAGACGCTCACAGCTATTCTGGACGCCTTTAGGTCCCAATCTCAGCAGACACCAATACAACAACAGGGTCCGGGATCTAGTTGGTTAAGTGTTTTCCGAGCTCTCTCCCCTCCCACTTATATTGGGACAGAGTCGGCAGTGCGTACGAAAGAGTGGCTCGACACTATACAAGAGTTGTTAGCTGGAATAAGATGTCCAAACAACATGGCGGTGACCCTTGTGATGACACTCTTAGAGCTGCACGCCAAAAGGTGGTGGAAGTCCCTCATGGGCTCCACTTTTCGTGGAAGAGCGTACACGGACATTAGTTAGAGCGAATTCTCCGAAGCCTTCTTAGAGCATTTCATCCCCTCGGCCGCTCGGGATGGTCTGGAAGAGAGATTTTTGCAACTTAAGCAAGAGTCCATGTCGGTGACGGAGTACCAATGAAAGTTTCAGCACCTGGCTAGATTCGCTGACTCCTATGAGCTGGATGATAGAGGGTACGCCAAAAGATTCTACAAAGGCTTGTGAGACCCCCTAAGGCAAGCCCTTTTGTTTATAGCGGACTCTAGTCTGGCGGAGATTATTGATATGGCGAAGAGATTGGAAGCGGACCACTTGGGAAGTGGTAAGAGGACAGCAGAGGGCGTGATGGAATCCGGCCCCAGCAATAGAAGGAGGTTTGACAATAAAAGAGGAAGAGGATATCGGAGGGGTGGCGGGCATTTTCCCCAGAACTTTAGAGAGGAGCGCCCGGTTCCACAACCGCCAGCATTACCTCCACCTCTACAGTTTCAGCAACACGGCGGAAGGCAGGAACGGGTATGCTTTGAATGCAACCAACCGGGCCACATTCGACGCTACTGCCCACAACTGTTTGGTGATGCGCCTCTTGCTTTCCCTCCAGCAGCCCCTCAGGGGCAGGGATATGTGCGTGGTCGAGGACGAGGACCACGAGGAAGAAAGCCCGGACCCACTCGAGATCAGATGTATGCCCTGGACATGACTCAAGAGCGGAACCCTCAAGAGATGATTGCAGGTACGATTCGAATTAGTCATTTTGCTTTCATTAATATCCTCTAGTTGCTTGAGATATACTAGACATCTAGCTTGAGTATTATTAATGACACTTAGGCACCGTGATGGTCGGCGGGAAACCGGCTCATACGTTATTTGATACCAGTGCCTCACATTCATTCGTGTCTGAAGACTTCATCAAAGATATACACGGAGTGCAATATTTCACTGGTATTGCTCGAAGAGTATGCCTCCCAGACGGATCTGAGATGACGGCAACTGCGAAGTGTGAGTTAGAGATAACCATTGGGGGAAAGACCTTTGATACCCCTGCCATAATTTTGAGAATACTAGAGTTCGACCTCATCCTGGGTATGGCGTGGCTGGATTGGCACCATGCGAGAATCGACTGTGCGGAGAAGCGTATCTATTTGAGACATGGGGATACTGATGTAGTCTTCCAAGGTATAAATTTCGCACCACGAATCTTGTTATCCTCAATCCAGACCTTGAAAGCTCATATGAGAGGGGATGAAGTCTACATGATATGATTCGAACTAAAAGAGATGAAGGTAGATGTGAAGGATGTAACACCCCTATCCGTCACATAGCATATAGCAGTAGGTCCGGCCGGGGCCCGACGCCATATACTACGGACAGACCGGTTGGTTACGCGTTGAAACCATTCAACCAATCATGTCGTCCTACACAACACCTAGCGGAAGCAAATTATTAAGTTGCAAAAGAAAATAAGAACCCTGCTACAAAGCATGAATGTCCACTACCAACTCAGGAATGTAATCATACACAAAAGAGAACTGGCCTTAAGGCCTTACATTGTTCACTTAATAAAATAGTGTTTTCCAAACTTCGGCACGCAGGCCGGCCATACATGAAAACGGGAAAGATACATAAGCAATTAGGCCTTCGAGGGCCGGCACAGCAACAAGGGCTTTAGCCCGCTATTTTCCGCTCTGCTCCGCAGCACCTGCAAGCCACAAACCACCGCCCGTTGGCGAACAATAGCAACGGTCAGCAATGCTGACCAAATTATAACGATCCCGCCCCCAAAATCGGGGCGGCGATGCTCTTTCCCTGCACTTTATTAGTATAGGCAATGCTATTAATGTGAACACACATCAACACAGGCGTAGGCTCGCACGGCCACACACCCCGTGCACTCAGGGCACATTCTCGGCGAACCGGCCAACGTCACGTCAATTCAAGCCATAGACGTTCCCAATCCACCACCGCCTCTTGAACGGTCGTCCATATGAGCATTTTGCCTTCCTGGCCTTGGTCACGGCAATTTAAGCCATAGATCGCCGAAGACCCTCATCCATGCCAACGGTCCTACCGAACGACATAGACCGGGTACGGTTCCGCCTGACCCGTGCTCATACCGCAACGGCAATTTAAGCCATATGCGCAGGTCAAGACTCACCGAGTCCCGTTTCCGCCACAACAATCACATAACCCGGTTATGTTCACGTTGGCTCCCCGGCCACCGTGTTGGCAAAACTCGCTTTTGCCCAGTTTTCCGGGTGCACCTTGGAGTTAATCCCCAAAGCTCCCTGTTGCAATCTACCACGTAGAAAACCCGAAAAACGCCCAAACACCCGGAGTCTTCCCCGGTTCATATGCAATGCAACATCACCGATCCGGCTCTACTTGTCCGAATAGGCTTCACACACAATGCCTATTTCCGTTTTCGCATACGGACTCTACACAAGGGGGACTTCACATATCTACCCCAAGGAACGCTCCAACTCTTCGCTCACTCGCGAGAGCGGGCTTCCTATGCAAAGGAAAAGAGGGCTTCACATGCCCAAGGATGAGAAATCGTTACCCTTACATTCTTCCGCGGCGCCATTGAAAACTATACAGTTGGAAAGCACCGCAATGGCGTCGCCTCCGCGGATCTGGACTCGGATCGTGATTCGGAACTCCGAAGCTCCTCCGGCGGCCGGATCTTGGACTCCTCCTTCCTTCTTGCTCTCCCTTCTCTCTAAACTCTTAGAGAGAGAATGGCTAAGAGAAATGAGGATTCCTAACCCTAAATCCCGGCTAAAACCACCCAGGAGCAGCCCCCCACCGTCGGATCCAAAGTCAAGGAAACGAACGGCCAAGATTAGATCTAAAATCATAAAATCTGGGCCGAACACGGGTTGGCACACGGCCATGTGCCTGGCCGTGTAGCTCATTTGCCGTCTCGACACCGATTGAAAACCAGCACACGGCATGTGACACGGCCTCCAACACGCCCGTGTCGACTGCGACACGCCCGTGTCGGGACCCGTGTCACGCCCCCCCGTGTGCAATAAATCGACACCTTGTAGTCAGAGTGGTACACGGCTTGTTGACACGGCATGGGACACGCCCGTGTCACATCTGACACGCCCGTGTCTGTGCCCGTGTCACGGCCCGTGTACCACTTCGACGATTCCCTTGAGTGACACGGCCTGGGACACGCCCGTGTCCTAGGCCGTGTCCCTCCACACGACCATCGTCGACCTGAACTGGTCGACGACACGGCTCGAGCTCGACACGCCCGACACGGCCTCGGACACGCCCATGTCGGGGCCCGTGTCACCTGCACCAAAAACTCGACTTGGCCCAAAAACGATCCCCGTCGCTCCTACAACAATTTGGGGTGTTACAATTCTACCCCCCTTAAAGAATTTCGTCCACGAAATTAATAAAGGAAAAACAGGACTTAACGTAAAACAGTACCTGAGCGGAATAATTCCGGGTACTCCTCGAGCATAGTCTGCTCTCGTTCCGAAGAGAGCTCCTCACGCCCGCAGTTATCCCACCGGACCTTAACCATCCGGATCTCCTTGTTACGAAGCCTCTTGACCTCAACATCTTCAATACGAACGGGCTTGACCCTTGTCGCCAACCCTTCGTCCACCGGCACTTGGTCAACCGCGATCACCTGCGAAGGCTCTTGCACCGCCTTCCGCAACACAGAAATGTGGAACACATCATGTAAACCACTCAACTCCACCGATAGCTTCAAACGGTATGCAGCTTCGCCGACTCGCTCCAGAACCTCAAAAGGTCCAAGGTATCTTGGGCTCAGCTTCTTCAAGCATCTCACCCGCGAAACCCCCTTGAACGGCTTCACTTTCAGGTATACCCAATCGCCTACCGCGAACTCCACGTTACGGTGCTTGGCATTGTAATACTTCGCCTGCCGATCCTGAGCGATCAACAAGCGCTCCCGAATGATCCGCACTAACGAGGTAGCACTCTCCACCTCCTGCTTCTTGTACAACCTTGCCTCACCCGCTTCAAGCCACGATAACGGCGTGCGACACTTCCTACCATACAGGGCCTCGAAGGGCGCCATTTGTATACTCGCTTGGTAGCTGTTGTTGTACGCGAACTCCACCAAATAAAGGTGGTCTTCCCAATGCTTCCCGAAGTCTAGAACACATATGCGGAGCATGTCCTCCAACGTTCTATTGACCCTCTCGGTCTGCCCATCCGTCTGCGGATGGAAAGCTGTGCTGAACTTTAACTTTGTCCCCAGCATCTGCTGCACCAACCTCCAATCATTTGACGTGAACTGCCCATCGCGATCACTCACAATGCTACGGGGCACACCATGCAGCCTAACAATATTGTCGACATACAATTTTGCCAATCTCTCCACTGGATCATCCTTCCTATGCGGAATGAAATGCAACACCTTGGTTAGTCGATCTACGATCACCCAGATGGCGTCGTTCCCCTTCTGCGACCTTGGCAATCCGTGCACAAAGTCCATAGATATATCATCGAATTTCCACTCCGGTATAGGCAAGGATTTCAGAAATCCACCTGGCTTTTGGCACTCCGCCTTCACCAAGGCGCACGTTTGGCATTTAGCCACGTACAACGCCACATCTTTCTTAAGCCCCGGCCACCAAAACAGCTTCTTGAGATCACGATACATCTTCGTGCTCCCTGGGTGGATTGAGTACTTGGTATGATGAGCCTCGTACATCAACTCCGCCCGGAGGTTACCCCCACTCGGGACGCACAACCGATGATCCTTCCTTAACAAACCATCATCCACCGAGAACTGGGAATTTGACCCATCCAGAGCGGCCTCCATAAGCTCTTTCATGGAGTCATCTAACTCCAATGCCTGCCGAACCCAGTCAGCCAGGTCATACTGCACCTCTGTCCAGTTTAACATTGCTTTGGCGCTCGTCTGCTTGTCAACGCAACAGATCTCAAGCTCCTCCAACTCCCGCACTAGCCGCTCATCATGCACCGACAACCAGTTGGCTCGGGCGGGAGCCCTGCGGCTCAGCGCATCCACAACTACGTTGCCCTTCCCGGGTACATAATGTATCTTGAAGGTGTAGTCCCCCAGGAACTCCATCCACCTCCTCTGCCTCATATTAAGGTCCTTTTGATCCAACAAGTATTTTAAGCTCTTGTGATCGGTGTATATATCGACTCTTACGCCGTATAGGTAGTGCCTCCACAACTTGAGTGCAAAAATCACGGCCGCCAACTCCAAGTCGTGTACCTGATAATTTCTTTCATGCACTTTCAGCTGACGCGATCCATACGCGATCACACTTCCATGCTGCAACAACACGCAGCCCAAGCCACTACCCGAAGCGTTGCTATACACCTCAAATCCCTCGGTCCCACTCGGCGAACTAAGCACTGGCGCCATGGTCAACCGCCTCTTCAGCTCCTCAAAAGCTTGCACGCACTCTTGCGTCCACAAGAATTTCTGATCCTTCCTTGTCAACTTCGTGAGAGGTAACGCTACCCGCAAGAAGTTCTCTACGAAGCGCCTGTAATATCCGGCAAGCCCGAGAAAACTACGGACTTCCACGACAGAAGATAACGCAGGCCACTCCCGTATCGCAACAATCTTCGCCGGATCCACCGCTATACCTTCCCCACTCAATATATGACCAAGGAACGCTACCGAGGGTAGCCAGAACTCGCACTTGGAGAACTTTGCGTAAAGCTCATTCCTCCTCAAGGTCTCCAACACCAAGTGCAAATGCTTGAAGTGGTCTTCTTCGCACTGCGAGTATACCAAAATATCGTCAATAAAGATGATCACAAAGCGATCCAGGAAATCTCTGAACGTCCTGTTAATCAGATCCATAAACACCGATGGCGCATTCGTCTGTCCAAACGGCATGACCGTGAACTCGAAATGCCCATACCTCGTACTGAACGCCGTCTTCGAGATATCACACTCCCTGATCCTCAGCTGATAGTACCCTGACTTCAAGTCCAACTTGGAGTATACCGACGATCCGACTAACTGATCAAAGAGATCATCAATCCTCGGGATCGGGTACTTATTCTTCTCCGTCAGCTTGTTCAACTCTCTGTAGTCGATACACAGCCGCATACTCCCGTCCTTCTTCTTAACGAAGTGGACCGGTGCGCTCCAAGGCGACGAGCTTGGACGCACATATCCTTGCTCCATCAGCTCCTCTAGTTGAACTTTCAACTCTGCCATCTCCTTAGGCGCCAACCTATACGGAGCACGTGACACCGGTTTGGCCCCCGGTACGAGCTCGATGGTGAAATCAATCTCCCACTGCGGTGGGGCTCCGGGAAGGCTATCCGGGAACACATCGGGGTATTCGCAAACCACGGGGATGCTATCCAACGGGGACTTTGGCTCCACAGCCCCCACTATTGCAAAGAACAGCTCTGCACCAGCACGAACTGCCTTCACCACCTGAAGAGCAGACATCAGTGTCCTGCTCGACCCCTTTAGCCCCTCGAATGTAGTCTCCCGCCCTACACCCAGCTTGACCTCCTTCTGGTCACAGCCAATCCAAGCTTTCTGCTCTGACAGCCAATCCATTCCAAAGATCACGTCGAACTCTACTAGCGGCAGCAATGACGCTAGCAAGTCGAACTCTTTGCTCCCAATGTGAACCTTTACGGTGCACACCCTGTCCGTACGCATCGAGCACCCATTCGGTAGCAGCACATCCAACTTGTCCTTCGCCATCGAAGAAGGGACTCCGATGCGCGATATAAAGCTTTCGGACAAGAAGGAGTGTGAAGCTCCCGTATCGAACAGTGCCCGTGCCGGACTATCGCTAATCACAACAAAGCCTATACAAACAATATTAGGCTAACAAGCAATAGATAACGGTATTAAAGCTAACTTGATATAAAATTAACTCATACCTGTCACCACATCCGCTTGCTTGATGGCCTCCTGCTGGCCCAAGTTATCGACTCTAGGCTGAGTCGGAGCATAGTGGGACGCGGTCAACTCCACCTCTTTGCCCTTCTCCTCGTAGGTAGCTCCTTGTTTCCTTTTGGACTTTGAGCGTCCACTCCAGCAATCACGGGCAAAGTGCCCCGGCTTCCCACACGTGAAGCAAGCGCCCGGAGTTCGATTGGTAGTTGTCCCCGAGGCACCTGAAGCAGCTGGACCCGACGTCTTAGCTTTCTTATAGAATTTGCGGTAGCCCGACTTCGACGTAGTCGGTGCCTTGAACTCCGCTTTCTTGCTACCGGAATCCTTCTTTGCTTGGATATTCTTCATGTCCTTCTCCAAGGACCGGGCCGAATTGACCAGGGTCATGAAACCCTGCGCCTTGGGCCCCGACAGTAGCAACCTTAAATCATCTCTTAGCCCTTCATAGAAGCGACTCGTCTTGCGCTCCTCGTCTGCGAAGGTAGCGCCGGCATATCTCCCCAACCGAGTAAACTCGTGGAGGTACTCATCAACGGTACAATCCCCTTGCACCAACTTCTGAAATTCGCCTTCTAGCGCAATCCTTTGCGCCGAGGGGAGGTATCGAGCCATGAACAGTCTCGCAAACTCCTCCATCGAAACTTCGGCCAACGGCCTTCCCCACAACTGATGTAGCTCTAGGCCTTCCCACCATAACCTTGCGTCCCCATCCAAAAGGAACGTCGCTATAGTGGTCTTCTGCCACTCTTCCGTTTCCGTCGCAGTCATCACCCTGTTGACCCTTGAGAGCCAATCCTCTGCTTGGGTCAGGGTTTCTGCGCCTGTGAATACAGGTGGGTGAAAGCCCATCACGTGCTTCAGTTGTCTTTCCGTTGCTCTCCTAGGCAACTCTGGCTCCAACACTACTTGCTCAACCCTCCTTTGCTCTGCCGTCTGAAGAGGTACTTGCTCCATAGCAGGAGCGGGCTGCTGCACCTGCCTTGCAGGCTGCGCATTGATCATTGCCATGACCGCTTCTGCCACCAACCTAATGGTCTCGGCAGACGGAGGTGTTGTAGGCGCATCGCTTGGCGCACTGCTCGCCTCAGAACCTGGCCGTTCAGACGGCCCAGCACCACTTCTGGTCACCTATAATCGTGAAACACACCGATAAGCGACCCAAAAAATTACTACAAACAGCAATTACAGGAACACGCAGGTTCCTCAAACATGTATATTTTCATTCCTAAGTGGACATTCATGGGTTCTTTTCATGTTATAACGATGACGCACACATGTGCTCACCACCCCTTAAAGTGAATTCGTCCACGAATTCAGTTAAGCTTGACCGAAACCAGTAGTCTGATACCAATTTGTAACACCCCTATCCGTCACATATCATATAGCAGTAGGTCCGGCCGGGGCCCGACGCCATATACTACGGACAGACCGATTGGTTACGCGTTGAAACCATTCAACCAATCATGTCGTCCTACACAACACCTAGCGGAAGCAAATTATTAAGTTGCAAAAGAAAATAAGAACCCTGCTACAAAGCACGAATGTCCACTACCAACTCAGGAATGTAATCATACACAAAAGAGAACTGGCCTTAAGGCGTTACATTGTTCACTTAACAAAATAGTGTTTTCCAAACTTCGGCACGCAGGCCGGCCATACATGAAAACGGGAAAGATACATAATCAATTAGGCCTTCGAGGGCCGGCACAGCAACAAGGGCTTTAGCCCGCTATTTCCCGCTCTGCTCCGCAGCACCTGCAAGCCACAAACCACCGCCCGGTGGCGAACAATAGCAACGGTCAGCAATGCTGACCAAATTAAAATGATCCCGCCCCCAAAATCGGGGCGGCGATGCTCTTTCCCTGCACTTCATTAGTATAGGCAATGCTATTAATGTGAACACACATCAACACAGGCGTAGGCTCGCACGGCCACACACCCCGTGCACTTAGGGCACATTCTCGGCGAACCGGCCAACGTCACGTCAATTCAAGCCATAGACGTTCCCAATCCACCACCGCCTCTTGAACGGTCGTCCATATGAGCATTTTGCCTTCCTGGCCTTGGTCACGGCAATTTAAGCCATAGACCGCCGAAGACCCTCATCCATGCCAACGGTCCTACCGAACGACATAGACCGGGTACGGTTCTGCCTGACTCGTGCTCATACCGCAACGGCAATTTAAGCCATATGCGCAGGTCAAGACTCACCGAGTCCCGTTTCTGCCACAACAATCACATAACCCGGTTATGTTCACGTTGGCTCCCCGGCCACCGTGTTGGCAAAACTCGCTTTTGCCCAGTTTTCCGGGTGCACCTTGGAGTTAATCCCCAAGGCTCCCTGTTGCAATCTACCACGTAGAAAACCCGAAAAACGCCCAAACACCCGGAGTCTTCCCCGGTTCATATGCAATGCAACATCACCGATCTGGCTCTACTTGTCCGGATAGGCTTCACACACAATGTCTATGTCCGTTTTCGCATACGGACTCTACACAAGGGGGACTTCACATATCTACCCCAAGGAACGCTCCAACTCTTCGCTCACTCGCGAGAGCGGGCTTCCTATGCAAAGGAAAAGAGGGCTTCACATGCCCAAGGATGAGAAATCGTTACCCTTGCATTCTTCCGCGTCGCCATTGAAAACTATACGGTTGGAAAGCACCGCAACGGCGTCGCCTCCGCGGATCTGGACTCGGATCGTGATTCAGAACTCCGAAGCTCCTCCGGCGGCCGGATCTTGGACTCCTCCTTCCTCCTTGCTCTCCCTTCTCTCTAAACTCTTAGAGAGAGAATGGCTAAGAGAAATGAGGATTCCCAACCCTAAATCCCGGTTAAAACCACCCAGGAGCAGCCCCCCACCGTCGGATCCAAAGTCAAGGAAACGAACGGCCAAGATTAGATCTGAAATCATAAAATCTGGGCCGAACACGGGTTGGCACATGGCCGTGTGCCTGGCCGTGTAGCTCATTCGCCGTCTCGACACCGATTGAAAACCAGCACACGGCATTTGACACGGCCTCCAACACGCCCGTGTCGACTGCGACACGCCCGTGTCGGGACCCGTGTCACGCCCCCCGTGTGCAATAAATCGACACCTTGCAGTCAGAGTGGTACACGGCTTGTTGACACGGCATGGGACACGCCCGTGTCACATCTGACATGCCCGTGTCTGTGCCCGTGTCACGGCCCGTGTACCACTTCGACGATTCCCTTGAGTGACACGGCCTGGGACACGCCCGTGTCCTAGGCCGTGTCCCTCCACACGACCATCGTCGACCTGAACTGGTCGACGACACGGCTCGAGTTCGACACGCCCGACACGGCCTCCGACACGCCCGTGTCGGGGCCCGTGTCACCTGCACCAAAAACTCGACTTGGCCCAAAAACGATCCCCGTCGCTCCTACAACAATTTGGGGTGTTACAAAGGATGTGCGGGTAGCACGGGATTTCCCTGAGGTATTTCCCGAGAAACTACCAGGATTACCCCCGCATAGAGAAGTGGATTTTCAGATTAAGCTTGTACTAGGAGCTAATCCTGTCTCCAGGACCCCTTATCGGATGGCCCCAAAAGAACTTGCATAGTTTAGAGTGCAATTGCAGGAGTTGGTAGAATCAGGGTTTGTTCGCCCCAGCTCGTCGCCTTGGGGAGCCCCTGTTCTATTCATCAAGAAGAAAGATGGAACCCTGCGTTTATGTATAGACTATCGGGAACTCAACCGACTGACAGTACGGAACACCTACCCGTTACCTCGGATCGATGAGTTGTTCGACCAACTGGTGGGAGCGCATTGGTTCTCCAAGTTATACTTGCGCTCGGGGTACTACCAATTGAGAATACAGGAGGATGATATACAGAAAACGGCGTTCAACTAAATGTACGGCTTATATGAGTTCACAGTGATGTCGTTTGGACTCACCAATGCCCCATCGGCTTTCATGAGCTTGATGAATAAAGTGTTTGAGGCCTATCTAGATGTCATCGTCATTATGTTCATTGATGACATCCTAGTCTACTCGAAGACGGAGGAAGAACATGCCGGACATTTGGCCTTAGTTCTGGAGAAGCTAAAAGAGCACGCCATGTTCGCCAAGTTTAGCAAGTGTGAATTCTGGCTTAAGGAAGTTGCTTTCTTGGGCCATATAATCAGTGGGGCAGGACTAGCTGTGGATCCGGCCAAGGTGCGCGCCGTGAAGGAGTGGTCGCCCTTGAAGTAGGCGGCCGATGTGAGGAGTTTTCTTGGACTTGCCGGATACTACCGCAAGTTCGTAAAAGGATTCTCCAAGATTGCCCTCCCGCTTACTTCCTTGACAAAGAAAGGAGTGCCATTTGAGTGGACACCCCAGTGTGAAGCGGCATTCCAGGAATTGAAGGATAGACTTACCTCCGCCCCCATCCTTGTCCTTCCGTCTGGGAAGGAAGGATTTCAAGTTTATACGGGCGCATCTTATCAGGGTTTGGGAGCAGTGTTGATGCAGCACGGGCACGTAATTGCTTATGCTTCAAGACAATTGAAGAAGCATGAAATCAATTACCCGGTGCATGATTTGGAGCTAGGAGCGGTGGTGTTCGCCTTGAAGGTATGGAGGCATTATCTATACGGCGTCCACTGTGAAATCTTCTCGGATCATAAAAATTTGAAGTACGTCTATACCTAGAAGGAATTGAACTTAAGACAACGACGGTGGTTAGAGTTTCTATGCGACTATGATTTCACCTTGAACTACCACCCCGGAAAAGCAAACTCGGTAGCCGATGCGTTGAGTAGGAAAGTACCCGGCTCGAGCCCAGAATCTCGATTGATAAGCATGGAGTTGGCACGGATGATCGAGGAGATGGACATCACCTTAATATTTAAGGCTTCTTCGGAATATACAGAGTACCTGTCCAACATGAGAATAGTTTGGGATATCCGGGACCGGATCCGAGTGGAGCAAGGATTGGATGCGGCTTTGGCCCCGATAATAATGTTAATCGAAGACGGGACTACCGACGAGTACACACTAAAGGACGGCCTCGTTTACTTTCGCGGCCTACTCTACATTCCCAAAGGTGGCAGAATTCGGGAGGATATTATGAGAGAAGCACATTGCTCTCAATATTCTGCACCCAGGAATTTCAAAGATGTACGCCGGCTTACGGAAGACGATGTGTTGGCCAGGGATGAAGAAAGATGTCCGGTACTTTGTCACACATTGTGAAGCCTGCCAAAGAGTGAAGGAGGAATGTAGGAGCCCCGGTGGCCTGTTGCAATCGTTACCAATCCCCGAATGGAAGTTCGAGGATATATCAATGGACTTCGTACATGGGCTACCTCACTCCCGCTCAGGGAATGATTCAGTGTGGGTGATCATTGATTGCCTGACGAAGGTTGCCCGGTTCATTCCTATGATGAAGGAGGCTCATGTGGATGTCTTGGTACGCCTGTTTGTGGAACAATTTGTACGGTATCACGGCGTACCTAAGACGATAGTTTCGGATCGTGAAGGTCGTTTCACCTCCAAGGAGTGGAAGGGGGTACAGACGTATTTGGGCTCACGTCTTACCTTCAGTACCGCATTTCATCCTCAGACGGACGGACAGTCTGAGCGGACCATCCGAACATTGGAAGATCTGTTGAGGTTGTGTGTGATAGATACGGGAGAGCCGTGGGAAAGACTCTTGCCCTTGGTGGAATTCTCCTATAACAATAGCCATCAAGTTAGTATTGGCATGACGCCCCATGAAGCCCTATATGGAAGGAGGTGTAGGACCCCCTTGTCTTGGGTGGAAGATGAAGACCCGAAGACTTTGGGAATTGAGTACATAGATGACACTGATGCGGTGGTTAGGCTAATAAGGGATCGCATGTTGGAGGCTCAAAGTCGGCAGGCAAAGTATTACAACGCAAGACACTGTATGGTGGAATTTTAAGTGGGTGATAAGGTGTTTCTAAAAATCCGGCCGATGCATGGAGTGTCACGAGTGCGAGGAGTGAAGAAGCTCAGTCCACGGTATGTTGGGCCCTATGTCATATTAGAAAGGGTTGGCCCTTTGGCCTACCGGCTGGAGCTACCGCCCGAGCTAGAGAATCTCCACGATGTGTTCCATGTATCTTCGCTTCGGAAGGCGCTGTTGCGGCCCGAACAATACATCCCCACAACTGATGGTACTATGGCATCTGACAGATCTGTGCGACTGGAGCCGGTGCGGATCGTTGATAATGAGATAAGAACCTTGCGCCGCAAAAGTGTCCCCTTGGTAAAAGTGCTATGGTCTAATAATGGGAAGGAGGAATTCACATGGGAGCCAATGGATTTGATGCAAAGACGCTACCCGGAGTTGTTTGCTCCAGGTAATTTTATTTAAAAGCATATTTTGTTTTCTGTATGCGTTACTCCCCACGACCTCAACCTGATTTCGGGGACGAAATCTTTTTATTTTGTTTATAGGATTTGTAACGTCCCAATTCGCGCTAGGCCCCTCGCACGTGTTCTGAGTTAAGAGACTCAACTCGGGCTCGGGGTGCACTGACGCGAGGTGTCAGGTGCATTGAATAAGTGTAGGGTTGGGTTCAAGGATACCCCAACCAGTAGCCGAGATGAGGGAACTCGGCTAAGTAAAAATCAACGAGAATGGAGGTTGATGCTCGTCGATCGTCGAGAATAGAGGTTGATTCTCGCCGATTCGACGGGTATCGGTGGTCGATACCCGCCGGGCTCAGAACTGCAGTAAGTTAAGGGAAAATTGTCGAGAATGCCTAACGATTCTCACCGATCGCCGAGAATACCCGGTGATACCCACCGATCGTCGAGTATCACTGACTGATACTTAACGCACGCAAGCGACAGGATGACCGATAAAACGGCTAAGGGAAAATCATCGAGTATCATTGTTGATACTCGACGAATTCGTCGAGAATGACCTGCCAATACTCGCCGATCGACGGGAATCACTGGCTGATTCCCGCCGAATTTGACTTGTGCGTTTTCTGCGCCCAGGCCGATTCACCGGCTTGTACAGGCGAACCGAACTGGACCTCGGGATTCGTGCTGAATAATCTTTGGACCGGTCACTTCAAATGAAACCTAATTTGGGTGGTCCAATTAGAGAGTGACACGTGGCGGAAGGGACTTAGCCTAATATGTAATATAAAAAGGGAGTAAACCAAACCCTAACCCGCATCCGATCCTTCTTGCCGAGCCGTCATCGTGCAAACCGTCGGGAACAAAGGGTAGAGGAGATCGCAGATCGCTAGAGGAGAGCTTGCTGGTGCAAGCTTTGGAGGCGGACTTCTCTCTCTTCTTCCTTTGCTGTGAAGACCAACTGCACCAAGGATGCCGCAACGAAGAGTAACGCGATCCATGGCCGGCAATGGAGGAAATGCCGGAAATGAAGTGAGTTTCCTCCCCTCTCCCTTGGTGCTAGATCTATAGTTATTCTTAGGTGAGACATCGACTCAAACGAGTCTTGATGTGTGAGATGAAGCTTTCTAGGAAGGCCATGCTAGCGCTTGTGCTCTAAAGCTTAGTCGTCTTCAACCTCCCCTCGCTTCAAAGTGATGATAGGGGTGGTCTCGTGAAGAGGAAATGGCCTCAAGAGGGAGATTAAGGGTGGAGGAACTTCTGGCTGCGATTTGGGGAAAATCGCTTGAGGAGGAAGATGAATGGATGCCGTTCACTTCGCTTCAAGATGCGTGCAGAATCTGTATTCTGCATGCAGCGACCTTCTTGACTATTTTTAAGCAAGAAGGGGGCGGATCTTGGTTTTTGACTAAACACGAAAGTTGTAGCCCTTGAAATTACCTTTCCAACGAGTGGTTGTACGTTTCCATGCGATACCTGTTAGCCACGGGAAAGTCCGTTTGAATCCGCTGCGGTTGGAAGTTAATGCCCAGGAATTCTATATCCTGTATGCAGCAGACTTCGAGTTGCATTTCTGGTATGATGTGACAAGATCTGGGCTCTCGACTAAACACGAAAGTCGTAGCCCTTAAAATTGCCTTTCCAACGAGTAGTGGCACGTTTCGAGAAGATACCTGTAGCCACGGGAATCCTCAGTCAAAGTTGCTGACCAGATTACACACAATTCTAGGTGATTATAATATGAACTTGGATTCGATGGAATAGATGTTGCAATTCATCTCGAGGTTGGGTGAATTCTTTTGTGTTAATCACCGAGGTAATGTGAAGATTGATGTTTGAGGACTTGAATTCCTATGTCGAGATGTGAATCAAGCCTGAGTGAATGAAAGGCTTTGTTATATTTGGTAGATCACCATTATGCGCATTATCTATAATATGTTGAATTCATTTGGAAGGATTTTTAAATGATTAAAACTATGGCCAGGATGTATGATGGATTGATGGAAGGGAATGGATAGTCCAATGCTTAGAGTGTCGTCTCCCCATGGGTAGCATTGTGGAAGTTAACAAGTGCGGTGTTGACCGTCACTAATGGGAATGAGGTTGAGTTGGATAAAATTGGACGGTTGGGCTTGGTCCTCGGTGTTCACGTCCCGAGGCTCCTTCCGTATTTGATGGATGGTTGGGCTTGGTCCTCGTGCTTTCTCCGAGGCTCCTTCCATGCCACGGAATTATGGAATTGCATGTGGTGTGAGTCGACACGCGGTGTCGTAATCCCGGGTTAAGGATAGTGTGGCAGGTCTACGGGCTCGCCAATCGTCACTCTGATGGGAGTTGATAGTTAGACCTTGGGCAGTTGGGCTTGGTCCTCGGTGTTCACGTCCCGAGGCTCCTTCCGTGCCAATTGAACGGTTGGGCTTGGTCCTCGTGCTCATTTCCGAGGCTCCTTCCGTGTCATACCATAGGCTAGTCGGGGCTAGGATCTTGGTGCATATTTACCCGAGAGAACCCGCTGAGCCGTAGTACGCAGGTGAGCTCCGCTGTTGTGTTCTTAGCATTGAGGCGTATGGAGGCCTAGGCCAGGTAGTGTGGAGACCAGCCTTGTAGTGGAGATGCCCGCTCTACTGTCACCGTTTGGCCACGACGATTGATGCCTGAGAGGTTAGCTACCTGCTCGAATAGTGGGAACTATAAATCTGTGTCGACATAGCGATTACATGTGCTTGAGCATGGGTGTGTCATTGCATTGCATACATAGCATTGCACTT
Organism: Platanthera zijinensis; assembly: GCA_039513925.1. NCBI lineage: Eukaryota > Viridiplantae > Streptophyta > Magnoliopsida > Asparagales > Orchidaceae > Platanthera > Platanthera zijinensis. The sequence continues at coordinate 119,530,835 of CM077090.1, forward strand.
CATTACATACACAAGACCCTCATCGTATAAGTTTGTATGGGCACTCCTATACGATGAGTTACTTTCTGCTGAATGACCCTCAACTTATATGCTTGTATGGGCATCCATATAAGTTGAGTTACTTACTGTTCCAGTTATATACTCTCTTGCTGCTGTAGTTTGTAGTTTTGAAAATAAGAGCTTGTTTATTATACACTGCTGATGTTGCTGCTTATAATATGTATACTCACTTCACCTGTTGTACTACTGTTATTTATATATTGTACCTGTTCCTTTCTCCGCCCGGTGCCGAGGAGTCGTCGGGGGAGCGGATGTAAAACCACTTAGTCTTTTTGACTAACGGTTGCTACGTCTTCGTTTTTTCGGAAGAAACCCCGCAGGTAGAGCAGCAGGCTATGCAGACGGACAGCCAGGCCAGGGTGACAGGGCCTGAAGGGACGGTACCGTCGCTACCGTCGGTTACAGATGTGAGTGAGAGAGATTTTGTTGTAGTCCTTCAGGGCAATTTTGTTCTCGTACTCAGATATTAGAAGCTCGTTGTAGCTTCTTTATTTATGATATTATGGACATATGCTTGGTGTGGATTTGACTTTCATATTATTATGGTTGGGTTGGCAGTTACATGTTGATATTGGTTGTAGCCGGCAGAATAGGCGTCTTGTGGTACAGGCTAGCTCGAGTGCTGGTGCTACCGCAAGGCGGCTGTTCTAGGCATAAGACCTTTCTCGTGCGGTGTCTTGTGTTTCGGGAGGGGGGTCTTACATCGCGAGTTCACTTCAGGTACTCACATTATATTTTAAATTTACCTATTTTATCTTATCTTTTTGAGAGATTAAGAAGGTTTTTGCGAGTTCACATCAGGTACTCGCGTTATATTATAAATTTACTAGCTTTTGACATCTCCTTTGCCTAGATTAGTATTGTTCAGAGGTTCATTTCAAGTACTCGAATTATATTTTAAATTTACCTGCTTTTGACTTGTCTTTTGTAGATATTATTAGGTGTTCGCGAGTTCACTTTAGCTACTCGCATTATATTTTAAATTTACCAGCTTTTGACTTCTCTTTTAGAGAGATTAGAAGGTTTTTGCGAGTTCACTTGAAGTACTCACATGATATTTTAAATTTACCCTCTTCGACATCAGTTATGCAGAGATTTGTAGGTGTTCGCTGATTCACTTCAGGCACTCCCATTATATTTAAAATTTACCAACTTTTGATCTCCCTTTTATAGGTATTAGCAGGTGTTCGAGAGTTTAATTTAGGTACTCGCATTTAAATTGAAATTAACCTTCATTTGACTTCTTCTTTCTAGAGATTAGCAGGTGTTCGCGAGATCACTTAAGGTACTCGCATTATATTTTAAATTTACCTGCTATTTTACTTCTCTTTTGTAGAGATTAGCAAGTGTTCACGAGTTCACTTCAGGTACTCGCGTTATATTTTAAATTTACCCGCATTTGACTTTTCTTTTGGAGAGATTAGCAGATGTTTGCGAACTCACCTCAGGTACTCGTGTTATATTTTTAAATAACTTGCTTTTGACTTCTCTTTTACAGAGATTAGTATATGTATGTGAGTTCACTTCAGGTACATGTGTTATGTTTTAAATTTACCTACTGTTGACTTCTCTTTTGGAGAGATTAGAAGGTTTTCACGAGTTCACATCAAGTACTCGCGTGATATCTTTAATTTACCCACCTTTGACATCTCATTTGCAAGATTATGTTGGGTACACTAGAAGTATGTACCAGATTTGGAGAAGATTCATCCTAGTCAATGATATACATCAATATGTATTTGATGTATGTTCAAGTTTCCTTGTGCAGGTTTAAGAAGTGGAAGAAAAATATTGTAAATACAAGTGTCGACATTAGAAGCAAAGCAGTGTCGACAACCAGGCATTGTGTCGACACCTAAAGAAGTAGTTGTGTCGACACCTAGAATTTTGTCGAGACCTAAGACAGGAATTGTGTCGACAACTAAAGCAGAGGTTGTGTCGATACCCAGAATTGTGTCGACACCTAAGGAAGGAATTGTGTCGACACCTAAAGCAGAGGCTGTGTCGACACCCAGGAGTTATGTCGACACCAGAAGAAAGGCATGTGTTGACACTCAGTAATTGTGTCGACACCTGAAGAAGGTGTATGTCGACAGCTAGACACATACTCAACGCCATTTTATGGCAACAGTTATACTGGGTCTGAAGGCTTGTGTTGACAGCTAGACATACACTCAACGCCATCTGTCTGCAGTAGTTATGTCAAGACCAGGAGAAGTTGTGTCGACACACAGGACTTGTGTCGACACAAACAAATAGAAGATGTGTAGAGGAGTAGAAGAATGACTATGTCGATACTTGGAGTATTGTGTCGACATCATCAAGACTTGTGTCGACACTTTGTCTACTTGTGTCGTTACATGTGAAGGAGATTGATGAGTGGATTGTGCTGAGTTGTAGAATCTTTATGGAATCAACTGTCATGACTGGTGGACGGACAACTGTAATAACCAACTGTTCTGACAACTTTGTCAAAACTGACAGAAGGTTGTTACAAACCAGATCAGCCGGTAACCATGAAGAAAATCTATATAAAGGACTGATCTCTTACAACCAAAAAAATATAGTGAAGGCCAGAAAAGCCATCAACTAAGAGAGAGAAAATTCATAACAAGAAAAAGTGAAACCCTTTAAGAAGGCTGATCCTGAAAAGTCTACAGAGAAGATTCAGATCTCATTATGAATTCAAGGAAGGAGCTGACAATGGATCTACTTCTACATCAAGAACAGTCCAACCTTATTTTTTTCTATCAAGAAGCTTTGAAACAGCTAAGTCTGTTTGGAACTGAAGATCAAGAACTTATCTAGCAGAACATCAATAGAGGAATCTATCTGGTGATATCTTTTGTATCTCTTTTATTGCATAATTTCTTGTAGGATCTGTTGTAGATCTGAGCTGTAAGCCTATAATTATAAAGGATGAGGTAGGGCTGTGAGCCTGAGTGGTAGGACTTATGAAGTCTAAGTTGTAAGCCTAGAGATAAGGGCTGAGGTAGGGCTGAGGCCTGAGGTTGGATTTGGGGAAGTATCTGAGGTAGGACTTGCAAAAGTCTGAGGTGTAGGAACCATTTTGGTTCTAAGTTGTAGGATCTTTAGATCTGAGAAAGATGAAAAAAGTTAGGCTGAATCCAGTACTCTACTAGATAGGTAAAGGGGGAAAGTGGACGTACCAATATCTTGGGGAACCACTATAAATCTGATGTTCTCTGTGTTGTGTATGTTCTGTGTTGTGTTTTATTTTGTTTGTGCCACACAAGATCTGTTTAATTGCCTGAAATATTAAAGGAAAAAAATTAGAACCTATTCACCCCCCCCCCCCTCTAGGTGTTTAGGCTCTTGAATTAAGTCTTTCAAGTGGTATTAGAGGGAGGTTACTCAAGGATTGACTTAACAGTCTGAGTAAATCTCCTAGGCAATTTTAAGAATTCTAGACTGGTTCAAGTGAGAACCAAAAAGAGTTTGGATCAATGAAACTGCATATCTGCAAGAAGGAATGTTTTGGCATATGGAAGAAGAGGTTCAGATTGTTTATGGAAGCTTCTGATCCAAGAATTTATATCACAGTACAGGAAGGACCCTTCATTCCAATGAATGTATCAGCACTGGATGCAAATATGAAGACTCCTAAGAGTTATTCAGAAATGACAAAGGATGAAATCATCCTGGAAACTCTAGACAAAAGGGCACGGAATATCATTATAGGTATCATAGATGATGCCACCTTTCAGAATATGGTGCATTGCAAAACCTCCAAAGAAATATGGGACACTCTTATTGTCTACATGGAGGGAACAGAAGAAGTCAGAGAAGACATAAAATATATGCTGAATCAGGAGTATGAAAGCTTTAGGCAAGCCAAGAATGACAATATAGATTAATGCTACAAGAAATTCTTCAGGATTGTAAATGAGCTGATGACTTATGGAAGAGTCTTCAGCACTTTTGAATTGAATGACAAATTTCTGAGATCTCCGACAAAGGATTTGGGCACAAAAATTTGTGCCATCAAAGAAGTGGCCAAGATGGCAGACACACCTCCTACCATACTGTTTGGGAAGCTTCTTTCATATGAAATGCAGCTTACAGCCAGGAAGGAGAAGAGAAGAGCAGAAGATCTTAACATAAGAAAAATTCAGTTGCCTTCAAAGCTGAAGGCACAAGAAAGGGCAGGAGAAAATCTCCTTCTCCTCCCAGAAGGAGTGCTAAAGAAGAAGAAGGGATTCCTGACAACACTTCATCAGACAGCCACACCTCATATGAGTACTTTACAGCCTTCACAAGGCAGTTCCAAAGATTAATGAAGAAGAAGTGGAGAACAAGACCTTCTTCATCCGTTTCAAAGGATGAGTACTACAAGAAAAAGAAAACTCCTAAGGAAGACAGGTATGCTTCTAAACCTAGTAAACAATATAATTCTAAGATTGTGTGCTATTGTTGCAATAGGCAAGGACATGTCATAGCAGACTGTCCAGACAAGAGGGCTGAATCAAAAGAAAAGAAGAAGCAACAAATGAAGGGCAAGAAAGAAAAATCTTTTGTTTCCCAAAAGAAGAAAAGCTGGACAGATTCTTCATCATCTGAATCAGGAGAAGAAGAAGAGGCTGAAGCATATGTTGGGTTATTCTCAACTGAAGAGGAATCTAAGGAGATAGAATTTCTACAAGTACTGGACTCCATAAATGGAGTAGAAGAATACTGTTGTAAAGGGCTGATGGCTCAATCAGAAGATGATCAGTGCCAGGATCAGCCTTGACCAAGTAAGGTATACAATTCTCCTCAGATTCTGATTATTTTCCTGGGTCAAAATCAGTAGCATAAACTTCAAGAGAAGGGGATTGTTCTGATTCTGAGGGGGATGTACATAAACCCATTAATGAGTTTGGGTGGTTGTTGTAGGCTCTGAAGAAGAGAAAGTTTCTTGTCAAAGAGCAGTCCAAGGAGATTTAGACTCTTAAGATGGCTGCAGCGTATTCAACAAAGCTGTTGGTTCAAAAATTGAATGAGATTGCCAAACTAAAAAACATTACTATTATTCAGATTGGCACAATCTCTTTCAAGGAGAATCATATCAAGAAACTGGAGGCAAAACTTCAGCAAGAAAGAGAGCTAGTGGCTAAATTCTCCAAGCCAAAATCTATCTTACCCTAATAGATAATTTTATTTCACAAAAAGGGAAGACTGGTCTAGGTTTTAAGGGAAGAACTAGGGCCACCAATTCACATAGAAAAGGTAAGGCCCTAGTTCAGCCTCAAGCTGCAAAACCCCCTATCTTCTTTAGGAAGGTGATGAATCCTACAAACAGGTATGGTCATGACACTACTCATGGTCACTGTGAGTATGGAAATATCATGGGCAAGGGTGCAAATGCCAATAGGCCACTCTATAGGCATGCCCATCATGTACAAGAGAAATTCTTGAAGTTTACTGTTCATGCACCAACACTTAACAAGACTGCTGGCAACAAAGTAGCAAAGTGTGTACCTAAGAGAAAGTATAATAGATATGAGTGTTGGTGTTGTGGCAAGGTGGGCCACTTTGCCATGGATTGATGGTTTAACACAAGTGTTAAAACTAAGAGTAGTTTTCCTGTTAAAACAGCTGCAGGATTACAAACTAACAAAGTCCTAGGACCCAATAGCAAATTGGGTTTTAAGGGTAAGTGATTCTTTATTTTATGCAGGTCAATCCAAGTGACCATACCGCTATATAGTACTTGGATAGTGGCTGTTCCAGACACATAACTGGAATAATTAGAATGTTGAGGGACTATGTACCCATAGAGAATGGACCCAAAGTAATCTTTGGTGGATCAGAAAAATGAATCATTAAAAGATTTGGTAACATCTCCAGTGATTCAATTACTATCACTAAAGTAGCTTATGTGAAGGATCTAAAACATAACCTGATAAGCATAAGTAAGCTTAGTGATCTAGGTTATGACATCTCCTTTCACAAAGGGGAGTGCCAAATTAAAAGGTCAAGTGATCAAGAGATCATTTTGACTAGCACTAGGAGAGGAAATGTTTATTGTCTTAACCTAGATTGTGAGTTAAACAACTCACCAATTTTCTTAGTTACAGATAAGATAGCTTTACTATGTGTCAATTGGCAAAAAAGGCTAGCTCATCTGAACTATAAGTCCATAGGACTGCTGTTCAGCATGGGTTTGGTGAGGAATGGTCCTCATGTCAAGTGCATGAAAGAGGAAGTGTGTTCAACCTGTCAAAAGGGCAAACAGACCAAGTACTCTTTTCCAGCACTAGATACCAAAGATTTATTGAGATGTTTATATCTCTTGCATATGGATTTGTTTGATCCTATGCAAGTTAAATGTCTTGGTAGGATAGCATACACATTAGTTGTTGTGGATGACTATTCTAGATACACATGGGTGTTCTTCTTAAGGCATAAATCTAAAACCCCTAGTATTTTCCAGACTTTTGTTAGACAAGTTCAGAATGAATTTAATAATTCTGTGTTCAAAATCAGAAGTTACCATGGAATTGAATTTGAGTGTGAATTTATGAAAAAATTTTGTGAAGAACTTGGGATTCATCAGGAGTTCTCCTCACCTAGAACACCTCAGCAAAATGGAATTACTGAAAGAAAGAATAGAACTATCATTGAGGCTGGTAAAACGCTACTCAGTTACACTACTCTCCCTTAATATTTCTGGGTTGAGGCAGTAAATACTGCTTGTCATGTTCTCAATAGAGCATCCATCAATAAGAAACTTAAGTTGACTCCCTATAAGATTTTGAAAGGAAAAACACCAAACATTTCTTATTTCAGAATCTTTGGTAGCAAGTGCTATGTCCTAGTGAATGGTAAGCACTACAAAACAAAGTTTGCTGCCAAATCCCTAGAAGGGATATTTGTTGGGTACAGTAATAACAGTAGGGCATACAGGATCTACAACTTGACTACCCAAGTTGTAGAAGAGTAAGTTCATGTTGTTTTTGATGAGTTTAGATTGATTAATAATGAATTGTCTAGTGTTTCAGTTAGTTTTATAGGTCTAACAGATAGGCTGGACAAGATGACAATCAATGATGAAGCTCCTGCTAGGATGGATGATGCATGCTATCCAAGGGGAGAAGAAAACACACTTTAAGAAGAAGAGAATGAGGAGCATCAGGTGGAGGAAAATGAAAAAGGTCATGAGGTAGACAGGTTTCCTCCAGCAAGAAGACACCTAAAGGATCATCCAACTCACCAGATAATTGGAGATGCAAGTCAAGGAGTTCTAACAAGGAGCAAGAGCATGAACACAATTTTGTGTTCTAGCTTTTTGTCTCAAATAGAACCCAAAAAGTTTGTAGAAGCAATGGTAGATGCTAACTGGGTTGATGCAATGCAAGAAGAGCTGAATCAATTCAGAAGATGCAAAGTCAGGGAACTAGTTCCTAAACCTAAGGATCACAATATCAAAGGAACCAAGTGGATCTATAGAAACAAACTTGATGAAAATGGAACAATAATCAAGAACAAGGCCAGGCTGATAGCAAAAGGCTACAGACAAGAGGAAGGAATAGACTTTGATCAAACCTTTGCCCCAGTAGCAAGACTGGAGGCTATAAGGATGTTTCTGGCCTATGCATCCTAACAAGGTTTCAAGGTATTTCAGATGGATGTGAAGTCAGCATTTCTAAATGGTGACTTGAAAGAGGAAGTCTATGTTGAACAACCCTTAGGTTTTGTAGATCCTCACTGTCCTAATTATGTATAGAGGCTTGGGAAAGCCCTATATGGTTTGAAACAAGCCCCCAGGGCTTTGTATGAAACCTTGCCTGCTTTCCTTATTGAGAATAAATTCTCAAGGGGAAAGATAGATAAAACTCTATTCTATAGGGAATCCAATGGCAAGATACTCTTAGTCCAGATATATGTTGATGACATTATCTTTGGATCTACAGAGAACAACCTTTGTAGAAAGTTGCCAAACTTATGCAAGGGAAGTTTGAAATGAGCAGTATGGGTGAGATGAAGTTCTTTTTAGGACTTCAAGTCAAACAGACTGATAATGGATTATCCATATCTCAGTCTAAGTTCACCAAGGAGTTGATTAAATAATATGGAATGGACTCAGCTTCCACAATGAAAACTCCAATGGGAACAAGTATGCCTATAGGCAAAGATAAGACAGGTAAACATGTTGATGAGTCTTTGTATAGAGGGATAATTGGCTCCCTACTCTACTTGACTACTAGTAGACTTGACATCATGTATGCAACATGTGTCTGTGCCAGGTACTAAGCATGCCATAAGGAATCTCATTATACTTCAGTTAAAAGGATTTTGAGATATCTCAAGGGCACACCTAATCTAGGTCTTTGGTATCCTAAGAATAGAGATTTCCCACTAACTAGTTTCTTAAATACAGATTTTGCAGGATGCAAAGAAGATAGGAAAAGTACAATAGGAACTTGTCAATTCCTAGGAGGAAGACTGGTGTCTTGGTGCTGTAAGAAGCAGACCAGTGTAGTTATATCAATAGCTTATTCAGAATATGTAGCTGCAGGCAGTTGCTGTGTACAACTATTGTGGATAAAGCACCAACTAGAAGATTACGACATAAAGGTAAGTAGAATTCCAATGTTCTGTAATTCTACTAGTGCTATTTCTATTGCTAAGAATCCTGTATCACACAGTAGAACAAAGCATATAGAAATTAAATTCCATTTCATCATAAAATATGTAAAAAAAGAAAATATTAGTCTAGAGTTTGTGAATACAAATAATCAAATTGCTGATATTTATACAAAACCTCTAGATGAAACTAAATTGAATTTTTTTAAAATATAATTAGGCATGTTGAATCTAGTTTAAGTTAGCACAAGCTACCTTTAGTAGAATAAGTAATCTCAAGATTTCATAGGAAATTTGGCTAAGTACCAAGTTTGTGTCGACACAAGCAGACCTTGTGTCGACACTCTCAATATGTTCTGTCGACAAAGAAAATGGATGTGTCGATAAAGAAATAATATCTGTGTCGACTGAAGAATAGGTGTCGACACAAATCTATCGAGACCATATAACTAGAGGACTTTTGTGTCGACACACAGGAGTTGGTGTCGACACAACTATGTCGAGACTTTTAGTTAGCTATTTTTTGTGTCGACACACAAAAATCAAAGTCGACACTCTATGTCGAGACATGTCGACATCTATATCAACACTGACATAAGTATATCGACACATGTAACATCCCATTTCCGTCTAGACCCCTAAGAGTCGGTGTGTCGTGAGAGAGCCCCAGAAGCCCAAGAATTGAAGCACAACGACTGAGACTTCGGGTCACGGGTTGGTCACGCCCGTGACCTATGTGTCACGCCCGTGACATGGGGCGTGACTCCTTCGACGATCGTCGATCTCTGTGAGACGATCGTCGAATTTGAAACCCGGGCCTGTCACGCCCGTGACCTATGTGTCAAGCCCGTGACCTAGGGCGTGACCCCTTCGACGATCATCGATCTCAGTGGGACGATCGTCGAACTTGTAACTCGGGCCTATCATGCCCGTGACCTATGTGTCACGCCCGTGACCTAGGGCGTGACACCTTCGACGATCGTCGATCTTAGCGGGTCGATCGTCGAAGCGCAGAATTTGCGTCATAGCCATCTCAGCGAGACGATGGCCGAGCGCGGAATTTGCATCTTGACCCTGTCACGCCCGTGGCCCATATGTCACGCCCGTGACCTAGGGCGTGACCACCCTTCGACGACCGTCGATCTCAGTTCGACAATCGTCGACCTCAGAATTTGCCACTCGGGCCTGTCACGCTCTTGCACTATGTGTCACGCCCGTGACAAGGGCCGAAACGTCAGCCAGACTGGAAATTTCGGTAACCGACGTCATAATCAATTCTGGTTATGGGAATGTACACCAGGAGAATTTATGGGCCGTTTCCTACTCTAATTATTTAATAAAATAAGGAAATGTTGGTCAAATAGGAAATCGCCGCCTGGCAAACACCCCTTCGTTTCCAGCATTTCAACTGCCTCTACCATAACCGAAACACCATTAAGAGGAGCCTTCATGACCATAATTGCTTACCTCTTTCCCCTCCCCACTTGCTGATCTATAAAAGACCCCTTGGAGCAAGAGGAGAAGGTTACACGCTCGATCAAACAAATTCAGACTTTTGCTCTTGCTGTAGGAGAAGTTCGGCAACGCCACCACTGCGCTATGGCACCCCGTCGTTCATCTCGCCTTCAAACCACGAACAAGGTCCTCCTCTACTTCTTCTCTTATGGGTAGATCTTAGGTTCTTAGAAATGAAGTACGTACTCAAAGGAGCTGGACCAACCTCGTGTTTTCATGGAAAACCATGGAAAAATATCGTTTTGAGTTCGCCGGAAACTGCCACCTCCGGCGGCCAAACCACCGCCGACCGATAGCCATCGCCTCAACGAAGGTGGTGGTGATGGAGGTTGGCCAGGGAAGTGACCGGATAGCCGGCGACGGATCACGAAAGAGCTACAGGAAATATGGGTTTTCTGTGTTCTTGTTTTCGGGTTTCTGTAGAAGATGAACAGTAAAATCAATTTAAAATATATAAATTATGTATATATTACATAATGAAAAGTTAAATTATTTGGGTATATTTTGAGGCTGCAAATTGAGGCAATTAGAGGCCGATTTAGGAAAAATTACCTGTCACGGAAGTCGTAGCCCTTCGAGTCTAGATTAATTTAAAATTAGTTTCAACTCGTTTGGGTAAGCGGTTTGACCGCAGCACCCGTTTTAATGGGGGCTGTACTTAGGGTTGGGCAGAAACTAAAATGGATGCCCACGCTTCATCCCTTGTCCAAATGACCTGAAATTTGGGCAGGGGGTTAAACTTAGCTCTATTTATAGGAAGTCCAAAAATGGGAATTTTTGGAGACACTCTGCCTAAAGTTTTTGTTTTAATTTAATAAACATTGAGGAAATTATTTAAGTAGTCAAAAGACCTCCAAACCCTCCCAAATTCTGGTGAGGGGTCCCTGGCTATATAACTTAGCTCTGTACAAATTTCCAACTCACTTGGATGAGTTTTGGATAGGGATTCACCTATTCTTAACTAGGCAATAGTGAGGCATTTTTGAGTAAAAAGTGCACTAGAAGTTAGAACGGTCATATCACCTCAACTGAGGCTGATATCTTGACCACTGACTTGGAAGGGTTATTATAACCCACTTGAAGAAAATGGTGTGGTTTAGGGTTGATTTACCCTAGGATCAAAACTCAAACCCTAGATGGAGGGTTTTGAGGGTTGTGAAGGATATGTGGGCAATTGCTCTCGTATTGCCTTGAAACTCTGTAGAGTTGATATTAGCATGATAATAATCGTCTAGATGGAATCTTGGAGAATTTGGAGACAAGTAGATGCCTCAAAACCTTAATCTTAGCTTTAGGTTAAAATACTAATTAAGCACTATCCATCATTAATAATTATCTAAAGGTTGTGAAACTCGGGTAGAGTTAGTTTTGAAGTGGGTAGAATTTATAGAAATTTTACTGGAATTTTATGATGTTTATTTCCAGCACTTCGTTTGTAAAGTTTATTTTAACCCTAATTGATGTTTTAATTATTTGTACCTTTCTGTTCATGGAAATCTCATGAAATCTTGGAAATAAATGTTTTAGGACAGAATGGTTACCCTTAAATTTTTGTATAATTTTTAATTGAGTAAATCAAGTACTTCCTTCACAAAAGTTAAAAAGGGGTTCTATGCTTTGAAAATCATTTAGGGATGATTTTATTACTGAAAAATTATGAAACAGGGACAGTGCTAATTATAGGACTTTATCTGCATATTATAAATTATTTATAATTTTTGGAAGAATATTCTCTGCACTTGGTTCATAAATAATGGGAGATAGTAAATATTGCTAAAATAGTTTTAGTGCCCTTTTGATGATATAAAAAAATTATGATACTGTTTATTTACCCTATTGGGATAACCTACTATTTATTATAAATTTGCTAGACATCTTGCATGAGAATTTAGGGTAGTTCATGTTCAAACTAGTAGTCCTTGGGATTTTGAGGAAATTAATTAAATGCCAGATAAATTAGGAAAATTACCACATTCTGGACTTAGGCTATTTTTATCATGATAAGTCTCCAGTAAATAATTTAGGGCATTTGGATGTGTTTTGGGATCATTGCATAACCGGTTCGACATATAGTCTAGGTTGGTCTACATATAGCAAATTTGTGAATTGCAATAGGACATGGTCTGAGAAAGTCGTTGGAGTTAGTCATTTTGTCTGGGTGGACAATTGTGGATGATATCACAATAGGATGATATGAGGAGTAAAGAGAAGTAGTGATAGCTAGAGTTAAAAGGTGCTCGGGTTCGACGATAGATCGTCTTTCCCGAAGAGAGGAAGGTTAAAAATCACCCTAGGATAGTCTATCGTAATATGAGAAGGGAATGGGTAAAGGGGATCAACCAATAATAATAAGTGCCTTACGAAATGGAACGATGGGCTTCAGCTACCATCATAGTTCCTAGTGCCCTTTGAGAGCCCTTCACGGGGAATACCGGGGGCAGTCCTGGGTTAACGTAAACTGTAATAACAAACTGACTAGAGTAACTTAGTAATTAGGGCTACACCTTTCACAAACACTGTTGGCACAGGAAGAATTATGAGAGCTTCGGCTCGGTTGGTTAAGGGATGGACGGGATAGTCCGTGGAGCTTCGGCTCGGTTGGTTAAGAGACGGACGTTTTGGTCCGAGGAGCTTCGGCTCAGTTTTTGTGTGTTCACGATTAAACTTCCATGTGCATAAAAAGGAATGAAAATTAAGGTGGTGGGTCTTTGGTATTGGAGGTTCGATGCACCGACGCCAATACGCTCACTCGGCATGTGTGGTTAGCACTTCGCCAACAGAAGTCCGGTGCGCCAGCCGATAAGAGTACGCAGGCGTCCGCTTAGTGCACCAAGCGTTGAGGCATACGATAGGTCTGACCGGTAGTACTTTACTGGTTTAGAGGTGGGCGAGGCCCAACCCACCGCTTTCGTCTGCCACTACGGAGGTATCCTGGGAGGTAACGGCTCCGAAAGGAGGAACTAAAGGTCTCTGTGCACAGAGTCGTGTGTGTGAGTTGCACTTTCATGATTCATCATACCCACTTGCATGTCATAGCATAATTAATTCATTTAACCCTGACACCTAAAGTATAAGGGGTATGGGACGCTTATACATTAGGACCTGCAAAACGACCCCTTGGTCTATAAGCTTGTGTGGGCAAGTTTATAAATTAAGGTTAATTTCAATATAAATATATGCTGCTGTTTGATAACCGACACCCCAACGTATAAGTGGTATGGGACACTCTATACGATGGGAGCCTTGCAGAAGATCCCTTGGCTTAGGCGCTTTCGCACATAAGTTAAGGTTACCTTTCCTTCTTTCTATTTCTATCATAATTATTATAGAATTGCTAGATTAGTTCCGCTGTCATCTGTTTCTTGATTAAATCTCCACCTTCTTGTCCTTCCCTTTCTTCCTCTCCGCTCGGTACTTAGGAGCCATGGGGGAAGAGGTAGGGGATGATAGGGCTTAGTCTTTATGACTAACGGTTTTCGAACCGCATCATTTATGGGATCGCTGAGCCCAGTATGGAGGAGCAACCCCAGAGACCGGTGCGCTTGGAGATAGGGCAGTCTAGCTCCAGAGTTCATATAGCCGGGACCGTGATTCTCGACCCTGAGTAGTTTCTGTTTGTTTGCTTCCACATGAGAGATTGTAGTGAGGACATGATGTGCCGGGCATAAGCCCGCATTTATAGTACTCTGATTATTGGTATTCTGTGGACACTCCCTTCGTGGAGATTTTAATCTATATATGTGATTTACTTTCAGTGGACTTGCTCTTACTTCAATTATTGTGCTACCTTTCTGTGACCAAATTTAGCCGGCAGAATCGGCGCCTTGTGGTGATGACCCTTCAGTATGTGAAGATGTCACCGCAAAGCGGCGATTTTGGGCCTAAGACCTCAGGTTTTAAAAATAAAAAAAGGGGTCTTACAAGTGGTATCAGAGGCAAACATCGATCTGAAAAAGGTAGCAGTCCACTATCCCTGGGTCACCACCGCTCTAGTTTAGTTTGGGGACAAACTAAGCAGTGGAAGCAGTGGTGTGCCCATATGGGGATCACATATAAATTGTCCACTTTTGTTTAAGATTGAACGTTTTCTCAGTATGGGTTTTTGTTACGCAGCCTCCAGCACAGCCTACGCCACAAGGCGGAGTTCAGCAGGCTCAGGGTGTTGCACCACCTCTACCAGTCCCCACTCCTTTCCTTCAGTCAGACATGGGACAGACTCTGACTGCCATCCTGGAGGCTTTCAGGGCACAGCAGGTTCCGGCCCCGCAGCAAAATCCGGGGGCCAACTGGCTAAGCATCTTCCGAGGACTGTCTCCCCCGTCCTACTTAGGGGACTGAGTGTTCTTGAATATCCGGCCTATGCATGGAGTCTCACGGGTGCGCAGTCGGAGGAAAAAGCTCAGCCCTAGGTATATGGGCCCTTACCGGATCCTGGAGCGGATCGGGCCCCTAGCCTATAGGCTAGAGTTGCCACCAGAGCTGGCAGCTCTAAATGACGTCTTCAACATTTCTTCGCTGAGAAAAGCTCTACTATGCCCGGAGCAGCGGATTTTGACCACCGAAGGGCTGGTAGCTTCAGACCGATCTGTTCACTTATAACCGGTTCGGATCGACGACAAAGGAGTACGGATTTTGCGCCGCAAGAAGATCCCCTTAGTCAAGGTTCTGTGGAGAAACCACGGTCATGAGGAGCACACCTGGGAACCGCAGGACCTAATGAGGCAAAAATATCCGGAGTTGTTCAGTCAGGTATACCTCACCACCTCTTGGTGTACTATAAATTACCTTTTTGTACTAAACCAGTAGGACTAGATAAGGAAAAATTTAGAACCTAGGCATGCGCAGGAAAGTAGGTGCTAATCTTTTGTTTATTGGGGAGACTGTCTTCGTTTATCAAACAAGTAGTCTATTGAACCCAATAGAAAAAAAAAACCGTATGGGATGTTACAAGTTTAATTTATTTCGGTAGAAATCCCCGTAGGCTCAACCTCAATTTCGGGGATGAAATTTTTGTTTTGTTTATTGGGATTTGTAACATCCCATTTCCGGCTAGACCCCTAGGAGTCGGTGTGTCGTAAGAGAACCCCAGAAGCCCAAGAATTGAAGCACAACGACTGAGACTTCGTGTCACGGGTTGGTCACGCCCGTGACCTATGTGTCACGCCCGTGACAAGGGGCGTGACTCCTTCGACGATCGTCAATCTCCATGAGATGATCATCGAATTTGAAACCCGGGCCTGTCACGCCCGTGACCTATGTATCATGCCCGTGACCTAGGGCGTGACCCATTCGACGATCGTCGAACTTGCAACCCGGGCCTGTCACGCCAGTGACCTAGGGCGTGACCCCTTCGACGATCGTCGATCTCAGCGGGCTGATCGTCGAAGCGCAGAATTTGCGTCATAGCCATGTCACGCCCGTGACCCAGGTGTAACCCTCGTGACCTAGGGCGTGACCCCCTTCGGCGATCGTCGATCTCAGCGAGACAATCGCCGAGCGCGGAATTTGCATCTTGACCCTGTCACGCCCGTGGCCCATATGTCACGCCCGTGGCCCATATGTCACGCCCGTGACCTAGGGCGTGACCACCCTTCGACGACCGTCGATCTCAGTTCGACGATCGTCGACCTCAGAATTTGCCACTCGGGCCTGTCACGCCCGTGACCTATGTGTCATGCCCGTGACAAGGGCCGAAACGTCAGCCAGACTGGAAATTTCGGTAACCGACGTCATAATCAATTCTGGTTATGGGAATGTACACCAGGAGAATTTATGGGCCGTTTCCTACTCTAATAATTTAATAAAATAAGGAAATGTTGGTCAAATAGGAAATTGCCGCCTGGCAAACACCCCTTCGTTTCCAGCATTTCAACTGCCTCTACCATAATCGAAACACCATTAAGAGACGCCTTCATGACCATAATTGCTTACCTCTTTCCCCTCCCCACTTGCTGATCTATAAAATACCCCTTGGAGCAAGAGGAGAAGGTTACACGCTCGATCAAACAAATTCAGACTTTTGCTCTTGCTGTAGGAGAAGTTCGGCAACGCCACCACTGCGCCATGGCACCCCGTCGTTCATCTCGCCTTCAAACCGCGAACAAGGTCCTCCTCTACTTCTTCTCTTATGGGTAGATCTTAGGTTCTTAGAAATGAAGTTCGTGCTCAAAGAAGCTGTACCAACCTCGTGTTTTCATGGAAAACCATGGAAAAATATCGTTTTGAGTTCGCCAGAAACCGCCACCTCCGGCGGCCAAACCACCGCCGACCGATAGTCATCGCCTTAACGGAGGTGGTGGTGGTGGAGGTTGGCCAGGGAAGTGACTGGATAGCCGGCAACGGATCACGAAAGAGCTATAGGAAATAAGGGTTTTCTGTGTTCTTGTTTTCGGGTTTCTGTAGAAGATGAACAGTAAAATCAATTTAAAAAATATAAATTATGTATATATTACATAATGAAAAGTTAAATTATTTTGGTATATTTTGAGGCTGCAAATTAAGGCACTTAGAGGCCGATTTAGGAAAAATGACCTGTCACGGAAGTCGTAGCCCTTCGAGTCTAGATTAATTTAAAAATAGTTTCAACTCGTTTGGGTAAGCGATTTGACCGCATCACCCGTTTTAATGGGGGTTGTACTTAGGGTTGGGCAGAAACTAAAATGGATGCCCACGCTTCATCCCTTGTCCAAATGACCTGAAATTTGGGCAGGGGGTTAAACTTAGCTATATCTAAAGGCAGCCAAAAATGGGAATTTTTGGAGACACTCTGCCTAAAGTTTTTGTTTTAATTAATAAACTTAGAGGAAATTATTTAAGTAGTCAAATGACCTCCAAACCCTCCCAAATTCTGGTGAGTGGTCCCTGACTACAAAACTTAGCTCTGTACAAATTTCCAACTCACTTGGATAAGTTTTGGATAGGGAGTCAGCTATTCTTAACTAGGCAATAGTGAGGCATTTTTGAGTAAAAAGTGCACTATAAGTTAGAACGGTCATATCACCTCAACTGAGGCTGATATCTTGACCACTGACTTGGAAGGATTATTATAACCCACTTGGAGAAAATGGTGTGGTTTAGGGTTGGTTTACCCTAGGATCAAAACTCAAACCCTAGATGGAGGGTTTTGAGGGTTGTGAAGGATATGGGGGCAATTGCTCTCGTATTGCCTTGAAACTCTGTCGGGTTGATATTAGCAAGATAATAATCGTCTGGATGGAATCTTGGAGAATTTGGAGACAAGTAGATGCCTCAAAACCTTAATCTTAGCTTTAGGTTAAAATACTAATTAAGCACAATCCATCACTAATAATTATCTAAAGGCTGTGAAACTCGGGTAGATTTAGTTTTGAAGTAGGTAGAATTTATAGAAATTTTACTGGAATTTTATGATGTTTATTTCTAGCACTTCGTTTGTAAAGTTGATTTTAACCCTAATTGATGTTTTAATTATTTATACCTTTTTATTCATGGAAATCTCATGAAATCTTGGAAATAAATGTTTTAGGACAGAATGGTTACCCTTAAATTTTTGTATAATTTTTAGTTGAGTAAATCCAGTACTTCCTTCACAAAAGTTAAAAATGGGTTCTATGCTTTGAAAATCATTTAGGGATGATTTTATTACTGAAAAATTATGAAACAGGGCCAGTGCTAATTATAGGCCTTTATCTGCATATTATAAATTATTTATAATTTTTGGAAGAATATTCTCTGCACTTGGTTCATAAATAATGGGAGATAGTAAATATTGCTAAAATAGTTTTAGTGCCCTTTTGATGATAGAAAAAATTATGATACTATGGATTTACCCTATTGGGATAACCTACTATTTATTATAAATTTTCTGGACATCTTGCATGAGAATTTAGGGTAGTTCATGTTCAAACTGGTAGCCCTTGGGATTTTGGGGAAATTAATTAAATGCCAGATAAATTAGGAAAATTACCACATTCTGGACTTAGACTATTTTTATCTTGATAAGTCTCCAGTAAATAATTTAGGGCATTTGGATGAGTTTTTGGATCATTACATAACCGGTTCGACATATACTCTAAGTTGGTCTGCATATAGCAAATTTGTGAATTGCAATAGGACATGGTCTGAGAAAGTCGTTGGAGTTAGTCATTTTGTCTGGGTAGACAATTGTGGATGATATCACAATAGGATGATATGAGGAGTAGAGAGAAGTAGTGATAGCTAGAGTTAAAAGGTGCTCGGGTTCGACGATAGATCGTCTTTCCCGAAGAGAGGAAGGTTAAAAATCACCCTAGGATAGTCTATTGTAATATGAGAAGGGAATGGGTAAAGGGGATCAACCAATAATAATAAGTGCCTTACAAAAGGGAACGATGGGCTTCAGCTGCCATCATAGTTTCTAGTGCCCTTTGAGAGCCCTTCACGGGGAATACCGGGGGCAGTCCTGGGTTAACGTAAACTATAATAACAAACTGACAAGTGTAACTTAGTAATTAGGGCTGTACCGTTCACAAACATTGTTGGCACAGGAAGAATTATGAGAGCTTCGGCTCGGTTGGTTAAGGGACGGACGGGATGGTCCGGGGAGCTTCGGCTCGGTTGGTTAAGAGACGGACGTTTTGGTCCGAGGAGCTTCGGCTCGGTTTTTTTTGTTCACGATTAAACTTGCATGTGCATAAAAAGGAATGAAAATTAAGGTGGTGGGTCTTCGGTATTGGAGGGTCGATTCACCGACGCCAATACGCTGACTCGGCAAGTGTGGTTAGCACTTCACCAACAGAAGTCCGGTGCGCCAGCCGGCAAGAGTACGCAGGCGTCCGCTTAGTGCACCAAGCGTTGAGGCATACGATAGGTCTGACCGGTAGTGCTTTACTGGTTTAGAGGTGTGCACAGAGTCGGGTGTGTGAGTTGCACTTGCATGATTCATCATACCCACTTGTATGTCATAGCATAATCGATTCATTTAACCCTGACACCTAAAGTATAAGTGGTTTGGGACGCTTATACATTAGGACCTGCAAAACGACCCCTTGGTCTATAAGCTTGTGTGGTCAAGTTTATAAATTAAGGTTAATTTCAATATAAATATATGATGTTGTTTGATAACCGACACCCCAACGTATAAGTGGTATGGGACACTCTATACGATGGGAGCCTTGTAGAAGATCCCTTGGCTTATGTGCTTTCGCACATAAGTAAAGGTTACCTATCCTACTTTCTGTTTCTGTCATAATTATTATAGAATTGCTAGATTAGTTCCGCTGCCATCTGTTTCTTGATTAAATCTCCACCTTCATGTCCTTCCCTTTCTTCCTCTCCGCTCGGTACCTAGGAGCCATGGGGGAAGGGGTAGGGGATGATAGGGCTTAGTCTTTATGACTAACGGTTTTCGAACCGCATCATTTAGGGGATCGCGGAGCCCAGTATGGAGGAGCAGCCCCAGAGGCCGGTGCGCTTGGAGATAGGGCAGTCTAGCTCCGGAGTTCATACAGTCGGGACCGTGAGTCTCGACCCTGAGTAGTTTCTGTTTGTTTGCTTCCGCATGAGAGATTGTAGTGAGGACATGATGTACCGGGCATAAGCCCGCATTTATAGTACTCTGATTATTGTTATTCTGTGGACACTCCCTTCGTGGAGATTTTATTCTATATATGTGATTTACTTTTAGTGGACTTTCTCTTACTTCAATTTTTGTGCTACCTTTCTGTGACCGAATTTAGCCGGCAGAATCGGCGCCTTGTGGTGATGACCCTTCAGGACGTGAAGGTGTCACCGCAAAGCGGCGATTCTGGGCCTAAGACCCCTGGTTTTAAAAAGAAAAAAAAGGGGGGGTTTACAACACATACATGTGTCGACTAAACCTCAGTATTGTCGAGACCTAGACCTATTCTGTCGACACATATAAGATTTTGTCGACTAGTCCTAGTGCTAAGGCACGTCTTTTGAACTCCCCTTTACACTTAGACTATAAATTGGTGAAGCAAAAATTTGGTCGAATACGCTTTCTGATTTCCTGGCTCTACACCCTCTATCGACGAGAATCATGTTTCCTTTTCACCTCCATCTCTCTCTTCGGGTAATGGCGGCTCATTTAGAAGACAAGGTGAACGAAGGATATGAGCTGGTCCATGGTGGGTTTGAAATACTATGTTTCAAGAGCCTAAACACCTAGAGGGGGGCTGAATAGGTTCTAAACTTTTTGAATCTTTTTATTTTTAAGGCAAACATATTTTAGTAACTTTCTTGTCACGACCCGTAATTTCCCCGAGGTTAAGAAGTATCAGAGTAAGGGAAAATACGCGTTCTGATGCCACGTCGAGCAGGGGATAACTACCGACGCTCAGGCGACACACCAAAAACCATAAATCTTAAGTTTTAATTTAATAGAAAACCAGTTTACTAGAAGGCCGTATCTCTCGGCACCGTGGATCAGCTAGTCCACACTAAGAAAATATATATTTGCTACAGCGGAAAAATACTTTGATTCAGTTAATTTGACACCCTAAATGAGCATAAGGGTCCACCCGAGACCTCTTAGAGAATGCACGACACCTTAGGTGAGTAATATATATATATATTAAAAATGTTTTACGCGCTAAGAAAATAGTATTTTTAATTGGAAAACATGTTATCCATGAGTACATATAGTAGTTTAGGGTTTTAAAATACCTAACATGCAACATAGCATAAATCCTTCCCAGAAGCAAGAAAACAACCCCAAGAGGGCAAAACACAGCAGTCTAAATTCATACTTAGCAAAACAAGTAAGCCACCTATGGGCATCGACAACACGACACGAACCCACCGGTGAGTGTGCATGTCCATACAGAGAAGAAGGATGACTACCTCACAAGGAACTGATCTGCAACTCAGCTACCCTTGAGGCTATGATCAAAAACCCAGCAAATGGAATCAGCTGCTCAATCGGTTACAACCTGGACCTGAGTCATTTAAGAAAAGAATTGTCTCAGCAAAGAAAATAAACCAAAGAAAGGAGTGCCTTGAGCCGTGCAACTGGTGCAAACGTCCATCTGATAGACTGTGAATCCTTTGTGAGAGGCATAGGCTAGGAACAATCGGATTGCCTCGAGCCGTGCAATTCCTTTGGTGTTAAAACGTCTGGTTGCAAGCCTGCATCACCCCTCCTCCTGTCTGTATCCTTGAGCCACCAGTCTGGCCTTGTTCTTGATGATGACCCCATGTTCATCCATCTTGTTTCTGAAGATCCATTTGGTGCCAATCACGTTTTTCGTCTTAGGTCTTGGAACCAGCGTCCAGACTTTGCATCTTTCGAATTGATACAACTCATCTTGCATGGCCAAAATCCATGACGCATCTCTGTTCGCTTCGTCAAACTTCTTTGGCTCAACCTGCGATAGGAAGCTGAAATGCAGAATCTCGTTAATAGTACCTCGGCGAGTTCTGACACCGTCTCGGGGATCTCCGATGATTTGATTTCTGGGATGATCCCTCACGTGTCTGAGCTCTAGTAGTCTTGCATAAGGAGCTCTGGCAATTTCTAGGGCTCCTTCCTCCTCAGGGAGGACTACTCCATCCTGACCGTAATCCTCTCCGATCGGCGTTGAGGTGGAGACCTTGACGTATTTTGGAGTTGCATCTTTCTCGGGCTCATCCAGGTGAAGCTTTTCGAGTCTTGCACCTGCATCTTCAAGAAGACCACTGGAAGAATTGCAATTAAGCAAACTTCCTTCATCAAATACAACATTTATTGATTCCTCTACCACTAGGGTTTTCTTGTTGAAAACTCTATAAGCCCGGCTATGGCTACTATAGCCCATGAATATGCCTTCGAAGCATTTTTCACCAAACTTAGTACGCGGGTACTTCCCATTATTCAGTACATAACATCTGCAACCAAAGATCCTTAAATAGGACATGGTTGGTTTCCAGCCTTTCAGTAGCTCATAAGGCGTCTTACGATGGCTCTTGTTGATTAACACCCGGTTTTGCACATGACAAGCCGTATTGACAGCCTCGGCCCAGAAGTATTTTGGGAGAGAAGCGTAATTCAACATTGTCGTGCAAGCTTCAATGAGCATTCTATTCCTCCTCTCCGCAACTCCATTTTGTTGAGGAGTGCGCGGGGAGGAGAACTCATGAAAGATACCAAGATATTCACAGAACTCTGTCATAGCACCAGACTCGAACTCTGTTCCATGGTCACTTCTGATTTTGACCACTGAGCAATTAAGTTCGTTCTGAATCTGCTTGAAAAAACTGGTGAAGATGTCAAATGTATCAGACTTGCGTTTTAAAAAGAACACCCAAGTAAACCGAGAGTGATCATCTACAATCACTAGCGTATACGACTTGCCTCCTAAGTTATGAACTTGCATTGGACCAAACAAGTCCATGTGCAGAAGATAAAGACATCTGGAGGAGTCTTTGTCTGGGATGCCCTTAAAGGTAGCCCGAGTCTGTTTGCCCTTCTGGCATGCACGACAGGGGCTATCTTTGATGCACTTAATAATGGGAGCATCTCTTACTAAATCTTTAGAAAATAACATACTAATTGTCTTGAAATTAATATGTGCCAATCTCTTGTGCCACTGTTCAGAAGGTGATGCACTGCCTTTTGCTACTAGGCATACGGGGGTAGAAGAATCTAGACTAAGAAAATCTAAACAGAAAATTTTTCTGCTCCTAATGCCGGTTAATACCGTTTCCAAAGAGGCACATGATATTATCAGGCATTTATCCTTGCAGAACTTAACGTCATACCCTTTATCACATAGCTGGCTTACACTGATCAGGTTATGATTTAACCCTTCAACATAAGCCATATCAGTGATAGTGAGTATACCGTTGGAAATCATATCATAACCTCTGGTGACTCCCCGATCAGATCCCCCAAAGATGACTTTGGGTCCATTCTCGACTGGAGAGTACTCCCGCAGCAGGCTTCTTGTCCCAGTCATATGTCGGGAGCATCCACTCTCCAAATACCATATAGGAGTCTTGGTGGCCTTTGGACATTCCTGCAAAATAGAATTAATTTCCCTTAGGAACCCAATCGAACATGGGTCCTAGATTCCTCATTAGCATGCTCCCCCTCGAATGGTTAGCCCAACGAGTGGTCTGCCTCGCATTGCCAACATGAGGAGTCTCGTTAATCCTTGGATTAAACCAGCAATCCATGGAAAAGTGACCAACTTTGCCACAGCACCCGCAGTCAAATCTATTATACTTTCTCCTAGGCACCTGCTTCACTCTTGGAACGGAAGGTTCAGCCAGGGCCTCGGACCTGGGGGTGGAGGCAACATGATGACAACAGTCGCATGATTTCTTCACCTCCTGTTTTTCAGTGTAATAGGCTTGGCCTTGGGTGCCTGCTTCCTATTATGGACGCTAGAGAAGTGGCCATAATCCTCCATCTGAACTTCCTTATAAGGTGCCTTGAAGACACTCTCGCCAAAATTGCGGGGGAAGGCCCACCCCTCATACCGGCTCTTGGTCTTTTCAACCGAGGGCCGGAAGAAGTGGCCATAAGTTGACTCAAAGTCCTGTTCATTGCAGGGATAGCCAGGCTTCCTGAATACAACAGGGTTGAGTGGGTCCTTTCCCTTTTCTATAGTAGAGGCCTTCTTAGCAGCCTTTTTTCTCCTCTGCTTTTTGTTTCTCCTGGATGATTTACCAAGCACACCAACTTGCCCCAAGCCAGCCCCCTTAGCCTGAGCAGAGAAGGTATCAACCAGTGGAAGAACAGTCTTTGGCATAGAGAAGCTTTGGACAATCTTCTTTTCTGCCGTAAGTTGTTCTTCCAACTTATTGATTTCTTCCTGTTTAAGGTCAAGGAGACTTAGAGACTCTGAGTGCTTAGAGATAAGGTCCTGGTGCTCCTGTCGGAGAGAAATCAAGCTAGTGATCTCTTCCCTTAGGGAGACACCCTCGACCTTAAGGAATTTGACTTCCTTTTTCTGAGCCCTCAATCTCTTGCAGCATTCCTCGAAGGTGTTGAGCAAAAGCTTATACTTTTCGCGGAGCTCAGCATCTCGGGCAGATGGGCTGTCCTCGAGATCATCATCAGGAGACTCATAGTCAGAGTCAGAGAGGGGGGTACAAGCTTTTACCTTCCCAGTGAATGGGGGCATTCTCCTTCTGAGTCAGAGCGACCCACTAGCCCGAAGTAGGCTTCCTCATCACCACTGGAGTCTAAGGAATCAGACTCACTCAGTGTCTTTGACTTTTTGGCAAGGTATCTCCTCTCCTTCTTCTTATCCAAAGAGGTCTTATGCTCTTCTCCCGTCCCCTTCTCTCTCTTGCCGTGATGGCAGTCGGCCACGACGTGTCCTGGCTTATTGCATCTAAAAAAAATGATGTCAGTATTACGATGTTTGTTCAGTTTTGATTCATACCTGCAGAAGAATAATTCTTCTTCTGAATTCTAGAGGAGAAGCCGTCTTTCTTTCTTTGATTCCTCATCTTGAGGAACTTCTTGAATTCTCGGGTGATGAGGGAGAAATCTTCTTTAGACAACTCTGAGCCAGAGGAGCATGGCTCGGAGTCTTCATCCTCATCCTTTTTCACCGCACGGGATGAAGCCGCACCCTTGCCCTTCCTGGAGTGAATGGCTTTTAGGGCCACAGTCTTTTCCTTGGCTACAGCCTTCTCTGCTTCTTCTTCAGCTTTCCTCGTGTTCAACTGGAGCTCATAGGACATGAGCTTCCCAAAGCGTATCTGAGGATCAATTTCAGCTAATCTTCCAAACTCTCGGATGGTGCAGATCTTTGTGTCCCATTCCTTAGTAAGGGACCTAAGGAATTTATCATTAAGTTCACCATTAGTGAACACTCTTCCGTATCCCTTAAGAGCATTGACGATCTTGAGGAAGTTTTTGAAGGTAACTCCGATCTCTTCCTTGGGCCCCGGCCTGAAGGCCTCATATTTCTGATTCAGGAGGGATCTCCGATCATCCCTCACTTCGTCTGTGCCCTCCATCAGGATAATCAGGTTGTGCCAGATATCCTTAGCCGTCCTGTAGTTGCAGAAGTTCTGCATCATGGAGTCATCGACTACACTGATGAGTATGTTCTGTGCCTTCTTGTCAAGTCCGACCAGCACCATCTTGTCCTTGTCCATTTCAGAAAGCATCTTTGGCACCATTTTGGTAGGATCAATGGTGGAGGCCTTAGTGGGAATATAAGGTCCCTCCTCCACGACCATGAAGAGTCGAGGGTCAACTGCTTCCATGTAAAATCTAATCCTTTCCTTCCAGATAGGAAAGTTTAGCCTGGTGCACACTAAGATCTTGCCTGAGTACTTGAGTCCGTCCAAAGTAGATATCTGCCTTCTTCTTGACACTAGTGGCAGGAACTTACTCGAGGTGTTAACCCCTTTGATGAGTAACCTCCCTTTGATACCACTTGAAAGTCCACCTAGTGCCAACTACCTTCACCTAAGGGGGGGGGGAATAGGTGTCTTGCTATGTTTTGCGGAATTAAAATAGTACCTGCACAAATAAACCAAACCATACAGCATAGAAAGACACAAGCAAATTATAGTGGTTCCCCGATTTGGGTACTTCCACTCTCCCCCTTCGACCTATCTCCCAACTAGAGACGACTCGGTCACTTCTCCAACAAGATTGAAATCCAATACTCACACTGACGGAAGGAACCCTTCCGAAGGAGTCACCACCCCTACACCACGGGTTGCACCCAACCCTTACAACTAGGAACCAACGTTCCTTTACAAAAAAATTGAAATTGGAATGTAAAAATTACAAACTACTTATGGAGATAAAGGTGTCCCTCTTCGATCGACGACGTATTCTTGAAGTCGACGAAGAGTCCACAACCCTAGATCTCACTTGGAGAGAATCACCCCAAGACCGGCACCGGCAAGAAGGGCGGCGGCTTGGCTCTCGGGATCGGCTGCGATAAAGGAGTGTTGCGGCTGTTCTTTGGAGATTCAAACTTCGTAGCAAAGCTAGCAAGGTCTTCCAACGGTCACACTAGGATCGATCATCTCGATAAATTCGGACAGGAAAGGTTTTCCCGATCTACGAATTAAGAGACAAAGTATCTCTGGTTATACGCGTGAGACGCTGTGCTTGGCTGAGCTTCTGCAGTCGGGAGATTGGGAGGAAACCACGATCAGCGACGGCTATCCTCTGGTACGAGCGGCGATGGCGGCGGAGCAAGATCAACGATCTAGGTCTCGGTGGCGGCTCATATTTTTGAATCCGTGTATATCTGTCTCAGCTGCTAAAGAATAACTATGTATTTATACATTAGGTCATCCAAAAAGACCGTTGTGGGCCCCACCAAAAGGAGACCCTAAGTCTGGTTCGAAATAGCCCTGTTAACTTGGACCGGTCCAGAGAATTGCAGAAATTTGCCCAAGTCAAATTCGGCGAGAATCGTAGGTGAATCTCGACGAATCGGCGAGAATCACCTCCGATTCTCACCGAATTCCACTTAGCCAAATTCTAGCTACATTGATATAGCAAGTCGGAGAGAATCGGCGGGAATCACAATTGATTCTCGCCGAATCGGCGAAAAGGCAAGGTCATTCTCGACGATTCGGTGAGAATCACTTAGTGATTCTCGTCGATTCTGCCTTAGCAGAATTCAGGGCGGCGACGAGACAGCCGCTGCATATGGCGGGAATCAGCCAGTGATTCTCGACGATTCGGCGAGAATCACTAGTGATTCTCGTCGAATCGGCGAGAATCACTTAGTGATTCTTGATGATTTGTACTTAGACGATTTTCGTCTTTCTACCCGTGAGCTGGTCTTTGGCCCATCCTTGCTCCTTGACTGCTCTTGATCTTTCTTAACCCTGTGCTTGAAAGTAAGTACACTCCAATAGAGAGAGTACACGTAAGCCAACACACTGGTCTGCACAACGAGGGATTACGTTGTACATACCCGTGTATATTGACCTACTGCACCCTGACATTGGTGTGTACTTAGCGAGGAATAACTGCAAGCACACCTTGAAAGATTTCATCAAATACATCGTCAATTCACCTTAGCTTGTTCAGGGGCTTCTTCAAATCAGGTACATTGTTGATACAATACCCAACAATCTCCCTCTATTTGAAGAAGCCTAAACCCTACAAGCTAAGGTGAATAAAACGGTTTGGAAGAAAACACAACTTTGAAAAACAAGAGTGAGTTGAAATTCCATAACATTATCTTTAGAGTCATCGGAGCATGCACCTTAGCACCTTTGCACCTTAGAGTGAGTTGAAATCTCCCCCTTTTTGGCTTCTGTAAATCTGGGACTGTTGCATTTTACACAATGCTCCCCGTCAGTTCTTGCACCTGTGCTTACACTTTGAGTTCTTAGCAAATGCTCCCCCTAGAGCCTGGAGCTTCTGTAGTCTTCATTCCTCATAGTTTAGCATCCCCAATTCAGTTTTGGAAAGACTAAACTTGGTCTCGTCTATGGGCTTTGTGAAAATATCTGCAATCTGCTTGTCCGTGGGGACATAGCAGAGAGAGATGTCCTTGTTTTCCACGTACTCCCGAATGAAGTGGTAGCGCACTTCAATATGCTTTGTCCTGCTGTGCGATACAGGATTGTTTGCTATGGCAATTGCACTAGAGGAATCGCAGTACATTGGTACTTCCTTGAACTGAAGGTCATAGTCAGCTAACTGCTTTTTGATCCATAGGAGTTGTGCGCAACAGCTGCCAGCCGAGATGTACTCAGACTCTGCGGTGGAGGTTGCAACACAATTCTGCTTCTTGCTGTTCCATGAGATGAGCCTTCTTCTAATGAATTGACACGTCCCAGAAGTGCTTTTCCAGTCATCCCTACTCCCTACAAAATCAGCATCTGAAAAACCTATTAGTTCGACATCATTGTTTCTCGGGTACCATAAGCCAAGATTAGGGGTACCTTTAAGGTATCTAAGAATTCGCTTTGCAACGACATAATGAGATTCCTTAGTGTTCACCTGATATCTGGCACAGACACATGTGGAGAACATGATATCCGGTCTACTTGCAGTAAGGTAGAGTAGGGATCCAATGATGCTTCTGTATTTGGTTTCATCAAAAGGTTTCCCTTTCTCATCCTTATCCAAAGACATGGTGGATCCCATTGGAGTCCTCATGGAGGTTGCATTGTCCATTCCGAATTTCTTGAGGAGTTCATTGGTGAACTTCGTCTGAGAAATGAAAATTCCCTCCTCAGACTGTTTCACTTGAAGTCCCAAGAAATACTTTAGCTCTCCCATACTGCTCATTTCAAACTTTCCTTGCATAAGTTTAGAAAACTTTTTGTAAAGATTGTTGTCCGTTGAGCCAAATATAATGTCATCGACATAGATTTGCACCAGCAAGATCTTTCCTTTGACTTCCCTGAGAAACAATGTCTTGTCTATTTTTCCTCTAGAGAACTTGTTCTCAAGAAGAAAGCTAGACAAGGTCTCATACCAAGCTTGAGGAGCTTGTTTTAACCCATATAGAGCTTTATTAAGAAAGTATACATGATTAGGATAAGTAGGATTGACAAAACCTGAGGGTTGAGCGACATATACTTCCTCTTTCAAGTCTCCATTCAAAAATGCCGATTTCACGTCCATCTGATAGACTGTGAATCCTTTGTGAGAGGCATAGGCTAGGAACAGTCGGATTGCCTCGAGCCGTGCAACTGGTGCAAACGTCTGGTCGAAGTCAATCCCCTCCTCCTGTCTGTATCCTTGAGCCACCAGTCTGGCCTTGTTCTTGATGATGACCCCGTGTTCATCCATCTTGTTTCTGAAGATCCATTTGGTGCCAATCACGTTTTTCGTCTTAGGTCTTGGAACCAGTGTCCAGACTTTGCATCTTTTGAATTGATGCAACTCATCTTGTATGGCCAAAATCCATGACGCATCTCTGTTCGCTTCGTCAAACTTCTTTGGCTCAACCTGCGACAGGAAGCTGAAATGCAGAATCTCGTTAATAGTACCTCGGCGAGTTCTGACACCGTCTCGGGGATCTCCGATGATTTGATTTCTGGGATGATCCCTCACGTGTCTGAGCTCTAGTAGTCTTGTATAAGGAGCTCTGGCAATTTCTAGGGCTCCTTCCTCCTCAGGGAGGACTACTCCATCCTGACCGTAATCCTCTCCGATCGGCGTTGAGGTGGAGACCTTGACGTATTTTGGAGTTGCATCTTTCTCGGGCTCATCCAGGTGAAGCTTTTCGAGTCTTGCACCTGCATCTTCAAGAAGACCACTGGAAGAATTGCAATTAAGCAAACTTCCTTCATCAAATACAACATTTATTGATTCCTCTACCACTAGGGTTTTCTTGTTGAAAACTCTATAAGCCCGGCTATGGCTACTATAGCCCATGAATATGCCTTCGAAGCATTTTTCACCAAACTTAGTACGCGGGTACTTCCCATTATTCAGTACATAACATCTGCAACCAAAGATCCTTAAATAGGACATGGTTGGTTTCCATCCTTTCAGTAGCTCATAAGGCGTCTTACGATGGCTCTTGTTGATTAACACCCAGTTTTGCACATGACAAGCCGTATTGACAGCCTCGGCCCAGAAGTATTCTGGGAGAGAAGCGTAATTCAACATTGTCGTGCAAGCTTCAATGAGCATTCTATTCCTCCTCTCCGCAACTCCATTTTGTTGAGGAGTGCACGGGGAGGAGAACTCATGAAAGATACCAAGATCTTCACAGAACTCTGTCATAGCACCAGACTCGAACTCTGTTCCATGGTCACTTCTGATTATGACCACTGAGCAGTTAAGTTCGTTCTGAATGTGCTTGAAAAAACTGGTGAAGATGTCAAATGTATCAGACTTGCGTTTTAAAAAGAACACCCAAGTAAACCGAGAGTGATCATCTACAATCACTAGCGTATACGACTTGCCTCCTAAGTTATGAACTTGCATTGGACCAAACAAGTCCATGTGCAGAAGATAAAGACATCTGGAGGAGTCTTTGTCTGGGATGCCCTTAAAGGTAGCCCGAGTCTGTTTGCCCTTCTGGCATGCACGACAGGGGCTATCTTTGATGCACTTAATAATGGGAGCATCCCTTACTAAATCTTTAGAAAACAACATACTAATTGTCTTGAAATTAATATGTGCCAATCTCTTGTGCCACTGTTCAGAAGGAGATGCACTGCCTTTTGCTACTAGGCATACGGGGGTAGAAGAATCTAGACTAAGAAAATCTAAACAGAAAATTTTTCTGCTCCTAATGCCGGTTAATACCGTTTCCGAAGAGGCATATGATATTATCAGGCATTTATCCTTGCAGAACTTAACGTAATACCCTTTATCACATAGCTGGCTTACACTGATCAGGTTATGATTTAACCCTTCAACATAAGCCATATCAGTGATAGTGAGTATACCGTTGGAAATCATATCATAACCTCTGCTGACTCCCCGATCAGATCCCCCAAAGATGACTTTGGGTCCATTCTCGACTGGAGAGTACTCCCGCAGCAGGCTTCTTGTCCCAGTCATATGTCGGGAGCATCCACTGTCCAAATACCATATAGGAGTCTTGGTGGCCTTTGGACATTCCTGCAAAATAGAATTAATTTCCCTTAGGAACCCAATCGAACATGGGTCCTAGATTCCTCATTAGCATGCTCCCCCTCGAATGGTTAGCCCAACGAGTGGTCTGCCTCGCATTGCCAACATGAGGAGTCTCGTTATTCCTTGGATTAAACCAGCAATCCATGGCAAAGTGACCAACTTTGCCACAGCACCCGCAGTCAAATATATTATACTTTCTCCTAGGCACCTGCTTCACTCTTAGAACGGAAGGTTCAGCCAGGACCTCGGACCTGGGGGTGGAGGCAACATGATGACAACAGTCGCATGATTTCTTCACCTCCTGTTTTTCAGTGTAATAGGCTTGGCCTTGGGTGCCTGCTTCCTATTATGGAAGCTAGAGAAGTGGCCATAATCCTCCATCTGAACTTCCTTATAAGGTGCATTGAAGACACTCTCGCCAAAATTGCGGGGGAAGGCCCACCCCTCATACCGGCTCTTGGTCTTTTCAACCGAGGGTCGAAAGAAGTGGCCATAAGTTGACTCAAAGTCCTGTTCATTGCAGGGATAGCCAGGCTTCCTGAATACAACAGGGTTGAGTGGGTCCTTTCCCTTTTTTGTAGTAGAGGCCTTCTTAGCAGCCTTATTTCTCCTCTGCTTTTTGTTTCTCCTGGATGATTTACCAAGCACACCCACATGCCCCAAGCCAGCCCCCTTAGCCTGAGCAGAGAAGGTATCAACCAGTGGAAGAACAGTCTTTGGCATAGAGAAGCTTTGGACAATCTTCTTTTCTGCCGTAAGTTGTTCTTCCAACTTATTGATTTCTTCCTGTTTAAGGTCAAGGAGACTTAGAGACTCTGAGTGCTTAGAGATAAGGTCCTGGTGCTCCTGTCGGAGAGAAATCAAGCTAGTGATCTCTTCCCTTAGGGAGACACCCTCGACCTTAAGGAATTTGACTTCCTTTTTCTGAGCCCTCAATCTCTTGCAGCATTCCTCGAAGGTGTTGAGCAAAAGCTCATACTTTTCGCGGAGCTCAGCATCTCGGGCAGATGGGCTGTCCTCGAGATCATCATCAGGAGACTCATAGTCAGAGTCAGAGAGGGGGGTACAAGCTTTTACCTTCCCAGTGAATGGGGGCATTCTCCTTCTGAGTCAGAGCGACCCACTAGCCCGAAGTAGGCTTCCTCATCATCACTGGAGTCTAAGGAATCAGACTCACTCAGTGTCTTTGACTTTTTGGCAAGGTAGCTCCTCTCCTTCTTCTTATCCAAAGAGGTCTTATGCTCTTCTCCCGTCCCCTTCTCTCTCTTGCCTTGATGGCAGTCGGCCACGACGTGTCCTGGCTTATTGCATCTAAAAAAAATGATGTCAGTATTACGATGTTTGTTCGGTTTTGATTCATACCTGCAGAAGAATAATTCTTCTTCTGAATTCTGGAGGAGAAGCCGTCTTTCTTTCTTTGATTCCTCATCTTGAGGAACTTCTTGAATTCTCGGGTGATGAGGGAGAAATCTTCTTCAGACAACTCTGAGCCAGAGGAGCATGGCTCGGAGTCTTCCTCCTCATCCTTTTTCCCCGCACGGGATGAAGCCGCACCCTTGCCCTTCCTGGAGTGAATGGCTTTTAGGGCCACAGTCTTTTCCTTGGCTACAGCCTTCTCTGCTTCTTCTTCAGCTTTCCTCGTGTTCAACTGGAGCTCATAGGACATGAGCTTCCCAAAGCGTATCTGAGGATCAATTTCAGCTAATCTTCCAAACTCTCGGATGGTGCAGATCTTCGTGTCCCATTCCTTAGTAAGGGACCTAAGAAATTTATCATTAAGTTCACCATTAGTGAACACTCTTCCGTATCCTTTGAGAGCATTGACGATCTTGAGGAAGTTTTTGAAGGTAACTCCGATCTCTTCCTTGGGCCCCGGCCTGAAGGCCTCATATTTCTGATTTAGGAGGGATCTCCGATCATCCCTCACTTCGTCTGTGCCCTCCATCAGGATAATCAGGCTGTGCCAGATATCCTTAGCCGTCCTGTAGTTGCAGAAGTTCTGCATCATGGAGTCATCGACTGCACTGATGAGTATGTTCTGTGCCTTCTTGTCAAGTCCGACCAGCACCATCTCGTCCTTGTCCATTTCAGAAAGCATCTTTGGCACCATTTTGGTAGGATCAATGGTGGAGGCCTTAGTGAGAATATAAGGTCCCTCCTCCATGACCATAAAGAGTCGAGGGTCGACTGCTTCCATGTAAAATCTAATCCTTTCCTTCCAGATAGGAAAGTTTAGCCTGGTGCACACTAAGATCTTGCCTGAGTACTTGAGTCCGTCCATAGTAGATATCTGCCTTCTTCTTGACACTAGTGGCAGGAACTTACTCGAGGTGTTAACCCCTTTGATGAGTAACCTCCCTATGATACCACTTGAAAGTCCACCTAGTGCCAACTACCTTCACCTAAGGGGGGGGAATAGGTGTCTTGCTACGTTTTGCGGAATTAAAATAGTACCTGCACAAATAAACCAAACCACACAGCATAGAAAGACACAAGCAAATTATAGTGGTTCCCCGATTTGGGTACTTCCACTCTCCCCCTTCGACCTATCTCCCAACTAGAGACGACTCGGTCACTTCTCCAACAGGATTGAAATCCAATACTCACACTGACGAAAGGAACCCTTCCGAAGGAGTCACCACTCCTACACCACGGGTTGCACCCAACCCTTACAAATAGGAACCAACGTTCCTTTACAACAAAATTGAAAATGGAATGTAAAAATTACAAACTACTTATGGAGATAAAGGTGTCCCTCTTCTATCGACGACGTGTTCTTGAAGTCGACGAAGAGTCCACAACCCTAGATCTCACTTGGAGAGAATCTCCCCGAGACCGGCACTGGCAAGAAGGGCGGCGGCTTGGCTCTCGGGATCGGCTGCGACAAAGGAGTGTTGCGGCTGTTCTTTGGAGATTCAACCTTCGTAGCAAAGCTAGCAAGGTCTTTCAACGGTCACACTAGGATCGATCGTCTCGATCAATTCGGACAGGAAAGGTTTTCCCAATCTACGAATCAAGAGACAAAGGATCTCTGGTTATACCCGTGAGACGCTGTGCTTGGCTGAGCTTCTGCAGTCGGGAGATCGGGAGGAAACCACGATCAGCCACGGGTATCCTCTGGTATGAGCGGCGATGGCGGTGGAGCAAGATCCACGATCTAGGTCTTGGTGGCGGCTCATATTTATGAATCCGTGTATATCTGTCTCAGCTGTTAAAGAATACTTATGTATTTATACATTAGGTCATCCATAATGACCGTTGTGGGCCCCACCAAAAGGAGGCCCTGAGTCCGATTCGAAATAGCCCTGTTAACTTGGACCGGTCCAGAGAATAGCAGAAATTTGCCCAAGTCAAATTCGGCGAGAATCGTAGGTAATTCTTGACGAATCGGCGAGAATCACCTCTGATTCTCGCCGAATTCCACTTAGCCAAATTCTAGCTACATTGATATAGCAAGCCGGAGAGAATCGGTGGGAATCACAATTGATTCTCGCCGAATCGGCGAGAAGGCAAGGTCATTCTCGACGATTCGGCGAGAATCACTTAGTGATTCTCGCTGATTCTGCCTTAGCAGAAATTCAGGGCGGCGACGAGACAGCCGGCTGGATACGGCGGGAATCAGCCAGTGATTCTCGACGATTCGGCGAGAATCACTAGTGATTCTTGTCGAATCGGCGAGAATCACTTAGTGATTCTCGACAATTTGTACTTAGACGATTTTCGTCTTTCTACCCGTGAGCTGGTCTTTGGCCCATCCTTGCTCCTTGACTGCTCTTGATCTTTCTTAACCCTGTGCTTGAAAGTAAGTACACTCCAATAGAGAGAGTACACGTAAGCCAACACACTAGTCTGCACAACGAGGGATTATGTTGTACATACCCGTGTATATTGACCTACTGCACCCTGACATTGGTGTGTACTTAGCAAGGAATAACTGCAAGCACACCTTGAAAGATTTCATCAAATACATCATCAGTTCACCTTAACTTGTTCAGGGGCTTCTTTAAATCAGGTACATTATGGATACAATACCCAACAATAAGCTGCCACACTAATCCGCTTAGCAACCCTGAATGGCCCCACATATCTCGGGTCCAACTTTCGGTGTTTTCCAAATCTCTTGACCCCAGTCATCGGGAAAACTTTTAAAAACACCTGGTCCCCCACAGCAAATTCCAGATCTGTTCTATGTCGGTTGGCATTCTTTTCATATCTCTCTTGGGCTATTCGAAGCTTTTCCCGAATAAGCTTCACTGAAATTTGCATCTCCTCGAGAGCCTCTGGACCCAGCAACGGTCTTTCGCCAACCTCAGCCCAAAACAAGGGAGTCCTGCAGTGCCTCCCATATAAAGCCTCAAACGGAGCCATTTGCAAGCTTTCCTGATAGCTATTGCTATAAGCAAATTCCATAAGCCGCAAACGCTCGTCCCACGCCCCACCATGCTCCAGAATATAGCATCGAATCATGTCTTCAACAATCTGATTTACTCGCTCTGTTTGGCCGTTGGTCTGTGGGTGGTAAGCAGTGGAATACCTCAAATCTGTCCCCAATCCTTCCTGAAGGCTCTTCCAAAAATAATACATGAACCTGGAGTCTCGATCTGATATGATGCTCATGGGGACGCCATGCAATCTGATAACCTCATCCATATACAGCTCAGCTATCTTTCTCATCGGATAATCAATCTTGAATTGCACGAAGTGGGCACATTTCGTCAGTCTGTCCACGATCACCCATACTGAATCATGCCCCCCTCGGACACCTTGGTAAGCCTATAATGAAATCCATCAAGATGCTTTCCCACTTCCAAGTAGGAATCTCCAAGGGAGTCAGCTTGCCACCTGGTCTGCCATGATCAGCCTTTACTTGCTTGTAAGTGTTGCATTCAGAAACAAATTTGTCTATGTCTCCCTTCATCCTGTACCACCAGGCAATCTGCTTTAAGTCGCGATAAATCTTAGTGGATCCTGGGTGGTAGGCAATGCTAAAACCATGGGCTTCCCTGCACACCAAAGTCCTGATATCGCCAACAGCGGGAATGCAAAATCTGCCTCGATATTTCAAGGTACCAAAATCATCTATAGAAAAATCTGGCAGCTCGACTCTCTCAGCTCGAACATACAACCGCAGAAGTTCAGGATCATCTTTCTGATGCAATCTTGTAAGCGCAATCCATGAAGGCTCTGCCGCTGCCAGGCTACTCTGCCAACCACAGCTACCCACAGAAATGTCCATCAACAGAAACACCTCTACCAATGACTCTGCTGTGAGGCCAAAGATCTTTCCTGATTTCCGACTCAAGGCGTCGTCCACCATATTGGCCTTCCCTGGATGATACTGAATCTCAACATCGTAGTCAGCCACGTACTCTAACCATTGCCGTTGACGCAGGTTCAACTCTTTCTACGTGAAGATATACTTCAAGCTCTTGTGATCAGTAAAAATCCAGCACTGCACACCATATAGCAAATGTCTCCACAACTTCAGAGCATAAATCACAACAGCAAACTCCAGGTCGTGCGTAGGGTAATTCCTCTCCAGAATCTTTAGCTGTCTCGACCCGTACGCAATCACCTTTCTGCCCTGCATCAGCACACACCCCAGCCTGACGTGTGAAGCATCCACATATACTTCATACTCAACACCTTCAGCAGGCAAAGACAGAATAAGGGCTGAACATAGCCTTCTCTTTAGCTCCTCAAAAGCTTCTTCACACTTATCATCCCAAATAAAGGCCACATTCTTTTGCGTCAACTGGGTCAAGGGCACAGACAGGGTGGAGAACGCCTTCACAAATCTTCTGTAATAACCTGCCAAACCCAAGAAGCTTCTGATCTCACGAGGAGTAACAGGTCTCGCCCACTCCATAACAGCAGCGATCTTCTCTGGTTCTACTGAGATCCCCTCCTTGTTCACCACATGGCCTAGGAAAGATACTTGAGGCAGCCAAAACTCACATTTGCTCAGCTTGGCAAAAAGCTTATGATCTCTCAGAGTCGCCAAAACTAGACGCAAATGCCGAACATGCTCTTCTGCACTCCGGGAGTACACCAAAACATCATCAATAAAGACAATCACGAACTTGTCTAAGAACTCCTTGAACACGTGGTTCATCAAATCCATGAAGGCCGAAGGTGCATTAGTCAAACCAAAAGACATGACTAAAAACTCAAAGTGTCCATGACGAGAGCGGAACGCCGTCCGCTGAATATCAGACTCCCGAATCCTAAACTGATGATAGCCCGAACGAAGGTCTATCTTCGAAAATACAGCACTACCACTCAGCTGGTCAAACAAATCATCGATCTGAGGCAATAGGTACTGTTCTTGATTGTAACCTTATTAAGCTCTCTATAGTCGATGCATAGCCACATCGACCCATCCTTCTTCTTTACGAACAGAACATGTGCACCCTAGGGTGACGAACTCGGCCTGATAAAACCTTTTGCCAACATCTCATCTAGCTAGATTCGCAGCTCCTCCAGCTCTCGCGGGGCCATGCGGTACGGTGCCTTAGCTATAGGGCGCGTACACGGCTCCAAATCTATAAAAAACTCAACATCTCTCTCGGGTGGAAGTCCGGGAAGATCAGCAGGAAAAACATCGGGGAACTAACAAGCAACAAGAATCTCTTCCAACTACGGCACACGAACATCTGCCCCTACCAGAGAGACCAAACAAGCAAAATAGCTCAGAACAAGGAAATTACAAGCACGTACCGCAGAAACAATCGGAGGCTCCTGGACAGGGTCGGCAAAAACGCTCCCGGGCTGACCGTCGTCCTTAACTAAATCCAAGCACTTACCCTTACACTGGATAACCGCATCATATTTAGACAACCAATCCATGCCTTGGATGATATCAAAGTCCTCTAGATCAATCACTAACAGATCTGCCCTGGCTAGAAAGTCTCCCAACAAGATTGGGCATCCCTGAATACCCAAGTCTGAAATCACAGTGTCACCCGAAGGAAACTTGATGCTGAAAACTCCACCAACACGATCTAGGCCCAACTAGAATCGCTCCACGAAAGCCCTAGCAACAAAAGAGTGGGTGGCGCTAGAATCCAAAAGAACGCGCGCCCAACGGTTCTTTACCTTAAATCTCCCTATACGGCAACCCACACAACTAAGGGAAAAACAAAAGCTAAACTATACAAGAGGTAAAAAATTCAAGTTAGGAAGAAATCTAAGCTGAAATGACCTGGGTCAAAGTCGCCGCTTCTTCTGTAGAGATAACATTAAGCTTCCCTTTGCCTTTATCCGCACGCGGGGGTGGCGGCAATGCCTGCAAAGGAACCACTGGAAGAACGGGTTGCACCTGAGGGCACTTTGACTTGAGATGGCCCTTCTGCCCACACTAAAAGCACGCTTTATCTTTTACCCAATAACGGGCCACATCATGCCCCTTCCTTCCACACCAGGAACACACTACATCCCCTCTGGGAGCGCCCTGAATAGCATGGACCTGCTCTTTATTCTGTGCTGCCAATCTATGAAGCACTTCTCCAGGGGGTGGCCTTGCCTGCCGCAGAAGCTACACGTCCCCTTGGTATTCTTCCTAGAAACTGCATCAGGTTCCTGGGGGCCTTTCCCCCCAGCAGACTTCCGCTTATCTTGCCTCGCCCGCTTGCCTCTGTTCTTAGCATTCTCAATGGCCTCAACTTTCAAAACAGCTTCCACCACGCCTGTATAGCTTGCAGATCTATAAGCACTTGCTAACTGCTGGACATCACTTCTTAAGCAATAAAGGAAATGCTTCACTCGCTCTGCCTTAGAGCTCACCATACTAGGTGCAAACTGACTCAGTTTGCTGAACTCAATCTCATACTCACTAACTGTGAGCTGCCTCTGCTTCAAATGCAAAAATTCATTCATCAGGCGATCCCACTCGACCGGGGGCAAAAACTTCCTCAGTAGCTTTTCTTTAAAGGTCTCCCAAGAACATCCTTCCTTCAAGCTTTCCTTTTCTCGCAACCACCAAGTCTTTGCTAGATCCTTGAGATGATAAGCAGCGATCATCACCCTCTAATCGTCAGTGACTCCAGAATAAGAGAACATCTCCTCAATTGCTATCAGCCAATCATCCAAAACCATGAGATCCGCTTTTCCATCATAGGTAGGTGGTCCAAGTCGCTGGAATTGAGAAATAAACGTCATCTCCGGTGGCAACACAATAGGAGGTACCAGAGGAGGAGGAACAGCTACACCCCCAATGGGGTCCTGAGCTCTCTAAGCCTGCCCTGCCACTACTGCTACCAACAACTAGATCTGGCTCTGCCTATCAACCATCTGTCTTTCCAAGGCTTCATTACTTAGCCACAAGCTCTCAATCAGGGCCTCGCTCTGGGATCCCGAAGAATCACCCACAGATTGGGGAGTCGATCGCATCGCAGGACGCTTCACCATCCTATAATCGCACCAACCCTAGTTAAAACCCATCTCGACTACTAAAACAAGCCTACCCGGTACAGACCAGCATACTTAAATATGAATTGTAACTGCAAATCTTGCTCTGGGATTTATTTTATAATGATGAAGTCAAGCTTATCCTAAGATGTCTCACAACCATCACACTAACTCATGTGCCTAAATCATGAATGCATGCTTATATATTCGTTTTGACTCAAAACCATGTGTGTACATATGTCATCATGCAAATCTTTAGCCTGGCACGTTGTGCTCATGAAATTTTATTCTATGCATGTCGTGCTATGCATTCTAAAAAGGTCTTAATGCATGTTATGGGCGGCGTACACATTAAAATGTTATGCATCCCATACTACATAACATTCCCATGAAACGAAAAATAAAAACGTGCTAGCTGCATCCATGTGGTGAGGTTATGCATCCCATACTACATAACCCTCACAAGTTGCCTCCTATGGTGGATCCATATACGAACACATATTATGCATCCCATACTACATAATATGCCTCGTATACTTCTTTTTACTTATGAGTGTAGTGTTCGTGCTTCGGCCAAGACGTACTGATGACATATCGATGAGTGTATGCTTATGAAGCTAAACATCTAATGCAATCAAAAGGACAGGTTTCCCGAGCAATTGTAAAGACAACCTCCCTCTGATACCAACTATCACGACCCGCATTTTCCCCGAGGTTAAGAAGTATAAGAGTAAGGGAAAATACGCGTTGTGATGCCACGTCGAGCAGGGGATAACTGTCAACGGTCAGGCGACACACCAAAAAACATAAATCTTAAGTTTTAATTTAATAGAAAACCAGTTTACTAGAAGGCCATTTCCCTCGGCACCGTTGATCAGCTAGTCCACGCTAAGAAAATATATATATGCTACAGCGGAAAAATACTTTGATTCAATTAATTTGACACCCTAAATGAGCATAAGGGTCCACCCGAGACCACTTAGAGAATGCACAACACCTAAGGTGAGTAATATATATATATATATATTAAAAGATGTTTTACGCGCTAAGAAAATAGTATTTTTAATTGGAAAACATGTTATGCATGAGTACATATAGTAGTTTAGGGTTTTAAAATACCTAACATGCAACATAGCATAAATCCTTCCTAGAAGAAAGAAAATAATCCCAAGAGGGCAAAATAAAGTAGTCTAAATTCATACTTAACAAAATAAGTAAGCCACCTGTGGGCGTCGACAACCCGACACGAACCCACCGGTTAGTGTGCATGTCCATACAGAGAAGAAGGATGACTACCTCACAAGGAACTGATCTGCAACTCCGCTACCCTGGAGGCTATGAGCAAAAACACAACAAATGGAATCAGCCGCTCAATCGGCTACAACCTGGACCTTAGGCATTTAAGAAAAGAATTGCCTCAGCAAAGAAAATAAACCAAAGAAAGGAGTGCCAGAACACTAAAGAAAAAAAGAAGGGTTTTCCAACCCGGCGACAAGGCACTAATCAACAGAAGCAGGAAAAAAGAATTATTGCAAAAAGGGCAATAAAGGAAAATCACACCATGTGTGAGCACAAAAAAACTACTTGCTCTGGAGAGAATTCACCTGCAATAAATAGGCATCCGAATAAAAGCAGGGAGAAAACAATAGGAAACTAACAGTCCTAAGCTTGTGGGCAAATGACTGGGGTGTCTAAACAAGGGGCTGAAAGGTGGGGCCACACTGCCCAACACCAACAACCAGACCCCAAAAAAATGATCAAGGGTGAAACACAGCCGGTGGCAGCTACAGGGTCCACACACCCAACAAGTTGGCCACACTGTCTAAACTTAGTAGTGGATACAGCTCAGCACACACAATTCACCCCTTAGAGCCCAAAAATACACACCCCCTCCAGTCGGAGCCCACGGGTCGGCATGCAAAAACTAGCCGAACACTCCCAAAATCCCCCCCTTAGAAAGGTAGAACTTTCCTAACAACCCTAATGAAGCTCACATCCCAAGGCTACACCAGTAGCCTAAAAACAACTATGGCGTTGAGTGAGGTATGGGTACCTCACTTGATGCCAAAACGATCATAGCGTTAAGTGAGGTACACTCACTCAACGCCATCGGGCTGAAATTATGGCGTTGAGTGAAGCTTCTTCACTCAACGCCATCTGGGTAAGCTATGGCGTTGAGTGATGTCTCTTCTCTCAACGCCATCTGGCTAAGTTATGGCGTTGAGTGAATTCTCTTCACTCAACACCATCTAGCTAAAACGATAGCGTTGAGTGAAGCCTCTTCACTCAACGCCAAACAGCCTATGGCATTGAGTGAAGCCGCATCACTCAACGCCATCAGACTGACAGCGAGAAAAAGGACTTGGCGTTGAGTGAAGCCTGCTCACTCAACTCCAAACCTACCATGGCGTTGAGTGAAGCATCTTCACTCAATGCCAATGGACTTAACCTCCAAAACAAGTAATGGCGTTGAGTGAGCTCACCTCACTCAATGCCAGACCTGCTTTGGCGTTGAGTGAGGTTGAATCACTCAACGCCTCAGTACTTAACCGTAGAAAAGCAACTGGCGTTGAGTGAAGTACCTTCACTCAATGCCTGGGTCCTTAGCCGTAACCCAAAACCTTGCGTTGAGTGAATAGCCTTCACGCAACGCTTGGGTACTTAGAATTTTCTAAAACCCACTCTCCTCTCTTCTCAAATCCAGCAAGCAGAGCCTTGGAAAATTAATTCCAAGGCTCATGCTGCTCTTCCTTACCCGACATAGCAGTCCTAACCTTAGACTTAAGACACTATTAACCCTAGGCTAAAACTCAAACAAGCTGCTCATTAAGCTACAAACCGGGATACTTGAAAGGAAGGACAGAGGAACCCAAAACAAAATAGCCCAAAGTGGCCGATTCAGCTATTTGCACAGGAAATAAAATGAAATAAAGGAGTTGAGCAAGCTTTACAAATACAAAGGGGTCAAGGGCAAGGGAGCCACTTGCCTCAACCAAGGGCTAGCTGCATCTTCACCTAACGGGTTGGCACTGACTGTAAGGCTACCTAGGAAAAAGAGATCTTGAGCTTAGAGAAGAGGAAGAAGACCAAACCCTAGCTCCTACAGGCAGCCCGATAAGCCCAAAAAAAATACTTACCTAGGAGAATAACTCTCGGCAGGAGCAACTCAAAGCTGGAAATCCCCGGCAAAGCGAGCTCTAGATTGGCTGGAATCCACCAGACCAAGAATCAGCTTCTCCGTCCGCCTCTTCCTTCTACTGGAAGCTTTTGCTCGGGATTGGGGAAGGAGATAAAGAGAAAGCTTAGGATATACCCCCACTAGCTAATATTATATTATTACTTAGCCCCACTAAGCTATTAGAATAATAATACTTAGCCACCACTAATGCTAAGAAAATAATATCTTAATACCACATAACCGGCCACTAAGCTAAAGCTTATCACAAAAGCTATCCTGAGCTCCCTAGTTCTACTACACTCAGCCAACACTCACACAAGCACTAACTAAAATATATATAACAATATATCTAGCAGCCACGATAGCTTGACTCGTGCTTATCCTCACAGCCACCAAGCTCTCCCGAGCACCACCCAGCCAGCACACTAGAAGCAAACATATGTATATAATATATATATATATATATATATATATATATGTTCACAGCCACTTGCTAAAGAAGAGCAAGGCTGGGCAGCCAACCCGAGCCTCTGCTGCTACTACCTACCATATATATTTATGTATATATATACATATATATATATAAACAGAATAAAATATATAAACATATATATACAATATGCAACACCTAATGTATATATATATGTATACATGCATATATATGCATATATATACACACACACTAACACATGGAATATATACATACATATACCTAAATAAATATTCACCACACAAAAACAAAGGCTAAACCTACTTAGCCTGAAACAAGCATCGGCCTTACCTAGCTCGATCACACCAGGCCACACACAACAAATGAGCGGCAACTACCGGCTAACAAAACGCACGTCGAAACGACGTGAAAAACAAACGATTCTCAGATTTCGACAAAACTCGCCCCGTAGCTAAACATCACAGCTACAACACAACGACCAAGTCGAAAACAACATCCGACGATCAAAACTTGGGCTAACATTGCCCGAAGCCAAAATACAAGCATTCCCTGAGAGGCCCAATCGAGTCACCAAAACAAACTCCGGCTTGCTAGGGAATCTTGCAAACAGGCTCCTAATGGATCACTAGAGGAACCTAAATAGCTATGACCACGCTTTAATAAAGGCAAAAGCCGATAACGCGACAACGAAATGCCAAGCAATGGTCAAACAAAACACAGAAAAAAAAACCGGGGGCATTACATTTCTTTAGCACATAATAACTCTATCTACAGAAAAAAAAAGCAACACAGCAAACACCAGATCTATAGTGGTTCCCCAAGATATGGGTACATCAACTTTCCCCCTTCGCCTATCCAACAGATAACTGGATTCATCCTAACTTCCTTCCATTGGCTCAGATCCACAGATCTTAAAATCTCAGAACCACAGATGGTTCCTACACCTCAAACTTAATGCAAGTCCTACCTCAAATTCTTCTCCAGAATACTCTCTAAGGCCACAGCCCTACCTCAGCCTTTATAATTAGGCTTACAACTCAGACTTACCACAAGTCCTACCTCAGGCACACAGCCCTACCTCAGCCTTTATAATTTTAGGCTTATAATCTCAGATCTAACAATAGATCCTACAAGAGTTTTTGAGTAATAAGTTTCAGAAAACATCACCAGCTAGATTCCACTATTGATGTTTTTTTCTTAATCAGTTCTTGTATAAACTGATTCTTCATATCCAACCTAACTTAGCTTTTCAAAGCTTCTTGATTAGGACAAATAAGGTGGATCTACTATCCAAGTTGAAGTTGATCTTCAGTCAGCTTCTTCCTTAGATTAAGATTGAACTCTGAATCTTTCTTGCAGACAGGCCTTGATCTGTCAGAATTCTTCTTTATGATCCAGAGATCTTTCTTCACGTTGATTTGTTTCTGTGTGTTCAATTATCTTTGTCGTTTCCGATCTATCTCTTATATAGAGCTTACATCAAGGTTACCGGCTGATCCGGTTCATAAAAGACTTCATACACTTCTGATAGTGATGTAGG
This sequence comes from Platanthera zijinensis, assembly GCA_039513925.1. Taxonomy (NCBI): domain Eukaryota; kingdom Viridiplantae; phylum Streptophyta; class Magnoliopsida; order Asparagales; family Orchidaceae; genus Platanthera; species Platanthera zijinensis. The sequence continues at coordinate 119,575,083 of CM077090.1, forward strand.
ACCGGTTAGTTATGACAGCTATCAAGTCACCAGTCACATCACTAGGTTCTTCAATGTCTGTCCAACTCAGCATACAACACTCAGCAGACTGCTTTACATGTGTCGACACATATAGGCTTAGTGTCAACACAAGTCTTCAAGGTGTCGACACAAATACTCCAAGTGTTGACACAGTCATACTTCTACTTCTCGACACTGCTTTTTGTTGTATGTGTCGACACAAGTCCTGTGTATCGACACTATAGCTTCTTGTCTCGACATTTCTATTGTAGACAAATGGCGTATAGTGTTTTTCAAATGTCGTTGAGTGTGTATCGACACAAGTCCTGGGTGTCGACGCAATGAATTCTGAACTCGACACAGCCTTTTGAGAGTTGGTGTGTCGATAAAAGTCCCGTGTGTCGAAACAATTGCTTCGGGTGTCAACAGAGCTTCTGAGTGTCGACTTATCTTGTGATTTAAGTGTTGACACAATACTGTTTTAAGTTGTCGACACAATTGCTTCTTTAGGTGTTGACATAGCTTTGAGTGTCGACACGGCTTTTTTATAAGTGTCGACACATTTTGCCAGTGTGTCGACACAGCTTTACTGAGTGTCGACATTATTTGTCTGTGTGTCGACAAAGCTTGCCTGAGTGTCGACACAATTTGCCTGAGTGTCGACACAGCTTGCCTGAGTGTCGACACAGCTTGCCTGAGTGTCGACACAAGTTCCCTGAGTGTCGACACAAGTTCCATGAGTGTCAACACAGTTTCTTCACAAGTGTCGACACTTGAACTTAGAAAATTTTCCTTCAAATTTTTAAACCTGCACAATGAAACTCAAACTTCTATCAAATACACATTGATGCATATCATTGACTAAGTTGTGGCTTCTCCAAATCTAGTACACATTTTCCAATGTACCCAACAATCTCCCCCTATTTGGAGAAGTCATAACCCTTAGTCAAAGATATACATCTCTTAAGATAAAATAAAATTGTAATAGAAGAAAAAACATTTCAGAGCAGGATATTTCATAATCAATGTAAACAACAAACACTTAATGTTGAAACAGATTTCATTGATCAGAAAAACTTTGGTTTACATGATTTACTTATAGAACAAAAGAAATAAATGAATACATTATTCTAATACATAAACCTAGCAATCCTATTATTGACTAGGCTCCTTAATAACTATCCCTTTGCCAGGCTTTACTATAGCATGCACAGAAGGTTCAACATCTTCAGCTAGCTTTTTCCCTTTGAAAGCTTTCTTCTTCAATTCTTCAGCCTTGATCTTTTGTCTTTCAAAATAGTGAATAGGTTTAGGGAAGTACTTGCTTGGCTCTTGAGCATTTGTAGGTAGCTTCCTAGCCTTAGCACTTCTCCTATGTTGTAGAATTGCTTCTTGTCCAGCTTGATACTTATTCCATTCTTGCTTAGAATACCACTTACCCCTGTCATGGGTTTTATCCTTAATAGCTTTCCAGGCAGTAAGTATGATATTTCTAGAAGTTGGGCTTAACTGTTCAAAATCTGGCTTCAGCTCAGCCTACTCTCTGAATCTCTTCTTTGAAAGTTGAGCTTCTTTCTGAGCTTCCAATGTAGCTTCTGACATTTCAACCTTTTCTAGAATTACATTTTTTGTCCCTGATGGAGGACTATACATTTTCTGCACTTCTTCTTGAATCATCTCAAAATCAGCTAGGGGTAGATCACCTGAGCAACTTCAAGATGATCACCTTCAAAATAATCAGGTTGAGTCCCAGACTCAGCTACATTAGCAGAATCATACAGAGGAGGATATCCAAGAGTGGCTCTGATGATATTAGTAGTCCATTTAGCATAGTCAGAGCCGGCTTTGACTAGTAATCTCTCCCCCTTTATGACTTCTCTTGCAATATGATCTCTTAAATCTTCCTTCTGGAATCTGACTTGATCAACTAGATATTCAGTTCCCTCTTTAAAATAAGCTCTGAATTTTGTCAGGAAGGTTTTTATTTTCTCCTGAGATTCTTGGAATATGGCTTTGACAGTAGATATATCATCCTGGATTTGCTTTGAGATTTCATCCTTTAGAGTAGTGCTAGAGTCAGTGAGCTGTTTCAATATTGTATGATGTGAATCCTTGAGATTTTCATTCATTCTAATCTGATTCTCTAGTATATATCCCTGCTTCACTTAAATCACATCCACTTTAGCTTGGATATTTTTCTGTTGCTCAGCCAGAAACACCATAACATTACCTCTTTTATAGAAGCAATCTGTCATCTCCTTCTTATTTTGATTTACTTCAAATCTTATGGATTTGATGTCCTGGGCTAATTGAAACTGTAACTCCTTATGAGTTTCATCTACATATTTTTCTATAGTCTGTCTTTGATTATCTAATTTTATCTGCATCTGGACCAGTAAAGAACTGAAGTCCATAGTTCATGTAGATGGTGTTGTTCCCATTTGCAAAGCTTTCTTATATCCGGAACTTTTCTTCTTTATCATAGACAGCTTTCTTTTCTTAGCCAATATGGCTTCTTCATCTTCAGAAGATTCAGATGTGCTTTGAATTTCAACAGTTTCCTTCTCAGCTGGGGTATCCTTGGATAACTCCCCCTCAGTCCTTGGAATTTCCTTTTATTTTTCAATTTCCTCCCCCTCAGTCTTATCATTAAGAGGATCAGGAAACAATTCTTCCATAGTAAATTCCTGTTGTATCTATTTAGAGGGAATAAGATTAGTTTTTTTTTTTAAAACAACTACTTAATAGACTAATCCCACTTGAAAGACCACTTTTATTGTGTAAACAAAATTTTCCCTTTGAACAATTTTTGAGGAGAATACTATAATTCATCACTAGTGTGTTGAGAAGAAACTTACTGGCACATGTTGAGTATCATTTCTATTAGTTACTTCAGCTGCAGAGTTGATTTCAGATACAACATCCATTATTGTGTCTGCAACTAAGTCACTATCCAAGACAACATCATTAATGCCTCCTCCTTGGGCAGGCAACTAAGTTTCTTTTACTTGATTTTATCCCCCTGGAGTAGATTCAATTTATTGCTCCTGGGGCTCACTGTCCTTTACTTGAGCTTGATCATCTTGTTGTTGCTGGTCTTCATCAGAACTAAAGACTACTGCCTCCTCAGAATCACTGGAGGAGTTAGCCTGTACCACCACTTCCTTCTTCTTCTTGCCTTTCTTAGTGTGCTCCTTAGGAGTAGGGACTTCTTTGGTCAGAACTCTATCCCACCTAGACAGAATCCTTACATCCATTCTTCTCACGTGATTTATCTTGGAACCATTGGCATGTTTCAAAACATCAGGAATTACTGATATTAAGAAAATACTGAGGATCCTTCCCAGATTAGGTTTTTTATTCCTTCTTGAATTTTATCAAACACTACTGCTTCCCAATCAGTGTTAATTTTAATTATAAGCCTTACCATTAGATTGAACATGTGGGAAGATATCTTATCATGTCCACCAGTCTTGCAGATGATCACCTTGCCTATTTTATTTAAAATGAAAATTTTGAAACTCTTCGTTTTGCTTTAGTGTGATTTTAAGCCTCCCTGTTTTTCTTTGAATTCCACTCCTAATCATAATCCTAAACAAAATGTTTTGGTCATATTAAGTCCTTTTGATTCATGCTTTTGAATTTTATTTAATAACTAAGAAAAGAAGAAAAGTAAATCAGTATTAGTTTTGGATTTAAACTTAGATTTTTGTTATTTAATTGATATAATTATAATGCGTTGCTTGGATCTAGTAACAACTCAATGCGTTTTTTTTTCATTTTTGTTGCTTTGCTTAAATTTATTTAAAGAAATTCGTCAAAATTTTGGATGATTTATTTTCGTTAAGTAAAGTTTATAAAAGTTAAACCATACCTAAATAATTATTTTAGATTTACATTTCACCTTCTCCCTACTTAGAATTTCGTATAGTACTTGTGTTTGCATAATTAGAATCTTTTTGATTAGTCACCTTTTTATGATTATCTTGTTTTTATATCTTTGCTTGGGGACAAGCAAAGCTTAAGTTTGGGGGAATTTGATAGTACGTTTTGTAGTCTAAACAATTAGGGTGTATTTCCTTGTTTTTATCACGCTTATCGTGTCTTGTTAGCATATTTTTATCTTTGTTTTGTAATTATTATTGCCACTAACATTTTCCTTTCTTTTTTCAGGTTTCCTGAAATTTGGCAAAAAATGACCTGACACGCCCCCCTATCACGCCTTCTCTGGGAATGTCAGAGGGCGTGTTACCCGATCCCAAGAAATTCAGCCACCAGTGAAAAGTCCAGAGTTAATCCTGAGTAGGAAATGACCTTGAACACAGCCGTGTCTCTGGCCGTGTCAAGCTGTCCGCATCACTAGAGCCCAAATAAAAGAAAATGATTGTCACACCACCTGACATGCCCTCCCCGGGCGTGTCCCAGGGAGTGACATGGGGCGTGTCTCCCTCTGCCCGAAGCCTGCAGCCGCTTTAAATGCTTTATCAACTCAGCACGGTAATCATACCTATCACGCCCCCCCCCCCACGTCACGGGCATGGCCCAGGGCGTATTTGCCCTCTTGTCCAAGACTGACAGATTTCCGACCAATGATTTCGATGCAACGTGCGTGTAACGCCCACCTATACGACCGTGACCCAGGGTGTGTCAGCCATCATATAGAAGTAATTATCCTTCTGCCAGAATCCAGAGCCCGAGTTCAATGCCCTTACCTATCACGCCCCCTGACATGCCCTCCCCGGGCGTGTCACAGGGCGTGACCAACCCGTGGAATTTTTCTAGAAATTCAGACCTTCCCCGTCATTCCAAGTCAATTTTGGGCTGAGAGGGGAAGGTGCTACCCCTTTGTTTCTTGTTCTTTTTAGTGTTCTTCCCTCTCTCTCTCTCTTCCTCATTTTATGTTTTTCCTTAACCCTATCTTAGTGCTTTTGTTGTATTAGCTTTTTGTGTAATTTTTGTGCTTCCTCTAGTTGATAATTGTAGGGCTAGAATAGGATTTTCATTTCATTGCAATTGTAATTTTCATTTCCAAGTTGTAAGCTTCCTTTTTCATTAATATAAAAGTGTTGTTTTCTCTCCTTTATTACCTTTTGATCTTTATACTTTACTACTCATCCCCCCTCCTCCACTACACCATGATTTACTAATCCTTCTTGTACTCGATCTTGATGATCCATCATTAAGTTATGATGCTTTGAATTTACCTTTTCTTTCTAGGGTTTAGGCCTTCTAATTACACTTGATTTTTATTGATTGGATTTATATTATCGATATATAATTTCCATTTCTTCTTTCATTCTTGGCTAGCCGAGAGGCTGATAGTCTGAAGTGAGCATTCAAGACTAAAGAGAGTTGCATGAACACCTCGAGAGAGGTAGACATCCAAATCTCCCGGATTGTAGTAAAATCAAATAGTGGGGTTCACCGCGTAAAGCGAGCTTTAGGACTCCGATTTAGACGAGAGTCGGTCGGACTTTCCTAAACTAAGTTTGGCATGACTTCGAGAGAAGTGTGTTCAAGCTTTAGGTAACTCCACGGTCAAGGACCTTTACCCTATTAAGTTTAGGTTCATTTATCATTTTTTTAATCGGCTCTTGCCGAGGTGATTCTTGATCGAGTGCATTTACATTTCATCATTCCAACCCTTTATTGTAATCATTTATTTTATGCTCTCTCTACTTAGATTCATTTAGTTCTCCTTTAGTGCAATATTTTCTTTCTTTAGTGCGTTTAGTTTTCTCTTTATCCCTAAAGATTTTCCGGTGATAAAATAATAGTCTTCGTGTGAGTAAGTGTACTCAACAGTTCTCGGATTTAAATATGACACTTATGTCCCCTAGCTATAGTTCTATAGGTATACTTGCCTAATGAGATTGCTTGTTCGGCGATCTTTTCTTAAGAGGAAAGCATTCACCATAACTCGCGAACAACTGCTAATATCTACAAAAGAGAAATCAAAAGCAAGTGAATTTAAAATATAATCTGAATACTTGAAGTGAACCCGTGAACACCTACTAATCTAAGAAAAATAGATGTCAAAAGCAAGTAATTATATATTATAACACGAGTACCTGATGTGAACTCGCGAAAACCTTCTAATTTCTCTAAAAGAGAAGTTGAAAATAAGTAAATTTAAAATATAATGCGAGTACTTATAGTAAACTCGCGAACACTTGCTAATCTCTAGAAAAGAGAAGTCTAAAGCAGGTAAATTTAATATATAATGCAATTACCTGTAGTGAACTCTTGAATACATACAAATCTCTCCAAAAGAGAAGTCAAAAGCAGGTAAATTTAAAATATAATGGGAGTACTTAAAGTGAACTCGCGAATACCTGCTAATATCTGCAAATGAGAAGTAAAAAGCAAGTAAATTTAAAATATATTACAAGTACCTGAAGTGAACTCATGAATACCTGTAAATCTCTACAAAGAAGAAGTTAAAAGCAAGTAAATTTAAAATTTTACAAGAGTACCTGAAGTGAACTCGCGAATACCTACTAATCTCTCCAAAATAGAGGTCAAAAGTAGTTAAATTTAAAATATAATGCGATTACTTAAAGTGAACTTGCGAACACCTGCTAATCTCTCTAAAGGAGAAAACAAAAGCAAGTAAATTTAAAATTAAATGTGAGTACCTCAATTGAACTCGTGAACACCTGCTAATCTCTACAAAAGGGAGATCAAAAGAAGGTAAATTTAAAATATAATGTGAGTACCTGAAGTGAACTCGCGAACACCTTCTAATACCTATAATGGAGAATTCAAAAGTATGTAAATTTCAAATATAACGGGAATACGTGAAGTGAATTCGCAAACACCTACTAAAATGAAAGACTTAATTCAAGAGCCTAAACACCTAGGGGGTGAATAGGTTCTAATTTTTTCCTTTAATATTTCAGGCATTTAAACAGATCTTGCTTGGCACAAACAAAATAAAACACAGCACAGAACATACACAGCATAGAGAAAAATAGATTTATAGTGGTTCCCCAAGATATGGGTACATCCACTTTCCCCCTTCGCTTATCCAATAGAGTACTGGATTCAGCCTAACTTCTTTCCTCTTTCTCAGATCCAAAGATCCTACAACTCAGAACCAAAATTGTTCCTATACCTCAGACTTTTGCAAGTCCTACCTCAGATCCTTCTCAGAATCCTACCTTAGGCCTCAGCCCTACCTCAACCCTTATCTCTAGGCTTCAACTCAGACTTCACAAGTCCTACCACTCTGGCTCACAGCCCTACCTCAGTCTTCACACTTATAGGCTTACAGCTCAGATCTACAACAGATCCTACAAGAAATTGTGTAATAAAAGAGATGCAAAAGATATCACCAGATAGATTCCTCTATTGATGTTCTTCTAGATCAGTTCTTGATCTTCAGTTCCAACCAGATTTAGCTATTTCAAAGCTTCTTGATAGAACAAAATAAGGTTGGACTGTTCTTGATTTAGAAGTTGATCCACTATCAGCTCCTTCCTTGAATTCAGAATGAGATCTGAATCTTCTCTGTAGACTGTTCAGGATCTGCCTTCTTTAAGGGTTTCCCCTTTTCTTGTTATGAATTTTCTCTCTCTTAGTTGATGGCTTTTCTGGCCTTCACTATATTTTTTTGGTTGTGAGAGATCAGTCCTTTATATAGATTTTCTTCATTGTTATCGGCTGATTCGGTTTGTAACAACCTTCTGTCAGTTTTGGCAAAGGTGTCAGAACAGTTGGTTATGATAGTTGTCGGTCCTCAAGTAATGACAGTTGATTCCATAAAGATTCTATAACTCAGCATAATCCACTCAGCAATCTGCTTCACATGTGTCGACACAAGTAGACAAAGTGTTGACACAAGTCGTGATGATGTCGACACAATACTCCAAGTGTCGACATAGTCATTCTTCAGCTCCTCGAAACATCTTCTATTTATATGTGTCGACACAAGTCCAGTGTGTCAACACAACTGCTCCTGGTCTTGACATAACTGCTGCAGACAGATGGTGTTGAGTGTATATCTAGCTGTCGACACAAGCCTTTAGACCTAGTATAACTATTATTATAAAATGGCGTTGAATATGTGTCTAGATGTTGTTGTAAGACGGCGTTGAGTGTGTCTAGATTCTACACACACCTTCTTCAGGTGTCGACAGAATTCCTGAGTGTCGACACATGCCTTTCTTCTTGTGTCGGCATAACTCCTGGGTGTCGACACAGCCTCTACTTTAGGTGTCGACACAATTCCTGCCTTATGTGTCGACACAATTCTGGGTTTCGACACAACCTCTGGTTTAGGTATCGACACAATTCCTGCCTTAGGTGTCTACACAATTTTGGGTGTCGACACAACTACTTCTTTAGGTGTCGACACAATGCCTGGGTGTCGACACAGCTTTGGTTCTTGTGTCGACACTTGTAATTAGAATATTTTTCTTCCACTTTTTAAACCTGCACAAGGAAACTTAAACATACATCAAATACATATTGATGTTTATCATTGACTAGGATGAATCTTCTCCAAATATGGTACATAATTCTAGTGTACCCAACAATCTCCCCCTATTTGGAGAAGTCATAACTCTTAGTAAAAGATATACACCAGTCAAGATAAAACACATAAGACAAATGTACATTCATTCCAGTGCAAGTAAACATTCAAACAATGTAGACAATCTAAAATAAACAGTAAAATTGATTTTATTAAGCAGAAAATATTTGTTTTATATGTTTTCTCTTAGAGAAAAAAATCAAAAAGTTACATTGTATCTTATCATAAGCCTATCTATCCTAAGATTTGCTAGGCTCCCTTATTACAATGCCTTGACCAGACTTTATCTTTGCCTTCACAGCTGGTTCTGTATCTTCAGCAGGCTTCTTTCCTTTAAGATCCTTTTTCTTTAGTTCTTCAGCTTTTACTTTTTGCCTTTCAAAGTAGTGAAAGGGCTTATGAAAGTACTTGCTTGGCTCTATAGCATTTGCAGGTAGCTTCCCAGCTTTTGCACTCCTCCTGTGCTGAAGAATGGCTTCCTGTCTAGCTTGATATTTATTCCACTCCTACTCGGAATACCACTTACCCCTATCATGGGTGTTGTCCTTAATAGCCTTCCATGCAGTCAGAATGATGTTTCTTGATGTAGGGTTCCATTGCTCAAAGTCTGGCTTTAACTCAGCCTGTTCTCTGAATCTCTTTTTAGATAGCAATTCTTCCCTTTGAGCTTCTTTGGCAGCCTCTGACATTTCAACTTTCTCAATAACAACCTTCTGTGCCTCTTGTGGATGGTTGTACATTTTTTGCACTTGTTCATGAAACATCTCAAAATTAGTAGGAGGATATATAACCTGAGAAACTTCTGGCTGATCTCCCTTTATATATTCAGGTTGTATCCAAGATTCAGCCACATTATCATCATCACATAAGGGAGGGAATCCAAGAGTAGCTCTGATGGTATTAACAACCCATTTGGCATGGTCAGAACTAGCTTGGACTAACACCCTCTCCCCCTTTATGACTTCTCTTTCAATATGATCTCTAAGATCATTCTTGTGGAATCTGACATGACCTTCCAGATGATCAATCCCTTCTCTGTAGTAGACTCCAAATTTATGAATTTGAGTGGTAATTACTGTTTGGTCAGCCTCTATTGCCTTTTTGATAGTAGCTAGATCAGTCTGAATTAGTTTTGTAACTTCTATTTTAACAACAACAGATAGTGCTGCAATCTTTGTGAGAATTTCATTATGAGAATCCGTGAGATTCTCATAAGTTCTAAATTGATTTTCTAAGATATAGGCCTGTTTCTCTGCCATATCAGCTGCTTTAGTTTTCAGTTCCTGCTGCTGAGTGGCCAGATACAAAACTGCATGGCCTCCTTTCTCAAAGCAGTCTGTCATTTCTTTCTTGTGCAAACTTACTTTAAATCTGATTGACTTGATGTCCTGAGCTAGCTGTAATTGTAGCTCTTTATGAATTTCATCCACATACTTATCTAGAGACTTCCTTTGCTCATCCAACATAACTTGTAAGTGGACTAGTAGAGAACTGAACTCCATACTTGGAACTGGAGGTGGTGTGGCTGTTTGCAAAGCCCTCTTATAACCAGAACTTCTTTTCTTCATTACAGCAAGTTTCATTTTCTTAGCCAAGTTTGCCTCTTCATCATCAGAAGATGAAATTTCTATGTCAACAGTCTCTTTGTTTACAGTATTCTTCAGCAATTCCTCCCCCTCAGTCTCTGGTAGTTCTTTCTCGTGTGGTTGTTTCTCCCCCTCAGTCCTTACTGTTGGTGAGTCAGGGAACAACTCCTCCAAGGTTACCTCCTGCAATATTTGAACAGGAGGAATAAGATTAGTTGGTAAAATACATGGTTCTCCCTATACTTCCATGTCCTTGTCCAGTGACCTTTCTAGGAAGAAGAAACTTACTTGCCCAATCTGAGCAGTATCCTTCATATGCACCTCAGGTGCCTCGTCCTATACATGCAGTAGTGCTTCCTTATTTATATCAAAGACTATATCCATCACAGTATCAACTGCTAATTCACTGTCTAGTGTAGCAGCACCATTTACTCCCCCTTAACCAGGCAGATCAGTAAGTATAGTGTCTTGTACTGCTGGTGCAGGGTCTTCTCCCCTGGAGTAGAGATTCTTTGTTGCTCTGGGAGCATACTACTATCCACTTGTCAGTGTGCATCTTGCTGTTGTTGCCTGTCTTCATCAGAACTGAAGACCACTTCTTCTTCTGAATCACTAGAGGATTCTTCCTGTGGAACAACTTTCTTCTTATTCTATATTATTTTGGTCTGTTTTTGAGGAGTAGCAACCTCCTTAGTCAACACCCTATCCCATCTTGACAGAATCCTAGTGTCCATTTTTTTCATATGATTTATTTTTGTACTAGGAAGGTGGCTCATTACTTCTAGTATTACAGATGATGGGCATAGACTCAAATTTCTCCCCAGGTTAGGTTTCTTGATACCTTCACGTAACTTATTAAATACTATGGTTGTCAAATCAGTCTTAAGCTTGAAAATGATCCTGGTCATCAGGTGGAACATGATGGCTGAGATTCTGTCATGTCCACCTGTTTTGCACAGTATGACCTTCCCTACAATCTAAGAAAGGTACTTCCCTTGTGAATTCATCCCTTTTCGATTGATATATGATCATATCTTATTATTTGGGTTTAACCCACACCATTTTAAGGCCTCCTCGATCATAGATGGTTGTACGTCATCTTCTTCCTTAACCTTTGGGAGTTGGAGTGCTTTTCAGATTGTTTTTAGGTTAATTTTCACTCGGGTATCTTGAACAGTAGCTTTCATCTTCTTCCCGTCTGTGTCTGAAATGTAGAAGAATAAAATTTTAGATCTTCTGTTGGTTCAGAGACCAAGAATTCCAAATCGATGTCTGAAATTAGGGCAATTACTCCTTGAATCTCCGATGATGCTATCGTCAACCCTGTTGGGTACATTGGAAAATATGTACTAGATTTGGAGAAGCCACAACTTAGTCAATGATATTCATCAATGTGTATTTGATAGAAGTTTGAGTTTCATTGTGCAGGTTTAAAAATTTGAATGAAAATTTTCTAAGTACAAGTGTCGACACTTGTGAAGAAACTGTGTCGACACTCAGGGAACTTGTGTTGACACTCAAGGAACTTATGTCGACACTCAGGCAAGCTGTGTCGACACTCGGGCAAGCTGCGTTGACACTCAGGCAAATTGTGTCGACACTCAGGCAAGCTGTGTCGACACACAGACAAACTATGTCGACACTCAGGAAAGCTGTGTCGACATACTGGCAAAATATGTCGACACTTATAAAGAAGCTGTGTCGACACTCAAAGCTATGTCGACACCTAAAGAAGCAATTATGTCGACAACTTAAAACAGAATTGTGTCAACACTTAAATCAGAAGATAAGCCGACACTCAGAAGCTATGTCGACACCTGAAGCAATTGTGTCGACACACGGACTTGTGTCGACACACCAACTCTTAAAGGCTGTGTCGAGTTCAGAAGTCATTGTGTCGACACACAGGACTTGTGTCGACACACACTCAATGACATTTGACAAACACACAATGCCATTTGTCAGCAACAGAAATGTCGAGACAAGAAGCTGCTATATCGACACACAGGACTTGTGTCGACACATACAACAAAAAGCAGTGTAGAGAAGTAGAAGTATGACTGTGTCGACACTTGGAGTATTTTTGTAGACACCTTGAAGACATGTGTCGACACTTAGCCTATATGTGTCGACACATGTAAAGCAGTCTGCTGAGTAATGTATGCTGAGTTGGACAGACATTGAAGAACCTGGTGATGTGACTGGTGACTTGACAGCTATCATAACTAACCGGTCTGACATCACTATCAGAACTGTCAGAAGTCTGTTATGAACCGGATCAGCCGGTAACCTTGATGCAAGCTCTATATAAGAGACAGATCGGAAATGACAAAGATAACCTAACACACAAAAACACATCAACGTGAAGAAAGATCTCTGGATCATAAAGAAGAATTATGACAGATCAAGGCCTATCTGCAAGAAAGATTCAGAGTTCAATCTAAATCTAAGGAAGAAGCTGACTGAAGATCAACTTCAACTTGGAGAGTAGATCCACCTTATTATTCTTAATCAAGAAGATTTGAAAAGCTAAGTTAGGTTGGATCAGAAGAGTCAGTTTATACAAGAACTGATCAAGAAAACAACATCAATAGAGGAATCTAGCTGGTGAAGTTTTCTGAAACTTATTACTCACAAACTCTTGTAAGATCTATTGTTAGATCTGAGATTGTAAACCTAAAATTATAAAGGCTGAGGTAGGGCTGTGTGCCTGAGGTAGGGCTGTGTGCCTGAGGTAGGACTTGTGGTAAGTCTGATTTGTAAGCCTAATTATAAAGACTGAGGTAGGGATGTGTCCTGAGGTAGGATTCTGGAGAAGAATCTGAGGTAAGACTTGTATTAAGTCTGAGGTGTAGGAACCATCTGTGGTTCTGAGATTGTAAGATCTGTGGATCTGAGCCAGTGGAAGGAAGTTAGGCTGAATCAAGTTATCTACTGGATAGGCGAAGGGGGAATGTGGATGTACCCATATCTTGGGGAACCACTATAGATCTGGTGTTTGCTGTGTTGTTTTTTATTTCTGTAGATAGAGTTATTCTGTGCTAAATAAAGTTACTAAAATCTGTTTGCCTTAAAAACAAAAAGACTCAAAAAGTTTAGAACCTATTCACCCCCCTCTAGGTGTTTAGGCTCTTGAAACATAGTCTTTCAAGTGGTATCAGAGGGAGGTTTCTCAAAATTTGACCTAATAGTCAGAGGATTTCTCCAAGGCAAACAATAGATAACAAAATGGGTTCAAGTTAAAATCACAAGGAATGTTGATCTATGAAATTGCCAATATGCAGGAAAGAATCTTTTGGCATTTGGAAAGAAATGGTATGGCTATTTATGGAAGCATCTGATCCAAGGATTTATATCACTTTACAGGAAGGCCCCTTCATCCCAATGAAGGTTTCAATTCTTGATTCAAACATTAAAACTCCAATGAGTTATTCAGAGATGACTAAGGATGACATCATCTTGGCTACATTGGATAAAAGAGCTCAAAAAATAATTGTAAGTGCCATAGATGATGCAATATTCCAGAATCTTGTGCACTGTAAAACTTCCAAAGAAATGTGGGACACATTGATTGTCTATATGGAAGACACAGAAGAAGTCAGAGAGGACAGAAAGTCTATGCTAAATCAGGAATATGAGAGCTTTAGGCAGAATAATACTGACAGCATAGCTGAATGCTATAAAAAAGATTTTCAGAATAGTGAATAAACTGATGATATATGGAAGAGTCTTCAGTACTTATGAATTGAATGACAAGTTTCTTAGGTCCCTAAAAAGGATTGGGACACTAAGATATGTGCCATCAGGGAAGTGGCCAAACTGGCTGACACACCTCCACCTATACTTTTTTGAAAGCTGCTTTCATATGAAATGCAGCTTACTGCTAGGAAAGAGGAAGAGAAGGGCAGCAGATCTGAACATAAAGAAAGGTCAGTAGCCTTCAAGGCTGAGGGCTCAAGGAAGGATAGGAGAAAATCTCTTTCTCCACCTAGAAGGAGTACTGAAGCAGAAGAAGATGTTACTGAAGCATGTACATCAGATAGTCATACATATGATAAAGACTTTGTTGCCTTCACAAGACAATTCCAAAGGTTCATGAAGAAAAAGAGTTGGAGAACCAGGCCTTCACTTATATCCTTTTCTAAGGATGAATACTACTGGAAGAAGAAAAATCCTAAGGAGGACAGGTATGCTTCTAAACCTGGTAAACAATCTAACTCTAAGATTGTGTGTTATTGCTGCAACAGGTCTGGGCATGTCATAGCTGACTGTCCTGACAAAAGAAAAGAGTCAAAGGACATGAAGAAATAGCTGGTCAAAGGCAAGAAGGAGAAGTCTATAGTGGCTCAGAAGGAGAAGAGTTGGACAGACTCTTCATCTTCAAAATCTAAAGAAGAAGAGGCAGAAGCATATGTTGGACTCTTCTCAACATAAGAGGATTCTAGGGAACTAGAATTCCTAAAGATGCTGGACTCCATAAATGGAGTGGAAGAATATTGCTGTACAGGGCTGATGGCCCAATCCGAAGAAGATAAGTGTCAGGATCAGCTTGGACCAAGTAAGGTAAATAATTCACCCCTAGTCTCAGATTACTTTATAGGATCAGAATCAAAAGAATCTTCTTCAAAAGAAGTGGATGGATCTGAGTTTGAGGGGGATGTTTATCAACTCATTAATGAGTATGGTGGGTTGTTGAATGCTCTAAAGAAGAGCAAGTTTCTTGTTAAAGAGCAAGCCAAAGAGATTGAGTTTCTTAAGCTGGCTGCAGTAGATTCAGCAAAATTGCTGGATCAAATACTGAATGAGATTGCCAAATTGAAAAATATTACAGTTATTCAGATGGGCACAATCTCATTCAAAGAGAATCATATCAAGAAACTGGAGGGAAAACTTCAACAAGAGAGAGAGCTAGTGGCAAAATTCTCCAAGCCAAAATCAGTCTTACCTTTGATAGATAATTTTGTTTCACAAAAAGGAAAGACTGGTCTAGACTATAAGGGAAGAACTAGGGCTACCAATTCTCACAGAAAAGGTAAAGCCCCAGTTCAGCCTCAAGCTGTTAATCCCCCTATTTTATTTAAGAAGGTAGTGAATCTTACTAATAGGTATGATCATGACATTACATATGGTCACTGTGAGCATGAAAATTTCACGAGCAAGGGTGCTAATTCCAATAAACCAATCTATAGGCATGCCCATCATATTCAAGAGGAGTTCTTGAAGAATGCTGTTCTAGCACCAACACTTAATCAGTCTACTGACAACAAAGTAAGAAGGCATGTACCTAAGAATAGGTATAATAGGTTTGAGTGATGGTGTTGTGGCAAGGTGGGCCACTTTGCCATGGATTGCTGGTTTAACTTAAGTGTTAAAACCAATAGTAGGATTCCTGTTAGATCATTCATAGGATTTCAAACTAACAAGGACGTAGGACCCACTAGCAAGTTGGGTTCTAAGGGTAAGTGATTCATTATTTATTGCAGGTAAATCCAAGTGACCATACCCCTATATGGTACTTGGATAGTGGATTTTCCAGACATATGACAGGAACAAGGAGTATGTTGAGGGACTATGTGCCCATAAAGAATGGACCAAAAGTTATCTTTGGTGGATAAGAAAAGGGAATCATCAAAGGATTTGGTAACATATTTTGTGATTCAATTACAATAACTAAAGTGGCTTATGTAAAGGGTCTAAAACATAACCTGATTAGCAAAAGTCAACTTAGTGATGTAGGTTATGATATTTCTTTCCTCAAAGGGGAGTGCCTAGTAAAAATGTCAAGTGATAAAGAGATTATTTTGACTGGCACTAGGAAAGGAAATGTGTATTGCCTTAACCTAAATTATGAGTCTAATAACTCACCTATTTGTTTGGTTGCTGGTGAGAAAGCTTCTCTATGTGTCAAATGGAACAAGAGGCTAGCTCATCTGAACTATAAGTCAATTGGACTGTTGTTCAGCATGGGATTAGTGAGGAATGGTCCTCAAGTTCAGTGCATAAAAGAGGGTGTGTGCTCAGCTTGCCAAAAAGGCAAGCAGACTAAGTCCTCTTTTAAGTCACTTGACATCAAAGATTCAAAGTGATGTTTGTATCTTATGCATATGGATTTGTTTGGTCCTATTCCTGTCCATAGTCTTGGTAGGAAAGCATACACACTTGTTGTTGTGGATGACTATTCTAGATTTACATGGGTTTTCTTCATGAGGCAGAAATCTGAAACCCCAACTATTTTCTAGACTTTTGTCAGACAAATACAGAATGAATACAACAGCTCAGTGGTCAAAATCAGAAGTGACCATGGTACTGAATTTCAGTCTGAATGTATGACAAAATTCTATGAAAAATTTGGGATTCATCAGGAATTCACTTCACCTAGAACTCCTCAGCAAAATGGTGTTGTTGAAAGGAAGAATAGGACTCTTATTGAAGCAAGTAGAACACTACTGAATGACACTACTCTCCCTGAATTCTTTTGGGCTGAGGCAGTAAATACTGCTTGTCATGTGCTCAATAAGGCCTCCATCAATAAGAAACACAAGATGACTCTTTAACAGATTTTAAAAGGTAGAAAACCAAACATATCTCATTTCAGAATCTTTGGTAGTAAGTGTTTTGTACTAGTCAATGGTAAACACTACCAAACTAAGTTTGCTGTCAAATCCCTAGAAGGGATATTTGTTGGGTACAACAACCATAGTAGAGCATATAGGATCTACAACTTGACTATTCAAGTTGTAGAAGAATCTGTGCATGTTGTATTTGATGAGTTAATGTTTATTAACAGTGAATTGTCTAGTACTTCAGTTAGTTCTACAGGTCTAATAGATAAGCTGTACAAACTGACCATAAATGAAGATGTTACTGCTAATCTGGATGAAGACAAAGATGCCAGCTATCCAGGGGGAGATCAAGTCCCTCTGGGTGAAGAAGAAAATGTGGAGAATCAAGATGAGGAAGCTGGAGATAGCCTTAATACTGACAGAATTCCTCCAGCAAGGAGACACCTGAAGGATCATCCAGCTCACCAGATCATTGGTGATGCAAGTCAGGGTATTCTAACAAGGAGCAGGAGCATGAACACAGTTTTATGTTCTAGCTTCCTGTCTCAAATAGAACCTAGGAAGATTGAAGAGGCCATGCAAGACACCAACTGGATTGATGCAATGCAAGAAGAGCTCAGTCAGTTCAAAAGGTGTAAGGTCTGGGAACTGGTGCCAAAACCTAAGGATCATAACATAATAGAAACTAAGTGGATCTACAGGAACAAGCTTTATGAGAATGGCATAATAGTAAAGAACAAGGCTAGACTGGTTGCAAAAGGCTACAGGCAAGAGGAAGGTATTGATTTTGATCAAACTTTTGCTCTAGTGGCAAGGCTAGAGGCAATAAAGCTATTCTTGGCCTATGCTGCATATCAAGGGTTCAAAGTATATCAAATGGATGTGAAATCAGAATTTTTCAATGGTGATTTAAAAGAAGAAGTCTATGTAGAACAACCCTCAGGTTTTATAGACTCTCACTTTCCTGATTATGTGTATAGGCTTAGGAAAGCACTATATGGTTTGAAACAAGCTCCAAGGGCTTGGTATGAAACCTTGTTTGCCTTCCTCATTGAGAATAAATTCTGTAGAGGAAAGATAGACAAAACTCTATTCTATAGGGAATCAAAAGGCAAGATAATACTAGTCCAGATATATGTGGATGACATTATCTTTGGTTCTACTGAAAACAACCTTTATAGGAAGTTTGCCAAACTTATGCAAGGGAAGTTTGAGATGAGCAGTATGGGTGAGCTGAAGTTCTTCTTGGGACTTCAAGTTAGACAGACTGAGAGTGGGTTGTCCATTTCCTAGTCTAAGTTCACCAAGGAGTTGATTAATAAGAATGGTTTGGACTCAGCATCTACAATGAAAACTCCAATGGGAACAAGTATGCCTATATGCAAAGATGAAGCAGGGAAACCTGTTGATGAGTCTTTATATAGAGGGATAATTGGCTCCCTATTATACTTGACTTCTAGTAGACCTGACATCAGGTATGCTATATGTGTCTATGCTAGGTATCAAGCATGCCCTAAGGGATCTGGTTATACTGTAGTAAAAGAATTTTGAGATATCTTAAGGGCACACCCAATCTAGGCCTTTGGTACCCTAAGAATAGAGATTTTCTATTAATAGGTTTCTCAGATGCATATTTTGCTGGATGCAAAGAAGACAGAAAAAGTACCACAGGAACCTGTCAATTTCTTGGTGGGAGGCTGGTGTCATGGAGCAGCAAGAAGCAAACCAGTGTAGCTATATCAACTGCTGAATCAGAGTATATAGCTGCTGGTAGCTGCTGTGCATAATTAATGTGGATAAAACATCAACTAGAAGATTATGACATCCAGGTAAGTAGAATTCCACTATTTTGTGATTCTACAAGTGTTATTTCTATTGCTAAGAATCCTGTATCACACAATAGGACCAAGCATATAGAAATAAAATTTCATTTTATCAGAGAACATTTTGAGAAGGAGAATATTAATCAAGAGTTGGTAAAAACTGATAATCAAATAGCTGATATTTTTACAAAACCTCTGGATGAAACTAAATTAAATAATTTCAAAATTGAATTAGGTATGTTGAACCTAGACTAGGTTAACACAAGTTTCCAAGAGTAGCATATGTTAGCACCAAATTTCTGTTGAAATTTGGCTAAGTTCAAAGTTTGTGTCGACACAAGAAAGTTGTGTCGACACACTCAGTATGTTGTGTCGACACAAGAAAAGGATGTGTTGACTCAGAAACAATTTCTGTGTCGACAAGAGAATAGGTGTCGACACAACCTTGTCGAGACTATATATTGAGAGGATATTTGTGTCGACACAAAAAAAAGTTGGTGTCGACACAACTCTGTCGAGACTTAAGTTATCTGTGTCGACACTGACACAACTATATCGACACAGACTAAAGTTTGTCGACACAGACTCAAGTATGTCGACACATAGATGTGTCGACTTAAAATATGTTTTGTCGACTTAGAAATTAGTATGTCGACACATATTTGTGTCGACTCAGCTTAAGTTCTGTCTAGACCTAGGTCATTTTTGTCGACACAAGAACTGATTTGTTGAATTAAGCCTGACTTTTGGTCTGCCCTTAACTCAAGTACTATATAAGGTGAATCCAAAATCTGGTCGACTACGCTATCAGAATTTCTGACTCTACACCTTATCTCGACATAGACCTTCTCTTCTCCTCTAGAACTTATGAAAATGACGCCACACCAAGATGATAAGGTTAATGTAGGGTATGAACTGGTTCGTGACGGTTTCACGACAGCTTCTAGTGAAATTCAGGGAGTTATAGCCCTAATTTCTGAAAATGGATAAGAATTCTTGGTCTCTGAATCAACCAAGATATGGAAAAAAGAAGTTATGGAGTTCTATTCAACCGCTATAGTGGATTCAGAAGGCACGAAAATCAAGGCAACTGTTCAAGATACTCGAGTGAAGCTCACTTTTAAATCTATCAGGAAAGCATTACATCTGCCATTGATTAAGGAAACAGATGAAATTGCTGCTTCCCAAATAACTGAAGCATTAAGCTGGTGTGGACTGAGTCCTAGCATTAAGATTGGATCATAAATCAATAGAAAAGGGATGAATTCCCAAGGAAAATTTCTTTCTGAAGTTTTTTTTTTCTTTCTTTTTCTTCTTTTTCATTTTTTTATCTTTTTAAAAATAATGGCCATAATTTTTTTATTTTAATTTTGAATTGGCCAAACAAAAGCAAACATTTCTTTTGAGCAAACATTCCTCAAAAATTTTTCCCAAAAATATCACAAAATAACCTATCATAATCATGGAAAATTTTTTTATGAAAATCAAAAAGACTAGTGTGATTAGATAAATAGGAAATTTTTGCTTTGGTGAAAATGATATGAAAAGAGGAGCTATCAAATGAAATTGGAAAAAAGGCTCAAAACCTGCTAACTAGTGGTGAAAGTTTTTAGGTTGGCAGGAAAGCTCAAACGAAAACAAAAACGGCCTAAAACATTTTCATGCTTTTAAATTAATTTAAAACATAGATTTGAAAATTTTCAAAAAGCAAGTTCTAGATAATAAAAGAAGATTGATGAAATTATCTTCAAAATAGAAATAATAGGTGACTTGTATCATTCACATCTACTACACTCCCAGAGAGGCAAGGTTATTGGGTACAGGAGGGGTGGGGGACGTCGTCGTCCCAACATCAGGCAGGAGCAGGGGCCTTCTACAGTCCTTGCTCCCCCACCTCTACAGATGCAAGGACCGATGAGGCAAGACAATCGTGGTCAGAGACAGGATGATCGGGGCCAGAGACAAATCATATGCTTTAGATGCGGCCAGTCTGGACATATCAGGTCACAATGCCCACATCAGATCCACCCCCTTCCTCCTCCTCCACCTCCAGTTGCCTCTCTAGTACACCAGGGCTGAGGACGAGGCCTAGGACAAGGCCGAGGTCATGGACATCATGGCCGAGGACGTGATCACGAACAGATCTATGCTCTAGACCTCACGGAGCAAAGGAACCCCGAAGAAGTGATTACAGGTACTTAAGTTATTGTAATTTAGAATTTTCAACCTTAATAGTACCTTGAAAACAATAAAAGAAAATAATCTCCCTTTTTAACTAAAATAAACCCCAGGCATAGTTATGATCAGCGGCAAGCCCGCTCGTACCCTCTTCGATACGGGTGCTTCACACTCATTCGTTTCGGACACTTTTATTGAAGGGCTAGATGGCGTGGAAAGGTTCCCTGCGATAGAAAGAAGGGTGCGTCTTCCTGATGGCTTGGAGCTACGGACCACAGATTGCTGTAATATGGAGGCCGAGATCGGAGGCAAGGAATTCTAAGCTCCGGCGGCGGTCTTGAGATAACCGGACTTTGATTTGATCTTGGGCATGACCTGGCTTCATTGGAATCATGCGAAGATAGACTGCCCCTCGAAAATGATCACACTCAAACATGGAGACTCTTACGTCACTATTAAAGGTATCCGACCTATTCCCCATCTTTCTTTATCTTCTATACAGGCTGTCAAGGCCTATGAGCAGGGGGAGGAGGTGTACCTCATCTGCTTCGAGATGGCAGTAGAAGAGAGTTCTATAGCCGATATCCAGGTGGTTCGGGATTTCTCCGATGTATTTCTTGAGAAATTGCCCGGACTACCACCAGTTCGGGACTTGGATTTTAGGATCCAGTTAGTGTCGGGGGCGAGGCCAGTATCCCAGACACCTTACAGGATGGCTCCTAGAGAGTTGGCAGAGTTCTGGTCTCAGCTTCAGGATCTTGTGGAATCAGGATTTATGCGGCCTAGCTCATCGCCGTGGGGAGCCCCAGTTCTTTTTGTAAAGAAGAAAGACGGATCGTTGCGACTATGCATAGATTATTAGGAGCTGAATAGGTTGACGGTCCACAATACCTATCCGCTGCCTCGGATAGACGAGCTATTCAATCAGCTATAGGGAGCCTTCTGGTTCTCTAAGTTAGTGATGGGGGTGTGATCGTGACACGGACGTGCGTGCACTAACGGACACCTAACCGTTACAGAGCAAGAAATAAAGAGAGAGTGCTCCGACAAAAATCGAACGAAAAGGGGTCGGATGGCTCCCAAAATTCCGAGACTCGATACCACGTCCTTAGGACCTACCTCTCCAACAGGCACACAACTCGCCGTAAGCCGGACTCAATAAAACGTCCTTATGACCTACCTCTCCAACAAGCACACAACTCAACGCACCTATACAAGCATCTATTCATTTCAATATAAGCCATTTCAAACGCAGCAATAATTTTATTTTGGAGCGGCAGAAAACTTCAAGAGCGATCGAAATTCGAGTCATGATTAATTCCCTTGTTGGCACATAAAGTGCACCGATCGGAAGATCAAATCAAGGCTAGGCCAAGTTGCGCTCCCGAGACGGATCTACCCGTTCTGAATAACAAGAGATTCAATATTAACAAATTTGATTTCAGATTTTGCAAGCGATGAATTTATAAATCACGGAGAAAACGATGCATGAAAAACCTCCACAAACTAAAGCATGAATCACACAAGGGGGAGGAGGTTACCCAACCGGGATTAAAGTTCATAAAAGATAAGTTGGGAGAATCACTCTCTCCACGGATACGCCGGCGTCACACCGAGGGGTTTGCAACCTTCTTCCAAGGAGTCGCACCGAAGGAAGCCACGTTGGAGTCACACTGAAACGGATTGAGGGAGCAAGGGGGGGGCGGCAGCTTCACACCACAACCAGGGGGCGGCAGCAAGGAGGCTCTCCTTTTGGCCGAAATCTGTAGGGAGAGGGAATTTTAGGTTTCAACTTTTCAATGCTTGATTCCTCATAATCATCTCCTTAAATAGGAGTTTACAACAAGCCTTAACCCTCCATGATGGAGATGTAATCTCATCCATCCGAATGTCTAAGTGCACACCAAAAATAAATATTGTTTAAATTAAAAAAAATAAAAGCATGCCATGAATATAAAATTATCACTTAAACATAGGATAATTTTATATTCCAAAAATATAAAATAGAGTTCATGAAATAAGATTATTAAGGATAATTCTTCATGGAGGTTTTAGCACGCCGCGGGCGGAGGTTGTAACGTGCACTTCCTTCAGCGTCATCACGGTGTCTCATATCTTTATGTCGTAGCGCCTCGGCAACCGGGTCATCATCAATTAGCGGCGGCGCTGCAATAATCCTCCCCCACTCAAAATCACGTATCTCTGATGCGTGAGTGGAGAGATAGCGGTGGAGAAGCTCGACATCCAAACGTTGAAGCTCTGTCACGAGTACCCGAGAGTCATCCGAAGGGGGGCAAACACGCCAACCGACAAGGAAGCGGTAAGTAGTACCATCCGGAGTAGCGAACGGTTCCGCAGCGAGTATCATATCTGGAGTGAGAAATGTCCTTGGGAACCTGGGAAACATGTCAGCAGTAGGAGTAAAAGAAGGCAACGTACCATCCGATGTTATACCTGCGGGGACCGAAAGAGAGAGATCATCCGAACTACCACTCCCCAACCCATCAGAATTTTTAGTGGAGGGAGAAGACGACAGAGAATTCAACTCAGGTGGAGGTAAAACAAACAGCGTCAAATCCGAGACATTAAAAAATAGGGGAGATACCCCAATCAGCAGGCAAATCCAAAACGAAAGCGTTGTCACCTAGTTTCTTGATAATCCGAAAAGGGTAAGTGCGCTTCGGTGCCAACTTCTTAACGGTGCCAGATGGCAAGCGTTCGGGAACTAATCGGACTAGGACCAAATCGCCAACTTTAAAGTGTGACACCCTCTTATGCAAATTAGCGTGCGACTGATTAGACTCGTATTGAGCAGTCAAGGTAGCTCGTATACGTGCATGTAAGTCATGAAGATATTGGGCGAAGGATTGTGCAAACTGACTTGTCTTGTATGTTGGGGGCAATGGTATTAAGTCAATAGGCACAGGGACCTTGTACCCGTGGACAATCTCGTTTGGTGACAGACCAGTGGACCGATTTTTGGAATTATTATAAGCCAACTGGGCGTTGGGAAGAATAAGATCCCACGTGCCTTTGTGATCGCTCACTAGGCATCTAAGAAGGCTACCCAAGCTCCGATTAACCACCTCCGTCTGCCCATCAGTATGGGGGTGATAGGCAGAGGAAAACAATAACTTGGTACCCATTAAGACCAAAAGTGTCTTTCAGAAATAGCTCGTGTACTTAACATCTCGATCCGAGACTATTGTCTTCGGGACTCCCCGGTGACTAACTACTTCTTTAAAATATAATTTGGCGATATGAG
Organism: Platanthera zijinensis; assembly: GCA_039513925.1. Taxonomy (NCBI): domain Eukaryota; kingdom Viridiplantae; phylum Streptophyta; class Magnoliopsida; order Asparagales; family Orchidaceae; genus Platanthera; species Platanthera zijinensis. Next base: position 119,599,034 of record CM077090.1, read on the forward strand.
ACGCATCGTTAGTTCTAGTGCACGGGATAAAATATGCCATTTTGGAGAACCTATCCACAACTACAAAAATGGAATCGTGACGTCGTAAAGTAGTGGGTAGGCCTAAGACAAAGTCCATGCTCACAGCTTCCCATGGGGTGGAAGGAATAGGCTACGATGTATATAAACTGATGTTGGTTTTGGTGCCCTTGGATATCTGACAAGTACGGCAACTTCTCACCACTCGTCCCACCATTGCCTTAAGTTTTGGCCAATAGAATTTTTCTTCAACTAACGTAATGGTCTTATCTCTACCGAAATGACCACTCAACCCTCTGCCATTCAATTCCTAGATGATATGGAGACGATACGATGACTACGGAATACATAACTTTCCATGTCTAAATAGATAGTCGTCCTTAATGACGAAAGCCGATATATTCGTGGGGGAGCTATCTTGGGCTGACAAATATGAGTCCTGGAAATCGGGGCACATGGCGTACTCATCTTTGATTCGTTCGAATCCTACCACATTAACCTCCAGAGTGGTGACTAACAAGGTTAAGCGACTAAGAGCGTCCGCGACTCGGTTGTCAGCTCCCTTAAGGTGTTTAAGATTGAAAGTGTATTCTTGCAAAAAGGATACCCATTTAGCGTGGCGCGGGCTGATATTGTGCTGAACATTGATGAATCATAGTGCCTCGTGATCGGAAAGGATCACAAACTCCTTAGGGAGGAGATAGTGCCTCCAATGGTGCAGACAACGAATGACGGCGTAGAACTCCCTATCATAATTTGAGTAGTTTAATTTGGCGCCCGCCAACTTCTCACTAAAATAACTCACAGTGTGTCCCTCCTAACTCAAGACACCTCCAACTCCAACGCCAGATGCATCGCACGTAAGCTCGAAGACATTGGTGAAGTCGGGGAGATGCAAAACCGGGGCTTCGGTCATAAGCTCCTTAATGCAACGGAATGCAAACGTGGCAGATTTCGTCCATGTGAATTCGCCCTTCTTCATGCACTCGTGGGATTTGAACTTTCCCTTATCAGGATATGTGGAAGAAGATGTCCCTGTGGTGGACTTGTTCTTCGCGTGAGAGTAACAGGAGTCAGCCTTAGAGGCTAAGTGTTTTCAATGTCCAGGGAGGCATTGAAAGTTGCGTTCAAATCCGTATGCCCATGACGCAAGAGCTTCCTTTGGATATCGGGGTGAAGCCCCTTTTGAAATCTAGATAAAGTGACTTCGGGGATCTCCTTCAAGTCACATCGCACCATACGGTCCTTAAGTTCACCCATATATTCAGCTACCGAACTTGAGCCTTGTCGTAGGGTGGCAAGCTCGTCAAACTTCTGTGTCCGATGGTACGCGGGGACGTATTGATCGGTCAACAAATTCATCATTACGGCCCAACCAATAATTGGGTCTCCGTTCCTAACCCCTAGCCTACACTCTTCATTCAGCCAATAAGTTTTGGCACGACCAGTTAACTTCATTCTGGCAACTTGGACCTTTTGGGGGTCCGTGAGATGGTGTCAGTCAAAGTAACTTTCCATATCCACCGTCCGATTAAGGAAGTGTTGTTGATCTCCCATGCCGTCGTAAGTGGGGACCTAAAACTTCACGGCCCTAGTGATGTCAAACTCTCGCTCGTGGCGACGGCCTCGAGGGGGCACTCGTGGGGAGTCCCCATCAGAATCCGAATCGGAGCTTTGTTGGCGCCGGTGGAATAACTCAACATTAACGGGTGGTGGGGGTTGCCTAGCTTGGGTTTGTATGAACAGGGTTAACATGTTCCTAAGTTCTGCCATCTCGTTACGCAGCCCCACTATGGCCTCAGTGTTGGGATCGACATGCTCATTCGCAGCCATCCTAGACGTAGACGGAGTCGAATATTCCGATCCTAACCTAGTACGTATTCAGGATTAGAAAAACCTTGGAAAGATGAATTTTCCTAGGGCTGTAGCTATACTGAAAATAAAATATTTTTATAAATTCCCAAACTGACTAACACGTAGATCGTTAAATTTTTTTTTCCCAAAATTTCGCTGAAAAATAAGGATTTCAGCCTGCTATTGGCAGACCAAAGAATTTTTTTTATTATTTTCTAGAGATCCGACTACCAACAAAGAACGCAGAGAGGATGTTTGCAACGTGGAAGTTGAAACGACTGCCTCTGATACCAAATTGATATGGGGGTGATCGTGACACAGACGTGCGTGCACTAACGGACACCTAACCGTTACAGAGCAAGAAATAAAGAGAGAGTGCTCCGACCAAAAGTGAACGAAAAGGGGTCGGATGGCTCCCAAAATTCCGGGACTCGATACCACGTCCTTAGGACCTACCTCTCCAATAAGCACACAACTCACCGTAAGCCGGACTCGATACAATATCCTTAGGACCTACCTCTCCAACAAGCACACAAATCACCGCACCTACACAAGCATCAATTCATTTAAATATAAGTCGTTTCAAATGCAGCAATAATTTTATTTTGGAGCGGCGGAAAACTTCAAGAGCGATCGAAATTCGAGTCGTGATTAATTCCCTTGTTGGCACATAAAGTGCACCGATCGGAAGAGCAAATCAAGGCTAGGCTAAGTTGCGCTCCCGAGACGGATCTACCCGTTCTGAATAACAAGAGATTCAATAACAACAAATTCGATTTCAGATTTGGCAAGCGATGAATTTAAAAATCACGGAGAAAACGATGTGTGAAAAACCTCCACAAACTAAAGCATGAATCACACAAGGGGGAGGAGGTTACCCAACCGGGATTAAAGTTCACACAAGATAAGGTGGGAGAATCACTCTCTACACGGATCCGCCGGCGTCACACCGAGGGGTTTGCAACCTTCTTACAAGGAGTCGCACCGAAGGAAGCTGCGCCGGAGTCGCACCGAAACTGATGGAGGGAGCAAGGGGGAAGGCGGCTTCACACCACAACCACGGGGGGGGGGGCAAGGAGGCTCTCCTCTTGGCCGAAATCTCTAGGGAGAGGGAATTTTAGGTTTCAACTTTTCAATGCTTGATTCCTCATAATCATCTTCTTAAATAGGAGTTTACAACAAGCCTTAACCCTCCATGATGGAGATGTAATCTCATCCATCCGAATGGCTAAGTGCACACAAAAAATAAAAAATCTTCAAATTAAAAAGAATAAAAGCATGTCATAAATATAAAATTATCACTTGAACATAGGATAATTTTATATTCCAAAAATATAAAATAAGGTTCATGAAATAAGATAATTAAGGCTTATTCTTCATGACGGTTTTAGCACGCCGCAGGCGGAGGTTGTAGCGTGCACTTCCTTAAGCGTCATCATGGCATCTCAGATCTTTATGTCATACCGCCTCGGCAACCGGGTCATCATCAATTAGCGGCGACTCTACATCAGCTAGATTTGTGATCTGGTTACTACCAGCTCCGCATTCGAGAAGAGGACATACTGAAGATGTCATTCAGTTCACGATATGTGCTATACGAATTCACTGTGATGCATTTTGGGCTCACGAATGCCCCCTCCGCATTCATGACCCTAATGAACCGTGTATTCGAGCCCTACTTAGACTGCTTCGTCATTGTGTTCATCAATAATATTTTGATCTATTCCCGGACTCAGGAGGAGATCGCAGAGCATTTAGCTCAGGTTTTACAGAGACTGAGAGAGTTCTAGATGTATGCAAAGTTTTCTAAGTGTCAGTTCTGGCTATAGGAGGTAGCCTTCTTGGGGCACACTATCAGTGGAGCTGGATTGACAGTAGATCCAGCCAAGATAGAGGCTGTATGGAAATGGCCACGGTCAAAAATTGCGTCAGACATCCGCAGCTTCTTCGGATTCGCAGGTTACTATTATAAGTTTGGGGAGGGATTCTCGAGGATAGCCCTCCCCCTCACGTCCTTGACAAAGAAGGATGCAGATTTTGTTTGGTGAAAGCAGTGCGTGACAGCCTTTCAGGAGCTGAAGGACTGACTCACCTCATCCCCTATCCTTGTGCTCCCATCCGGGACTGAAGGATTTCAGATCTATAGGGATTCCTCTTACCGGGGGATGGGTGTGGTACTAATGCAGCATAGACACGTTATTGCTTATGCCTCGAGACACTTGAAGAAGAATGAGCATAACTATCCAGTAGATGACTTAGAGCTCGGGGCCGTGGTATTCGCCTTAAAGATATGGAGACATTACTTATACGGGATTCATTGTGATATCTACTCGGATCATGAAAGTGGAAAGTTGTCAACCTGAATCTCCTAGAGGGGGTGAATAGGTGAATCATGTGTTTATTTGTGGAATAAAAATTTTAGCGACCTAGCACAAGCAATCAAGCAACCATAGAAGGACACAAAAGATTTATAGTGGTTCCCCATTCTTGGGTATGTCAACTTCACCTCACCGTTCTAGCAAATCACTAGATCCAGCTACTCCACTATCTCGGATTGAAAACAATCCTACGCCTCGGAAACACATTCCTACAAAACTCGATCCAAATGGATCTACACTCGGAAGATACAAAAACATCCTACCACTCGAAGAAAAACGATCCTACACTCGGAGAATAAACTCCTATAAGATTTACAAATAGAGATTGAAAATACAAACAGAAATATTCTCAGATCTGCAAGAAATAAGTCTTTAGGTCTTCTTCTTGATGTTGCGGCCCTTTCATAATTGTTGAAGAAGACTAGTAGATCTGACCTGAGAAATTCTTGAATCTACTCGATCAAGGAAGAAAGAACGTTTCCTGAATCAGTAGATCTTCGAGATCGAAAGGATGAGGATCGATCTTGACGAGAGCGGTGTCGGCGGCTTCAAGATGTCGAGCTTGAGAAGAGATCGGCCGAACCAGAGCTTTTTGGAAAGTACGAGATCCGCTGAATAATTTCTTTTAATCCTTCTTAGGGTTATGTATTAGTGAAAAGACCATAAATAGGATATCTCTTAATGGTTGGAAATATCATTAATGATGACACGTGGACCAATCCTGTTGGGTTATTTCAAATTTTGGCCATTCTGGACTTAGAAGAAATTCTCTGGAAAAAAATCCGACTTAGTTCTCGAGAAGTGATTATAGTTCTCGAGAACTATGAACTGAGTTTTCGAGAACTGTAGATACTTCTCGAAAACTAATCTCTTTAGAAAGGGTTGGAATTCTCGAGAACACAAGAGTATAGTTCTCGAGAATGAATTTACTTCTTGAGAAATAATAGAGGACTTCTCGAGAACTTGAGCTTAGAAAAAAAAAATTATGAACTTCTCGAGAACCAAGGGAATACTTCTCGAGAACTAAATTGACTTCTCGAGAACTTATAGAAGACTTCTCGAGAACTTTACTTAGAATTAACTTTTGATTGAATTTCTGAACTTGGGAATCAAAGGAATACTTCTCGAGAACTAAATTGAGTTTTTGAGAACTTATAGAATAGTTCACGAGAGCTTTACTGACTTCTCGAGAACTTAACTTTGAGAAATTCTTGAACTGTCCTGACTTCTCGAGAAGTAGAATCTGAGCTTCTCGAGAACTATACCATACTTCTCGAGAACTCTGAGATTACTTCTCGAGAACTGGACTTAGAAAGTTTTTCAAGAACTTTAGAGAAGATTTCCTTCTGGCCCTATCTCCATCCTTTGATCCCAATGTTTGAACATAAAGTGTATCCCAATTGAGAGGCTACACATGAGTCAACACTTTGGATCACCAAGTGAGGGATTACACTGAATGGTCCTGTGTTCCTAACCAACTGTAGACTGACATTGGTCTACACTTAGCACTGAGAATCTGCAAACATTCAACTAGAACACAGATGTCAAATACAACTTAATTCATCTTAGTTCAAGGGTGACTAATGCAAATCTGGGTTATTGTGGAGACAATACCCAACAATCTTCCCCTATTTATAGAAGTCAGAACCCTCTACACTAAGGTGAATTATTATAATAAATAAAGAACTTGAAGAAAGAAAATTGAATATAAATGCAAAGACAGATTATTAGAAAGCACAATTAAGTAAAACAAGGAAATGTTATATATATCAATAATGTTTTAGAATTAGTCAACATCCATTTCCTCAACATTTCTCAACACCACAACATCAGGAATCATCCTTGTTCTGTTATTGCCTGTCTTGCTTTTCTTGTTGTCTTCTCTGATAGCTGAAAGGTTTAGAATAGTATATGGGAGGCTTGGGAGGAGCTTTAGGATTATTTTTTCCATATTCTCTGTCATAAATCCTCCTTTTGGTCATGGATTTTTCATATAACTCCCACTCAACTGAACTGTAGTGCAGATGCATATTCTCATTAAAGTCCATGACAAGTTTAAGAGTGTCAAGAAATAGAGATTTTGAAGTATGGCTCCACATTTCAGCAAATTCTTGAGCCTTTCTCTTCTCTGCCTCTGGCTGGGGAACTGATCTGCTGGCAGAAGGACCTTCCCCATACTTCTTTTTCTTGGGAATATTAATCTCTGGTAGGTCTTCAGGGATCACATCATCCCAAATATTGGAATAGGAAGCTGGAGGAGGTTCCTGATCTTCTGGCCTGGGAGAGAATGTAGGAAATTGAGGTTGAGGCAATTTGCTAGACTCACCTTCAGCAAGAGGATTTAATCATGAGGAATCACATTGGGGTCTGCCTTAAAATCTAGAAAGATTTGATTATGCATCCATACAGCTGTATCATAAGTATGGAATTTTACTAATTGAATATGTTCTAAAACACTTTTATTGATCTCAGTTACTTTTTCAGTCCAAAGAGTTTTGGCATCAGTAGTAAGCTTTTCAACTTATTCTTTTACTATGCTCTCCCCATTTCTTATTTCTACAGATAGGTTTGCTATCACATCTTTGTTGAATGTACCAACTTCATTGCATACCTTCATAACATTTTCTTCAGCTCTCTTGTCTAATTGGATCTGATTGTTTGTAAGAGTGACAGATTGTTCCATTACTTGACCAATACTGGTAATTGTGTGATCTATTGCTTTGCCCCAATTCTGAATAACTCTTTCAGCAGGTCAGTATTGGCTTGGATCTCAGCAAAACCTCTGCTCATTTCTTTTTCCAGGGCAGTTACCCGTTTCTGAACAGTTTGAAGTGATTCATCAAAAAGTTTCCTCTGTGCAGCTAGCATTTCCTCAATCCTTGACAAAATATTTGAGTTTGCAATTACAACAGCAGCAGCAGTAGGAGCAGGGGTGGTAGAATCAATCTGAGGTGGTGGACGAGCTTTCCATTGGGGGATTTCTTCAAGTATAACAGATCTCTGGGCTCTTACAGTATGAGATACCATATCTCCCTCCTCATCAACAAATCTAGGGAGGGAGAAATCAAGAGTCCTGAGAGGTGCTTCCACCTCCTCAGGGGCTTGCTCATCCTCTTCAGATAGAAGGATGGTTTCTAGTAGAGTTGAATCTTTTCTTGGAGAGGGAGAAGGAGTAGCTTGGGGTGAGGTTTCTTTGTATGGGTCTTCAGGGAGATCTTTAGAAAGGGGAGAAAGAGGTTCTTTTGAGGTAAGCTCTTCTATCATCTTACCTATGGCTTCATTTGTGTCTTTGAGAGTTTCTTAGGCTGGAATATCTGACTGGGTTGGAACTGGAGAGTTTACCATGGGGCTTCTGACTGGAGAAGGTGCTTTAGAAAGAGGAGAAGGAATCCTGAAAACTGAGGCAGAAGGTGCAGGCTCCCCCTTAGTTGATGCACCAGATGGTTCAGCAACATGATTAGGAGGAGGAGATGGGGTCCTGACCTCTGAGATAGAAGCTCCAACTTCCTTAGCTAACTGTCTTAGGTTCTTCTGTTTTAGCTCCCATCTCTGGATGGAGGCTAAGGAGATCTTTTTCAGGTGATGAACTGGAGTACCTTTGGAGAGTTTGAAGGTGACTGGATCAATCTCACTCAGCAGTAAAGAGATTATCCTAGCAAATTTGGGTTCTTGGATACTGTCTCTGATCATCTCAAATACCATCATTCCAAACTGAAATTTCTTTCTATAGACTACAGCTGTCATTACTCCAAACAAGTCATGAGATATAAAGCTGACTGGCCCTGTTATGCACCACAGTATTTTTCCAATAATATCTGCAAGAAGTTTCCCTACATCATTTAGAAGATTTCTCCTTAGGGAGATGTATTCCTCAGGAATTCAACAAAAAGAATAGGTTCTGTCATAATCTTCTGGAGTTAGGTCGTCTTCCTCATCAACAATAGGCATTTTTAGAAGCATGGAAATCCTGTGCTTGTCAAGCTTGATTTTGATCCCTTTAACTTTTTTTCTTCAAAATTGTTCCATTCCTCCTTACCTTAGCATTCCTGAAAAATTCTTCGACATCTGGAAATACTGTCTTGATGGGCTCAGAGAGAATGAACATCAATCCGGCCGTTTTCAGAAGAATCAGCAAGTTCTGGAAATCATCAGAAATGTCGGCAAGTCCTTCGATGACAAGTTCTCTACTGATTCCAATCTTGGAACTGTGAGCCATTGACGCCGACGGTGGCAACGAATAGAGCAGGGAACAGCGGCGGAGATGGAGCTTTCGTTCGGCGGAAGATGAAGAGTTGCGAGAGGAATGTTTGAAATGGCGGTTGATTTAGGATTCTAAAATATTATAGATATATATATTTTCCTAGTAACGTTAATTATATGCCGAATTAGTCTTAGGTTAGGGCAGAAATCAAGAATTTTGCGAAATAATAGAGTTAAGAAGTACCGGCAGAAGGACGGGCCAGCTATCGAGAGGTAGGTTATACTTTTCGAGAAGTGGCCAATAGTTTTCGAGAAGTAAGAATGTTCTCGAGAACTGGATTTTAGAGTTCTCGAGAGATAGGATGACTTCTCGAGAGCTAGTTTTCAGAGTTCTATAGGCTGACTTCTCGAGAACTAGTTCTCGAAAACTTACAATGGACTTTTCGAGAAGTTTAAGTATTTCTCGAGAACTTAAGATACTTTTCTAGAGCTAATTTCTGCCTCTCGAGAAGTGTACTTAGGTTTTTTGAGAAATGACTTTTACTTTTCGAGAAGTGAAGTAGGTTTTTGAGAACTGCCTTCCACTAGGTAAATTCTAACCTTTTAGGAGTATCCTCGATTCTTGAGCCTTTGAACTTATCACTTTAGTCTAATCCTCCTTGTTTAGCAACCCAATTTCAGTTCTGAAGAAATTGAACTTGGTCTCATCCAACGGCTTTGTGAAAATATCTGCAACCTGCCGATCTATTGGCACATACTTCAGATCCACATCCCCTTACTCCACATGCTCCCAGATGAAGTGGTATCTCAGCTCGATGTGTTTTGTCCGGCTGTGTGAGACTGGGTTGTTTGCGATTGCGATAGCGCTAGAGGAGTCACAGAATAATGGAATGTCCTTGATCTTTATGTTGTAATCCTCCAACTGATGCTTTATCTAAAGCAACTGTGCACAACAACTGCCGGCCGAAATACATTTTGACTCAGTCGTTGAGATTGCGACACAGTTTTTCTTTTTGCTGCTCCAAGAGATAAGCCTTCTTCCTAGGAATTGGCAAGTCCCAGAAGTGCTTTTCCTGTCATCTTTGCTTCCTGCAAAGTCTGCATCTGAAAAACCAATTAGTTCACTGTCATTGCTTCTTGGGTATCATAAACCAAGATTTGGTGTACCTTTAAGGTATCTCAAAATTCACTTCGCAGCAATATAGTGAGATTCCTTAGAGTTCACCTAAAATCTAGCGCATACACATGTTGAGAACATGATATCTGGTCTACTTGTGGTAAGGTAGAGCAAGGACCCAATTATGCTTCTTTACTTGGTTTCATCAAAAGGTTTCCCTTTCTCCTCCTTGTCCAGAGATATTGCTGAGGCCATTGGAGTCCTCATAGAGGTTGCATTCTCAATTCTGAATTTCATAAGTAGCTCTTTGGTGAACTTGGTCTGTGAGATGAAGATTCCATCCTCAGATTGTTTCACCTGAAGCCCTAAGAAATACTTCAGCTCTCCCATACTGCTCATTTTGAACTTCCCTTGCATAAGTTTAGAAAACTTTTTGCAGAGGTTGTCATCGGTAGAGCCAAAAATAATATCATCGACGTAGATTTGCACTAGCAAAATCTTGCCTTTAATTTCCCTAAGAAACAATGTCTTGTCTATCTTTCCTCTTATGAATTTATTCTCAAGAAAAAAGCTAGACAGCGTCTCATACCAAGCTAGAGGAGCTTGTTTAAGACCATATAAAGCTTTTTACAGTAAATAAACATGATTAGGGAAAGTTGAGTCAACAAAACCTGACGGTTGCTCTACATACACTTCTTCCTTTATGTCACCATTCAGGAAGGCATATTTTACATCCATATGATAGACGGTGAAGCCCTTAAGTGCAGCATAAGCAAGGAATAACCTGATCGCCTCCAGTCTTGCCACTTGAGCATACGTTTGTTCGAAGTTGATTCCTTCTTCTCGACGATATCCCTTGGCAATGAGTCTGGCGTTGTTCTTTATAATAGTTCCATCTTCGTCCATTTTGTTCCGGTAGACCCATTTTGTCCTGATGACGTTCTTACTCTTGGGTCTAGGAACAAGTGTCCAAACTTTGCAACGTTTGAACTGATTTAACTCTTCTTCCATGGCTAGTATCCAGGATTCATCCGAGTTTGCTTCCTCGAACTTCTTAGGTTCAACCTGTGATATTAAACTTAAGAATAAATTCTCGTTAGTTGTTCCTCGATGAGTTCTGACACCATCCTGGGGATCTTCTATGATCTAGTCCAAGGGATGATCCTTCAGGTGTCTGAGCTCTAGAGTCCTTGCACCTGGGATCTCCTCAGCCACTGGAGTTGCATCTTCAGCTGGGATGAATCCTTCATCTTGATCATCTACCTCTCCAATCGGGGTTGTAGAGGTGATCTTGATGAACTTTTCATCTTTGTCTTCAGTAGGTTCATCCAAGCTGAGTTCATTTATCTTTGTACCTGCATCTTCAATGAGCACACTAGAAGAGTTGCTTTACAGCAAACTCGTCTCATCAAATACAATGTGTATCGATTCTTCTACCACCAGGGTTTTTCTATTGAATACTCTATAGGCCTTACTATGGCTACTATAACCTACAAAAATACCTTCAAAGCTTTTCTCGCTAAACTTGGTAGTGTGATACTTGCCGTTGTTAAGTACGAAGCACTTACAGCCAAAGATTCTAAAATATGAAATGGTCGGTTTCCTGCCTTTTAGAAGTTCATAAAGAGTCTTATCATGGTTCTTATTGATGAGTGCTCGATTTTGCACGTGACAAGCGGTGTTGATGGCTTCAGCCCAGAAGTACTCTGGAAGTGAGGCATCAATCAACATAGTCCGGCAAGCCTCTATGAGTGTCTTGTTCCTTCTCTCAACTACTCCATTTTGTTGTGGAGTGCGAGGAGAGGAAAATTCATGAAAGATACCTTGACTTTCACAGTATTCTATCATGTACCTAGACTTGAATTCCGTTCTATTGTCACTTCTGATTTTGACTACGGAGCAGTTGTATTCATTCTGGACTTGCCTAACAAAATTAGTGAAAATATTGAAGTTATCTGACTTGTGTTTCAGAAAGAACACCCACGCAAAGTGCGAGTAATCATCCATAATAACAAACATATATTCCTTACCTTCCAAACATCTAACTTGCAGCGGACTGAACAAGTCCATATGAAGAAGCTGTAAGCTTCTATCAGAATCCTTGTCTATAATGTTTTTAAATGAACTCCTTGTTTGCTTTCCTTTTATACAGGCATGACAAGGGCTTTCCTTAACACACTTGACATTAGGGGCATCACATACTAAGTTTTTAGAGAATAGTTTATTTATAGTTTTGATATTAATATGTGCTAGTCTCTTGTGTCATTGGTAGGCAAGAGATGCACTACTTTTTGCTAAAAGACATACTGGTGTAGAGGAGTCAATACAGATGAAGTTTAAACAGAAAATATTTCTGCTTCGAGTGCCTGATAAAATAGTTTCCATGTTGTCAACCGATTTTATCAAACACTTGTCAGCATGGAATTAAACCATGTATCCTTTGTCGCATAGTTGGCTTATGCTGATGAGATTGTGTTCCAATCCTTCAACATAGGCTACCTCCGAAAAGGATACGTTACCGTTAGTAATCATACTATAGCCTTTGGTAATTCCTCGGTCTGAACCTCCAAAGATGACCTTTGGTCCGTTCAACACCGGTGAAAAGTTCTGGAGTACGCTCCTTGTCCCGGTCATATGCCGAGAACATCCAGTGTCCAAATACCAGATTGGCGTTTTAATGGTCTTTGGACATACCTGCAATTATAATCACTTAGCCTTAGGAACCCAAACACGTTTGGGTCCTTGGTCTCGAGTTAGAATACTCCCCCTACGAGTATTAGCCTCATGAGTGGTCATTCTCACGTTGCTAACTTGAGGAGTTGCAGCATTTTTAGGATTGAACCAACAATCTATGGCAAAGTGACTAACTCTACCACAACACCAACAGTCGAATCTGTTGTATCTTTGCCTTATAACCTTCTGCTTGACCTTCTTTAGAGGAGGTCCAGCATAGGTAGCATCCTTGGAGGAAGAAGCTTCATGATGATGGCAGCTGCATGAAGTCTTCTCCTTCATAGGCTTTTCCACAATAGGTTTTACCTTTGGTGCCTTCTTGATGTTATGACCATGAGCATAAGGTCCATAGCTCTGAAGTTCAATCTCTTCATAAGGTGCCTTGAAGACACTCTCGCCAAAGTCACGAGGGTGAGTCCAACCTTAGTACCTTGACTTAGGCTTCTCTAGGATTGGCCTAGTGAAGTGTCCATAGGTGGACTCAAAGTCGAATTCGTTCGCAGGAAAGATAACTTTCTTGAACGAGACTGGCTCCAATGGAGCTTTCCTTTTTTCCTCGGCCAAGGCCTTCTTGGCATCCTTATTCTTTCTCTTGGTCTTCCTTCTCTTAGAGGATTTACTAGGAGCACCTCTGTGGCCTAGACCAGCATCATTGGCCTTAGCTGAGAATTCAGCAATCAGAGGAAGTATAGTCTTAGGCTTAGAGAAACCTTCAATAAGTTTCTTTTCAGCCAAGAGTTGTTCTTCCAACTCCTTGATGATTTTCTCCTTAAGGTCAAGGTGCTCAAGAGCCTTGTTATATTCTTCAATAGATTTATTGAAGTCTTCCTTGAGAGAGTCAGTCTTTGAGACTTCTTCTCTTAAGATGCTCTCTGTAGCTTTTAGAGACTTTATCTCTTTAGCTTGAGTTTTCATGACTCGGCAACATTTGTCGTAAGCCTTGAGTAACTCCTTATATTGTCCCATGAGTTCAGATTCATCCTCAGAGGGATAGCCCTCTTGCTCACTATCATCATCAGATTCTGAAAGAGGGGTGTGAGATTTTACCTCCCCAGTGAATTGGGGGACTTGTTCATCATCAGTTAGAGTCATTAGCCCAAAGTAGGCTTCTTACTCTTCTGCACTCGACTCAGATGAGTCGGAGTCACTGAGGGTTTTGCCCTTCTTTGCCAACAGGGTCTTTTCTATCCTCTTTTTACTGTAGGACTTCTTCTCTTCTCGTTTTCCACCCTCTTTCTTCTTGTGGGGGCAATCCGCAATGACGTGACCTGGCTTATTGTAGTAATAACAAACAATGTCAGTCGAATAATGTTTATTCAGTTTAGAACCATACCTGTCGTGGTAGCTTGAGCCTTTTCTGTGGTGATCACCATCATTGCGTGATCTTCTATAGGAGGCATCCTTGCCTCTCCATTGCTTCTTCTTGTTCAAGAATTTCTTGAACTGCCTTGAGAGTAGAGAGAACTCTCCATCAGATAGCTCTGAGCCAGAGGAGCTTGGCTCAGATGATTCTTCTTAATCAGCTTCAGGAGCTGGGGCAGGAGAGCTAGCCTTTGTCTTCCTTGAGCTATCTGCCTTCAGAGAGATAGACTTATCCTTGGATGCAGACCTGCTCATCTCTTCTTTAGCTTTTCTTGAGTTGATTTGGAGCTCGTAAGACATAAGCTTTCTGAATAGATTCTACGGGTCCGTCTCGGCTAACCTTCCGAACTTCCGAATGGCGCATACCTTATTATACCATTCCTTGGTCAGGGATCTTAAGAATTTGTCATTCAGTTCCCCATTTGTTAAGACTCGGCCATAAACTTTTAGGTCACTAACTATCTTGAAGAAGTTCTCAAAGGTATCAACTATAGCTTCCTTGTGATCTTGCCTGAAGGATTCATACTTCTGATTTAGAAGGGATCTCCGATCATCCCTAACTTATTCAGTGCTTTCCATCAGAGTAACCAGGGATTGCCACATCTCCTTGGTAGACTGGAAATGAATCAGATTTTGCAGCATCGAGTCATCGACTGCACTTGCTATAATATTTTTAGCTTTCTTGTCTAGGGAGACAAGTGCAATCTCGTCCTTATCCAAGTCCTCAATTTCTTTGGGACTTGATTGGTTGGATCTATTGTAGATGCAATCATCGGAACATACGGACCTTCTTCAACAATCATGAAGATCCGAGGGTCCACTGCTTCCATGAAGAGTTTAACTCCTTTCTTCCACATAGGAAAATTGTTCTTGGTGTATATAGGGAGCTTAGCAAAATCCTTGGTCTTACTCATGCTTGATACTTCTCTAAAGACAACTTGGGAAGGATTAGATCAAGGTGTTAACCTTTTAATGATTAACCTCCCTCTGATAGCAATTGAAAGTGAAAAGTTGTTAACCTGAATCACCTAGAGGGGGGTGAATAGGTGAATCGTGAGTTTATTTGCGGAATAAAAATTTTAGCGACCTAACACAAGCAATCAAGCAACCATAGAAGGACACAAAAGATTTATAGTGGTTCCCCATTCTTGGGTACGTCCACTTCACCTCACTGTTCTAGCAAATCACTAGATCCGGCTACTCTACTATCTCAGATTGAAAACAATCCTACGCCTCGAAACAACGTTCCTACAAAACACGATCCAAATGGATCTACACTAGGAAGATACAAAAAATTCCTACCACTCAGATCACAACGCTCCTACACTCGGAGAATAATCTCCTACAAGATTTACAAATAGAGATTGAAAATACAAACAGAAATATTCTCAGATCTGCAAGAAACAAGTCTTTAGGTCTTCTTCTTTAAGTTGCGTCCCTTTCAGAATTATTGAAGAAGACTAGTAGATCTGACCTGAGAAATTCTTGAATCTACTCGTTCAAGGAAGAAAGAACATTTCCTGAATCAGTATATCTTCTAGATCGAAAGGATGAGGATCGATCTTGATGAGAGCGGTGGCGGCGGCTTCAAGACGTCGAGCTTGAGAAGAGATCGACCGAACCAGAGCTTTTTGGAAAGTACGAGATCCGCTCAATAATTTCTCTTAATCCTTCTTAAGGTTATGTCTTAGTGACAAGACCTTATATAGGATATCTCTTAACGGTTGGAAATATCATTAATGATGACACGTGGACCAATCCTGTTGGGTTATTTGAAATTCAGGCCGTTCTGGACTTAGAAGAAATTCTCTGGAAAAAAATCTGACTTAGTTCTCGAGAAATGATTATAGTTCTCGAGAACTATGAACTGAGTTTTCGAGAACTGTAGAGACTTCTTGAAAACTAATCTCTTTAGAAAGGGTTGGACTTCTCGAGAACACCAGAGTATAGTTCTCGAGAACTAATTTACTTCTCGAGAAATAATAGAGGACTTCTCGAGAACTTGAGCTTAAGAAAAAAAATTTCTGAACTTCTCGAGAACTAAGGGAATACTTCTCGAGAACTTATAGAAGACTTCTCGAGAACTTTACTTAGAATCAACTTCTGATTGAATTTCTGAACTTGAGAATGAAAGGAATACTTCTCGAGAACTAAATTGAGTTTTTGAGAACTTATAGAATAGTTCACGAGAGCTTTACTAAATTCTCGAGAACTTAACTAAGAGAAATTCTTGAACTGTCCTGACTTCTCGAGAAGTAGAATCTGAGCTTCTCGATAACTATACCATACTTCTCGAGAACTCTGAGATTACTTCACGAGAACTAGACTTAGAAAGTTTTTCAAGAACTTTAGAGAAGATTTCCTTCTGGCCCTATCTCCATCCTTTGATTTCAATGTTTGAACATAAAGTGTACCCCAATTGAGAGGCTACACATGAGTCAACACTTTGGATCACCCAGTGAGGGATTACACTGAATGGTCCTGTATTCCTGACCCACTATAGACTGACATTGGTGTTCACTAAGTACTGAGAATCCGCAAACATTCAACTAGAACACAGATGTCAAATACAACTTAATTTATCTTAGTTCAAGGGTGACTTCATGCAAATCTGGGTTATTGTGGAGACAATACCCAACAGATCACAAGAATCTCAAATATATCGATACGCAGAAAGACCTGAACCTGCGATAGAGGAGATGGCTGGAGTTCCTCTGTGACTATGATTATCAGATCCACTACCATCCGGGGAAGGCAAACACAGTAGCAGATGCTTTGAGCAGAAGAGCAAGCACTTCTGGATCGGAGCCTCGGTTGATGTCTTTAGAGCTTATACGGATGATGGAAGACATGCATATTACCGTGGTATGTGAGGCCGAACAAGTGGTATATCGAGAATACCTAAGCTCATATATCGGTGATGATTATATTCGGGGGCACATTACTACACATCAGAGGCTGGATGCTACATTAGAGCCGATTTTTAGTGCCCTGAAAGGGGGCAAATTTGAGGATTACACGCTGCAAGATGATCTCCTTCGATTTCGTGGATGAGTATACATACCAGCAGGAGATGGAATCCGGGATCACATTCTCAGAGAGGCACATTGCTCCAAATATTCAGTGCATCCCGGCATCACCAAGATGTGGGCATACTTATGGAGGACCAAGTACTGGTCTGGGATGAAGAAGGAGATCACCTATTTTGTGACACACTGTGAGACTTGTTAGCGCGTGAAGGCAGAATGTAAGAGCCTGAGAGGTTTATTACAGCCACTGCCGGTCCCAGAGTGGAAGTCCGAGAAAATTGATATGGACTTTGTACACGGACTGCCTCGCTCCCACTCTGGGCACGATTCCATTTGGGTCATAGTCGACAGACTGACCAAGGTAGCGCGGTTTATTCCAGTCAGGAAGGATGCTCCAGTTTAATTTTTGGTGAGATTGTTCGTGGAATAGTTCGTCAGATACCATGGCATCCCCAGGACTATTTTCTCGGACCGCGACGGTTTGTTCACTTCCAGGGGAGTGGAGGGCAGTGCATGCTTACTTGGGTTCCTGACTTACCTTTATCACTACCTTCCTTCCACAGACCGATGACCAGACAAAGAGGACAAACAGGACTATGGAGGACCTGCTATGATTATGAATATTAGATACGGGGAAGCCGTGAGAGAGGCTGCTATCATTGATCGAATTTTCTTCCAATAACAGCCACCAAGCTAGCATCGAGATGGCTCCATACGAGGCACTTTATGGGAGGAAGTGCCGGACACTGCTGTCTTGGGTTCAGGATATAGACACCAAGGCTCTTGGCTCTGATTATGTGGAGGATACGGAGGCTAAGGTTCGTTTGATCAGGGATCGGATGCTAGAGGCCCAGAGTAGGCAGGCCAAATATTATGATGCTCGACACCGAAAGATGGAGTTCCAGGTGGGGGACCGAGAATTTTTTAAGATACGTCCGGTGCATGGTGTCTCTCGAGTGCGGAGGCACAAGAAGCTCAGTCCTCGATATATGGGGCCATACTTGATCCTAGAGCGGATCGGCCCCTCAGCTTATAGGCTGCAGCTGCCACCATAGTTGAGTACCCTGCACGACGTCTTCCATGTATCTTCACTATGGAGAGCTCTCCTTCGGCCGGAGCAGCACATTACTATTACGGCAGGCTCGGTTGCAGCTGACCAGTCAGTTCGTTTGGAGCCGATCCGGATTGATGATACAGTTGTCCGAGTGTTGCGGAAGAAGAAGGTCCCTCTTGTGAAGGTGTTGTGTTCCAACCATGGACAGGAGGAACACACCTTGGAGCCGAGGGATCTAATGTTGGAGCGACACCCGGAGCTGTTTACTTCAGGTATGCTGTAATTTATGTTATAAAAATTACTTAAATTGTTACAAGTAGAACCCCGTAGACCCGAACTTGAATTTCGGGGATGAAATTATTTTTTTTGTTTATTGGGATTTGTAACATCCCATGTTACTCCTAGACCCCTTAACTTAGATTGGGTTAGTTGATGTAGGGATGCCCGGAATCGGAGATCTCTACGGAAATAATTCACTCCTCGCCCAATATCACCTTAGATCTACCGCACCTACACAGCACCTATCGCCCACAATATTTCCTCGTCACAAACGCAGCGCATAAAAATAACAAGGAGGATTGGTCGACTCGAAAATAGCGATAGAAATTTGAGTCGGATCGTTCCCCAAATTAACATAAAGATTGCCAACCTTTTTGGGAGCAAAACCAAGGCTATAGGCCAAGATCCGCTCCGGCAAATAGGATCCACCCGATCCGGAAATAAAAAGCCTAGCAACGGCGATTTCGAAATGAAAAGTGCAGCGATTGATTTAACAAAGCGGATAAAACGACTTGCGATCCACCACAACTAATTTAGAAGAAATCACACAAGGAGGGATGAGATATTTTACCCAACCGGAGAACGTTCACACAAGATAACTGTGGGAGAATCACTCTCTCCACGGATCCACCGGCATCACACCGAAGGGCTTGCAACCTTCTTCCACGGAGTCGCACCGAAGGAAGCTGCGCCGGAGTCGCACCGAACGGATGGAGGGAGCAAGGGAGGCCGGCAGTTTCACACCACAAGCAAAGGGGGGAAAGGGGCGGCGGCTAGGAGGTTTCCTCCTCTTGGCCGAAATTCCTCAAGGGGATTTTAGGGTTCAATTCTTCTCCAATTATCTCATAACAAGGCCTCCTTAAATAGGAGTTACAAACAAGCCTTAACCATTCATGATGGAGATGTAATCTCATCCATCCAAATGGTTAAATGCACACCAAATAAAATATTGTTCAAATGCAAAAATAAAAAGTGCAATATTGAATATAAAATTATCACTTCAAACTTGGATAATTTTATATTCCTAAAATAGAAATAATAAGCATGAAAAGGGAAATGTTTTAATGCAGTGCGGCGAATGTTGCGCGCCGCGGGCGGAGGTTGTAACGTAGCCTTCCGCTAGCATCATCGTGACGCCTCACGTCCTTTAGTCGAATCGCCTCAGCAACCGGGTCAACCTCATCATTGTCAGCATCGTCTCCAAGTAGAGGTGGAGGGGGTGCGCCATCAATCCTCCCCCGCTCAAAATCACGCATCTCTGTTGAGTGGTCCAAGAGGTAGCGGCGAAGAAGATCAGCATCCAAACTTTGCAGCTCCAACTCGAGCACCCAAGAGTCATCTGAAGGGGGGCGGTCACGCCAATGGATGAGGAAGCGGCGGGTGTCGCCATCAGCAGTGGTAACATGCTCAGCAGCAAGTATCATCTCTGGAGTGGAAAATGTCCGTGGGAACCTGGGGAACATATTAGCAGTAGGAAAGAAAGAAGGTAACGTACCATCCGATGATATACCTGTGGGGACCGTAAGAGAGAGATCATCCATTCTACCACTCCCCAACCCATGAGAATTTAAAGTGGGAGAAGAAGACGACAAAGAAATCAACTCTTGTGGTGGCGACACAAATATCGTTAAATCCGAAACGTTAAAAATGGGGGAGATACCCCAATCAGCAGGCAAGTCCAAAACGAAAGCGTTGTCACCTAACTTCTTAATAATCCGAAAAGGGCCGGCGCGCTTTGGTGCTAACTTTTTAACGGTGCCAGTTGGCAAGCGTTCGGGAACTAAACGGACTAAAACCAGATCGCCAATTTTAAAGTTTGATACTCTCCTATGTAAATTAGCGTGCGCCTGATAAGAGTCGTATTGTGACGTCAAAGTGGCCCGTATACGTGCATGTAGATCATGGATGTGTTGGGCAAAGGATTGTGCAAATTGACTTGCTTTGTACGTTGGAGGCAACGGCACCAAGTCAAGCGGTACAGGAGCTTTATAACCGTGGACAATCTCATTCGGAGACATACCCGTAGACCTATTTTTGGAATTATTGTAGGCTAATTGGGCGTGGGGTAAGAGAAGATCCCAAGTGCCCAAATGATCGCTCACGAGGCATCTTAACAAATTCCCTAAACTCTGATTAACTACTTCCGTCTGCCCATCCGTTTGGGGATGATAGGCGGAGGAAAACAATAACTTTGTTCCCATTAATATCCATAACGTTTTCCAAAAATAACTAGTGAATTTTACGTCTCTATCCGAAACTATGGTCTTTGGCACTCCGCGGTGACTAACGACTTCTTTAAAATATAGTTTAGCGACATGAGACGCATCGTTTGTTCTACTGCACGGGATGAAATAAGCCATCTTGGAAAACCTATCCACAACTACAAAAACGGAATCATGACGGCGTTGGGTAGGGGAAAGGCCTAATACAAAGTCCATACTAACATCTACCCAAGGCATGGAGGGAATAGGCAAGGGTGTATATAATCCTACATTGGTTTTACCACCCTTAGAAACCTGACACGTTCGGCAGCTACTCACTACTCCTCCTACCATAGCCTTAAGTTTTGGCCAATAAAACTTCTCTTCGACTAATGTAATCGTCTTATCTCTACCAAAGTGACCACTCAACCCTCCACTATGCAATTCCCAAATGATATGTAATCGTAGTGATGACTGTGGAATACATAGCTTCCCGCTCCTAAACAGGTATCCGTCCTTAATGACGTATGTAGATATCGTCGTGGGGGAACTATCCTGGGCTGATAAATAGACGTCTTGGAAGTCAGGACACGTAGCATACTCATCCTTAACCCGCTCAAATCCTATAACATGTACCTCCATAGAAGTGAGTAAAAGCGTAAGACGACTAAGGGCGTCAGCGACTCGGTTATCAGCTCCTTTAAGATGTTTGAGGTTAAATGTATAACCTTGTAGGAATGCTACCCATTTAGCGTGTCTTGGGCTGATTTTATGCTGTCCGTTAATGAAACGCAAGGCCTCATGATCGGAGAGGATCACGAACTCCTTGGAGAGGAGATAGTGCCTCCAATGGTGTAGACATCGGACTACAGCATAGAACTCCCTATCGTAATTGGAATAATTCAACTTGGGGCCCGACAACTTCTCGCTGAAATAACTAACGGGATGGCCCTCCTGGCTCAGGACACCTCCAATCCCTACTCTAGACGCATCACATGTGAGCTCAAAGACTTTAGAAAAGTCAGGTAGACGTAAGAAAGGTGCCTCAGTCATAAGCTCCTTTATTCGTTCAAAAGCATAGGTGGCGGACTTCGTCCATGTAAACTCTCCCTTCTTCATACAGTCGGTGATAGGCGCCATATTACTACTGAAGTCTCGTATGAAACGGCGATAAAACGTGGCTAACCCATGGAAACTACGTACCTCACGTAGGGTGGTTGGCACGGGCCAGTCCTTAATGACCTGAACCTTGCCCGGATCAACTCGAATACCCTGTGAACCGACTATATAACCTAAGAACTCTACCTCCGAGGAATTGAAAGTGCATTTCTTAAGATTGAGAAATAAGGTCTCTTTCCGCAGGGTGGAAAGGATCACTCTCATGTGGGAGATGTGCTCGGTAGTAGAGGTGCTATAAATCAGTATATCGTCAAAGTAGACGACAACGAACTTCCCCATGAATGGCTGAAAGACATGTGTCATCATCCGGGAGAAGGTACTAGGGGCATTGGATAACCCAAAGGGCATCACAAGCCATTCGTACAGTCCATCCTTCGACTTAAATGCTGTCTTCCACTCATCGCCCTCTCGTATCCTAATCTGGTGATAGCCACTCCGAAGATCTAATTTGGAGAATACGGTGGCCCCAGACAAGACATCCAACAAATCATCTAGGCGGGGAATGGGAAACCTATACTTGATGGTGATCTTGTTGATAGCCCGGCTATCAACACACATCCTCCACGTACCATCCTTCTTGGGGGCAAGAAGGGCTGGCACCGCGCATGGGCTCATACTAGTCCTAATGAAACCTTTCTCTAACAAGCCCTCTATCTGGGACTGCAACTCCAGGTGAGCTGCGGGGTGGAGTCGATAATGGGGCTGATTTGGCAAGGAAGACCCCGGGATGAGGTCTATCGCATGCTGAATATTTCTAAGCGGGGGCAACGTGGACGGTAGCTCATCCGGGTACACGTCCCTATATTCTTCCAATAGTACCCGTAACTCACTAGGTAACTCATCCAAAACGCTAGAATCGGGCTTCGCACTTAGGAGGACTAGCGCATACATAATTCCATCAAGGAACGGATCTCTCTCAAACTCTTTCTTACCAACTAGATTCAATGCTTTCCGTTCTACCGGGATAGTGGTGTCCTTAGCCAAGACTACGGGCTCCTTTGGGATGGTCGGTCTCAAGGTGACAGTTTTGCCATTGAATTTGAATTCATATGTGTTGGCTCTACCAAAATGAGTAACATCACGGTCATATAGCCAAGGGCAGCCTAACAACACATGACAAGCGTCCATCGGAAGGACATCACACCACACCTCATCAACGTAGGATTTGAATGAGAGTGGGACCAGGCATCGCTTGGTAACGGGTACGGAGATCTTGTTGATCCAAGCGACCTTATATGGGGTCGGGTGTGGTTCCGTGGTCAAGGACATACATGCTATGGCGTTCTCAGATACAACGTTCATACAGCTACCACTATCAATAATCAGCTTGCAGAGTTTCTCGCCACTCTTAAAAATCAGGGAAAATATGCTCGTCCTTTTCCATTCATCTAATGGTCGAGGGGTGGCCAAGATACAACGCATCACCATAAGGGGGTGATCGTCCTCTAAGTCACTTGGGACCCCTTCTGGGTCGCTTTCCTCAGCAGCTTCATAAACATAATCCGCAAGATCGGTCGTCGACTCTAATAGGGCTTTGGCTTTAGTCTTCGTTGGGCATTCGAAGGCATAATGACTTTGAATGCCGCAAGAATAGCATGTGGCGTTAGTCGTGCTAACCTTTCCGATTTGAATGCGTTCACTCGCGGGGTTCTTGGTGTTCCTAGCCGTGATCACGACAGACTTGGACTCGGCCGACCGGTACTTCCCCTTATCTTGATAGGTGGAGGAAGATGCTCCGGTAGAGGATTTTCCTTTCGCATGAGAATAACGGGAGTGAGCCTTAGAGGCTAAGTGTTTTTCAATGTCGAGTGCGGCATTGAATGTGGTGTTCAAATCAGTGTGGCCATAACGCAAAAGCTTCCGCTGAATATCGGGTTGAAGCCCCTTACGAAACCTAGAAAGGGTGACTTCGGGGATCTCTGATGAGTCCTCTTTATATACCTATTTTCGGACTCATCTAGGCTTATTTTCTTGTCTTTGCACACCGTTTTGCGTCATTTGCATTCCTTTTGGTTCGCTACGGTTTTCCACGTCTTGTGCACTCTTTTAGCCTATTTCTGTGTGTGTGTGTATTTCCCTTTTTGCTTGCATATTATTTATGTCTGTGGCTGCCATGATCGACATCCCGTCCAGTTTTCCTGCAGGTTCTGGGATCGTGTGGGCATCCGGCATCGGACTTTCCCCATTTTTGGCAAAGGAGTCAATGGTCGTGCGTTTTTACCCACGCACGACCATCGACCTCTTTGGCACACGATCATCGGTCGTGCGCAGTCATGACCTCTCCTGTGAAAGTTCTGTCCCGGCATATCGCACGATCACCAGCCATACCGCGCACGATCACTGCTCGTGCGCTGCCGGTCGTGCGCAGTCATTATATCTTTTTCCACTTTTCTGCCTCCATATCGCACGATCACTGACTATATCGCGCATGACCACTGGTCGTGCGCCAGTGATCGTGCGCGCTGTTTAAATTCTGTTTTCTATAAATAGCGCAGGTTTTTCCCTATTCGAGAGATCGATCCAGATCCGCGATTTTTCCGCCGTTCTTCGTCTCGGACGAGGGTTTCCTCCGTCCCCCTTCATCCTCCACCTTAGGGAGGGTCTCCGGGCAAGCTTTCAACGCCAAATCAACGTCGGAGCATCCTCTCGGCCTCCTCCTTCATCCTAGAGCTTCAAGCGGAGTTTTGACCTAGCTTTCTCCATCAAGTTAGGAGGAGCTGGAGCCGTAATCTACGGGTCATTTCAACGAAGAAGACGGGTCCATTGGGAGTGAGTGACAGCCTCCTCTACCCCGGACGCAGTTGAGGACCGAGCTTGGACTCGGATTGACAACCCGGGATTCCAACCGTGAACCCTCAATAAGGCTTCGGATCCGGTCGATTCGCACACCTCTTCCTCTTGTATTTGATAGCTTAGCTTAACTCTTTGTATTGATGAAGTATTTTTATTGATTAGCATTTTCACTTATTCATGTCTATGTGAGTTATTGTGATTTTGTTATTATTGCTTGAGGTGCGCTATATTCCATCCTCCATCCATCCACCCTTGTCGCACTAGCAATTGCTAGTGGCGTGCGTTGCGAAGAGGTGCACACGACCCTCATTCCGCCGTTCTAACCACCTCATCCGCTAGCCTACTCTTCCATCCGCCAAGCGATTCGGTGCATAGCGGCCCGTGTAGTTTCCATCCCGCCTGGCGAAGTAGTGCATAGCGGCCTGCATAGTAGGATTTCCGCCGTTCTCTCCACCTCATACGCTTGCCTACTCGCCCATCCGCCTAGCGATTCGGTGCATTGCGGCCCGACTAGTCTTCCATCCCGCCTGGCGAAGCATCGCATAGCGGCGTTGCATAGGAGTAGTTGTTAGATTTTTACTTTATTTTCCACAACCATCAAAACCCCCATCGTTACCTTCGCCCCGAGGACTTCAATCTCAAGTCCTCCTCGACATTAACTCATCCCTTACTGTGTTCCTCAAGAGACCGACACTCGGGGATTTATTCCCAAACTTTATTACTTGTGCGACCGGTGCGCTTACCGTAATTCCACGCATCAAGTTTTTGGCGCCGTTGCCGGGGAACACAGTCGTTTGAGTTTTTTGGAGAGGAAGATTTGAGATAGATGCCCTTTCCATTTGTATATTTCATGTTTTATTTTTGTTTTGGTTTTTAGTTGTTATTTTTTTTATTTTATTTTATTCCCTTTCTAGTTTTTATTTTGCTATAGCAGGCTGTTCCACTCTTTATTTGCTTGCGAGTATTTAATTTTTGCTTAGAAAATTCTTATGGTGAATTCTTTCTTGCTGCACCATGTATTCTTATGCGAATATTCGTTGTCATTGGTGCGGGGATTATAGGCATAATAGTGATGAGTGCCCCACTGAAGAATGGGAGCATAATTCTCGTGGTTCAGTGTATGGAGCACCGTTGTCTTATGGTACTTCATACACCGTACCCCAGTCTTATGGTCACTACTCTTCTCCGCCTTCACCTTTTTCATATTCCTCTCCGGCTCCCCCTGGACCGAGGAGTAATGGAAAACGGTGTTTGTGTTGTCGTAGCACCGACCATGTGTTGAAAGATTGCGCAGAATTTCAGCGCCAGATGGAGGCGGATGATGAACCGGATATCCGGATCGTCTCATCCACCGCTCAAATGGCCGCTCCTTCTGTTTCTGATGATGTATCCGTAGTACCACCTTGTCTATGGGGAACTGCTGTGGATACACCCATCAGACTTTCTACTGATCGATGTGAAGACATTGCGGCACCTTCTCTCCTTGTGCCTTCTTCCCCTATTTTTGATTCACCCCCGGAGGAACCTGCGCATATTATCTCTGATGTTGTTGTTCCTCCGCTTTCTTTGCAAGAATCATCTACTCCTCTTTTTAGTGAGTTGGTTGATGATGTTGTGCCCTTTGGAGATTGGGAATATTAGGATGCGACATGGTGTGACGAGGACATTATTCTCGTTAATGGAGAATATTATGTCTTGGAACACAGTGACGCACCGAGGTGTGTTGATGAGGAGATCCTTGCTGATGAGGAAGTTCCCACTTCCTTATTGGTTGAGGAGGTCCAAATCACCATCGAGGACCTCATAGTCTCAGCTTCCCCTCGTCATGACTCACATGACGCCGGCAGTGATCTATGCTTGGATCCTGCTGAGAGTGATTCCGGGATCACTCTCCCTATTTCCGCTTCTTTTAGTTTTTCTTCTCCTTTATTCCTTGACCCCCCTTCTCCTTCTGCGCCTGTGCGGGTTGACTCCCTGCAGGTGAGTTGGGTTGACATTGAGCCTTGTGCTCAGGTTGTCGGCGAGTGCCCCAGCTTGCATGAGGAGTTTCCTACTCCTTTTGCAGTTGAAGCCTCTACCTTCACCTTCGCCCCCAACGAGCTTGTGGTGGACGATACCTTGCTAGGCAATGATTCTTTTTGTGATAAGATGAGCGAGGACCAGGTCGCCTCCTCATCTTATTTCCTGCTTCCTCTACCTGAGCTTTTCAGGTATTATTATCTAGGTAGAGGGGTAACTGTTCTATCACCGTATCGGTACCCGTTACCGACACGGATATTAGGACAGTTACCTGTACATTTTTCTTTTCATAGGCCCATTAGCTAGAACTGTATAGAATTTAATAAGTCGTGTTGGGATGACAGTAACCCCAGTAGTTATCTTATTTTTTTTCTGCATTTTATTTTTCTTGTCTCGTTTTAGTTTTAGTATTTCTTTTTGTATATTTTTCTTTTGTTTTTGCGGAGCTCACCCCTGCAGGTATTCATGGAAAATACGCATTGGCGGGGTTGTGATTCTTCGTATGGCGGGCCTGCTTCTAGTTTTCACGCGTCTTCTGGTATGCTCACTAGCTGAGCATTGGGTAACCTCTTCCCTTAGCTCTTTTTGATTTAAATTTCTATACCATTTGATGTGTTGTTTAGTTTAAGTCTGGGGGAGAGTCAGTTTACCTTTTGCACGCGCACCCTTCATGTGCATACTAGAAGCTTTTATAGTTATTGTTTTGTTTAGTTCATTTCTTGCACACCACTACACCCACTTGAGCGCGAGCTTGGCTGTTAGCGTGCCGCGAGTTGAACTTGTGTCTTTGTTAGATTTGGAAAATTTATGTGCTAGTTTAGGATTGTGCGACGGAGTAAAATGTTGGCCTTGCTGTGTTTCTAGTCAACTGCTCTCGTTTTGTATAGAAATTTGAGTAGATTTAATTTTTCTGTATGCTTATAGTTTTATATTTTTCTATCTGGGTAAATTCTTTTTATTCTACTCAAAATTTGGTGAATCCGATGTGAATCAAACGGTAGCACAGGAATGTGTGTAGCCGCCACTAGACTCATATTGCTTGAGTCGGGAGGAAGGATTATCTTTCTCGGTTGCTAAGAACTTGCCCCAAGCTATTCTTGAAGCATTGGTACATGGTTAGTCTAGCGTGAGAGTGATGTAGGCCACCTTTTGGCCCGGTTGAGCGTTGTACCCATTCCTAACATCGCCCTTGCTAGCCCCTTTGTGCCTACCCTTCCTTTTGATTCAGCTCCACTATATTCGCCAAAGCCTCATAGCCGATCCTAGTCGCACACCCAAGTCGAGCTTAGTGTTTTATATTTTCATGTTGGGATGTGATGTGGTGTTATTATTTGTGAATATGTGGATGTGCTCCAAGATTTATATCTGCTGAGATTGTGAAAATAAAGAAAATGATTTGAAAAGAAAAGAAAAAAAAAACATGTGAAAAAGAAAAGTGAAAAGTAAAAGTTGAATTGAAATATTTATTTGAGAAGATCTGGATTTGGAGTAGGCGGTGCACACACCCATGTTGCAAAAGTTAAGTCTGGGGGTGTGGTGCACCCATGTTTATTTTGTGGGCAGCGGGTACTAGTTTTGTACGTTAGCTCATTTGGGTTAGGTGCATACCCTTCATGTTTATCCTTGTTTTCCTCACCGTAACCCAAGCCCCATTATTACCCGAAGTCCTACGGACTTGCGCTTGAGTTGACTAGTGCCGTGGAGAGAGTGCGGTCGGGCAAGCTTATGGTTTCCGACATTGGTGGATTCCTTTGGGGGTAATCTTGAGCCCTGGTCTTCGGCAATGCTCACCTTAGTGGCCTGTCTACTTTCTTCCTGCGTAGGACCGGATGATTCACCGTGATTCCACTTTTGAGTAATAATAAATTTTTGCTACGCATTGTGAAAAATATAAAATATTTTGTATACTTTAAAATTTCCTCTACTTTATTTTTATGCACGCGAGCATGCGACTTCGCATGGTACTCCGTTTTGCAATTTCTTTGTTAGCTAGTTCATTTTCCCCGTCTGCTTAGGTTTTGTTTGCTCGGGACGCGCAAATGGTTAAGTCTGGGGGTGTGATGAGTCCTCTTTATATACCTATTTTCGGACTCATCTAGGCTTATTTTCTTGTCTTTGCACACCGTTTTGCGTCATTTGCATTCCTTTTGGTTCGCTACGGTTTTCCACGTCTTGTGCACTCTTTTAGCCTATTTCTGTGTGTGTGTGTATTTCCCTTTTTGCTTGCATATTATTTATGTCTGTGACTGCCATGATCGACATCCCGTCCAGTTTTCCTGCAGGTTCTGGGATCGTGTGGGCGTCCGGCATCGGACTTTCCCCATTTTTGGCAAAGGAGTCAATGGTCGTGCGTTTTTACCCACGCACGACCATCGACCTCTTTGGCGCACGATCATCGGTCGTGCGCAGTCATGACCTCTCCTGTGAAAGTTCTGTCCCGGCATATCGCACGATCACCAGCCATACCGCGCACGATCACTGCTCGTGCGCTGCCGGTCGTGCGCAGTCATTATATCTTTTTCCACTTTTCTGCCTCCATATCGCACGATCACTGACTATATCGCGCACGACCACTGGTCGTGCGCCAGTGATCGTGCGCGCTGTTTAAATTCTGTTTTCTATAAATAGCGCAGGTTTCGCCCTATTCGAGAGATCGATCCAGATCCGCAATTTTTCCGCCGTTCTTCGTCTCGGACGAGGGTTTCCTCCGTCCCCCTTCATCCTCCACCTTAGGGAGGGTCTCCGGGCAAGCTTTCAACGCCAAATCAACGCCGGAGCATCCTCTCGGCCTCCTCCTTCATCCTAGAGCTTCAAGCGGAGTTTTGACCTAGCTTTCTCCATCAAGTTAGGAGGAGCTGGAGCCGTAATCTACGGGTCATTTCAACGAAGAAGACGGGTCCATTGGGAGTGAGTTACAGCCTCCTCTACCCCGGACGCAGTTGAGGACCGAGCTTGGACTCGGATTGACAACCCGGGATTCCAACCGTGAACCCTCAATAAGGCTTCGGATCCGGTCGATTCGCACACCTCTTCCTCTTATATTTGATAGCTTAGCTTAACTCTTTGTATTGATGAAGTATTTTTATTGATTAGCATTTTCACTTATTCATGTCTATGTGAGTTATTGTGATTTTGTTATTATTGCTTGAGGTGCGCTATATTCCATCCTCCATCCATCCACCCTTGCCGCACTAGCAATTGCTAGTGGCGTGCGTTGCGAAGAGGTGCACACGACCCTCATTCCGCCGTTCTAACCACCTCATCCGCTAGCCTACTCTTCCATTCGCCAAGCGATTCGGTGCATAGCGGCCCGTGTAGTTTCCATCCCGCCTGGCGAAGCAGTGCATAGCGGCCTGCATAGTAGGATTTCCGCCGTTCTCTCCACCTCATACGCTTGCCTACTCGCCCATCCGCCTAGCGATTCGGTGCATTGCGGCCCGACTAGTCTTCCATCCCGCCTGGCGAAGCATCGCATAGCGGCGTTGCATAGGAGTAGTTGTTAGATTTTTACTTTATTTTCCACAACCATCAAAACCCCCATCGTTACCTTCGCCCCGAGGACTTCAATCTCAAGTCCTCCTCGACATTAACTCATCCCTTATTGTGTTCCTCAAGAGACCGACACTCGGGGATTTATTCCCAAACTTTATTACTTGCGCGACCGGTGCGCTTGCCGTAATTCCACGCATCAATCTCCCTCAGGTTACAACGCACCAACCGGTCCTTTAATTCTCCCATGTACTCTGATACAGAATTGGAGCCTTGCCGCAGGGAGGCGAGCTCGTCAAACATTTTTGTCCAATGGTACGCGGGGACGTACTGATCGGTCAGCAAATTCTTCATGACGGTCCATCCAATAATCGGGTCTCCGTCCCCAGTCCCTAGTCTACGCTATTCAT
The DNA here is from genome assembly GCA_039513925.1 of Platanthera zijinensis. NCBI lineage: Eukaryota > Viridiplantae > Streptophyta > Magnoliopsida > Asparagales > Orchidaceae > Platanthera > Platanthera zijinensis. Next base: position 119,629,149 of record CM077090.1, read on the forward strand.
TCAGCCAATAAGTTTTGGCGCGACCGGTTAGCTTCATCCTGGCAACTTGGACCTTTTGGGGGTCCGTAAGATGGTGCCAATCATAATAGCATTCCATGTCCACTATCCATGTGAGGAAATTCTGTGGATCTCCCATACCATCGAAAGTGGGGGCATCAATTTTGATGGCCCTTGTAATATCAAACTCTCGCCCGTGGCGATTGCCTCGAGGGGGCACTCGTGGGGAGTCGCCATCCGAATCCGAATCGGAAATATGTTGGCACCGGTGGGGCAACTCAACATTAGCGGGAGGTGGGGGTGGCCTAACTTGATTTTGTAAAATCTGTGCTAAGGTGGCCCTAAGTTCCGTCATATCGTTACGAAGACCTGCTATCGCTTCAGCGTTACGAATTTCGTGCTCGTTCTCAGCCATCCTAGACGTAGACGGTGCCGAATACTCCGTGCCTAGCCTAGTGCGCATGCAAGACCCAGAAAATTATGAAAGATAATTTTTCCTAGGGCTGTAGCTAGAATAAAAATAATTTTTTTTTGACAAGCGTGATGTGAGAAACACGTAGATCATTAAAAAAAAAATTTTTTTTTGAAATTTTGCGGCAAAATGAAGATTTTAGCCCGCTATTTGCAGACCAACTGGACAGAATTACGATGTTCTAATTTGCAGGCAAACTTAACGTGGCCGAATCAAAAAATTTTCTGTTTTAAAGTTGCTGGAAATAAGTGCAGGAAGCTACAGTTTTTTTTTTCAGATTTTTTTGACAAGTTTAAAATTTCGACGGATTTACTAAACGCAGACCAATCCGAAATTTCAGATCTTAGAAAATTCAGATCAACCAACGACGAACGCAGAGAGGATGTTTGCAACGTGGGAGTTGAAACGACCGCCTCTGATACCAAATTGATGTAGGGATGCCCGGAATCGGAGATCTCTACGGAAATAATTCACTTCTCGCCCAATATCACCTTAGATCTACCGCACCTACACAGCACCTATCGCCCACAATATTTCCTCGTCACAAATGCAGCGCATAAAAATAACAAGGAGGATTGGTCGACTCGAAAATAGCGATCGAAATTTGAGTCGGATCGTTCCCCAAATTAACATAAAGATTGCCAACCTTTTTGGGAGCAAAACCAAGGCTATAGGCCAAGATCCGCTTCGGCAAATAGGATCCACCCGATCCGGAAATAAAAAGCCTAGCAACGGCGATTTCGAAATGAAAAGTGCAGTGATTGATTTAACAAAGTGGATAAAACGACTTGCGATCCACCACAACTAATTTAGAAGAAATCACACAAGGAGGGATGAGATATTTTACCCAACCGGAGAACGTTCACACAAGATAACTGTGGGAGAATCACTCTCTCCACGGATCCACCGGCGTCACACCGAAGGGCTTGCATCCTTCTTCCACGGAGTCGCACCGAAGAAAGCCGCGCCGGAGTCGCACCGAACGGATGGAGGGAGCAAGGGAGGCCGGCGGTTTCACACCACAAGCAAAGGGGGGAAAGGGGCGGCAGCTAGGAGGTTTCCTCCTCTTGGCCGAAATTCCTCAAGGGGATTTTAGGGTTCAATTCTTCTCCAATTATCTCATAACAAGGCCTCCTTAAATAGGAGTTACAAACAAGCCTTAACCATTCATGATGGAGATGTAATCTCATCCATCCAAATGATTAAATGCACACCAAATAAAATATTGTTCAAATGCAAAAATAAAAAGTGCAATATTGAATATAAAATTATCACTTCAAACTTGGATAATTTTATATTCCTAAAATAGAAATAATAAGCATGAAAAGGGAAATGTTTTAATGCGGTGCGGCGAATGTTGCGCGCCGCGGGCGGAGGTTGTAACGTAGCCTTCCGCTAGCATCATCGTGACGCCTCACGTCCTTTAGTTGAATCGCCTCAGCAACCGGGTCAACCTCATCATTGTCAGCATCGTCTCCAAGTAGAGGTGGAGGGGGTGCGCCATCATTAGTCATGGGGTGGGTGTTAGGGTAATTAGCTAGGTTTAACCCTAGGGAGTGGGTTGTAACCATGTGGGGCCCACTAAGGGACCAAAGTCAAACTAGGTCAAAACAGCCTAAATAGGAACCCTAATCACACCATGGCCCGACCACATTGCCCTAACCCTAAAATAATCTAAGTGGACCCTAGGGCAAGTCACTAGGTCAACCCTTTGACCCTAGGTTACCCAAGTAAACCTTAGCCCTATTTTGGGCGAACTCATACCTATATGCCCAATTAGCCTAAGTGGGGCACACCCTTGACCAAACCCAAGTTGGGTGGTGCCACTAGGCTCATGACCATTAAGTGGGGTTAGCCCACTCATAATGTTGACCAAGTAAACTCAAAAGTCAACTTGGTCAACATGAGGCCTAAAGGAGGGAAAATGAACTCAAGCCACACTCTCCTTGGGCTAAGCCCACCAACTATGGCCCATGACCAGCCTTAATGGGTAATGACAACCCCTACCCCCCTGAATTTGGAGAGAGAGTGCATGCATGAGGGCATTTTGGATAAACCACCCAAAAAGAGGAGAGATAGTGGTGAAATTAAGAAGAGGAGGCCACATGGCTCCTTCTCTTCAGCCATGACTTGCTGGCAGACCCCTTTAGAGCTATTAGGAGGAGGTGAGAAGCTGAGGGCCACTTGGCATAAAGGACCAAAGCTCCAAACCGAGCTTGCCTTGGTTGTATCTCACCAAATACCCCCTCTCAGCCAAAGATATTGATTCCATTAGCTTTAGAGGGCAAAGGAGAGTAGAAATCGAGTGCTGGAGCTGGAAATTTGGTGGAGAATCCAGGAAACCGAGAGTAGATCGCTAGAGCAGCTAGGCCATGGCAAACCGCCACTGCAACCGCCACCAAGACCTGGAACATGTTCGTTTCACCGTCCCTCTACCCGTACAAGAATCCTAGATCAACTATGGGAGATATCGGGCTCAATTGAGCCCGATGCCATGTGAGAAATGGGAGATTTTTCAAGCTTTTTCTTACCGCTCGGGATCGCCGTCGCCGCCGTCTCCTGCCACCTCATCACCGGCAAAGGATAGCCACCACCACCGTGAAGGTGATGGCACTGTTGGTCGGGGGTGGCGCCGCCTCAGGTGGACGGAAATGGCCCCGCAATATCCCCCAGGTCGGCTCGATCTCAGCCGTTGAACACTTGAGGAAGATAAATAGATTCCGTCTAATATAGCTTTAAGATTCGTGCATGTGCATTTTATTAAAATCAATTTAATTCTGTTATTATTTAATGAAATGAAATTGCATTTCTGTCACATTAATTCAGTGATCTTGCATGTCAAATATAGGGCTCTTAGAATCATTTCCAGAGGATGAGATGAACATGAAAAATGTAGCCCTTTGTGTTAACTTTAATTTTACACCCTTAACTTGAGATTTGGTCCAGTGGTCTGATCTGTAGGACCATTTTTCTAGGGTGGGTCCTTAGCTAAGGCAGAATTTCAAAATGATGCCCAAGTCAAACCAGCCATCCAAATGGCCCAAAGTTTGGGTTCAAGCATGTTTAGGGCTTAGTTAACCCCTGTACAAAAATGAGAATTTTAGGGAAAACTTTTTCTATAGTGTTTACTAAAATACCCAAAATGAAATAAATGAAATATTTGGAGTTGTGGACTCCAAATGGCCCCAAATTTTGGTGGAATTTCCTTAGGGACATTTTAAGTGTATGTTTAAAATTTCAGCCAATTTGGACCACTGCATGTTGGGTAAACCCACTTACATGTTTTGGCTTGTTATAGGCTTGGTGTGCATTTAGCCTAAAATGAAATAATGTGTATTCAGCCAACTTGAAACATTCAAAAATCATGGTTTTCATTATAGAGACTGATATAGGCCCACTCTTTCAAGCGTTTTGGTGGCCGACAAATTAACGCGACGCTCTCTGATAACTCTCACATCACACTCAAGCATTTAACGTAGCAGCGGATCGATTAAAATTATTATTAGATTAACAATTACATGGGGTTCGCAAAGCCCCTTAAGATAATACCAAGGCGATAAGCCAAGGTCCTCTCAAGCGAGAAGAACCCACACGGTTCGATCGAGCGTGTTGTACCAAAAGAGAAACCACTAAAAATAAACGATTCAGACAAGGATGGTTCTCTCCCAACAAAAAAAATACGAGGGCCGCCACGCCTCACGAACTTAAATGAAAATACAGTAAACAAGACAATAACTAAAATAAATTAAACCACGAAAAATCAAGCGTTACACAAGCCACGCAATTTGCCAATGCCACAAGAATTATCTAGGGAAGAGAAACACATAAAGTAGAAATTTTCGTTACCCAACCGGATGGGATGAGTCCGGTTTCACTCGACTAGAATCGTTCCTTAACAACACCACCGGAGATACACCGGAGGGAGAGAAATTCGTCGCCTTCTTCGTGTCACGCCAACCGGAAAGCTTTTACACAAGATAATTATGGGAGAATCACTCTCTCCACGGATCCGTCGGTGTCACACCGAGGGGTTTGCAACCTTCTTCCAAGGAGTCGCACCGAAGGAAGCCGCGCCGGAGTCGCACCGAACGGATGGAGGGAGCAAGGGGGCGGCAGCTTCACACCATAAGCCAATGGGCGGCAGCAAGGAGGAGTTCTCTTTGGCCGAAATTTCTCTTAGAGAGGAATTAGGTTTTAAATTTTCATTCATTCACTAATTAATCCTTCATAACATGGCCTATATATAGCCTACACCACTCAATCTCCCTCCAATCAACATTCAAAATTCAAAATACAAAATGAAAATTATGATGGTAATAAGCACCCATCATAATACAAGAAATGAAATAATAAAAACAACGTATGATGGTTATAAGCACCCCATCATTACATGACTTATCTAAATGCAATAAACATAAAAATGCTGGAAAGAAAATGTGCTTAAAATAATAAATTATTAAAAATATATAATTATAATTATTTAATTTATAATTATATATTTTTATAAAATGGCGGCGGACGTCGAGCAAAACATGTGGCAGAGGTGGCGGTGGCATCGCGGAAGAAAAGCCATCCTCGAGCTTGTGGGAGCGATCGTCCCAATCCACAAACTCTCTCCGATGGGGATCAATGGCTGCCTGATGTAGCGCCGTCCTATGATCCTACACGTACGGCGCCGCACTACTTTCGCCACGAAAGAAACAACCTCGTTCTACACGCCAACGAAACGCAGCACTACAATTATTTTATTTATCTTACGCGCCAACGTTCGGAGAGCCAATCCGAAAGAGATCAAACCACGACTAGAGGTCGAGATCTGGTCAAGCTAAATGGACGAATATTCGCGTCCGTGCGGGCGAAGTGTACCAAAGAAAGATCCACCAAGAAAATCCGATTTCGCAAACGGTTGATCTTTCCCCAACAAGAAAAATAACGAGGATCGCCAATCCTTTCGAGAGTACTCAAAAACCAAAATGAAAAGATCCACAAATCTTCAAGAAAACGCTGCGAAATTTTATTCGTTTCAAAAATCACGCTAGTTCGTCCACCACACAAAACAATCCAAAGAAAGGGATCCCTTGAGTAGAAATTTCGTTACCCCACTCGGAATAGTAGATCCGGGTTGTTGGTTCCACTAGAAAATGATCGTTCTCCTTTGAACTCCACGAAGATGCTCCAAGGATGAAGAAACTTGGCCGTCTTCCCCGCTTGGCACCGTGAAGCTTCCCCAAGATCTTTAGTACTTGCACTCCGCTAATCTCTTCCAATAGGTGGCCGGCTATGGAGAAGGAGGGAGAGATAATAGAAGAGGGTGGTTGTGTAGGGGCGGTTTTAAGGAGAAGAGAAGGAGGAGGGAGTGAGGGAGGAGGCCAAACCTAGGAGAGGAAATGCCCAAGAGGGGGCGGCGGCTAGGAAGAGGGAAGAGGGGAAATTAGGTTAGGGAAAATCTTGTTTCTCAAGCAAATAAAATCTGATTTTTTAATAAGAGTTTTGGACTTATATAGGCCTTACAACATAAGTGCTAAAAGCGGCCCAAACAATAGTGCTAGATGCACACCAAAAGTTCAAAAAAATAGTAGACTACAACTCATTATAAAAATGCAAGCCATAACTTTAATGAAGCATATAAATATTAATTCTTGTGGCGTGGACGTAGATTGTAGCGGCCACGACGCCGCAAGTCTTTAGTCAGTGTGCCAACATCACCATCATCCGCCGCAACTCCATGATCAACCAAAGCGCCATGTACGTCATCTTCATCATCAAGGTGGTCGTCATGGTGGCGGTCGCCATCAATCCTCCCTCGCTCAAAAGGACTCATCACCGATGAGTGGGCAGGAACATAACGGCGTAGGAGACCCGCATCAAGTAGCTCAACCTCCGCAGCCGAGAGCCAAGAGTCGTCTGAAGCAGGACGATCACGCCAACGAATCAAGTACCTGTGAACGTCACCATCGGAAGATGGAAAGATAGCATCCTGTATAATCCTGTCAGGCAAGAAAACGGTCTGGGGAAATCTCGGAAATGCATTAGGCAAAGAAGAAAGACAAGTATCATCATCAGTAGGCGGCATACCTCCCGTAGAGTCCGTAGGAGAGGACGATCCAGATACAATCTCACCACCCACCCCATTTGAAAATTTAGTGGAAATATTAAACGGCGAGACAGAAAGTTCAGGTGGTGGAGCGACATAAAGCGTTAAATCGGAAACGTTAAAAATAGGGGAAATTCCCCAATCAACGGGTAACTGTAAGAGATATGCATTTTCGCCCAATTTTTTTAACACTCGAAAAGGACCGGCTCGCCTATTCGCCAATTTCTTTATAGTGCCCGAAGACATCCGTTCAGGAGTGAGACGAACCATTACCAAATCACTGATATTCAAGGAGACCGCTCGCCTATGCACGTTGGCATTCGATTGATAAATAGCATATTGTTTAGCTAGCGCCTCGCTAATGTGCTTATGGAAATTGTGAACGTGCGAAGCGAAATCCTGAGCGAATTGGCTAGACTTAAAAGATGGTGGTAGTGGAACCAAGTCGAGAGGCACGGGCGCCTTATAACCATGAACAATCTCGTTTGGAGACAAACCGGTGGACCTATTCCTTGAGTTATTATAAGCTATTTGAGCATGAGGGAGGATAAGGTCCCACGTTCCTTTATGATCGCCAACTAAACAACGAAGCATACTACCCAAGCTACGATTAACTACTTCTGTTTGCCCATCCGTTTGGGGATGATAGGCCGACGAAAACAACAGTTTAGTACCCATAAGATTCCACAGTGTTTTCCAAAAATAGCTAGTGAACTTAACGTCCCTATCAGACACTATCGTTTTGGGGACGCCCCGATGCGCCACGACTTCTTTGAAATACAACTTTGCAACATGGGATGCATCGTTGGTATTGTGGCTAGCAATGAAATATGCCATTTTAGAAAACCGATCAACAATGACAAGGATGGAATCGTGTCTCCGGAAAGTCATGGGTAGGCCCAAAATAAAGTCCATACTAACGTCCTCCCAGGGAACAGACGGAATAGGAAGTGGGGTGTAAAGACCGGCATTGGTTTTGTTTCCCTTTGCTAACTGACAAACGTGGCAACTCCCTACGATTTTATTGACCAATGACTTAAGCCACGGCCAAAAGAATTTATCTTCCACTAGTGTTATCGTTTTATCCCGGCCGAAATGTCCACCTAACCCGCCACTGTGTAGCTCCCATACAATGAAATGGCGTAATGAAGAGCGGGGAATACACAATTGCGTATGCTTAAATAAATACCCGTCTCGAATGTAGTATGCCGAAATAGTAGAGGGAGCCTGTTCTTGAGTGGCTAAATAAATATCCTTAAAATCCGGGCATAGAACATACTCGTCCTTAATGCGTTCAAAGCCTATTACCGTCACCTCCATTTTAGATAATAATAGGGTGACACGACTGAGGGCATCCGCCACTCGATTTAACGTACCCTTAAGGTGCTTAATATTGAAGGTGTACTCCTGAAGATAGGAGACCCATTTGGCATGTCGAGGGCTGATTTTACTTTGAGAGTTTACAAATTTTAGCGCCTCATGATCCGAGAGGATTACAAATTCTTTTGATATGAGATAGTGTCGCCAATGTTGGAGACATCGTATCACAGCATAGAACTCACGATCATAATTTGAATAATTTAACTTTGGGCCCGCGAGCTTCTCGCTAATGTAGCCAACTGGATGTCCCTCTTGGCTTAGCACTCCGCCGATTCCTATTCCTGAAGCGTCGCATGATAGTTCAAATACTTTATTAAAATCCGGCAGCCGTAATAGGGGGGCTTCGGACATCCGATCCTTAATCATTTGAAATGCACTAGCGGCCGATTTGGTCCATGTAAATTCACCATTCTTCAAACATTCAGTGATTGGTGCCATGATGCTACTAAAATTGCGAATGAATCGTCGATAGAACGTGGCCAATCCATGAAAACTCCTAACATCCCTAATATTTTGCGGTTCCGGCCACTCTCTAATCACTTGTACCTTCTTAGGGTCCACATGTATACCCTCAGCACTCACTATGTATCCTAGAAATTCCACGGAAGTCACCCCGAACGCGCACTTCTTAAGATTAATATATAAGTTCTCCTGGCACAATGTAGTAAGGATCGTCCGCAAATGAGTTTTATGATCGATCGGCGAGGTACTAAACACCAAAATATCATCGAAATAGACTACGACAAATTTACCCATGAATGGCTTGAATACTTGAGTCATTAACCGTGAAAACGTACTTGGTCCGTTAGTGAGTCCCTCCCCTAGCACTAACCACTCGTAAAGCCCGTCCTTAGATTTAAAAGCAGTCTTCCATTCGTCTCCCTCCCGAATTCTTATTTGGTGGTAGCCACTCTTTAGATCCAATTTTGAAAATATAGTGGCACCGGATAACATATCCAATAGATCGTCCAAACGGGGAATGGGAAACCTATACTTGACAGTTATTTTATTGATGGCCCGGTAGTCTACACACAACCTCCAAGACTTATCTTTCTTCGGGACCAACAAGGCAGGGACGACACATGGGCTTTTGCTATGGCGGATAAATCCCTTTGCTAATAAATCGGAAATTAATGTTTGCAGTTCATTATGTGCGGAGGGATTGAGTCGGTAATGTGGTAGGTTAGGCAAGGATGAGCCCGGGACGAAGTCAATTTCATGTTGGATATCCCTGATTGGTGGCAACTTGGATGGTAAATCTACCGGATAAACGTCCTTATACTCTTCCAATAACGCGCGCAGAGATAATGGTAGGTTCTCTAAAGACGGTGAATCTTCCTTTACTTGTAGACATACTAACGCATAAATGACGCCATCTAGAAAGGTTTCACGTTCTAGCTCCTTCCTACTTATTAAACTTATCGTTTTTCTTTCCGCAGGCACCACTGTGTCCTTGGAAATAATCGATGGGTCCTTAGGTGGTGTGGGTTTCAAGACAATGGTCTTACCATTGAACTTGAACTCGTAGGTGTTGGCTTTGCCAAAGTGAGTCACGTCATAATCATAAAGCCAGGGTCGTCCTAGAAGAACGTGACATACATCCATAGGGATGACATCGCACCACACCTTGTCAACATAATTCTTCACCGTAAGCGGAACCAAGCATCGTTTAGAAACTGCTATAGACGTCTTGTTCACCCATGCTATTTTATACGGGTGCGGGTGCGGTTCAGTGACTAAATGCATTCGAGTGATGGCATTCTCCGAGACGACGTTCATACAACTACCGCTATCGATTATTAACTTACACCACTTGTCACCGTTCTTAAAATTTACCGAGAAAATATTCGTCTGATTGTAATCATCTGTAGCACGCGGTGTATTCAGAATACATCTCATAACCATCATGAAAGAGTCCTCATCAATATCACTCGGCTCGGCGTCAGACTCGGTACCGGCTTCATAAACGATCTCAGCGGAATCAGACGTGGCGTCTAGAAGGGCTAGGGGTTTTCCCTTAGTGGGGCATTCGCTAGAGTAATAACCTTGGATTCCGCAGGAATAACAGGTGGCGTTTGTCTTATTAATACGCCCTATCAGAACTCTTTCACCAGTGGGGTTTTTGATGTTCCTCGCGGTAATGACCACGGAGTTTGCATCTGTTGATCGAAACTTGCCTTTGTCTCGCACGGAGGATGAAGGTGGGGGTCCTAAAATGGATTTTCCCTTTTGGAAAGCTCATCCCTTGGACTTATAAGCATTATGTTTTTCAATATCCAAGGCTGCATTAAATGTTGCATTAAGATCCGTGTGACCGTAGCGCAGAAGCTTGCCTTGTATATCCGGCCTGAGTCCCTTAAGAAAACGTGATAGGGTTACTTCGGGCATTTCTCGGACGTCACATCTCACCATCATGTCCTTAATAAGTCCCATGTATTCCGCTACCGTTTTGTCTCCTTGTCGAAGGGTGGCTAGCTCATCGAACATTTGGGTTCGGTGGTACGCGGGGACATATTGGTCAGTCAATAGTGCTTTCATGGCGGCCCACCCAATTGGGGGTACTCCATTCACGGCACCTAGTCGCCTCTCTTCGTTCAGCCAGAACGTCTTGGCCCTACTCAGAAGCTTCATTCGTGCCACTCGCACCTTATCACCGTCAGACAGGTTATGCCAATCAAAATAGCACTCGATCTCCATGATCCAATCTAGGAAGACTTGAGGTTCTCCCATGCCATCGTAGGATGGTGGATGTAGTCGCACTGCCTTAGTTAAATTGAAATCGTCGTCCTGATCACGTGGGTGGTTTTGTCTAGCGTCGCGTTGGTTGGCGGGCGGTGGTGGGGGCCCCTGCCGATTTATCCCAAATCCGGGATCGTGAGGTGCTGCCTGATTTACGGCCAACCCTTGTATTAATTGGGTGAGTGCATCGAACCTAGCATTGAACTCTTCCCGAAGTGCCGCAATCGCTGCTGGAGCGGGCTCATCACCATGGTTGTCGGCCATGAGTGAGGTGGAAGGAAAATACTCCGTACCAAACCTAGTGCGCATGAACAACAAGACAACCAGAAATTTTGTCCAGATATTTTATAAAAAAAGATTTTTTTTGAGACTAATATAATAGAAAAAAGAAAATATTGTTTTTGACTTTTATACTTAGAAAAATAAGGAGAAAATTCAGGATTTTTTTTGTAATTTTCTGCAGATTTTTTTTTTTGATTTTTGCTATTTGCAGACCAAACGAAAATTCAGAATTTCGTTTTCTAATTCGGATCGTGCACGACCAAGTGTGGGTCGACGTACCAAAACAGGAAAGCGTAAGGAAGGTGCCGATTGAGAAATCAACACAACCTCCCTCTGATACCAAAATTGATGTAGCGCCGTCCTATGATCCTACACGTACGGCGCCGCACTACTTTCGCCACGAAAGAAACAACCTCGTTCTACACGCCAATGAAACGCAGCACTACAATTATTTTATTTATCTTACGCGCCAACGTTCGGAGAGCCAATCCGAAAGAGATCAAACCACGACTAGAGGTCGAGATCCGGTCAAGCTAAATGGACGAATATTCGCGTCCGTGCGGGCGAAGTGTACCAAAGAAAGATCCACCAAGAAAATCCGATTTCGCAAACGGTTGATCTTTCCCCAACAAGAAAAATAACGAGGATCGCAAATCCTTTCGAGAGTACTCAAAAACCAAAACGAAAAGATCCACAAATCTTCAAGAAAACGCCGCGAAATTTTATTCGTTTCAAAAATCACGCTAGTTCGTCCACCACACAAAACAATCCAAAGAAAGGGATCCCTTGAGTAGAAATTTCGTTACCCCACTCGGAATAGTAGATCCGGGTTGTTGGTTCCACTAGAAAATGATCGTTCTCCTTTGAACTCCACGGAGATGCTCCAAGGATGAAGAAACTTGGCCGTCTTCCCCGCTTTGGCACCGTGAAGCTTCCCCAAGATCTTTAGTACTTGCACTCCGCTAATCTTTTCCAATAGGTGGCCGGCTATGGAGAAGGAGGGAGAGATAATAGAAGAGGGTGGTTGTGTAGGGGTGGTTTTAAGGAGAAGAGAAGGAGGAGGGAGTGAGGGAGGAGGCCGAACCTAGGAGAGGAAATGCCCAAGAGGGGGCGGCGGCTAGGAAGAGGGAAGAGGGGAAATTAGGTTAGGGAAAATCTTGTTTCTCAAGCAAATAAAATCTGATTTTTTTAATAAGAGTTTTGGCCTTATATAGGCCTCACAACATAAGTGCTAAAAGCAGCCCAAACAATAGTGCTAGATGCACACCAAAAGTTCAAAAAAATAGTAGACTACAACTCATTATAAAAATGCAAGCCATAACTTTAATAAAGCATATAAATATTAATTCTTGTGGCGTGGACGTAGATTGTAGCGGCCACGACGCCGCAAGTCTTTAGTCGGTGTGCCAACATCACCATCATCCGCCGCAACTCCATGATCAACCAAAGCGCCATGTACGTCATCTTCATCATCAAGGTGGTCGTCATGGTGGCGGTCGCCATCACTGCCGCATCAGCAATGTCTCCATTCAAATCTACCGGGTCACCATCATCGTCAGAGGGAGGACGCTCCTTGGCTACATGTCGTGGGAAGTCGGCTCCATCAATCCTCCCCCTCTTAAAAATACTCATCACTGATGAGTATGCCTGTTTGTAGTCGCCTGGAAGGTCGTCAGCGGGGAAGAAGAACCTGCATGGCAAAAGGTGGTCTTGGAGGGACCTCAAATACGCATTAGTCAAAGAAGGAAAAAGAATTTCAAAAACATCCACAAACGTACCTCCGATGGAGACCGAGAAGGGGAACGATCCTCGAAAACTATCACCACCCAACCCACTAGAAAGCATAGTGGAAAATATATACGGAGAGGTAGACATTTCAGGTGGCATTAAAGCATAAAGCGTAAAGTATGTAACGATGAAAATAGGAGCTATGCCCCAATCGGTGGAAAATTTTATCAGGAATGTCATGTCACCAAACTTCCGTAAAATTCATAAAAAATGGACTAGCATATTCGTTAATATTTCTAAAGTGCCCGGGGGCATCCGTTTAGGGGTGAGACAAACCAAAACCAAACCATTCACATAAAAGTGGAAGACTATTCGAAACAACCTCGCAAGTAATTTAAAGGACGCATTTAGAAGGGTCAAGGAATTAAAAATGCGCCTAATTAAATTAAAACCATGAGGGGAGAATCCATGTGCCATATGACTTAAACTAAAAGTATAAAATAACGGAATTATGTCCGGTGGCACATGTGCTTTAAATTCAAAAATTAACGTAGTATGTTCCAACATTTTTGTTTTAAATTTAAAATTAAATTTTGATTTAAAAATATCATAATAAATAGTCAGCGGAAAACATTCGTCATCAACTACGTTCACCCACGACCTTCTAAGTAAGTTTAACAGAATGGCAGGAATAATAAACTTCTCTAAATATAAAGGGATAGAAATGACTAAATCATCTACGCGAGCTAAAGGAACCGGAGGGAGAGTCAATAGGGTTGACTCCGTAGGGGGAACCAAGTGACACTCAACGTAAAAGCATGGATTAAGCGTCCAAGAGAATGCCTCTGGTTGCAAGCCTTTAAAATCAAAAGTAAACTCGAATAGTGGATTCGTCCTCACTGAAAACTCATCCTCAGTTAACGTTTCGCCCCAGAATGAATCCACCAAATCATTAGAAATTTTACTTAAGTCAGAAATAGTGATCCTCTCAATAGTAAGCAAATTTGTATCCGATAAGATTTCCAAACTATCTTGGGCCTCAGGCGAAGGGGCTATCATCAAAGAAAAGTCAGTTGGGCCCTCAGTGCTATCGTCATCCAAACATAATTCATCCCATGAGGTGGGGACATCGTCTAAGTAAGAAAAGGGGGATGGGCAAATCGAATCCAGGGGAGTATAATAATTAGCTTGAGTTCCAAGCGGCGATAATAACGTCAAAGGACTAACTCCCGGATGTATCACACTAAGCTTATCCCAAACTGAACATCCATCCCAAGGTGACTCTACCAATACCGTAGAAACCTCTAATAATCCCGGGTCAACAAATATAACGTCGGATCCTAGAAAGTCTTCACCTAAATCAGTAACATGTAAGCTCTCAGCATCGGATGACTCTACCGACTCAACCGGAATGTCTACTGGCTCAGGTTCAACAGAAGATTCCATGACTAAATTATCGTCGAAGGGCATTGGAGATGATTCCTCAGGGGAGAAATCCTCTTCCAGGTCACTAGGGTAACCAATCTCCTCTACGTCACTAAAAGCGTCAGTGAAACTTGCCTCGTCCTCAGTGAAGGGCTCAGTCCTAATCACATCCTCAGGTTCAACAGGAGAGTCAGGCACTATCGTAAGTGAAGGAAGACTCTCACCTAGCTGATTAACTTCATCTTCCAGATATTCCATATCCACATAAGCATCCTCAGAGGTATCAGTCACTATATCAGAGGGCTTAGATGTCGAGGCTAAGGAAGCAAGCACCCTAATAGTAACCTCTTTCGACTTCAAATTTTGGGGTCGGAATGACTTATGTTTCCTATAGGTGGGACTAGGCACACTCTGGGTAATACGACCTCTCTGGGGATAGGATCTATCCTGAGGCGTAGGGTCACTCCTATTAGCGGATACGGGTCTAGTACTGTAACTATTCTTACTAACGGGTGTGGTGCTATTAGTGCGCAGGTAGGCGGGATCAAATTGATCCGAGAGGAGGTTACGCATGTGCAGCCAAGCATAACGATAGCTACCAACACGACGCTCTTCGTTTAACCAAAATATTCGGGCCCGACCTACTAATCATTCTCGGGCAAAACTAACCTTTTCGTAGACATCCCATAAGTGATAATTAAAATATTGTTCTAATCCCTTAAGCCAGTCTCTAAAATTTTGGGGATACTCTAAACCGTGATAAGTAGGATAAATGTCGTGTGCCCTAGGGGTGTGCTTAGCCATATCCTTAGCATCGGAATAGTCTAATCGAGAAGCATATACGTCATATGCCATTTAGTCAGAACTGGAGAGGAAACTCGATCCGATACTTGTGCACATGCAAAGAAAAGTAAACTGACCCTAATTAAATCTCAAACATTAAATTGTTCCCGCTAGTTTAAAATAATAATATATGCATATTTTTTTATTTTCTAAGCAAGAAAATTATATGGATTATTAATTAAATTTTTTTAGATTTTTTTATTGCAGAAAAAAAAAATTTAGCTTGCTATTGGCACACCAAATACTAAATTTTCAAATTAATTAATAAAAATAATTACTGAATGAAATTTTTTTTTGTTTTCTTACTAATAATTAATGTAGAAATACCAGAAATTTTAAATTTTAGATTTTGAGGAAAAAAATAATATTTTTAGGCCGCTATTTGCAGACCACTATTCTTTTTTTTTTGTAATTTTGAGAAAAATTATAAATTTTGGAATTTGAAATTGGAAATTTGAAATTTGAAATATATTATTTAAAATTTGAAATTTGAAATTTGAAATATTTAATTTTATTATTTGAAATTTAAAATTTGAAATTTTGAATTTTGAAATTTGAAATTTGAAATTTGATTTTTGAATTTTGAATTTTTAAATTTGGAATTTTAAATTTTAAATTTTGAAATTTGAAATTTGAAATTTGAATTTTGAATTTTTAATTTCGAATTTTGAATTTCGAATTTTGAAATTTGAAATTTGAAATTTTGAATTTTGAAATTTGAATTTTGAATTTTGAATTTTGAATTTTGAATTTTGAATTTTAAAATATGAAATTTCAATGCATTTCATGAAAACTAATCTTCTAAATATTGATCTGCAACGAAACGGGTGAGTGCGTACGTACGTGCCACATAAGAGGGGGAGGAGTGCCAATTAGGAAATTGACGAGAACCTCCCTCTGATACCAAATTGATGTAGGCCCGCTCTTTCGAGCGTTTTGGTGGCCGACAAATTAACACGACGCTATCTGATAACTCTCATGTCACACTCAAGCATTTAACGTAGCAGCGGATCGATTAAAATTATTATTAGATTAACAATTACGTGGGGTTCGCAAAGCCCCTTAAGATAATACCAAGGCGATAGGCCAAGGTCCTCTCAAGCGAAAAGAACCCACACAGTCCGATCGAGCGTGTTGTACCAAAAGAGAAACCACCGAAAACAAACGATTCGGGCAAGGATGGTTCTCTCCCAATAAAATACATATGAGGTCTGCCACGCCTCATGAACTTAAATGAAAATACGGTAAATAAGACAATAACTAAAATAAATTAAACCACGAAAAATCAAGCGTTACACAAGCCACGTAATTTGCCAATGCCACAAGAATTATCTAGGGAAGAGAAACACATAAAGTAGAAATTTTCGTTACCCAACCGGATGGGCTTAGTCCGGTTTCACTCGACTAGAATCGTTCCATAATGGCACCACCGGAGATACGCCGGAGGGAGAGAAATTCTCCTCCTTCTTCGTGTCACGCTAACCGGAAAGCTTTTACACAAGATAACTGTGGGAGAATCACTCTCTCCACGGATCCGTCATCGTCGCACCGAGGGGTTTGCAACCTTCTTCCAAGGAGTCGCACCGAAGGAAGCCGCACCGGAGTCGCACTGAACGGATGGAGGGAGCAAGGGGGGCGGCGGCTTCACACCATAAGCCAAGGGGCGGCGGCAAGGAGGAGTTCTCTTTGGCCGAAAATTCTCTTAGAGAGGAATTAGGTTTTAAATTTTCATTCATTCACTAATTAATCCTTCATAACATGGCTATATATAGCATACACCACTCAATCTCCATCCAATCAACATTCAAAATTCAAAATTCAAAATGAAAATTATGATGGTTATAAGCACCAATCATAATATAAGAAATGAAATAATAAAAACAACCTATGATGGTTATAAGCACCCCATCATTACATGACTTATCTAAATGCAATAAACATAAAAAAGCTGGAAAAAAAATTGCTTAAAATAATAAATTATTAAAAATATATAATTATAATTATTTAAATTATAATTATATATTTTTATAAAATGGCGGCGGATGTCGAGCAAAACATGTGGCGGAGGTGGCAGTGGCGTCGCGGAAGAAAAGCCATCCTCGAGCTTGCGGCAGCGATCGTCCCAATCCACAAACTCTCTCCGATGGGGATCAATGGCGGCTGCATCAGCAACGTCTCCATTCAAATCTACCGGGTCACCATCATCATCAGAGGGAGGACGCTCCTTGGCCACATATCGTGGGAAGTCGGCTCCATCAGAGACACATGAGGGTGTAATACACCTCTCATAACAATGGTGGGATTTTTGGGAACAAAAATCCCATTATTTTGAATTTCTGAAAATTTTGTCCTATTGAGGAAATAAATTTTAAATAGGTTTAACCTTATCATAAAATGTTCAATTTCTATTGAGGACTAAGGAATGACATTATAAACACTATAAATAAATTATATCCCTGTTGGATGAAGTTTAAGTAGTTTAAGGAGCAAAATGACCATTTTAACCTTATGGAATTTGTGTAGAAATGATGGGTATATTCCTTTGAAAAATCTGAGAAAATTCATATTGCTGTAATTGTATGTTTTATGCCTTGTGCAATTATTTCAGAATTTTGGGGTGCCAAATAATGTACTTAGGCCCCATAATGGCATTTTGGTAAATAACTCAAATTGATCATTTGATAGGCCATTTAACCTAGATGTAAATGGAAATCTGGACATAATTGATCATTATTGCATAATTATCAAGGCTCTGTAATTTAATTTGAATTTTTTAGATAATATTTTATGTACTTCATTTGGAAAATGCTAAATTTGTGGATATAGTATTAAATAGGAATTAATTATAAATATGAATTGAAAAAGCATGAAATTTTGGTAGGCCCTATTAATTGTCATATTATATACCTAGAAGAATCCCTAGGATAGTAAGTTTAATGTTGACAATACTTCATGTGCAAAATGACTAGGGATTACATTTAAAGAAATTAATTTAATGGTGTAATTAATTTGGAAAATTATGGAATTCATTCTGTTCATCATATAGGTCCATACCATCCTAGGATAAATAATTTAAGGCATCTGGCAAGAGGAATTAGAAGGTAACATTTGTGGGTGGTATCGGGACATGGGTAAGGGTATAGCACTAATATTCGTTCTAGTAGGGCTACCAGGGGAGGAATATGATAAACTAGCAAGTAAGAATCTTAGTAGAGGAAATAACCCTGGATGGTCTCCTAGAGGATTCTTTAATCATGTGTGGAAGAGTGCAAGTTCCGTGACAACAACAATAACGGGGACCGGCGGAGAACCGCCGCACTCCTAATAATACCTTAAGTCATTAGGGTCGTTCTAAAGTAACAATGAGAGTTAGGTGATAATCCTGGGTAGACACTAATAAGAATAATTATCCTTGCGAAAGGGAACTTTGGGCTTGTCATCCCATCTTGGTTCCTAGTGCCTTCGAGACCCCTTTAATGGGCATACCTTGGGCAGTCCTGGGATTAACCCTAAACTACTAAGTCTAATAATAGGTAGACAAGAGTAATATACTAGGCTAAGAGAAGTGGTACTCATGCTCGCCCGTGATGGGTTTGAGGGAATTGGTCTTGATATTACATTATCACCCGTGATGGGTTGGAGGGAATCAGGACAAGTTGGTCCTGCATGCTAAAGGCTCAAGAGATTTATATCAGGGCAGGTTAGCCCTTCGAGCTGAAGGATCGAGATGAAATACTTGCATGTGCATAAAATTAGTGGCAGGTCATGCAGTACTAGGCCAATTGTCACACCGATGGCAGTACGGTGAACCAGGCGGGTGTGAGGGTTTGAGGGGCCAGTTGGTGGTTTACGCTACAGTCTGGAGGACGATCCCCGATAACGCCCACCCATCCCAACAAGACTGACAGGTAGTCAGCAAAGTACGTACGCAGAGACTCTAGAGTGCACCTAGGACGTGTACAGAGGCATATGAGAGAGGTATAGGCCTGGTAGTTTGTATACCCACCTAGAAAGTGGAGACGCCCACTCCGCTTCTGCCGTAGCCACAACAGTGGTACCTGAGAGTGATGCTAGCTCTCGAAAAGTGGTTACTAAAGGTCTTGGAGCTCAGAGTCGTTTGCGTGTGTTGCACTTGCATGTTTCATAATTCGTAACATATCATCCATTTGCATTAGGACATACACTTCATAGATCCTTATCATATAAATTAGTATGGGTTCTTTTATATGATAAGTTATTTTGGAAATCCTAACTTATATATTTGTATGGGCATTTATATAAGTTAGGGTACTATGTGATGCTAGATAGCTTTACCTTTAAGCTTTACTTTACTTTTCTGCTCTTACTTTCAGTTCCTTCCTTTACTAGTACTGCACTTTACTTACTTGTACTATATACTTAGAACTGCTAGAGTAGAATAATAATATCAATTATAACTACTAGTTATCTCTTGTCACCTGCTTCCACTTTTTCCACCCCTTGTTGTCCTCCGCTTCGTCCTTCCGCTCGGTGCCTAGGAGCTGCAGGGCGAGGTACGGAGGAAACGACTTAGTATTTTTGACTAATGGTCGGTGACAATACTATTTTAGGAGCTCGTGGAGATGGAGCACCAGCACGACGAGGAGGCAGGACTTGAGGAGCAGATAACGCTACCGCAGACTACTACTACTACTGCATGTCCTCAGGTAGGACGAGATTAGATTATGATATAGATAGCTTCCGCTTATGTTTTGAGAGAGAGGCATATTGAGATATTCATGTACCAGGCATAAGCCCTTATTATTATTATTGATGTACTCTGTCTGGACTGTTTCATATTTTATTTCACATATATATATGTGTTGTGGTTGGGACTATTTACTGCTTTTGTTACTCATATTGCCTTAGAATATGATCGTGTTAGACGGCAGGATCAGCGTCTTGCGGTGTCGACTAGCCCGTGTGCTAGTTTCACCGTAAGGCGGTAGTTCTGGGCAAAAGATTCAGGTGTGCTCCCAAATTGGGAAGTCGGATCCTAAAAACAATCTGGTATGTCTAAAGGCCAATAAAATGATTTATGATTGCAGGTATGTATAAATGCACATAAAACTCCAATCTGGTATTTGGGCAGCGGGTGCTCTCGACATATGACCGGGACTAGAAGCCTAGTGGGAGAATTTACCCCAGTCAAAGACGGACCAAAAGTTATCTTTGGAGGGTCTGACAAGGGGATCACTAAAGGCTACAGTATGATTTCCAACAACATAGTATATTTTACAGACGTAGCTTATGTTGAAGGATTACAACATAATCTGATCAGCATAAGTCAACTATGTGACAAAGGCTATATCTTTGAGTTTTACAAGGACAAGTACCTGATAAAATCGTTTGCTAATATGAAGACAGTCTTAAACGACACTTGGAGTAGAAATACTTTTTTTTTTGAATTTTCTATGGTTAGACAATTCTACACCAGTGTGCTTTTTAGCAAAAGATAGTGCGTCTCTTTGTGACTAATGTCACAAGAGGTTAGCACATATAAATTTCAAAACTATAAATATGTTATTTTCTCACAACCTTGTGTGTGATGCCTCCAGCATTAAGTACCTTAAAGAAAGCCTGTGTCACGCATGCAAGATTGTAAAGCTGATAAGGGCTACCTTCAAGGGCATCTCTGACAAAGACTCCTCTAAAAGTTTGTATTTACTTCATATGGACTTATTCGGTCCTGTGCCAATTCATAATTTAGGAGGTAAAGTATATATGTTGGTCATTGTTGATGACTACTCTCGTTTTATATGGGTGTTCTTTCTGAAACATAAGCCAGACACTTTCGAAGCTTTCACCAATTTTGTTAGGCAAATACAAAACGAATTGAACTGCTCGGTGGTCAAAATCAAAAGTGATCACGGAACAGAATTTGAGTCTGGTGCCATGACAAAATTATGTGAAAGTCAAGGTATCTTTCATGAGTTTTCCTCACTATGTACTCTGCAATAAAATGGAGTTGCTGAGAGAAGGAATAGAAACCTAATTAAAGCATGTACAACTATGTTGAATGACACTTCACTATCAGAGTAATTTTGGGCCGAAACAGTCAACACAACTTATCACGTGCAAAATAGAGCACTAATCAACAACACCATTGTATGACTCCCTATGAACTATTGAAGGGCAGAAAATTGACTGTGTCCTATTTTAAGATCTTTGGTAGTAAATGCTTCGTACTTAATAATGGAAAGTATTACCACACGAAGTTTAGTTAAAATTATTTTGAAGGTATTTTCGTAGGGTATAGTACCCATAGTAAGGCATATATAATTTTTAACAAAAAACCCTGGTGGTAGAAGAGTCTATAAATGTTGTATTTGATGAGACAATCATGCTCCATAGCAGCTATTCTAGTATTGTTGGTGCAGATGCAGGTACCGGGATCGAAGAACTCATCTTGGAAGAAATTGTCAAGTAAGATGTGCCAAGCTCAGTCAAGGTCATTGATCCAAGTATGTGGATGAAGATCAACTAGATGAAGAACTAACTTAACCTACAGGAGATTTAGTGTACATGGTAGAAGCTGATAGTGAGAGAAGAAGAAATCTTACATTTAGACATCTAAGAGATCACCTAGCTGTTCAAATAATTGGAGAGCCAGGCAACGGTGTTAGAAACAGAAGGGGTACAATTAACGAGATATTGCATCTTAATTTTCTATCTCAGGTTGAGCCAAAAATTTTCAAGAAGCAAATAAGGATGCCTCTTGGATATTGGCAATTCAAGAGGATCTCAATTAGTTTGGAAGATATAAAGTCTGGGAGTTGGTGCCCAGGCCCAAGGGATAGAACGTGATCAACACGAAATGGATTTTCAGAAACAAGCTGGATGAAAATGAAATCTTTATAAAGAAGAAAGCCAGACTTGTAGCGCAAGGGTATAGATAAGAAGAAGAGATCGACTTCAATCAGACATTTGCTTTGGTGACTGGACTCAAGGCAATTAGGTTGTTCCTTGCGTATGCTGCTCACAAAGGCTTCAAGGTCTATCAAATGGACGTAAAGTAAGGATTTCACAACGGAGATATGAAAAGTAGAAGTATACATAGCACAACTCATAGGTTTTTTCAACCCTACTTTCCCTGACTATGTCTATTTCCTTAACAAAGCCCTTTATGGTTTAAAGCAAGCTCCCTGAGCTTGGTTAGAGATGCTGCCTATCTTTCTTCTTGAGAAAAAGTTCACAAGAGAAAAGATAGACAAGTCATTATTTCTTAGGGAAGTAAAATGAAGATTTTGCTTGTTCAAATCTATGTCGACGATATTATTTTTAGCTATATGGAAGATAACCTTTGCAAGAAGTTTTCTAAACATATGTAAGTGAAGTTTGAAATGAGCAGTATGGGAGAGCTAAAGTATTTATTAGGATTTCAGGTGAAACAATCTTAAAATGGAATTTTCATCTCTCAAACGAAGTTCACCAAGGAGTTACTTAAGAAATTCAGAATAGAGAACGAAACCTCGATGAGGACTCCAATGGGTTCAAATGTGTCTCTGGAAAAGGGTAAGAAAGAGAAACCTTTTGATGAAACCAAGTACAGAAGCATAATTAGATCCTAACTCTACCTTATTGCGAGTAGGCCCAACATAATGTTCTCGACATGTGTGTACGCTAGATTTCAGGTGAACTCTAAGGATTCTCATTACGTTGCTGGAAAATGAATTTTAAGATACCTTAAGGGCACACCAAATCTTGGCTTATGATATCCAAGAAGTAATGATGTTGATCTAATATAATTTTCAGATGCAGATTTCGCAGGTAGCAAGGAAGACAGGAAAAGTACTTCCGGGACGTTCCAATTCCTCGAAAGAAGGCTTATCTCATGGAGTAGCAAGAAGCAGAATTGCGTGGCAACCTCCACTACCGAGTCAGAGTACATCTCTGCTGGTAGTTGTTGCACACAGCTTCTTTGGATCAGGAATTAACTCGAGGATTACAACCTAATGTTTAAAGAGATTTTGATGTTCTGCGACTCCTCAAGTGTTATAGCGATTGTGAATAATCCAGTCTCTCACAGCCGGACAAAGTACATCGAAGTCAGATATCACTTCATCCGGGAGCATGTGGAGAACAAGGATATAGCCCTCAGTTATATCCTGACAGATAAGCAGGTCGCAAATATAGTCACAAAGCCACTAGACGAGGCCAAGTTCTCGTTTTTCAAAACAGAACTAGGTATGCTGAACAAAGACTCATGAAAATGGCTAAGGAGACAAGATTTCACTCGGGAAATATTTTTAAAGAAGACTAATTTGTCTAAGGAGAATTCGTAGAGTATCAATCATCGAATCTCGCCGATTCATCGAAATACGTATATTATTTATGACGATAATCGACGAATCTGGATCTACTTCCGACGAATCTCGCCAAGTTTAACTGTGCATCCGAAGAATTTCGATGAATTTCACTTGGGTCAAATTTTCTCTATTATATTAGATCCGAAGATTCACTATTCAGGTATGCGCCTTTCCCATGTCAAATTTTAAATATATATATATACAAGGGTTCGGGGTAAACCATCACAACTTCGTTGAAAGAAGAAAATCCGATTCCGCCAAAAAGATATTCCCGACGATTTGATTTCTGACAGTTTGTCATCTTCTTCCTGACTGTTCGACAACCGCAGATCTTCTTCCTCGGCGATTCTGTCAGTCCTAGCCATCCAAGCAACTTCCGACAGTCAAGCAATTTTTCCAATTGAATCATATAATGCTTTGATCCCTACAACTCGTTTCTTGACGATTCAGTCTCTGACATCAATCTAGTTCCAAGCCATCAGTTCAGTCTAGAGCCGATTCCTCAATTTCTCAGTTTACTGGCTCTTTGTGGCTCCTCGAAGCACAATTAGACTGCTAAGAGGTGGAGAACTCGTTCTAATCGAGTTTGCATCAGCGTCAGATGAGTTCAAGAATGTGTTACTTATGTTGGAATCTGCCGACCTATCCTTCATGCTAGAGCACCCATGCAAAGTATTGGATAAAGATGTCCCAGAGTTATATCAGAATGCAAAGCTCTGCGGGGAGGATACAGTTATAAAATGATTGTTCGTCAGACCAAGGTTAAGGTGAAGGCTTCACTCCTCACCCAGTTCTTGTGTCTTCTGGCTTGTGTCGAGGCCGATCAACTTGAAGAGGAGGACTTTACTAGAGCCATGTTGTTCTGTGGAGTGCCCAGAGGCACTAAAGCTATTAAAAGGAAAGGCATGAATGAGGAAGGCAAGCTGCTATCAAACATCATTGTCAAGGTGCTACTATATAAGATAGGTTCTCATGACTACCTTTCTTATGAGATTTTCAAGCTCCTGGTGGCCATCATCTGCAGGAAGAAATTGGATTGTGGTGCAGTGTTGTTTGAAAAGTTCAAGGATAGTGTTCGTACTCCCAATTTTTGATGAATTCTAAGTCTATATCTTAATCAGAGGGACAAAGATAAGTTTGATATTGTAACATCCCATTTCCAACTAGACCCCTAAGAGTGGTTTTGTCATGACAAAACCCTAGGAAGCCCAAGAAAGGGGTCAAGTGGACCTGGTGGTGTGGATAGGGCCACTATGGTCTGCACTTAGCAGATTTCTAAACATTGGTTAAAGGTGATCATGGGGCTTCACCAAGACTCCAAGACCCCACCCATACCCTTATAACCCTAGAAGTGGGTCAATGGGTCACAAAGGACCCATGGAGGGTAGTCAAAGGAGCTAAGTTGACCAAAGTCAACTCTAACCCTAAATAGGTCAAATTGACCTACACAAGGGTCAATTGCAGTCCCTTAGCCAAATGGACCCCACACCTACCCTCATAGGCCTAGTGAGAGGCCAATAGGTCACCAAGGACTCATTGGGACCAATCATAAAGACTAGGTTGACCAAAGTCAACTCTTGACCTAAAATGGTCAAAGTGCCCTAGTTAAGGGCCAAGTGACCTCCAAGGGCCAATCCAACCCCACCTTGACCCTAGGGGAGGCTAATGGGTCACCAAGGACCCATTAAAGAAATCACAAGGACCAAATTGACCTAAGTGGGCCCTAGTCCAACTTTGGGTCAAGTTAGCCCAAATGGGCTAACTCAAGCTCAAGCCCATTTCAATTGGGCTAACCATGACTTAAGTGACCAAATGAACTTGTGGGCTGCCATGGGACATGTAGGAGCCAAAATTCAGGCTTGGTGACTAGGAGAGAGAAAGTCACCCATGGAGGAGAGAAAGAGAAGGAAGAAGAAGGAAGGAGGACTTTGTGCTCCTCCTCCCCCCTCCCCAACCTCCCCATTAACTTCAGAAGGACAAGGGGGAGTGCAGCAGCCATTGTGGTCTGGTTAGAGCAAGCTCCACCCACCTACCAACCAAGCTGCCATTGTTGACTTAGGCCAAAAATGGCATAGGGCAATTCAGCTACGTAACACCTCCCCTCTCCCTTTTAAAAGCTCCATTGGACTCCAAGGAGTAATTCCCACCATTTTCCTGAAGGAGCCAGCAAGTTTCCTGTATTTTTGAACAATCCGACCACCACCGGCCACCACCATGCCAATCCGGCGATCAGCACGGCTACAGCCGCCACCACAGGTCCTCCTCTACTCCTTAACCCATGGGCAGACCATAGAAATCATTAGGTCCAAGGTTCGGGCTCAATTGAGCCCGATCCAATTCAGAAAAATTGTGATTTTTCCATGGTTTTGAGATTGTCGGGTTCGCCGGAATAGTGCTCCCCGGCGGCCGTGCCGCCGCCTGGAGGTAGCCCCGACCACCACGAAGGTGTTGGCGGCGGTGGCCGGCCAGGGAGGTGGCCGGATCGCCGGCGGCAGCCGCTGGAAGATGGACATGGCGGGATGAATCTTGGCCGTCGGCTAGAGCTTGAAGATGACCCGATGTCGTCCACCTTACATCAAGATTCGTGCTGCATTAGATTTCAAACTATAGGTTTATATATTTCATTTTAATGAATTTTGTCACACCTAATGTATTTAATGTTTTTAATTATTAAAAATACTTAGGCTTCAATTCAGAACAAATGGTCAGCACATAAAATGTAGCCCTATGGGTCTACCTTCAGGCAAAATTGGTTTGGACCAATTTGGGTGACTGGTTTGACCAAGGCACTCATTTTGGTGGGGTCTATACAAATGACTAGGCAGTCATTAAACTAGTTGCCCACACTTCATCCTTGGTCCAAATGGTCTGAAATTTTGGAAGGGAGGCACCCTACCCTATATCTAGACCCTGCCCAAAAATGGGAATTTTTGGGAATAATATTCCTATAGTTTTGTAAATAATTTAATTATGCTAGGGTAAATTAAATTATGGGTCAAATGAAGTCCAAATTCATCCAAATTTTGGTGGGATGTATATGAGGTCAATATAGACCTCTGGTTAAAATTTTATTAAGTTTGGAGTTGATTTTAATGAGAATCAAGCAACCCTAGCCTTGCCATAAGAAGGGCATTTTGGTCCAAAAATGTAATTTTGGGTTTTGAGTGTCCAATTCACCTCAACAGAGGTTCAAATTTGGTACACTGACTTGGTATGACTTTATACACCTTCAAATGAAAACTTGGGGGCATTGGAGTTGATTTGGCCCAAGATCCAAGGTCAAACCCTATGGAAGGGCTTTTGTACCTTGTGAAGAGCATATGGCCAAAACACCTTGTATGACTATGAAACTTTGTAGGGATGGTTTTAGGGTATCTATAACCCTCTGGTAAAAATATTAGGGTGTTTTGGAAAGTTTGGTACCCACAAAACCCTAACCTTAGTTTAGGGCACAAACTTTGTAGGGTTAGAATAGGCTAGTTAAACTCTTCCAAATAAGGTGAAATTTTGGTAAGATGGTAAAAGGGATGTTATTAGTCTCTGGTAATTTATTTGGGGATTTTGGCATAATATTTATGGTACTGCATTTGAAACACAAGGGATGCCTCAACTTAATAAAATAATTATTATTGTCCCTCTGACCCTTGGGAGGTCATGAAAATTTGGCAGAGGATGTTTTGAACCATTATAAGCTTATATAAAATTTATGAAAATGTTTGGATATACATTTGAGATACTTACTTCACAAGCTTGTTAAAAGATGGAATTATTCAATAATTTAAATTAGTCCATATACTGATAAATAAATTATGAAATTTGGCCCAAACAATTTAAATGCCATTAGATTCATACTTGAATTTTCTCTGAATTTTTGGAAGCGATATAGTATTTTATATTTCTTTAAATGAATTTTTAAGGATTAAAATAAAATAATGATTTGGGGATAAAACCTTACTGAAAAATTTAGATATTTTGGAAGATGAGTTATATCCTTATTTTGAATAACATATACAAATTTTAGAATGATATCTTGACTAAAAATGGTACTTCATGTTCATTATTGAAAATTCTAGCCAATAGAATAATTAAATAAATTATTAAATAAATAAGAAAAATTTTGGATCTCTGGATTTAGGGCTTAAAGGTCATAATGGACCTCCATTAATTATTATAAGAGTATTGGATAATTAATTGATGTACCTCCTATTTTACATGAAGTTTGACATGGTGGTCTGCATTTAGCAATTTTGGAAAACTGTATATTAATTTGTTTGAAGCTTATCACTCCTTAATCACTGATGATATTTGACCCAGAGCATTTATGGGCCCTTGCAATCATGTTAGAGTTTTCCTTGAATTTTCAGGAATAATATTGCCCTGTTTATTATTTTTATGGATTATTGCAATATACCATTTAAATAAAAATCAGTGGCCTGAACCTTGCTGAAAAACTAAGAGATTTTGTATCTTAGGTTAAATGATTATATTAAGTATAACATAAATCTGGGGAGATTTTATCTTGTCAAAATTTGGTACCTTCAGCTCAATCTTGGAGACTTTGGCCACTACAATTATTTAATAAATTCCTAGATAAATAGGAAAATTGTAAAACTCTGGATTTGGGCAATAAAGCTCATAATGGACCTCCATTAATTATTATAGGAGTATTGGATGATTACTTGATATACTTCCCTTTTTACATAACATTAAGCCTTGGTGGTCTGCATATAGTAAACCTACAGAAATAATCTGGAGTACAAGTTAGGCACATAAGTCAAAAATTAGTGGTTATAGGAATGAGTTCATCACTCAGGGCTGGATGAGCTAGGGATGGGTTTGACTAAAAGTTTGGTGGCATTTGGGATCGACGAAAGATTGTCTTCCCCGTAGAGTAGAAGGTCAAAATCACCTTAGGTATAGTTTACTATAATATGAAAATGAAATGGGTAAAACCTAAGTTGTAGGCATAAAGTAAATTGAGGAGTAGGTAGTAAACTTAGGATTTCACACTCTCAAACCCCTGTGTCCCGAGAGATAGTTTGGGTTACTCGGGCAATAAGCCCAGTAGTTAAGGTAATGGGCATGATAGCCCGGGGAGCTTCGGCTCGGTTGTAGATTATGACGGATGGGTTAGTCCGGTGAGCTTTGGCTCGGTTGTTGGTTATGATGGACGGGATAGTCCGGGGAACTTCGGCTCGGTTGTAGGTTATGACGGACGGGTTAGTCCGGGGAGTTTCGGCTCGGTGGTTGATTATGACGGACGGGATAGTCCGGGAAGATTCGCCTCGGTCATTTGTTGAACTCATAACTATTGCATGTGCATAAAAGGTATAAGGTGGTGGGTCTTCGATATTGGGGAGTTCGTTGCACCGACACCAATATCATTGACTCGGCGAGTGTGGTTTTACACTTCGCCAACAGAAGTCCGGTGCACCAGCCTGCAAGAGTACGCAGGCGTCCGCTTAGTGCACCAAGCATTGTGGCGTACGATAGGTCAGACTGGTAGTGCAAATACTGGTTTTGAGGTGGGCGAGGCCCAACCCACCGCTTCCGTCTGCCACTACGGAGGTATCCTGGGAGGTAACGGCTCCGAAAGGGGGAACTAAAGGTCTGTGTACACAGAGTCGAGTGGGTGAGTTGCACTTGCATGTTCACATCATAGCATACTTGCATTTCATAGCATAACCATTGCATATAACCTAACACCTAATGTATAAGCGGTATGGGACGCTCTATACATTAGGCCTTGCAAAACGACCCCTTGGCCTATAAGTTCGTGCGAGCGTGCTTATAAGTCAAGGTTCTCTTTCAGTATTATTTATATGTTATGCCTGCTAGTAAAACCGACACCCTATCGTATAAATCGGTATGAGACTTTTTATACGATAGGAGCCCTGCAAGAGATCCCTTAGCTTATGTGTTTTCACATAAGTTAAGGTTACTTATTTAATTTTGTATATTATCATGCTTACACTGTTAGTTTAGTTCCGCTGCCATCTGCAATTTGACTATTCTCCACCTTCAAGTCCTTCCCTTTCCTTCTCCCCGCTCGGTACTTAGGAGCCATGGGGGAAGGGGTGGGGGACGATAGGACTTAGTCTTTTAGACTAACGGTTTTCGAACAGCCCCGGAGGTCGGCACGCTTGGAGATCGGACAGTCTAGCACTGGAGTCCAGGCAGCAGGGACTGTGAGTCTCGAACACCAGTATTTATATTAGTTTGCTTCCGCGATGAGTGATTTGTAGTGAGGACTTGATGTACCGGGCATAAGCCCGAGATTTTCATTATATGTACTATCTGTGGACACTCCCTTCGTGGAGTTTTATTTTTCTATATATGTGATTTCTGTGGACTTGCTTTTATACTTATGCTACAGTAGAGATCGATTTGGCCGGCAGAATCGGCGTCTTGTAGTGACGACCTTCCCATGTGAGAAGGTATCACCGCAAGGCGACGGTTCTGGGCCTAAGACCCCGGTGTCGAAAAAGAAAAAAATGGGGGTCTTACAGATATTACCAAGGGTGTACCTATCACCCACCAAAAGAAGATTAATTCCTCCCTCTTCTCGAGGTGGGATAGGAGGATCAAAAGGCAAGGGGGAGTTGAGATGTGCCTGAGGCAGAGGAAGTGGTAGTACCCGAGGAAAGGATTCCCACTCCCACCCCTAGTGAAATTCTTGATAGACTGAGTGCAGGAATTGATGGGGAATCAGCTGATACATAAGTGGCTACTAAGTCAGTGCCATTGAGTGTTCCTTCCATTATAGTTCCAGATGTCCCAATTCGCTCGGAGCCAGATACAGTAGTCACAGTTTCATAGGTTCAAGTTTAAGTGTCAGTTCCAGCAGCTATTGTTACAAATGCAGAGACGGTTGATCTGCTCTCTGAGGTTGCTGATATAGGCCAGGCTGTAGCTGCTGAGATAGTGGCTGATGTGCCTGAGGATGAGACTGATAATGATGTAGATAAGCCATTAGATGATACTGCGCTAGATATTGTTGATTATGAGATTGATGAGGATGAGTTTGCTGCTGCTGCTAATGTAAATGTTTCCTCTGCGCTCACTGTTCCAGAGAATCTACTTGCACCTCTCCCAGATGTCCTACCGGTAAGGTCTGAGGGGGAGCAGAGTCATCCGTCATTCTCCATACAAAAAGAATTAGATAGATTCGTGAGAAAGCATCAGAGAAGAATTGTTGTAATCCTAGGTGGACCTCCGATGGAGGAGGTAGATGTTATTGAGTTGTCTGATGAGGAAGGAGATGCTGAGGTGCATCTCCTGTCCTAGAAGCTACTGCTCTTTAAATCCTTTCTAAAGCTACTGATACTTCCATGGAAGAGTCCTCCAGTGACTCCGAGGGAAGTGTAGATCCCCCACCCTTCCCAATATTCAGGTTGAAGATATACCGTCTACAAGTGCAAAGGTATCTATTGTGAAAAAATAGAAGGCATGATGGCCAGCAACAAGCAAACTTTGATAGATCCTTAAAGAAAGTACAGAAGAAATTTAAAGAAACCGAGAAAGACTTGAATAATAGCCTTGTGGAGGTCAAGGTCAGGTTTGACAAGCTGGACTCCAAGCTAGATTCTTTGTTTGTCTCGGGTGGAAAAGCTATTGTTCATAACATGGTCGGGCACAAAAGTGATCTGGACATTCTTGTGAATGTTGATAAGAATGCAGTGACCGCGATTAATGCTCACCATAGATCAATGGCTCATTTTGAAAAGATGATGGAATCTTATGCCAATGCTATAGTGTTGAAGTCAAAAAGGGGGAGGATGAGCAAAACGCTAAGGTAGATGTCGTTGAGGCTGCCATGGTTGGAAACTTCAAAGGAGTCAATGAGTACTGTTATGACAACTTATCTTGGCCATATTATGAGATTTTTGGCAGACTAGGTCAAGTTGATGCAAGTTTTCCAGTACCTATTGGGCCTGCACCAGTAGATGTTGAAGTTCATCCTGCTAAAGATTACTCGCAATACTTGTCAAACGCTGAGGATTTTTCACACGACAGACCTACTGCTATTGTTGCTGATAGTCTAGATGCATGAGTGGTTGAAGACATTCCTCCACCAGTTTACAAAAGAAGAAAAAAAGGTGAAAGCCCATCTGCTGTGAGATCAGAGCCTGCCAGAGAAATGCCCAACAGAGAAATGGCGGCTGAGAAATGGCTGAGGTTTGGAGTCCGATTTCCAGAGGCATCATCTTTGAATCACACACAATGGTTGACATTGGAGGAGAAAGTAGGTGGAACCATTATGATCGAGAGGAGTGGCAGAAGTATGAGGTGGCCAGTACAAAGAGAAGAATTCATTTCAGGAACCACAAACATGATGATCCAACACAACCACCAGCTCTACGGAGATATTATCTGAAGCCAAGGCTTATTTTGTTAGACAACGTCAGAAGAGCCTGGGAAGGCAGGGCTGAGGATTTTATGTTTTGGCTTATATGTGTGGATGTTGGTTTCCCCAACAAACCTCTTATTAATATGTATATATATAATTTAAATGTTTGACTGGGATTGTTTTTTTATTTTTATTTTAAATTTTATATATCTTTTCAGTTTCATGCTTTATTATTATTGTGCAATTCACCTTAGCTGTAGGGTTCTGACTTCTTCAAATAGAGGGAGATTGTTTGGTATTGTATCCACAATAACCCTTATTTGAGGAAGGGTCCCACTAATCTAAGATGAATTGAGTTGTATTTAATGTTGCATGTTTAGTTATGTACTTGCAGGACTACGTTGCTAAGTACACACTAATGTCAGATTACAGTGGGTCAATAAACACAGGACTATACAATGTAATCCTTCATTGTGTAGGCCAACTTATTGACTCACGTGTAATCTCTCTATTGGGGTATACTTCCATTCTAAGAACAACAGAAGGATCAAGGAAGGTCAAGCGACTGGAATCAGAAGGACAAAAATTTTACCCAAGTAAAATTCGTCGGGTATCGTAAAGGATATATGTTGAACTCGTCGAGTATAGTCATTAATACTCGACGAATTCGTCGTATATACTTACTGGAACTCTGTAACACCACCATTCATCACATAGCATATAACAGGAGGTCTAGCCGGGGCCCAATGCCATATACCACGGACAAACCAAGGAGTTACTAAATTGAATCCAAAATCTAATATTGCGTGTCCTAACACAAAGTGCATTCTAGCGGAAGAATTTAAAGGTTATAAATAGAACCCAACAACAACATAAATGTCCACTACCACAACAAGGAATGTAAAAAATATACACAAAATAAGGTCTTGTCCTTAAGTCCTTACATTGTTCAACTCAAATTACACTATCTTGCATATATCGGTACGCATGCCGGCCATACATGAGAAATAAATAAACAAAATGGGCAATTTGTTTTGGCATTTTAGGGCTAGCTTAGCTATCCCGGGCTTTAGCCCGCTATTTCCCACTTGGTTCAGCTACACTTACAAGCAACAATTCATCTAAACGGTGGCAACCAAAAGCAACAGTCAGCATTAGCTGACCAAAATATAACGACCCCACCCCTCACCCGGGGTGGCGATGCTCCTTCCCTGCATGCATTAGCATAATCACAATATGGCAATCGGAACATGCAACTTAAGCACCATTCGCCACAGATGTTGGCACAAACACCTAATGCCCCGTTCTCTCAGGGCACATTCTTGGTGCACAGGACCTCAAGGGTCACACCTTCATTCTCTGCGATGGTTAGCAACGTTTGAGCATTCTAGCCTTTTAGGGGCAAAACTAGAGACAACGCCCTTATGGTTACGACAAAGTCATGGTGACTTTAAATTCACACTTTGAATCACTCCAAGTTGATCGGCATAGGGTTGGGTATAGTTCAACCATTTCTCGGTGCTCAAATCGTCGAGCGCAATAAGCCATAATGCGGGCCAGCATCCCCTTTCCCATCCGTATGATTCATAATACTTTTTTGATCCTAGGCAAGCACTCACGACCACCCAAGGTGAGCATATTAAGCTCAAACTCCAAAAATACGACCCCCAGGTCTCCACAAGATAGGCCTCATAGCAATAGCCCTCAGGTCTCCACGAGACAAGCTTCTCAACAGTATATTGCTCACAAGGAGCTAACGTTGGCAGTAGCACTAATGCTGTGCAGTAGGGGAAAGACTATCGCTTCTTCCCCTTACTCGGGTGTTTTCCTGGAGACTACCCCAAGTACTCTCAACGCAGTCATCTGCACAACCCGTGACTCCGAAAATCTACGTGATTACCACGAAGTCTTCTCCGACATACAAAACATACAACATCACTAATCCATACCAACCCGTCCGGATGGGCTTCACACAACATGCCCATTCTGTACTTTAATTCCGGATCTAAATGCAAACTAATTGGGATACACAAATCTACCCGTTGGGAGAACAACTTCCACGTCTTCGTGGAGCGTCTACCCTCTAATGTAAAATTAAAAGACTTCACATGTCAAGGAAGAGGATCGTTACCCTAGAAGTCCGCTTCGGCACCATAGGAGATATTCTAGATGGATGAACATGACCATTGCGGCTTTGCCTCCATAGAACCAAACTCGCTTCGCGAATCTGAGATCTGAATCTCAAACGGCGGTGAGATCCCCTTTTCGGTGTTGTTGCTCCTCTTCCAAAAGATCCGGCCAAGTTTTCAACTCCAAAAGAAAATTAAGTGAAATGGCCGAACTAGTATTATAAAGCTACCACCATACGGTACCTACCTACCGCAATGCGGTACCGTTAAACAATTCCTTAAAACGAGCGCAACCGCCTAGGCCCTCCAATCACAGGCCAACGTGTGGCCACGCCGTTACAGCTTCACTATCGTCGGGCATTAGGATGTTAGCACTTCGTGATAGCTAGCGATGCTTATGCCACGACTGCTCCTGCTACCGCCACGTGATAGCTACTACCGCCATATGGAAGAAACCAGAGCGCTTTGAAAAATTAAATTTCAAGCTACCGCTTGCGGTAACTCTATTGTCGGGCGATAGCTTCTCGAGCTCACAGTTCTAATCTTTATACAAGCACATATGTATCGGGACATTGATTATTAAAAGTATTTCTAACGTGTTAAGGTACAATTTCACGAGTTATAGAATGTCACGAGCTGGTGAAGAAGACGATGCCAAGAAAGTGCTAAAGGCGCTGACTTGGGACGAGGATGGATCTGGCGAGTCTATATCCTCATACTCGAGCTACGAAGATGAGGCAAATCTGTGCCTCATGGGAAGGAATCAAGAGGAATCTGACGACGAGTCCAGTGTCCAGAGCGATACTGAGGTAACTCCACCCACCTATACTGAACTTCTTGAAATTTATGGACATTTGTGTGAGAAGTTAGATAGTGTTATAAAGGAGAAGAAGTCCATTCAAAACAAAAATAAGAAAATCAAAATGGACTTAGATAACTTAAAGACTGAATTAATAAAAAGTGGTAAAGAGAAGATCGAGTGTCTAGAGTGTCCTCACTTGATGACAATGATCGAAGAACTAAAAGCAGGTCTCTCCAAGGCATCATTAAGAACAACCAGTCTCAACAATGGAAGGAATGCCTTGGAGAAAAGACTTCAAATGTCTCTTGCCAAGATAGAGGAAGACAAAAAGCAATTTGCACATCGGTGCGTAATGCTAGTTACTGAAAACACCGCCTTAAAGGCGAGGATCCATGATTTCTACTGTGCTGCACAAAAATTTGGAATAGGGCAAAAATTGCTGGATATGCTATTAGATCACAGTGTCATGGATCTGGGAAATTTGGACTAGGTTACGTGAGTCCAACGTTACCACCGAGTGGAAATAACCATTATGCCAAGCCTAGGACTAACGTTAACAAATCTCAAAATAACGTCAAAAGTTTTGAAAGGCTATTCCCATCCTCAAGCACAATCTCTAGTAACACGATAAAGGCAGCATCCACTGCTTACACATTGTGTGCAAACTATCATAAGTTTGGTCACTCATTTGGCTCATGTTTGAGAAAAGGTGCCAAGAAAAATATGTAAGTCTGGCTAAAAAAGTCTTCTACCTATCGTATGGGTGGGATAATTTGGGTAACCAAATTTTCACCCTCATCTTCCTTTTAGGTGTGTTGGCAGGCTAGGGACAAGATGAACATGTGGTACTTGGACTTTGGGTGTTGAAGCACATGACAGGAGATAAAGACAAGTTCCTTAGCCTGGAGTAGAAGAAAGGAGGCATGGTGACATTTGGAGACAATGGCAAAGGACAAATACTTGGAGTCGGAAGCATAGGTAACGAGGCATTTTCAATTTCCAATGTTCTATTTGTAGATGGACTTAAGCACAACCTAATTTCTATTAGCCAACTTTGTGATAAGGGTCTATATATTATATTTGAATCTTCTACAAATACATGGAAAATCATTGATGGCAAAACTACTAATGTCTTACTTGTTGCTTTTAGAACTCATAATGTTTATACTGTTACCTTTGATGATATTTCTGCGTCTGATTTGAAATGCTAAGTCATTGAGAATGAAGAATTAGATCTTTGGCATAGGAGACTAGGACATTCTGGAAGCAAATTAATTGTTAAACTATCGCAAAACAAACTAGTATGTGGGCTTCTCAAACTGCGCGGTAGTTTAAACTCCTTGTGTGCTCCTTGTCAAAAAGGTAAATTTATTAAAACTTATTTCAAAAGTAAAAATTATGTTTCCTCTACTAGACCACTTGAACTCATTCACATGGATTTGTTTGGTCCCATTAGTACGTGTAGTCTAGGTGGAAAATGACACACATTCGTTCTTATAGATGATTACTCACGCTATTGCTGGACAATCTTTCTCACGAATAAATATGACACGTTTAGTAAATTCTCAAATCTTTGCACGAGACTTGAAAATTAGAAAGAGCTAAAAATAAAATGCATTAGGTCGGATCATGGAGGAGAGTTTGAGAATGAGGACTTCACAAACCTTTGTGACACTTTAGGTATAAAGCACGAATTATCTTCCCCTCACACCCCACAACAGAACGGAGTTGTAGAAAGAAAGAACCGCACTCTTCAAGAGTTAGCACACACAATGCTCGCGGAGTTCGGCTTGCCACGATATTTCTGGGCTGAAGCGGTTAACACGGCATACTATGTGATGAACCGAGCCATACTTCGCCCTTTTATTAAGCAAACTCCTTATGTGCTATATTTTGATAAAAAACCATCTATGTCGTACTTTAGAGTCTTCGGCTGCCCATGTTTTGTTCTAAACACTAGGGATCACTTAGGGAAATTTGATGAAAAATCTGATCTAGGCATCTTCTTAGGATAATCGAGTATGATTCATGCCTATAGGGTCTATAATAAGAGAATCTTAGTTGTTGAAGAACCGGCTCATGTACATTTGGACAAAAATATCCCAACCGAAGTACCTAGGTCGAATGAAGAGGAAATTGATGATGGTGCTCAGTTAGAAGTTAGGAGTGAGGAGAAAGTAGTGTCGGATGACGTTCCAATTCATGTAGATGAATATAAGCCTCCGAGTACTCTAAATTTCTTAAATAGCATCCTCGAGAACTAGTAATAGGAGATCCCCCTCATGGAATTAGAACTCGATATGAACTACATGAATCATTTTAAAACTTATGCTTCCTATCTGAATTTGAACCCAAGAACGTCTTGGAAGCCTTAAAGGATGAATCATGGTTCTTGGCTATGAATGAGGAATTAAATCAATTCGAGAGGAGTAAAGTCTGGTTTTTAGTAGAGCGTCCAGATAGTAATCCAGTTATAGGTTTGAAATGGGTCTACAAAAATAATTTTGATGGTGAATCTAGTTTAACTAGGAATAAAGCTAGGTTGGTGGTACAAGGGTAGACTCAGATAAAGGGTGTGGATTTTGATAAATTATTTGCATCGGTTGCACATCTTGAGTCCATCCATATGTTTTTGTCTTTTGCAAGTTATAAACAAATGAAATTATATTAAATGGATGTTAAGAGTGCATTCTTAAATGGATATATCAAGGAAGAGGTGTATGTGGAGCAACCACCCGGATTCAAGAATGCCGACTACCCGAACCGCATATACAAGTTGGTGAAAGCCTTATACGGATTGAAGCAAGCACCCAATGCTTGGTACAATAGGCTTACAACCTTTTTACTAGGACATGGGTTTAGGATGGGTAGGGAGGACACCACTCTATTTGTGAAGCACAAAAACTTAGATATAATTATTTTATAAATTTATGTGGATGATATCATCTTTGGGGCCATAAATGAAAAGTTGTGTGAGGAGATTGTCACTCTAATGCAATCCAAATTCGAAACGAGCCTAGTCGGAGAACTCACCTATTTCTTAGGATTTCAGATATCTCAACGCAATGACGGAATTTTTATAAGTCAATCAAAATACATCAAAGATATGCTTGTGCGATTTGGATTTGAGAATTTGAAACAAGTTAAAACTCATATGAGTGCATCTCTCAAGTTAGGAAAAGATGAAAGTGGTATTTCGATTGATCAGACTGTATTTAGAGGTATGATAGGATCATTGTTGTATTTGAGTGCATCTAGGCCTGACATCACATTTGTGGTGTGTCTTTGTGCTAGGTATCA
Source organism: Platanthera zijinensis (assembly GCA_039513925.1). Taxonomy (NCBI): domain Eukaryota; kingdom Viridiplantae; phylum Streptophyta; class Magnoliopsida; order Asparagales; family Orchidaceae; genus Platanthera; species Platanthera zijinensis. Next base: position 119,667,017 of record CM077090.1, read on the forward strand.
AGCCGACCCTAAGGAGTCATATCTGAAAGAACTAAAGCGTATATTTAGGTATCTTATAGGCACCAAAACTCTTGGACTTTGGTACCCATACACCACTGATTTTACACTTCACAGGTACTCTAATTATGATTATGTTGGATGCTCACTTGAAAGCAAGAGCACGAGTAGTACATGTCACTTCTTAGGCCCTACACTAGTCTCCTGGTCTAGTAGAAAATAGAACTCGGTTTCCCTCTAAACCGCAAAAGTCGAGTATATCGCCTTAGGAAGCTGTTGCGCACGACCACTGTGGATGTCTCAAATGCTAGAATACTTTGGCCTAACTTGTAGGAACGTTACACTTAGGTGCAACAACAAGAGTGCCAGAGACTTGACAAATTATCCAGTGCATCATTCAAGGTCAAAATATATTGACGTATGTCACCATTTCATTCGACATTACATTAAAAAGGAGAATGTGAGTGTAAGCTTCATTAGCACCAATGACCAACTAGCTGACATATTCATAAAACCACTCCCAGATGCATGTTTCTCATTACTTCAACTCGAGCTGGGCATTTTGGACCTCTCTTCCTAGTCATTGTTTTGTTTGATTATTTGTTTTATTCCTTTGGTTGTTCTGTCTAGTTTTCATCTTTTTTATTTAATAAAAAATGTCAAATAAAAAATTTATGTGTCTTTTTTTATTTTCTTGTTTGTTATTTATTTGAGTTCCTTTGTCAATTTTTTTAAAGAAAAACACCAAAAAAATTTATAAAAACCAAAACAAAAAAGTGTGAATTTATCATGTCTATGGGCACATATGACCTGAACTTAGGCTATAACGAATACATACAATGTTTGAATTAAGAGTGGTATTCCGTATGAACATTGTCCCCAGTCGTGGTGTGTCGAATCTATAGGTGCTTGGCTACTGTGTGCAACAATACATGTGAGTGTATGTTGAATATGCCTCTAGGTATGTGTGAGGACTTAGATAGGGGAATGACTTCACACTATTCACCCATCCCTAGACGAAGCACTCATGTACAAATACTAAGCTTACATGTTATAACTCGTGACATTGTATCGTAACACATTAGAAATACTTTGAATAATCAATATCACAACATATATGTGCTTATATGATGATTAAATCTTTGAGCCAAATCTCTAGTTCTAAAGTCTGATGTATACAAGTTAAAATGTATCTATCTAAGTGGATAGATTTCGATTTACTCGGGGCTCCTTTAAATAAAAAAAAATAGAAAAGTGATAGCTCAAACCAACCTAAAAAGAAACTCTGCAAGCTATCAAATATCATGTCAAGGACCCCTCAAGCACTACTCACTCCTCCTGATAAGTCTTTATGAGCATTATGAGGATGAGCACCTTGGTTCAAAGAGTTATTTCGATCTTGTGCATCGACTCAATCTTAAGCTTATTGTTCACTCTATTTCTCCCGTGTTAGCATTTTTAAGGATCGATATAAAACATGTAAAATATGTTATTTCTACTTGGTGTTTTTCTCACTTGTGATGCTGCACATACACATATCATTGCCTTATTTAATGCTTCCATGCATATAAATTGGACTGAAATTGCACTATATGTTTTTAGCACATAGGTACTAGCACATGATTTATGCTTTTGACATTTAAAAAGTTTCAAGGTGATTACTCTATAACTCTCGTAGCATTGTAGTCTTTCTCATTGTGTGCTTAGTCCACTCTATGTTGTCCAATCCGTATAATATCTGCAAAATGGTTTCCTCTATGTTCATGTACTCGGCTCTTGTGTGTGACCCATGTTCTTCATATTCTCTAATGTGCATCTTTTTTGGGTCACCCCTATGTTACTGGTTGTCTGCACTGTCTTTTATCTATATCACGCACATTATCTATACTCTCCCCGCATGTTTGTTTGGTCTGGCCTTCCCTTTTGATACTATCAAAGGGGAGAAGAGATTGTTCATGAGTATGAGTTACGCATTAGGAAGGATTACATGTAGGGCAGCTTGTTATAATGTGTGCATGTAGATAGGGGGAGCATCTGTGTAGGGGAGCTATATAGAGAACCTAAAACCTGAACTTTCATGATTATCTTATATATATACTCACTCTATCATCATGGATGGGATTTTCTATCTTTTACGTACGGGAGTTGATGAAATAACCAAAATAAATTTATTTTAGAGCATTTTATGATTAATTTTATTTAAGTACTATGTTTTTCGCAGTATTATTGTTGTTTGCATGTGCAGGTTGTAATAAAGAGAAAATTGAAAAAAGTATCGTGAATTTGGCTAAAGAATGAATATTGAATACACAAGGACAAGCTAAGAATTGCACAACCCAAGATTACGAATAGACGCTCAAGATGAATGGAATTAAGCAGCGCCTATTTGATTGATACGGATTTAATCAGCTATATTGTGCTGATTTAATCAACACCTTTAATGGGTGTTGATTAAATTAGCACCTAGGCGCTGATTTAAATCAGCGCCTAAAAATGCGCATATTTAAATCAGCGCCTGACATCAAAATGCCAGCCTTTAAGGCTGGCGTGAATTTCAGAAAATGCCAGCCTTAAAGGCTGGCGTTATCATTATTTGATGCGAGAGTTTTTCGGTTTTTTTGGGGGAAATTACAAATCCTAAAAGCGGAGTTTTTCTATTAATTCTCCTCATTTGTGATGAAGAGGGGGAGAAGATTTTGGGAGCAAATTGAGAGTTCTCTTGCATTGTATTTGAGAGTTTAAGAGATATTGTATGAGAGAATGAAGACTTAGAGGAAGCTCATGTATGCGCTCGACGCAAGTTTGTAAGTTTTTTTTGTGGATCAATAAAATATTTCTTTGCTTATATGTTCTTCTACAATGATCTCTCCCATAATGTTTTTAAAACAAATCATGCGTGAGTAGTTTCATTTTGTTTCGGGTGCGAGATATTTACTTATTTAATTGAATGATTGTTATAATTACTCATCGTTCATTTGTGCGATTTGTATTCGAAAATTTTAATATGAAGCTTTGATTTTTTGTGTAGCCTAAATGCGCATATTGCATTCCTTCGAAAGTTCGATGTTATATAGCGCAAATGCATACAAAATATTCTTAGTAAGTTAAGAAAGTTTTCGGACTCATTCGTGGTGCTCCCTATCGATTTTTATCACCTAATTTTGTCTTATATTGCTCGCATATATTACATGCTTATGTGATTTTGATGTGATATGTGGAAAGGAATACAAAAAATAATTTGATAATTTATAAAAATAAAGGTTTTTTTGTGAATCATAACTTATAATATCTTTTCATGGTGAGATGAATTATTACTGCTAAAATCATATATTAAATATTTTAATTAAAATCACACCTGAAACATATTTTTCAACATTATCTTTCTAAAATTAAGATCTGTTGGGTATTGCATCCACAATAGCCCAAATTTGTATGAAGTCATCATATAACTAAGATGAATTAAGTTTATATTTGATGCTCTTTTTAGTTGAGTGTTTGCAGGACTTATATGTCAAGTGTAGACCAATATTAGTCTACAATGAGTCTCCAAATACAGGACCATGCAATGCAATCCCACATTGTATGAACCATGGTGTTGACTCATGTGTAGCCTCTCTATTGGGATACACTTCTTGTTTAAGCACAAAGGGCATGGGTGGAAACTTGGTTGCTGACTGTTCTTGAAGAAATTAAGTTTTCAGAATTTCAAAGAAATTCTAAGTATTTTTAGCGAGTACTATGTCTTGTACTCGAGGACTAGAGTAAGTTCTCGAGTGAGACTTATCATGAATTTGAGTGGCAGAAGTAGTTCTCGAGAAAGCTTCTTGTTGTTCTCGAGAAGGGCTTATGTACTCGAGTACTTCATGATACTTCTTCTCGAGTTACTTCCCTTCCAGACACAATTTCTCTAAGTCTTTTTCTCGAGAAGACCTTGATTAGTTCTCGAGAAATGTTTGCTGTACTCGAGTAGAAGTCTTCTTGTTCTCGAGTATGCCTAAGACCTTCAGGAAATCTTCTCGAAAATATCTCTTTGTTCTCGAGTACCAGTTTTTCTTCTCAAGAACAATATTTGTTTTTCTTGAGTGCTTTCCTTCTTTCTCGAGACTGTTATTTTCCACCTCCACATTTTTACCAAGTCTTTTTCTCGAGTTCACAATAATTGTTCTCGAGAACAAAATTTCTTTTTCTCGAGTACAACCTTTCTTCTCAAGAAATGCTATACTATTTTAAGAAAATCCTCTAAGTCATCTTTCTCGAGATCTCCATTATAGTTGTCGAGATCAATAGTCATTCTTCTCAAGTACATTCTTTCCTCTCGTGAAATGTTGTACTGTTTTCTGAAAATTTCTTAAGTTCAGACTATCGGGAATTTTAAATGTGATTTGACGTGATTGGTCCACGTGGCTATCATTAATTATAATTATGATCGTTAGACATGTCCAATAAAAGGTCTTGTCATTTCTGACCAACCCTAAGAGGCCATAAGAAGAAATTCTGAGAACTCTGAATCCCTAATTTTCTTTCTATATTTGGAAGGCGCCGCTCATCTTCGTCATCGCCAAGAAAGCTTTTGTTCCAGAATAATTTAGAGCAGTTGATTCACAAGTCAAGATCATCTACAATCGACAAATCCTTTTCTTGATCTTGTGAATCTAGAAATTCCAGATCAGAGATCTAACCAATTCTTCTTTAATCATTTCTTATAGAGCCGCAAACTTCAAGAAAGAAGAAAGGCAGAAGTTTTCATATCTGAGATATATTAATGTTTGAATTTCTTATCTCAATTTATTCTTGTAGGAGAATCTTCTCCGAGTGTAGGAGCATTGCTCTCCGAGTTATTGTAGGAAGTTTTTCTCTTTTGAGTATAGATCCTATTTTTGGATCGAGTTGTAGGAACATTATTCCGAGTAGTAGGATTGTTTTAATCCGAGATAAGTGGAGTAGCCGAGTCTAGTGCATTGCTAGATCGGTGAGTTGAAAGTTGATGTACCCAAGGTTGGGAAACCACTATAACTCTTGGTGTCGTCTGTGAATGCTTGGTTAATTTTCTGTGCTTAGCTCGCTTAATTTTTATTCCACAAAAAGGCGCACAACTCACCTAATCACCCCCTCTAGGTGATTTAGGAAGATAACTTAAACATTTTGAATTGGTATCAGAGGGGGGTTGTTCATAAAAAGGTTAACACCTTGAACAGATCTACCCCAAGTTGTCTATTTAGTTATACAAGCATGTACAAAGCCAAGGATTTTGCTAAGCTTCCTTTGTGCACAAAGACCAACTTTTCCATGTGGAAAAAAAGGATTAAATTTTTCATGGAAGTTGTGGATCCAAGGATCTTCATGATTGTTGAAGAATGTCCTTATATTCCCATGACTGTCTCCACTATTGATCCTACCAAGAAAGTTCCTAAGAAGATGATGGATCTTGATAAGCATGAGATTGCACTTGTCTCTTTAGACAATAAAACCAAAAATATCATCGCAAGTGCAGTCGATGATTCTATGCTGCAGAACCTGATTCACTGCCAATTCGCTAAGGAAATGTGGCAGTCTCTTATCATCTTGATGGAAGGCACTTAAGAGGTTAGGGATGACATAAGATCCCTTCTAAATCAAAAATATGAAGCATTCTGACAAGGATCCAAGGATTCAATTGTAGATACCTTTGGAAGTTTCTTCAAGATTGTTAAAGGCCTAAGAGTATATGGCCGGGTCTTCACTAATGGAGAGCTGAATGATAAATTTCTAAGGTCCCTGACTAAGGAGTGGGACAACAAAGTCGGTGCTATCTAGGACTTTGGCAAGCTGAAAGAGACTGACCCTCAGAATCTTTTTGGAAAGCTAATGTCATATGAGCTGCAAATCAATTCAAGAATAGTTGAAGAAGAGAAGAGTCGGTTCTCATCCAAGGAGAAGTCTGTCGCACTGAAGGCAGACAGTTCAAGGAAAGCCATAGCTGTATCACCTGCTCCTACATAGGAAGATAGTGAAGAAGAAACTTCAGAGCCAAGTACCTCAGGCTCAGAGTTATCTGAAGGAGAATTTTCTCTTATTTCAAGACAGTTCAAGAAATTATTGAACAAGAAGAAACAATGGAGAGGCAAAGATGCCTCGTATAAAAGATGACGTCATGATAGTGATCGACACAAGAAAGTCTCAAGTAGCCAAGACAGGTATTATACTAAACAGAACAAACATATTTCTTTTGACATCATTTGCTATTGTTGCAATAAGCCAGGTCACGTTATTGCTGATTGCCCTCACAAGAAGAAGGATGGTGGAAAAAGAGAGGATAAGAAATTTCCTTATAATAAGAAAAGAACTCAAAGAAGCCTAGTAGCCAAGAAGGGCAAGACTCTCAATGACTCTGACTCATCTGAGTCAAGTGAAGAAGAGGAAGCCTACTTTCGGCTAATGGCACAAACTGATGAAGAAGAAGAACCTTAGTTCACTGGGAAGGTAAATTCTCATATTCCTCTTTCTGAATCTGATGATTCTGACCATGATCATGTGAATGCTCTTCTTATGAGGAATCTGATCTCATGACTCAATATAAAGAGTTGATTAAAGCCTACGACAAATGTCGTAGAGTTGCAAGAGCCTAGGTTAAGGAGATTAAATATCTTAAGGCTTAGGAGAGCACTTTGATAGACGAAGTTGCTAAGATGGACTCGCTCAAAGAGGAAGCCCATTTGGCAATTGTGTATACAAAAATGCTCTCGAGCACCTAGAGCTGAAAGAAAAAATCATTAAGGAGTTGGAAAAACAACTTGTCGTTGAAAAGAAACTTGTTGAAAGTTTCTCGAAGACCAAGACAGTTCTTCCACTTGTTGCTGAGTTCTCTGCTAATGCCAAAGGTGTTGGCTTAGTCTATGTGGCATCCCCTAGTAAATCTTCTAGGAGAAATAAGACAAAAAGGAGAAATAAGGCCGCCAAGAAGGCTCTAGCACAGGAGAAAGGGAAAGCTCCTCAAGAACAAACTTCGTTCAAGAAAGTAATCTTTCCAACGAACGAGTTTGATCTTGACTCGTCCTACGGTCTCCTTGCTAGGCCTACTCATGTAGAGCCCAAGTCTCGGTACCAAGGATGGACACGTCCTAGAAACTTTGGCGAAAGTGTCTTCAAGGCACCTTATGAGGAGATCACACTTCATAGCTATGGACCTTACAATCATGGTCATAACATCAAGAAAGCACCAAAAGCTAAACCCGTTGTAGAAAAGCCTACTAAGGAGAAGAAGTCATGTGAATGTCATCACCATGAAGCTTCTACTTCAAACTATACTGCCCCTGCTAGACCATAATATCAAAAGGTCGAGTAGGAGATCTTTAGGCAAAGATACAACAGATTTGACAGTTGGTGTTGTGGCAAGATTTGTCACTTCGCCATAGATTGCTGGTTTAACTCCAGAAATTATGTAACTCCTACAGTTAACAATGTGAGAAAGACCACTCACAATGCTAATACACCTAGGGGGAGTATGCTAACTAGAGACCAAAGACCCAAATGAGTTTGGGTTCCTAAGGAAGACTGATTTTTGATTGCATGTATGTCCAAATACCACCAAAACTCCTATCTAGTATTTAGATAGTGGATTCTCTCCACATATGATCGGGACAAGAAGCCTTCTCCAGGATTACTTTCTAGTCATGAACGGACCAAATATCATTTTGGAGGTTCGGACAGAGGAATTACTAAAGGCTACGGTATGATCACCAATGGTAGTGTATCCTTTTCCGATATAGCTTATGTTGAAGGATTAGAACACAATCTCATAAGCATAAGCCAACTTTGCGTAAAGGATACATCGTAGAATTTCATGCAGACAAGTGCTTGATAAAATCAATAGATAATCTAGAAACGATTCTATCAGGCACTCGTAGTAGAAATATATTTTGTTTGAATTTTATTTACATAGACTCTTCTACACCAGTGTGTTTTTTGGGTAAAGATAATGTGTCTCTTGGTGACCAATGGCAAAAGAGGCTAGCACATATTAATTTTAAAACTATTAATAAATTATTTTCTCTTAATTTAGTACGTGATGCCCCAAATGTCAAGTGCGCTAAAGATAGACCTTGTCACGCACGTGTAAAAGGCAAGCAAACAAGGGCTACCTTTAAAAGCATTATATGCAAAGGCTCTAATAGGTGTTTACACCTACTTAATATGGACTTGTTCGGTCCACTGCAAATTAGAAGTTTGGGAGGTAAGGATTATACATTTGTTATTGTTGATGATTACTCGCGCTTTGCGTGGGTTTTCTTTCTAAAACATAAGTCAGATACTTTTGATATCTTTACAAATTTTATCAGGCAGATCTAAAATGAATACAACTATTCCGTAGTAAAAATCAGAAGTGACAATGGAACTGAGTTCAAGTCTGGGGCCATGATATAATTTTGTGAAAGCTTAGGTATCTTTCATGAGTTTTCCTCTCCTCAAACTCCTCAACAAAATTGAGTTGGTGAGAGAAGGAATAAAACACTAATAAAGGCTTGTAGGACCATGTTGAGTGATGCCTCACTATCGAAATATTTTTGGGATGAAGCCGCCAAAACAGCATGCCACGTGCAAAATCGAGCACTCATAAACAAGAACCATAATAAAACACCTTACGAACTACTAAAGGGCAGGAAACCGACTATTTCATATTTTAGAATCGTTGATTGTAGGTGATTCGTCCTTAATAATGACAAGTATCACACTACTAAATTTAGCGAAAAGTGCTTTGAAGCTATTTTAGTAGGGTATAGTAGACATAGTATGTCATATAAAATTTTTAATAAGAAAACCCTGGTCATATAATAATCTATTCATGTTGTATTTGATGAGACGAGCTTGCTGGATGGCAGCTCTTCAAGTGTGTTTATTGAAGATGCAGGTTCAAAGATGAAAGAAGTAAACTTGGGTGAGCCGACTGAAGAAAAAGGTGAAAAGTTCATCAAGATCACCACTCCAACCCCGATTGGAGAGGTTGATGATCAAGATGAAGAAATCATCCAAGTTGATGAAGTCACTCCTATGGTTGAAGAATCTCCAGATACAAGGACTCTAGAGCTCAGACATCTAAAGGATTACCAAATGGACCAAATCGTAGGAGATACTCGGGATGGTGTCAGAACTCGTGGAGGTACAAATAATGAGAATATATATTTGAGTTTTCTTTTATAGGTTGAACCAAAGAAGTTTGAGGAAACAAACTCAGACGCATCATGAATAATGGCAATGGAAGAAGAATTGAACCAATTCAAGCATTGCCAAGTATGGAAGCTTGTTCCAAGACCCCAAATGTAAGAACGTTATCAGAACCAAGTGGCTATACAGGAACAAGATGGACGAGGAAGGAACAATCGTAAAGAACAAGGCCAGACTCATCGCCAAAGGATACCGACAAGAAGAAGGAATCGATTTCGACCAGATGTATGCTCCACTGGCAAGGTTGGAGGCAATCAGGTTGTTCCTAGCATATGCTGCACTTAAGGGCTTCACAGTCTATCAGATGGACGTGAAGTCTGCCTTCCTTAATGGTGACATAAAGAAAAAGGTGTATGTGGAACAACCTCCAGGTTTCGTTGATTCTAACTTTCCTGATCATGTCTATCTTTTATTTAAGGCATTATATGGTTTGAAATAAGCTCCTCGAGCTTGGTATGAGACACTGTCTAGCTTTCTTCTTGAGAACAAGTTCACAAGGGGAAAGATAGATAAGACATTATTTCTTAGGGAAATAGAAGGCAAGATTTTGCTAGTGTAAATCTATGTCGATTATATTATTTTTGGCTCTACTAACGATGACCTCTACAAGAAGTTTCAAAACTTATGCAAGGGAAGTTTGAAATGAGCAGCATGGGAGAGCGGAAGTATTTCTTAGGACTTCAGGTGAAACAATCTGAAGATAGAATTTTCATCTCTCAAACAAAGTTCACAAAAGAGTTGATTAAAAAATTTGGAATGGAGAGTGCAACCTCTATGAGGACTCCAATGGGTTTAGCTATGTCTCTGGACAAGGATGAGAAATTGAAAACTTTTGATGAAATCAAGTACAGAAGCATAATTGGATCCTTTCTCTATCTTACTGGTAGTAGACCGGACATAATGTTTTCAACATGTGTATGTTCTAGATTTAAAGTGAACTGTAAGGAATCTCACTACTCTACTGCAAAGCAGATTTTGAGATACCTTAAGGATATGCAAAATCTTGGCTTATGGTACCCAAGAAGTAATGATAGAGAAATAATTGGTTTCTCAGATGCAGATTTTGCAGGAAGTAAAGATGATAGAAAGAGCACTTTCGGGTCTTGCCAATTCCTTGGAAGGAGACTCATTTCTTGGAGCAGCAAAAAGAATAATTATGTCGCAATTTCAACGGCCTTGTTTGAATACATTTCTGCTGGCAATTATTGTGCACAATTGCTATGGATAAAGAACCAAATAGAAGATTACAACCTGAAAGTCCAAGACATTCCTTTATTTTGCGACTCCTCCAGTGTGATTGCAATAGCCAACAACCCAGTCTCTTACAGCCAGACAAAGCACATAGAGATGCAATACAACTTCATCTGGGAGCATGTGGAGCATGGGGACATAAATCTACAGTATGTACCAACTGACAGGCAAATTGCAGTTATTTTCACAAAGTCACTGGACGAGGCCAAGTTCTTGTTCTTCAAAACAAAACTTAGTATTCTCTACAAGGATAAAGAAATATGAAGAAAAAGGTATCAAGCAAGTTCAAGTTCAGATTTAACTTCAAAATCCAAGAAATTTCAGAGAATGGACTCCATTTCTCGAGTCAACACTTATACTCAAGAACAGAAGACTTACTTCTCGAGAACAGAAGACTTACTTCTCGAGAACAGAATACTTACTTTTCTAGAACAATAAAGTTACTTCTCGAGAATCATAACTCTACTCGAGAACAAGGCAGATTCTACTCGAGACCATGGCTTATTCTACTCGAGTGCGGTTAATCTTCTTCTCGAGAACAAACTGTTCTCTCAAGAAATCAGGTGTTCAACTGGACTTCAATTTCAAATTTTTCATATTGGCACCCAGCAACTTTACCGCCTCCTTCTAGGTATTTTAAATGTTAGTTATATCATTTTTTTCATCAAAATTAAAGGTAAATATAAATAGACTTAGGTCCAAGAAATTTCATTCTCAATTTCAAAACCCTTCATCTCGAGAAAGCCATTTCGTCTTCTCCATCTCCGTCGTCTGCCGCAAGCCCATTTCTCCAATTGCCGGCTAGCCAAGATCATTTCCTCCACATCAATGGCACCAACTTCTAAGATAGGGATTGGAAGTGAGCTTGTTGTTTCTGGAATTGCTGAGATTTCCGAAGATTTCCAAAATCTTCGTGTTCTTCTGGATGCCGCCAGCCTAACTTTTGTTCTACAGCAGCCATGTAAGATTCTCCTTCCTAAAGTAGAGGAATTCTTTCAGAATGCCAAAGTCAGAAGAAATGGCAAAATTCTTAAGTCGAAATTTTGAGGAATTAAGATCAAGCTCTCCAAGACTGTCGTTTCTACTCTTCTTCAGCTACCAGTGGTTGAAGAAGAAGACGACCTAACTCCAGAGGACTATGATAGGGCAATTAAGTTCTGTTATATTGCTGCTACTGCAGTCATAATTCGACGACCTGACCTCAACCTAGAGAGCAAACTTCTCGTTAACATTCTTGGGAAAGTATTTCTTTGTAAGACTACTTCTATAAGTTTCATCACTGCAAACTTCTTCGACATGATGACAACAGTCATATGTAGGAAGAAATTCCAATTTAGAATGATGATTCTGGACAAGATAAGGGAAAGCATCAAGGCTCCCAACTATGTCAGGATTATTTCTCTTATCCTGCATGAGTTCAAACAAGACATCTTTAGCTTATCCAAGGGAACCACACTTCATCACATGAAGAAAGTATATGTTTCTTCCATTCAAAGATGGGAACTGAAACTGAAGAATCCAGTCCAAGCTCATAAGGTTGCTAAGGAAATTGAAGATGTGGACAGGACCCCATCTCTTCCTTCTCATTAGATAACTGATTCAGTTATTGAGGGGGAGCCTTCCCCATCTATCCTAGCTCAGCAAACTCCAGCTCAAGCACCAATCCACACACAAATTCCTGCACAAGTCCCTACTCCAGCTGATACAACCATTCATCCTCAAGTTTATCTATCTACTACAAGTCATTTAGTCCAAGAAGCAATTCAATCTTCACCTGTTGCTGCCTCTTCCTCTCTGCTGCATTCAGTAGAAACAAATTTTCCTGCTTATGAAGATATTCAAGACTCAGAAAACTTGACAGATGCTCATATTCAAGAACAGCTTCTAGATACTGATGATAACATCACCAGGATGATACAGTAACTGTCCTATAAAGAGACTCTCTTCTCTATTCTTGAAGATCATCCCTCTTCTCCAGCAACATCTCAAAAATCTCCTGAGCAACTAGCAAAGTCACCACCACCATCTCCTCAAGCAAATAAATCTCCTCCCAAATCTCCAGCAAAGTCTCCTTCTCCTCCAGCAGAAAAGTCTACTGTAAGTGAACCAGAAAAATCTCCTGAAAAATTACATGATGATGATGTTGTTTCCACTTATGATTAAGAAGATGACACTCCTGAAGAAGCTGCTTAACAAAGACTTCCAAGTCTTCACTTCAATATTCCCTCCTTACTGCCTAATGATGCTGAAGATGAGGACAACACTGTAAACAGAACACTTCCCTCTTCCTCCATAGTTGTTATTGATGAGATTCCTCTATGGATAGCCCCTGCTCTGCCTCCACTATCTACTCAGCCTACAGAGGTCTTGCCTGAAGGCCATATTTTGAGCAAAATTGAAGTTATGATAGCTGCCCAGAGAGAATATTTTGATTCCTCTATTAAAGTTGTAATTGAAAAATTGACTGCATTGGAAAAAGAATTGAGCCGTGGATTTTCTGAAATCCAGCATAACACAGATGAATTTAAAAAGCACTTCCAAATTGGAGGAAAAGCCATAGAACATACAATTACAAGCATTGGTAATGTTATGGAACAATCAGTTACCCTTGCTGACAATCAGATTCAATTTCAGAAGAACGCCAAAGAAAGGAACTTCAAAACTTGTGAAGAAGTTGGAATATTTAAAGAAGAAGTTATTAGTACCATCTCCCTAGAAGTCAGAAAGGGGGAGGATAAAGTGAAAGAACAACTGGAAAACAAGCTCAGTCTATGAAAAATCAGTGGGAAGATTAATTGAAAGATATCCAAACATCTGTTCTTAAAGAAGTCAAAAGTATAAAGCTATATACATATGACACAACCGTTTGGATGCACAATCAACTATTTCCAGAAATGGCAATGGATCCTACTGCACCCCCTCCTACACATTTGGATGTTAACATGCCAACCTTCTCTCCTCCTCTAGAATATTTTGAAGGACCACCTCCAACATATTTTGAAGGACCACCTCAAGATTACTTTGAAGGACCACCTCCTGATATATATGAACAAGTTTGGGAATCAGATAAAAGAGGTATGCCTCATCATCCTCCAGAAGTTCAGAAAGCAAAAAGAAGGAAATATGGGGATGGAGCCTCATCTAGTAGATCAAGTCCACATCTTAATGCTTAAAGGAAAAGATCTAAAGAGTTTACTGAAGTTTGGAGCCCAACCTCCAAATCTCTTATCCTTAAAACTTCAAGCTAGTTCTTGATTTCAATGAATCCACAAGCCATCATTACAGCTCTAATGAATGGGGATTATATGAAAAATCTCTTACAAAAAGAAGGATATATGATAGAGTTTATGGAAGAAATAATCCCAAGGCTCCACCTAGACCTCCAAAATATTTCCCCAAGCCTTACAGCTACCAAAAGAGATAACAGGAAAAGCTTGAAAGACAGCAACCTCAACAGGATCAGTGAAAGTTGAAGATGTGTTGAAAGTTTTTTGTTTTGAAATTGTGGAATTAAATTTTCTCTTGGACAAATTTCTATTTATATGAACTTTTGATTTTGCTGATCTGATTTTTCTCCATAGTAGCTTTTATTCTACATATCATGACTATTAGTTTCTTTATCTTTTTTTTTCTCTTGATGTAATTCACCTTAGTGTAGAGGGTTCTGACTTCTATAAATAGGGGGAGATTGTTGGATATTGCATCCACAATAGTCTAGATTTGTATGAAATCACCCTAGAACTAAGATGAATTAAGTTTGTATTTGATGCTCTTTTTAGTTGAGTATTTGCAGGACTTATATGCCAAGTATAGACGATTATCAGTCTATAATGAGTCTCCAAACACAGGACCATACAATGTAATCTCTCATTGTGTGATCGATGGTGTTGACTCATGTGTAGCCTCTATTGGGATACACTTCTTGTTCAAGCACTAAGGGCATGGGTGGAAACTTGGTTGCTAACTATTCTTGAAGATATTAAGTTCTCAGACTTTCAAAGAAATTCTAAGTGTTTTTCTAGAGTACTATGTCTTGTACTCGAGAAGGACTAGAGTAAGTTCTCGAGTGAGACTTTTCATGAATTCGAGTGGCAGAAGTAGTTCTCGAGAAAGCTTCTTGCTATTCTCGAGAAGGGCTTATGTGCTCGAGTACATCATGATTCTTCTTCTCGAGTTACTTCCCTTCCACACAGAATTTCTCCAAGTCTTTTTCTCGAGAAGACCTTGATTAGTTCTCGAGATGGCTATGTTTATTTCTCGAGTAATGTTTGTTGTACTCGAGTAGAAGTCTTCTTGTTCTCGAGTAAGCCCAAGACCTTCAGGCAATCTTCTCAAAAATAACTCTTTGTTCTCAAGAACAAGTTTTTATTCTCGAGAACAACATTTGTTTTTCTCGAGTACTTTCCTTCTTTCTCGAGACTGTTGTTTTCCACCTCCACATTTTTACTAAGTCTTTTTCTCAAGTTCACTATAATTATTCTCGAGAACAAATATAATTCTTTTCAAGTACAACCTTTCTTCTCGAGAAATGCTATACTGTTTTCAGAAAATCCTCTAAGTCATCTTTCTCGAGATCTCCATTATAGTCTCAACATCAACAGTCATTATTCTCAAGTACAATCTTTCCTCTCGAGTAATGTTGTATTTTTTCTGAAAATTTCTTAATTCCAGACTGTCAGGAATTTAAAATGTGATTTGATGTGATTGGTCCATGTGACTATCATTAATTATAATTATGACCATTAGGCATGTCCTATAAAAGGTCTTGTCATTTTCGACCAACCCTAAGAGGTCATAAGAAGAAATTATAAGAACTCTGAATCCCTAATTTTCTTTCTATATTCGGAAGCTGCCGCTCATCTTCGTCATCGCCAAGAAAGCTTTCGATCCAGAATGATTCAGAGCAGTTGATTCACAAGTCATGATCTTCTACAATTGACAGATCGTCTTCTTGATCTTGTGAGTCCAGAAATTTCAGATCAGAGATCTAGCCGATTCTTCTTCAATCATTTTTGACAGAGCCGCAAATTTCAAGAAAGAAGAAAGGCAGAAGTTTTCATATCTGAGAGATATTACTGTTTGTATTTCTTATCTCAATTTATTCTTGTAGGAGAATCTTCTCCGAGTATAGAAGCTTTGCTCTCCGAGTTGTTATAGGAAGTTTTTCTCTTCCGAGTGTAGATCCTGTTTTTGGATCGAGTTGTAGGAACATTGTTCCGAGTAGTAGGATTGTTTTAATCCGAGATTAGTGGAGTAGCCGAGTCTAGTGCATTACTAAATCGGTGAGTGGAAAGTGGATGTAACCAAGGTTGGCAAACCACTATAACTCTTGGTTTCGCCTATGAATTCTTGGTTAATTTTCTGTGCTTAGCTCGCTTAATTTTTTTCCGCAAAAAGGCACACAACTCACCTATTCACCCCCTCTAGGTGATTTAGGAAGACAACTTAAACATTTTCAAGATCTCATTTTGTTTAAAGACAAATCAATCCAACCTTTAATTTATAGTTTGCCTAGATTAAAGAAAAATTGAACTTCTCTGTAGATCGACTCGTACTTGCATAGGTATTACAATTGTACATTGTGCACTTGCGGTTTTTATTACTTAAAATTTTATTGCACTTTTTCAATTCCAATCTTAAATTACGTATCATATTGTATTGTTAGTTTAGTAATTTAAAATTTTACCACCAAGTTTTTGGCGCCATTGCCGGGGAGGTTTTTATTTCTCTTTTGTTCTTCGAATTATTAGATTAGAAAATAATTATTATAATAAGGGTTAATTAATTTACATTTTTAAAATTTCCTAACTAGTTGGTATCTAGGAAAATAGTTAGGGGTGAGCTCGTATCTCTCGAAAGGAAGGTGGTGTCTAACGGTACATAGTGCGATCACTAACCACACGTTTACCTAGCTAACGAATTTGTGAAATTTAAAATTTGTAAATTTCATCTTTATACTAAGATTATTTGTTGGTGTCTAGGAAAGTGGTTAGGGGTGAGCTAGTATCCCCTGAAAGAGAGGTGGTGTCTAACGGTACGTAGTGCGTCCACTGATCTTACACTTACCTTGCTAATGAGTAGGCGAGATATAAAATTTGAAAATTAACAAAAAAACATTGATTGAAAAATATATCTACAAGATGTTTTCTTAAAAATCAATTTAGTTTGAATCACTGATCTTCATCCTTATAGTGAATGCACATTTGGACTAGAGATTCGACAAAACGCTTAGTAAGATCTGAATTTGAAATTTTAGTTATGGCTGAAGCAAATCCAAATGTTGCTCTACGTGATAGGTGTTATTCAATGAGAATAACACTACCTTCATGTATTAGATTACCTATATCTACTGCAAATAATTTTAAAATAAAACCTCACTACGTGAATATGCTACCAAAATATCCAGGAGCCGATAACGAAGATGTGTATATCTTTATAAGTGAATTTGAATAGGTCTGTTCTACGATGAAATTACAAAACTTAACTGAAGATGCACTTAAGCTTCGTTTCCTTCCCTTGCATTAAAGGATTATGCTAAGAAATGGTTGCATAGTTTACCCGTAGATTCTATAAATACTTGGGATGAGTTTATTAAAGTATTTCTTAGAAAATTTTATCCTAATCAAAAAACTGCAAAGATTAGGAATGAAATAAATCAATTTTCACATATTCCTGGGGAAACATTTTGGAAGTATTTAGATAGATTCAAAAATCTGTTAACATTATGCCCTCATCATGCTATAGAAAAGTGGAGACTATGTCAAATTGTTTACGAAGGCTTAAACTTTAACACAAAAACTGTGCTAGTATCTATGTATCAAGGAAATTTTATGGATAAAAGTAAAGATGAGGCTTG
Organism: Platanthera zijinensis; assembly: GCA_039513925.1. Taxonomy (NCBI): domain Eukaryota; kingdom Viridiplantae; phylum Streptophyta; class Magnoliopsida; order Asparagales; family Orchidaceae; genus Platanthera; species Platanthera zijinensis. The sequence goes on from CM077090.1 coordinate 119,684,319, forward strand.
GGAATTTTTTGAAAACTTAGCGGTCAAAACTGGGCAGTGGTAAGATAGTTCTTATGATAGGTCTAATAAATCGATTAATGAAAAATCAAAGGCCTATCAAAATGGTATGCATGTTATTGACCCTACTACTGTGTGTGAGGCTAAGATAGACGCACTTTCCATAAATTCGATGAATTAGACATTAAGAATAAACAATTTAATCAAATTTATGTAGGTACTAATTGTCAAAATCAATCACACATAGGAGAAGAGTGCCCTTATTTAGAAAGTAATTTAAATTACGAACAAATAAATGCTACCTTTCAAAAACCCAAGAATGACCCATATTCTCAATATTATAATCCAGGTTGGAGAAATCATCCTAATTTTTCATGAAAGCAAAATGGTAATTCAAACTTTTATTCACAAAATAATATTAGCAACAATATTAATAATCCTAACTCTTAGACATTAAATCAAAATTTTAAAGAATCGCAATTTCAAAATTTTAATAATTTAAATTCTAATGTACAATTTCAACCTCCTGGATTTAATAATAAACTTTCTGATTTAGAGAAAAGTGTAGAATTTTTAGTGAAATCAACATCGCAAACATCTGATGCCCTAACTAAATTCTTATAGACATCTAGTCAAATAATAAGTACTAATTCATAAGCCATAGCGAGATTAGAACACCAAGTTGGGCAAATTGCGTCTCAAATTAGCGAGAGAGAAAGAGGAACTTTTCCTAGTCAACCCATCACGAATCCAAGAGATCCTAAGACAGTAAACCATATAAAAGAGAGCCAAGTCAATGCTATAACTGTTTTAAGATCTGGTAAAAAAGTGAATAATAAAGTAGATTAATGTAATGAGAAGCCTGAAAACACAACTGAGATAAATTTGAATAATGAAATACCTCTTGAAAAACCAATTAAAATATCATCAAATGAGAATAGAAATCAAGAAATAAAGGCTCCTTATCCACAAAGATTAAAAAGTAATAAAAATTCGGTGCAAATGGAAAAAATGTTAGAGGTTTTCAAGTAAGTAAAAATTAATATTCCTCTTCTTGATGCAATTCAACAAGTTCCAAATTATACAAAATTTCTTAAAGATTTATGCACCAAGAAGAAGCAAACTCATGTACCTAAGAAAGTATTTTTAGCCTCTAATATATCAAATGTCTTAACAAGCACAATCCCCGTTAAATACAAGGACCATGGATGTCCTACCATCTCATGTAGTATAGGGAATAAATTTATTAATAGAGCCTTATTAGACTTAGGAGCTGGAGTCAATTTGCTTCCTTATTCTGTTTATGAGCAACTTCACTTAGGAGAATTAAAATCTACTAAGGTCACTCTTCAACTAGCAGGCCGCTCTATTAAGATACCGAAGGGAGAAATAGAGGATGTACTAATTAAAATAGGGGAATTCGTCTTTCTAGTAGACTTTATAGTGATAGAGACACAACCAGTTGCTAACACTCATTGTCAAATACTTGTCATTCTCGGACGACAATTTTTAGTTACATCTAATGCGTTGATTAATTGTCGTAATGGATTAATGAAATTATCTTTTGGGAACATGACAATTGATTTGAATATTTTTAATCTCAATGGGCAATCACATGATCAAACATTAGATGTAAATATGATTCAAGAATTAGAAGATGAAGATGTAGGAGAATTAGATGAGGAAATATTTGATAAAAGTTTTGAAGAAATTTTTGAAGATGAGATTGCACTATTAGAAAAACTTAATACACATGATTTAATGTATGCTCATTGAGACCCATTTTTGGAACCCTTGAGTTAAGAGCTTAGGCCCCCTAGCCTCCCTTCCATGATCGAAGCACCTAAATTAGAACTTAAACCATTGCCCAACCATTTGATATATGCTTATTTAGGTGAAAAAGAGACACTTCCTGTTATAATAACAAAAGATTTGGATGAAGATGAAACTAAAAAATTAATTAAATTTCTAAACACTAATAGGGAAGCCATTGGATGGACTATGGAAGATATAAAGCGGATTAATCCAACCATAGTACAACATAGAATTCATGTGAATGAAAACGCAAAACCTAAACGTGATCCTCAAAGAAGACTAAATCTGATTAAGAAAGAAGTGGTAAGATAAGAGATTATTAAATTGTTGGATAAAAAAATAATATATCTTATCTCAGATAGTCCTTGGGTTAGCCCGATTCATGTTGTACCCAAGAAATCTGGAATAACTATAATAAAAAATAATAACAATGAACAAATTACAACTCACACACAAACTAGAAGGCGAGTTTGTATCGATTACAGAAAACTTAATGAGCCTACTAGCAAAGATCATTTCCCATTACCTTTTATTGAAAAAATGCTAGAGAGGTTAGCAGGACATAAATTTCATTGTTTCCTTGATGGTTACTCCAGATATAACCAAATTCCTATCTCACCGAAAGATTAAGAAAAAAACAACAATTGCTTGCCCATTTGGAACATTTGCTTACCATCGTATGCCTTTTGGATTGTGCAATGCACATGCCACCTTCCAAAGGTGCATGATGAGTTTATTTTCTGATATGGTTGAGAGATTTTTAGAAATATTCATGGATGAATTTTCTATTTATGGAGATTCATTCTCTGACTATTTAAATCATTTAGAGTTAGTATTAATAAGATGTCAAGAAAAGAATCTTGTGCTTAATTGGGAGAAATGTCATTTTATGGTGAAACGTGGAATTATTTTAGGACATATAATCTCCAACCAAATAATAAAAGTCGATAAGGCAAAGGTTGAGGTTATATCTGAACTTCCTCCTCCTAAATCTGTTAAAGAAATAAGAGCATTTTTAGGTCACGCGGGTTTTTATCGACGCTTTATAAAAGATTTTAGCAAGATAGCTAGACCTTTGACTAAACTCTTAGGTAAAGATCAGCACTTTAATTTTGATAATGATTATTATAAAGCATTCCAATTTTTAAAAGAACAACTAACTTCTGCCCCTATAATTCAAGCACCTGATTGGAATAAACTGTTTGAAATTATGTGTGATGCTTCTGACTATGTCGTAGGTGCCATTTTAGGATAACATATAAATGAAAAACCACATGTAATCTATTATGCTAGTAGGACTCTTAATGACGCACAACTAAATTATACTACTACTGAAAAAGAATTTTTAGCTGTGGTATTCGCCCTTGAAAAATTTAGATCATATCTAATAGGATGTCATATTATAATATATATTGATCATGCTGCAATTAAATATCTTTTAACAAAAAAAGATTCTAAAGCTAGGCTAATCCGTTGGATATTACTACTATAAGAATTTTATTTAGAAATAAAAGGTAAAAAGGGGTGTGAAAATATAGTAGCTGATCATATTTCTAAATTAAAAAATGATGAGTCTAGTACAATACCTATTAATGAAAACTTTTCGGATGAGCAAATTTGTGTGGCTTCTCAAACTCCTTGGTTTGCTGATATAGTAAATTATTTAGTCACAAAAGATACACCATCATTTTGGATTAAACAAGACAAAGACAAATTTTTATCACAAGTGAAATATTTTTATTGGGAAGAACCTTATTTATTTAAATAGTGTCCCGATCAAATCATTAGACGGTGTGTTCTGGATGAGGAGTTTAGAATCATATTATCCTTTTGTCATGATCAAGATTGTGGGGGCCATTTTAGTGCTAAGAAAACATCTTCAAAAGTATTGTAATGTGGATTTTATTGGCCCACCTTATTTAAAGACGCATTTGAATATTATAAAATGTGTAATAAATGCTAATACATGGGACGAATAACTAATAGATATGAAATGCCACAACAATTAATCTTAGTAGTAGAAATTTTTGAGATATAGGGCATTGATTTTATGGTTTCATTCCCAAATTCATTTGGATATTATTATATTCTACTAGTAGTGGATTATATGTCTAAGTGGGTTGAGGCAATACCATCTAAAACTAATGATAGCAAAGTTATGATTAAGTTTATTAAAGAAAATATTTTATCTAGATTTGGTAGTCTAAGAGCTTTTATTAGTGATAATGGGACACATTTTTGAAATCGTTCATTTGATACTTTAATGAAAAAGTATGAAATTACACATAAGCTATCAACACCTTATCACCCATAAACTTGTGGTTAAGTGGAAGTGTCAAATAGATAAATAAAGCAAATTCTAGAAAAGATGATAAGTGCAAATCAAAAGGATTGGGCATTGAAGTTAGTTGATGCTTTATGGTCTTATCAGACGACATTCAAAACGAATCTAGGTATGTCACCCTATCGGATTGTGTATGGAAAAGCTTGTCATTTGTCTATCGAATTATAACATCGAGCGATGTGGGTAATTAAAAAATTAAATTTTGACAAAAATAAGATTGGAGCCCAAAGGAAGTTACAATTAATAGAATTAGATGAACTAAGAAATGATGCATATGAAAACTCTAGAATATATAAAGAAAAGACCAAACTATTTCATGATAAATTTATCTCTAGAAAAACATTTACTATAGGAGATAAAGTATTACTTTATAATTTTAGATTACATCTTTTTTCTAGGAAATTAAAAACTAGATGGACGGACCTTATCTAGTAAAAAATATATTTGCAAATGATGCTCTTGAAATTTAGGATTTAAGTAAAGGTAAGAGCTTTAATGTTAATGAGCATAGACAAAAACATTTTCTAGAATATGAGCATATTGAGGCATTTGAGATCATGAGTCTTCATGAGCCCTCATATCTTCACTAATTTGTTTTTATTTTATTTTATTACGTATGTATTAAAATTTCTTTTATTATGTTAAAAAATACAAAAAAAATCATTTTATCTTATGGTTTTATTGCCCGAGGACGAGCACAAAAATAAGTGTGGAGGGGTATATTCACTTTATACATTTCTATAAAAATTCTCTATAAAAATGTTTTTTTCTCTCTCTCTCTCTCGATGATTAAAAAAGAGAGTTTTGATTTCTAATATTCGTGGATAATGATTCGTATCCTTAAAAACTCGATTTGTTAAGACTTGTTTAAATATAAAGTCAATAATAGTCATCATTAATCAAGTATTAATAAAGTATTTATCTAATTTATGTGCACTTAATTCTTAGTTGGAAAGAGTTCATATTAGATGATTTTAATTTAATTAATAAATTGTATAGTATGATTTTTTGTACTTATAGTGGGCCCTTAGTCGAATTCTTTTCATGAGTTGTGTAATTCTGGTTAGTGCTTAAGTCATGAATTATAAATATTATTAATTAACCCACTTAAGATTGATTCACAGAGCTATTATATTCTATTCATAAAGATGATATATTGTCACTTCACTCTCTGACCACAATAGTTAGTTATCCCATTTAAATAATTTCTTTAGCTTTTTGTTCCCTATAATTATTTTTCATTTGTGGTTTTCAATATAATATGAGATCAAAAAAAATTAAAATTTATAAAGTCCTAGAACTACCATGGTCCCTTATAAGCCCTTATAGGCATTGTGGACTATGGCACCTAGGTTATTAGAGATCTACCCTAGCACTACCATAGTCCCTGATAAGTCCTAATAGGCATTGTGGGCTATGACACCTAGGAATTATTTTTGAAAACTTAAAATAAATATTATAAGAACTCTTTGGTTTACTCCTTCACTAGCTCTACCTCAGTGTTTGATAAGACCTAATGGGAATTGTATGTTGAGGCACCTAGTGAGTTATCCTATGACAGAGAACATTTTGCTTTTAGTTTTTTTTGGACTCATGGCTTACTCTAATGTTTTCTTGAAGCTCGAGTGATAAAATGATCATCTTTAGGACTTTAATATATTTATTATATGATTTCAATATTAAGAGATTTTTTAACAGGTATTTAAAAATCCATTTTTTGCACAAACTTAGATTATTTTTCTCATTAATTGAGTTTGTCTATAACCTCTAGATTATGAGATTGAATAAAAAACAATTGAGCTATTGGTGATCACTGATATTATAAATATATTTCAAGCTAGCTCTCCCTCTTAGAATTATGTGAAAATTATCTAAGATACATATTTAATTAATATTTGTTTTAAGGGTGAGAAAAATTTGGCCAGGTATTTATCAATGTGTGAAAAATCTAAAAACAATAAATGTTAAAATTATTTGTCCATGGCTATTTAAGAATTCTAATGTTCTCTTATGAAATATTTATATATATATATATTATGTGCAAAGTAAGGTTTGAATTTTGTGGGTGTAATTCACTGAAAACCCTCACGAGACACAACTCGTTCACTAGGGTAACCTAGGGATTTAAAGGCTTATTGCACATGCTAAGTGTAACTGTATGTTCTACGAAAAGAATATTTATCTAGTTATTTTCGCTCAGGACGAGAAAAATTTTAAGTATGGAGGGGTGATGAAATCCCCAAAATAAATTTATTTTATAGCATTTTATGATTAAATTTATTTAAGTACTATGCTTTCATGGTATCGTTGTTGTTTGCATGTGCAGGTTATAATAAAGAGAAAATTGAAAAAAGTATCGTAAATTTGGCTAAAGAATTAATATTGAATACGCGAGGATGAGCTAAGAATTTAAAACCCAAGATTACGAATAGACGGTCAAGATGAATAGAATTAAGCAACGCCTATTTGATTGACACTATTTTAATTAGCCACATTGTGCTGATTTAATCAGCACCTTTAATGGGTGTTGATTAAATCAACACCTAGGCATTGTTTAAATCAGCACCAATATGGCGCTGATTAAATCAGCCACATTATGTTGATTTAATAAGCACTTAGGTGCTGATTTAATCAGCACCTAGGTGTTGATTAAATTAGTGCCTAATAATGGTGCTGATTTAAATCAGTGCCTAATAATACACTAATTTAAATAAGTGCCTGGCACCAAAATGCCAGCCTTTAAGGCTGGCATGAATTTTAGAAAATGTTAGCCTTAAAGACTGGCGTTATCATTATTTGAGGGGAGAGTTTTTGGTTTTTTTGGGGGGGAAATTTCAAATCATGAAAGCTGAGTTTTTCTATAAATTCTCCTCATTTGTGATGAAGAGGGGGAGAAGATTTTGGGAGCTAAGTGAGAGTTCTCTTACATTGTATTTGAGAGTTTGAGAGATATTATATGAGATAAAGAAGACTTAGAGGAAGCTCATGTATGCGCTCCGCGCAAGTTTGTAAGTTTTTTTATGGATCAAAAAAATATTTCTTTCCTTATATGTTCTTTTACAATGATCTCTCCTAAAATGTTTTTAAAACAAATCATGCATGAGTAGTTTAATTTTTTTTCGGGTGCGATATAATTACTTATTTAATTGTATGATTGTTATAATTACTCATCACTCATTCATGCAATTTATATTCAAAAATTTTAATATGAAGCTTTCATATTTTGTGTAGCCTAAATGCGCATATTGCATTCCTCCGAAAGTTCAATGTTATATATCTCAAATGCATACAAAATATTATTAGTAAGTTAAGAAAGTTTTCGGACTCATTCGTGGTGCTCCTTATCGATTTTTATCACCTAATTTTGTCTTGTATTGCTCACATATATTACATGCTTAAGTGATTTATATGTGATATGTGGAAAGGAATACACAAATAATTTGATAATTTATAAAAATAATGGTTTTTCTGTGAATCATAACTTAGAGTATCTTTTCATGATGAGATGAATTATTATTGCTAAAATCATATATTAAATATTTTAATTAAAATCGCACCCGAAACATATTTTTCAACATTATCTTTCTCAAATTAAGATCTAATTTTGTTTAAAGACAAATAAATCCAACCTTTTATTTATAGTTTGCCTGGATTAAAGAAAAATTGAACTTCTTTGTGGATCGACTCGTACTCTCATAGGTATTACAATTGTACACTGTGCACTTGTGGTTTATTTTACTTGAAATTTTATTGCACTTTATCAATTCCATTCTTAAACTGCATATCATATTATATTGTTAGTTTAGTGCTTTAAAATTTTACCACCAAGAGTTGTTATTTCTCATGAATGGGATTTGATTTTATCAAAAGGGGAGTTTGTTGGAACCAGTGTTTCACGTTCCCTGTGTTTGAGAATATTAAATCCCAGGTTGTATTTGATTATATCTTGTGTTTGGTAGAGTGTGCAGGTTTACAGGTGCAAGAAGTTCAAGGAGCTCTCCTCAGGAACCTACTGCCAAGCGATAGTAGATAACGACGGGCGGTAGCCTGAATTAATTGAACAAGGCGCTCGGGAAACTACCACATCGCGCTAGTCCAACCGCCCGTGCTAGCTCAAGGAATTATTTTAGCCAGACACTCGGGAAACTACCGACAGGCGATAGTGGTTACCGCGCCGCACTAGCCACTAAATGATCGTCAAGACCGATTCGTCGAGTTACTGACCTACTGCGTGGCGATAACTCCTACTGCGGAGCACTAGCTCTATGAAAAGGAAAAATATTCATTTTCGAATATTATTCCAAATTTAGAGGATAGTTGGCACAGCAAGCGGGCGAACCTACCGTCGGGCACTAGTCTTACCACCGACGGTAAGCTTAATTTCACGAAGACGTATATAAATCTGCCTCGTTTTCTATGCTTAGATACCTAAGATGAAAAAGGACAAGTTCGTGCATCTAGGGTTCGGCTGCCTCTTTGCGTTACGCTCCAGTCATCTTCGTCGAAGGAAAAGAACTCTGCCTCCGTCCCGTTCGTGAACAAAGAACGTCAGCGATCCAAGGACTACATCGATTGTGAAGAAATGACTAGTGGCAAGCACACGGAGATCTCAAGCACAAGCCACGAATTGCTCTATAGAGAATTCATAAAGGGGGAGATGTTACTCTTAGATTCTTTAAACTTTGTCTTTTTGTAATCTTCTTTTCTGTTCATTCTTGTGGTGAGGAAAATCGACCGGTGAATGTCGTCGGAATCTAGGAAGGATTCTGTAGGAAATCATCTCGAGGTTGGGATGTCTAGATCAGGTGATCCAGAGGGGCTCTATGACCCTTCCTTGTGTGGAGGTGAAAGTCGGGCTCGAAGACCTTTCTTGGAGGGAAAGGGAGAGAGCCAACCGGTCCGTGGAGCTGGTCGCTATAGAAAACAAAAGAGTGTTTTCTTTCTCACCGCCTTTGATATCTAGCGTCACGGGGATCACAATTTTGTAATTGTTAAGAACTCATAGTCTATTCAATTTTTAATAAAATTAGTTTCTGTGTTTCACTTTTCTGTGCGGTGCACGATCAAATTCTCTCAAGTGTGCATAGTTATCCAAAGGGTGATTTTGCCAGGAAAATGAGTTCTGTAACTTTATGTCGTGCGTTAGCAACCTAATGCCCCGCGGTAGCTTCCAGTACTTATTTTTCTAGACTAGAATAATTTGAAGTTTTCTAATTTATAAGCAAACCTTATTCACCCCCCCCCCCTCCAAAGTTGGCCACTAGATCCAACACCCTCCTATATGGCTTGTGGCTACTGCTCTATATGCTGGGTTTCCTGCTAGGAATTGAATACATAGCAACCGTTAGTCATAAAGAATAAGTGGCTATCACATCCGCTCCCCCGATGACTCTTCGGCACCAGGCGAAGAAAAGGAACAAGGGTACAATATATATATGTAAACAGTAGTACAAGCAGGTGGAGAATCTATATATCATGAGTAGAATTAGCAGTAATGTATATCATTATTATTCACAATCTATTATAGCAGTTGTACTCAAATCATAACAATTCATTAACCATATAAATCTACAATAGGAAAGTAACTTAATTTATAAAAATGCCCATACAGATTTATAAGTTAAGTATCGTCTTAACAATAAAGTAACTCATCATATAAGAGTGCCCATACAAACTTATATGATAAGGATCTTATGAGATGCAATGCAATATTATGAATGCAACATGCTGACTCACTCATGCTCACACACAAGCACACTGCTATGTCGACACAGACTTGCAGTTCCACTTTTCGAGCTAGTAGCTAACCTCTCAGCCTAAACACTAAGAACACAATAGTGGAGCCCATGCGTACTATGACTCAGAAGGGGTCATGGGTAGATGTGCACGAAAAGCCCAGCCCAACTGGCCTAACATCATAGTACGGAAGGTGCCCCAGGAAAAAAGCACCAAGGACTAAATCCAACCTTCCACTGGCATGGAGATGCCCCAGGAAAAAGCACTGAGTGCTAAGGACCACCGTCTAATGTCTATCTATTAACTCCCGTCTGTGTGATGACTGGCGAGCTTGTAGAGCAGCCCCTATCCTTAACCACGGATTATGACACTGCGTGTCAACTCACACCACATGCAAATTCACATGGCCTTTCAATCAACCATCCAAGGGCTCCAACCGAGTCACTTTTCATCATTACCAATCCAGTATGGTCAAATACTCACGCACTTACACCCTTTCACATTTTCGTGCTCCCAAGCAGTCAAGGGTTCAACATCAACATAGGTGGCAAGCCACCTTGAACAACATACTAATCCCACACTACTACCCGTAGGGAGACACACTCTAAGCATTACTATACAAATAGTCTCATCCAACACTTGACATCACAATTCAACATTTTTCATGTCCATAAGATTTACCTCATTCGATTCCTTCCATATAATCAAGCATTCACAAACAATTATGCTTTCATATAATTATCACAACAATATATTAAATCCTCGTGTATCCATCAAGCATGATGACAAAAGTATAGATTACACATTCAATTATCGGGCACCACACCCTCTTTCAAAACCTATATCATTCATCGGATTACAATCATGCGCATCCTTTCCGGATTTCACAAGTAGCCATTTATACAACCAAATCTTATCAAAATATTTGTTCTCTAATTTGCCCAAACCATTTGTGTATTAAATTCCTCCAAAACATTTTCTTATCTCGGCTACATATAGCTAGGCTCATCCAAAACTTCAACATCATATTGCTACGTTTCTTCTACCTAGTCCAAACCCGATTATACCCTAACCTAAGAGTATCTTGCACATAAGTTGTTACCATGTAGAAACTTTGACTGGAGATTCCTAGAGCTACAAAGCTCTTACGAAATCATGTAACCATCTATTGGAAAGGTCTTTCCGAGTACTATAACTTTAGTGTTCATCCCAAGACCTAGATCTGGGCATATCACCTCCGAAAATGGCCTCAAAGTCTGATGCGCGCAGAAAACAGATTTCTGCACGCATCTTAAAGCAAAACGAACGACATCGGTTCTTCTTCTTCCTCTAGCCATTTGTTAAAAACCATATACAACACTTCTTCCTCCCTTATTCACCCTCACAAGACCATCCTTCTTCATGAAACCAAGTCCACCATCTTCACAATGAAGAGAGGAGAGGTTGAAGATAATTAATCTCTAGGACGAGGTCCTAGCATGGTCTTTTCCTAGGAGATCTTCATCACGCACAAGCCAAACACTTTTGAGTCGACATCTCTCCTATATCATAACTAAAGATCTAGCACCAAGGGAGTGGGTAGGAAGCTCACCATGTTTTCGGCCATTAATCTTGTTATCCTTCCTGGCGGCATCGTTCTTCACGGAGAGGGAGAGTTTTTCCTCCAGAAATCCGACTCCGGCGACTTTTCTTCCTCCGTCGGGTTCGATAATTAACGGCTCGGCAAGAAGAATTAAGTGACGGGTAGGGTTTCCTATTTCTTCCTTTTTATAAGAAAGATTAGGTTTTGAGTCATGCCGGCAAGTGTCTCCTCTGCATTAGACCGCCCATTATTACTTTAAATAGGTCTTGTTTGAGAAGACCGGGTCCAAATGAGCCATCAGCGCTTATCCTGAAAACCCAATTCAACCCATAAGTATAAATTAGCAGCACAGCCTACCGAAAATATGCTAAGTCAAATTCATCGCATGCGTTGAGTATCACTCGATGCTTCGTCGAATGGCACGAGCTGACTCGACGCTTCGTCGAATGGCATCGATATCACTCAATGATTTGTTGAATGACATCAAGATCACTCAACGCTTTTCGACGAATCCTTCAGGCCATAATATTCTAAGTCCAAGCATTATATGCATCGAGACCACTCGATGCTTCGTCGAATGGCGTCAAGACCACTCAATGCTTCGTCGAATCCAGTCGACGCACTCGACGCTTCCTGAATCTAGGATTATTCTAAGTCAAATTATTCTATATATCGAGTATCACTCGACGCCTACCCACAAGTCAACGCACTTGAGACTTCGTCGAGTCTAGTCGATGCACTCAATGCCAGTTACTAGTGCACCCCGAGCTTAATTCAGTTCTCTTGACTCAAAATGCGAGCGAGGGGTCTAAGATGAATTGGGACGTTACACTGTGTTAAGCCCATCTGGACAGGTTGGTATAGATTGGTTATGTTTTATTTTGATTGCCGGAGAAGACTCCATAGAAATTGTATGGCTTTGGAGTTCTGTTGGCAATGGCTCTGAGTGAGCTTTTGTTGTGATTGTGAAGCCCGTGTCTGAGGGACTTAATCGCTAACTTGTTGATCTGTGTGCCTGGAGTGCCCAACCTCATTGTCCATGAGTGTCAACCGTAGAACAAATCCTTGGTATTGTCGATTACGGGAAAGGGGAGGCTGACTTGCGTCATTGCCATTAATTGACACGACGATCTAAGTAATATGAATGAGCTGAATTATACCGGCATTATGTCGTTCGGCTAAACAAACCTAAGTTATATGGTAGTTGTCATTGGCATAGGAGAGAATTGTGGTTGTATGCCAGACTAGTAATGCTCGGGTGAGACCATCTAGTCTGGGACTAAGGATGGTGGTAGAACTCATAAAGTTTCTCATTAGGTGTTAATACACTAGTGATTGTCTGTGATGGAAAAAGGTAGGACCCTGGGTTATCCGGTATACTGATCAGGTGCCGTGAGTGCACGGGACGTTTGTCTTGTCGTGCTATCATTTGTGATGATTAGTGCTTAAGTTGCGCATTCTTGATAATTGTGAACATGTTATTTGTTTGCAGGAAAGGAGCACCATCACCCCGAGAAAGGGATGGGGTCGTTATAATTTGCTCAACTAATGTCATTCTTGTCACGGTGTCAAGGAGGACCAAGGTGAGCGTCAGGCGCCTAGAAGCTTAGGCGACAAGGTGTATGCCTACGTGACAATAAGGCAAGCAAGTCTCAAGGCGACAACTTAATTAATATAAAAAAAATCTAATGCAGACTATAGATAGCGGTTATTATAATAATTGTTGTCTATAGCCTATTTGGCAGACAATAGATAGCGGTTATTATAATAATCGCTGTCTATATCCTTCCTGTTTTGCATACTTTAGACAGTAATTATTAAAATAACTGTTGTATATAGTTTGCAAGGCAGGCTATAGACAACGATATTATAATAATCATTGTTTAAAGTTCTATTTTTTTTAATTTGGCAGATTGTTTACCAACACATAGACACATGGATTTTTACTTCATAGCAATTAGCACTAAGTAGTAAGCAAAGATTCTGATATCATGATATCTCATATTCTTAAATCTCAATATATTTATACCATTAGGCAGTAAGCAACTAAGAACATAGGTTCTGAATTTTCTGATATCATGAATTCATGATATCTTCATATCTCAACACATTCATATCAGGAAGTAGCAAGTACAAAGGTTTCGATATCATGAATTCATGATATCTCAATTCTCAATACATTCATACCATGAAGCGATAACCAGTAAGAAAAAATAATGTCACTCAATACAGACTTCAGAGAAAGAAATAACAAAAAAGTGAACACAAAAATATCATAGTATAGTATTATGGTCAAATCCAAAATATCTTTATCATATACAATGGCATATTAGCTTGAATAATGTTTTTAATATAAACTCTAAATAATCATAAAAAATCAAATAAAATCATTATCTAGTAAGTAGTTATTGCCATTGCATGTGCTTGGTTGGTTTGAGATACTTGTCATTTGCCCATAATTATCATCAATATCTTCATCATCATTGGAAAATTAAAAATGATCTAAATCTTCATCCCCTTAGTCTATTAGTGGAAGATTAGCATCAGCTTCGCTTCGTAAATTTCATGCCCCAATTCCAATAGCTCCCTCTACAACTTCTCATGTGAGATTATCATCATAAAAAACTAGAGCATCCTCTAGTTTGTTCATCATCCACTCACTACTCCAATTGCTCATCAAGCACTAAAGGGTTATAATTTCTTCCTTTTTCACGTCTTTCTTAGAATCATGCTTGTAGACGACGATTATTTTGGATGTATATAAGATCATTAAGTTTTTGATGCTTCAATCTATTTTTTTGTATGTATGAATCTGAATCAAGATAATTGCAAACTTATTAGTAGTTATAAAAATATTAAATTTTATATTAAATATTTATATACTTACAAACTCAAAAGTACTCAATTTTGCGCGCACAACTAGAAGAAGAACAACATAAGCTAAGTATGCACAATGCTACCTTTGTAAGGTCAACATTTGGTCCTCCATGTACACCCCACCAATCCACTATTTATTTAAAACAAAGATAGATTATTTAACATATAAAAAATTTAAGAAAAAAATAAAAACTTAATCAATACTTACTTGGATTTAAGGTACTTTGTTGCCTAATAGTCATAGGCTTTCTAAAACTATTGGATCCAATACCAGAGATATTATTTTATTTTCTTTTTCCATCATAGTTATCAAACTGGGTAACATAACATTGAATTCATTTGTATTCTATGAAAATAATAAAAATTAATGTTTTGGACATCAATATTGAATTCATTGATTACATAAAATTCAAAAATATTAATTATAATATCAAAGAAGGTAAACACTCATGTGAAGTCTCAGGTTCATATGACCTGAATTCATGCTCAAGCTGACAAACCTAAAATAACAAAAAAATTATTTATTATCTGCTCAACAAAAAGAAGCATGACATTTCATAAAAATATAAATAATTAAACATAATAATACCTGACATATATCTTAAGAAGTTTTATGTGAACATGCAACACTTGTGGACATAACTGTTCAAGTTCCAGCACTAAACATGCGCATAAGTTCTTCAATTTGATTCTTTATACTACTCATCTCTGCTTGATGTGCTTATTGTTGTTGGCTTATATAGGCTTGATGATATTATTATTAGTTTATATAGGATTGATGCTCTTGTTGTTGGCTCCATAATTCTTATTACTAGCTCAATCTTTCTTGGATTAGAGCTTCCACATCTTTAATACGAGCTACTGATCTCCTCTTGCTCAGCAAATCATTCTTGAAAAAACTTTTAATGGTGGAAAACTTGCCACCAGCTCTAACTCTGTCCGGATGTTCTTTACCTAAAATAGATACAAGGATGTCATCTCTTCCTTGTGGTATTATTTCAGCACTTTGGGACTCTTAACTCGACAACTCATTCTAAGCAAAAGTAATAAATATTAATGCATAATTGTAGATAATAAATTATATTTCACAAGTAATATTATTATTGATAATTTACAAATGATGAAATGATATATTTACACTTATAATTTTAGATGCCAACTCAGCTGCATCTTTATTAATGTATTCACCAGTCTTTCTTTTATAACCGGCTTTCCATAACTTCACACATGAAATTGGTGCAGTTGTACCTTGTTCAACCTTGAAAATAAAATGAAAATAAATTATCATTTAAATTATTTAGAAAACTAATTTTTAAAATAAAAAATACGAGAGAAAAGTAGAGAACTAATACCATTCTTTCTTCTAATCCAAAATAACTCATTCGGGAAGTAGTATGAATATTATTCTGTGATTTTGCTCTTTCTGTATTAACCTTACTTTTCTCCTACACAAATAAATATTTGCTAATAGTTAGATTGTCTATAAGTTATAAAGTTAATAAATGATAAAAAAAAATATTTTATTTAATAAGAACAATAACCATATTTTCTAGAGTGGTGCGATGGTCGGCAAAAATTCTCATGTCTTAAGGAGTAATAAAGTTATACTTGACAGGTATATTGTATCGATGCTTCAAATCAACATCATTTACATAAGTGACAAAGTTTGGATTTTCAAGACCTCCAAATTTCACCCATATTTTTCATTAATGCATTGCGAAGACCATCAATATTATCAAAATATATTTGAAAATAATAAACAATATTAATTAAAAAATAACTAAAAACACAGTTATCTAATCACTAATAATAAAGTTACGTATATTTAATTCTTCTTATATTTGAACTTTAAGTTGTTTATAAACTTCCTTCGATGCAGCATATGTAATTGGCACAAGAGAACCCATAAAAATCATCAATTTATTTGTTTCAAGACCTGGAATAATGCGAGCATCATCACTCACAAAAATAAAAAGCTTATTCCCCTCTAATCTAAGCTTATTCAATTCATTCATTTTAGTGAAGTCTCTTGTTGACTTTGATGAAGATCCTTTATCATCCTTTTTCCTATAATAAGAAAACTCTAAAAAACCCTAAACCATCCAAAAATCCTAAATTAAACTCATAAAAAACCACAATGATGTTGAGGTACTACCACATAATCACATATATAAATATATATGTTAATGATAAATGCTAATAAACAATTTTAGAGTCGGGTGGTTTAGACATGTATAATAAGGGTTAAAACTTAAAAATTAAAATGTAACAATTAAGCAAATATATAGAGTCAGGGTTGAAGAAAAATGATTAAATAAAGACGTCTAATCTCCATTCAATCTGTCAATTTATGTTACATTATGTTGTTTATATATATTTAGCATAACCAAAACATGAGATTGGAAGATTCAGTGGATGGTGCTACACAATGTTTATAATATTACTAATAATAATAAATACAATATCAAAGAGCTCAAAACTAAGAAAATGAAGAAATAATATACCTAAATAAGATATGTCGAAGAAGAATCATCAAATCGAAGCAAAGGAGAGGAAAAACTTTCACAAAATTTCCTTTAGGGTTTTTCGCACAAAGCAGCACTATAAGAAACAAAAAGTCGAGGTAAAAACTAAAATTTATGGCTCACAGTTTAAAATAGATAGAATATACAGCGGTTTTTACAAGAACTGCCATCTATTCTAGGGTTCAGGGTAGAATAGAGCAGTTTGTATATAAACTATTATCTATTCAAGTATAGACAGCAGTTTATATATAAACTGTTGTCTATTTCCTTATTTTTTTTAAAAAAAATAAGACGATGAATGCCTTGTTTACAATTGGGCGCCTGGACTCTACGACGTTGCCTAGGCGATGCTATGACAAGAATGGTTAATGCTGATCGTTGCCTTGTTTGCCACCATTTAGTAGAATGTTTTTGTGCATGTAGTGTAGAGCCAAAGGGGAAGTAGCGGGCTAAAGCCCTTTTTCTGAGCAGGTCCTTGAAAGCCCAAGTGTTATGTTTAGTATTTTCATGTGTTGTCGACCTGCGTGCCGATGTATGGAAATCACTTTCTTATAAACATGAACACGATGTTGTAAGGCCTTAAGGCAAAAACTTTTTTTGTAAATTTCATTCCTATTGAATCTTAGTAGTGGACATTCCTGGATGCGTGATTCTTAACTCTTTAAGTTTTTTCTAGAATACAACTCTGTGTTAGGGTGCGTTATTAGTTTAGAATGAATTATGATTTCATTGCGTAACTCTTTTGTCTATTCATTTAATATAGTGTGGGGCCCCGACCGAACCTGCTGTTATATTACTCATGATGGATAGGGGTGTTACACGCACCCTGAAATTATATTGTTTTGGCAGAATGCACCCCAAATTTTTAAATTTGGCGGAATGCACCCTCCAATTACTTTAAGCCTTGCAATTTGCACCCTAAGCAAAAAACAAGGGTATTATGGTATTTTCTTGATAAATTTTAATATAAATGGCATTTTTCTTAATTTCTTCCGGCCAACAACTGATTGACAAAAAAATACTTAAATTGTTGGCGACTGCTGTTTACTGGAATTGTTGACCATAATATTATATCATCTGTTTATATACAACTCTAGTTGTATAGAGAAAAAAAATTAAGATATTCATGTTATTTATTAAAATAGAGACAAATTAATTTGTCTTCATGAAGGATGCAGACCACCAAATAACTGAAATTTTGCAATGTTGTTTATCGAAACAGAGACAAATTTGAACAATTCAACATAAATTATTACTTGCAAAACTATAGTTGCATTCATGTATAAATACAGCAGTCCCATAACATATCACAGTCCAAAAATACTTGTCCAAAACATAACTTTAAGATAACTGTTTAAACTGATGTTTCACGTTCCCTATATTTGAGAATATCAACTCTCAGGTTGTATTTGATCACGTCTTGTGTTGATAGAGTGTGCAGGTTGACAGGTACAAGACGAGAAGAAGACTCCTATGGAAACTAACGTCGAGTAGTAGAAGTTACCACTGGGCGGTAGCCGTGAATTAATTGGACAGAGGTCTCGTGAAACTACCACGCCGCGCTATTCCTACCACCCACGCAAACGAAATGATTATCTTGGCCAGCCTCTCGGGAAACTACCGCAAGTGGTAGTACTTACTGCGCCGCGCTAGCCTCTCGACGAATGTCGAGAAGGAATTCTCACAAAACCAAATTACCGCTGGCGATAGCATCTACCACACCACGCTAACCTCTCGATGAATATTGAGAAGGATTTCTCGAGAAAAACAAACTACCGTAGGTGATAGTTATTACCTCACCATGCTAGCCTCTCGATGAGTATCGACACGACTGTTCAGAATCATTATTTCCTATATTACCGCACGGAGGTAGCTGTAACCGCGCAGCGCTAGCAACGATAAAATGACAAATATTCATTTTAAATATTATTCCTGATTTGGATGACAGCTGGCACAACAAGAATGCGAACCTTCTACCGGGCGCTAGTCTTACCACCGGCGGTATCCTATTTTCACGAAGACGTATAAAATGCCTCCTTGGTTTCTGTGCCTTTTACCAACGAGAGAATCCAGATGAAAATAGACAGATGTTCCTGCACTCTAGGGTTTGGTCATCTCCCTTTCATCCGTTCCAATCATCTTCGTCTAAGAAGAAGAGAGTCATCTCCCTCACGTTCATGAATGAAAGACTCTGGCGATCCAAGATCTACATCGACTATGAAGAGCCGGCCGGTTGCTAGCAAACGAAGATATAAAAGGTCGCCTTGGTTTTTGTGCCTTCAGGGTTTGGTCGTCTCCCTTTCATCCGTTCCAATCATCTTTATCTAAGAAGAAGAAAATCATCTCCCTCACATTCATGAACGAAAGAATCGGGCGATCAAAGATCTACATCGACTACGAAGAGCCGATCGATTTCTAGCAAACGGAGATATAAAAGGTCGCCTAAGTTTCTGTACCTTTTACCAACGACAGAATCCATATCTACGTTCGTGTGATGCTTGTGACTGAAAACACCTCCCTAATGGTGAGGATCCATGATCTTAACTTTGCCATCAAAAAGTTTTGAATAGGCCAAACGTCTTTAAATATGTTATTGGGTGCACAGTGTCATAGATCTGGGAAGTTTGGACTGGTATATGTAAGTCCAACACAACCGAGCGGAAATCACCATCACTCTGAGCCTAAGTCCAATTTTAAGAAATATAAAGATATGGTTAAGAGTTCTGGAGGGCAATCCCCATCCTTAAGCAAGAGCTCGAGTAACTCGATAAAGGCAACATCCACTGCTTATACTTTGTGTGCAAACTGTTATAAGTTAGGTCATAGATCCGGTTCGTGTCTGAGGAAAGGTGCCAAGAAAAATATTCATGTCTGGCTACAAAAGTCTTCTACCTATAATATGGGTGGGATAACTTGGGTAACCAGAACTTTACCCTCATCTTCTTTTTAGGTCTGTTGGAAGGCTAAGGACACGAAGAACGTGTGGTACTTGGACTCTGGTTGCTCTAAGCACATGACGGGAGATAAAGACAAGTTCCTTAGCCTAGAGAAGAAGAAGGGTGTCATGGTGACCTTTGGGGACAACAGGAAAGGATGGATACTTGGAAGCAGCACTCTAGGTAACAAGGCATTTTCTATTTCTAATGTTCTGTTTATAGATCGACATAAGCATAATCTTTTTTATATTAGCCAATTGTGTGATAAAGGTCGAAATGTAGTATTTGAGTCATCTACAAACACTTGCAAAATTATTGATGCCAAAACTTCTAATGTATTACTTGTAGCTCACAGAAATCATAATGTGTACACTGTTAGTTTTGATGATATTTCTGCATCTAATTTGAAATGCCTAGTTACTAAGAATGAGGATTTAGAAATTTGTCATAGGAGACTAGGTCATTCAGGAAGTAAGCTCATTGTAAAACTATCAAAAAGGGGACTTCCTAACTTAAGCGGTAGTTTAAATGTCTTATGCGCTCCTTGTCAAAAAGTCAAATTTATTAAAACATCTTTCAAGAGCAAAACTGAAGTTTCCACGTCTAGACCACTCGAACTCATTCACATGGATTTGTTTGGACCTCTGAGTACGTATAGTCTAGGTGGAAAATGATATACCTTCGTTATCATAGATGATTACTCACGCTATTGCTGGATAATTTTTCTTGTGAATAAATCTGACACCTTTAGTGAATTCTCAAATCTTTGCACGTGACTTCAAACTTAGAAGGAGCTAAAAATAAAATGTATTAGATAAGATTATGGAGGAGAGTTTGAAAATGAGGACTTCTCAAATTTGTGTGACACCCTAGGAATTAAGCACGAATTATATGCCCCTCGTACTCCACAACAGAACGGGGTTATAAAAAGAAAGAATTAGACTCTTCAAGAATTAGTATGCACAATGCTCGCTGAGTTCAGCTTACCACGATCTTTCTGGGCTAAAGCGGTTAACACGACAAGCTACGTAATGAACTGATTCATGCTTCGCCCGCTCTTAAAGCGAACTCCATACGAGTTATATTTCAAAAAGAAACCCTCTGTATCATACTTTAGGGTCTTTGGTTGCCCGTGCTATATTCTAAACACTAAGGATCATCTAGGAAAATTTGATGAAAATCTGATCTAGGTACTATCTTAGGAACTCGGGCAAGAGTCGGGCCTATAGGATCTACAATAAGAGGATCTTAGTTATTGAAGAATCAGCTCATGTGCATTTCGATGAAAATTCCCCAACTAACGAGCCTAAGGTGAATGAATAGGAGGTTAAAGAGAGAGTATCGATAGGGGTTGAAGGTGAGGAAAGAATCGTGGAGAGTGAAACTCAAATTCTTAAACAAGGATATAGACCTCCTAGTAACTTATTTTTTTCCAAGAAACATCCTCATGATCTTTTCATAGGAGAGCCATCTTATGGAGTTAGAACTCGGTCCACACTTCATGAGTCATTTTCAAACTTGTGTTTCCTTTCTAATATTGAACCCAAGAACGTCTCAGAAGCCTTGAAAGATGAATCATGATTCTTGGTTATGAATGAGGAGCTGAGCCAATTCGAGCGAAGTAAGGTATGGGTTTTAGTGGAGCGTCGAGATAACCATCCAGTTATAGGCTTAAAATGGGTTTTCAAAAATAAACTTGATGGTGAGTCTAGGATAACAAGAAATAAAGCTAGGTTGGTTGATCTAGGGTATTCTCAGACAGAGGGTGTGGATTTTGAGGAGTTATTTGCCCTGGTTGCTCGTCTTGAGTCCATTCGTATGTTTTTTTTCATTTTCAAGTAATAAGCAAATTAGATTATACCAAATGGACGTTAAGAGTGCTTTCTTAAATATATATATTAAATAGGAGGTATATGTCGAGCAACAACCCAGTTTCATGAATGTCGCCTACCCAAATCATGTATACAAGTTAGTGAAGGCCTTGTACGGACTGAAGCAAGTACCCCATGCTTGGTACGATAGGCTCACTACTTTTCTATTAGATCATGGATTTAGGATGGGTAGTGTGGACAAAACTTTATTTGTAAAGAATGAAAATGTAGATTTAATTATTCTACAAATCTATGTGGATGACATCATCTTTGGGGCAACAAATAAGGAATTATGTAAGGAAATTGTGACCCTAATGAAATCCGAATTCAAAATGAGCCTAGTAGGAGAACTTACCTATTTCTTAGTATTTCAGATCTCTCAACGCAAAGACGGTATTTTTATAAGTCAATCAAAATATATCAAAGACATTCTCGTGCGTTTTGGGTATGAGAATCTGAAATAAGTCAAAACTCCTATGAGTGCCTCTCTTAAATCAGGAAAATATAAAAGTGGCATTTCCGTCGATCAGACGGTGTTTAGAGGTATGATAGGGTCATTGCTATATTTGAGTGCCTCTAGGCCCGATATCACATTCGCGGTGTGTCTTTGAGCTAGATATTAAGCTGACCCTAAGGAGTCACACTTGAAAGCCGTCAAGCACATTTTTAGGTATTTGATTGGCACACAAAACCTTGGACTCTAGTACCCACACACCAATGATTTCACACTTCACAGGTACTCAGACTCAAACTATGCCGGATGTTCACTTGATCGCAAGAGCACAAGTGGTACATGTCATTTCCTAAGCCCGACACTAGTCTCCTGGTCAAGCCGCAAACAGAACTCGGTTGCACTCTCCACTGCCGAAGCTGAGTATATTGCCTTAGGAAGCTGTTGCGCTCAAGCACTATGGATGTCTTAAATGTTAGAAGACGTTGTCGTCACTTGTAGGAATGTTACACTTAGGTGCGATAATAAGAGTGACATAGACTTGATATATAATCCAGTGCACCATTCTAGATCAAAACATATTGACGTGCGTCACCACTTCATTCGAGATCATATAAAAAGGGAGAACATGAGTGTAACCTTCATTAGCACCGATGACCAACTAGCAGGCATATTCACTAAACCACTCCCAGATGCATGTTTCTCACAACTTCTACTCGAGCTTGGTGTTCTGGATCTCTCATCCTAGTCATCGTTATTTGTGTTTAATTATTCCATTAGTTTTATTTGTTTATGTTTCATTTTCTTCGTGTCTTTGCTTATGCGTTGTTTACTTGAGCTTCCTTATCTTGTTTTCATATATATATATATATATATATATATATATATATATAAACAAAAAAAAAATGCTTTTGCTTCAATTAAAACTTTTTTACGTTATAAAAAAAGCAAAAGCATGTATTTTTTGTTTATATATATATATATATATATATATATATATATATATAAACAAAAAAACATGCTTTTGCTTTCGTTATAACGTTTTTATATTTCTGTACTTGTTTTAATGTAATAGTTTTAAAAAAATGATGAAAAAAAATGGTTGTTGATTTATAATGCTATAAGGGCTTACATGACTGTGACGTAGAACATAACGCATACGTACAATGTTTGAGTTTAGACTCATAATCTATGTAAACATTGTCCTCCATTCATAGTGGGCTGAATCTATAGATGCTTAGCTATTGAGTGCGACAAGACGGGGTCATGTCTGTTGACTATACCTCTAGGTATGCGTTAGGACTTAGATAGGAGAATGATTTCACATGATACATGCATCCCTAGTCGGTGCACTCAAGAAAAATACGAACATTTGCTATGCTTACATGGTATAAATCGTGACACTATATTCTAACACGCTAGAAATACATTGAATAATCAATGTCACGATATATTTGTGCTTATGCTAAGTGTGAAACTTCAGGCAAAATCTCTAGTATGAAAGTCGTATGTGTCTAAGGTAAAGTGTATCTATATAGGTGGATAGATTTCGATTGACTCGGGGCTCCTTGAATAAAAAAAAAATCAAAGTGATAGCTCTTCGCTAACAAAATAATAATATGCAAGCTATCACGGTCCCCCCAAGCACTTCTCATTCCTCTTGATAAGTCTTCATAAGCATTGTGAGGATGAGCACCTTGGTTAAAGAGTCCTTTCGATCTTGCGCATCGACTCTATCTTTAGCTTAGTGCCCATAATATGAGGTGATTATTCACCATATTTCTCTTGTGTTAGGTTCCTAGACGATCGTGATAACCATGTACAATATGATATTTTTTCCTTGGTATTATATCGCTTTCGATGCTACATGAACACATGTCATTGCCTTGTCTAAGACTTCCGAACATAAGAATTGGACTACAACTACACTATGTCTTTTTAGCATAATATGTACTAGCGTATGATTTACACTCATGATGTTTTTCAATGTTTGTTCAACTTGATTACTTTCTTACTCTTATAGTATTGTAAACGTACTCTCTGTGTACTTAGTTTAGTCTATGCTATCCAATTCATATTAACTTTGAAAATTGAACTTCTCTGTCTGTGTACTTTGCTCCACTATGTGACCCATGTGCTTACAATTCTTTGATATGTATTTTTTTGAGTCACCTCTATGCTTGTCATGTTTATCTTTACCTTATGTGTTCACTATCTTATGTTTGTCTAACGCTCATCACATTTAGTATATTTTCATCCTGCATGTATGAGTGCACTTGCCCGCTCCTATTTGATATTATCAAAGGGGAGAATAGATTGTTCATGAGTCTCATGAGTATAACTGTAATAGAATAGCTTGTTCATGAGTATAAGTCACGGGTTAGGAGAGGTCACATGTAGGGGGAGCATTTAACAATATGTGCACATACACAGGGGAGCAATTCGAACATGTAGATAGGGGGAGCGTGTGTGTAGGGGATCCATAAAGAACCTGCAACCTAATGTTAGCTCATAACTCCCATTCTATATATACACTCTATCTCATTGTTATTTCTCATGAATGGGATTTGTTATTATCAAAAGGGGGAGTTTGTTGGAACCGATGTTTCATGTTCCCTATATTTGAGAATATCAACTCCCAGGTTATATTTGATCACGTCTTGTGTTGATAGAGTGTGTAGGTTGATAGGTGCAAGCCAAGAAGAAGACTTATATAGAAACTAACGTCGAGCGATAAAAGTTACCGTCGGGCGGTAGCCATAAATTAATTGGACAGAGGTCTCGGGAAACTACCATGCCGCACTAGTCCTACCGCCCGCGCTAACAAATGGATTATCTTGGCCAACCTCTCGGGAAACAACCACAGACGGTAGTGCTTACTGCACCATGCAAGCCTCTCGACGAATGACGAGAAGGACTTCTCGCAAAACCAAATTACTGCAGGAGATAGCAGCTACTGCGCCGCACTAACCTCTCGACGAATGCTGAGAAGGATTTCTCGATAAAATCAAACTACTGCAGGAGATAGTTGTTACTGCGCCTCTCTAGTCTCTCGACGAGTATCGACACAACTGTTCAAAATCATTGTGTCCTATATTACCGCACGGCGGTAGCTGTAACTGCGCGGTGCTAGTAATGATAAAATGGCAAATATTTATTTTAAATATTATTCTAGATTTGGATGACAGCTGGCTCAACAAGCGCACGAACCTACCATCAAGCGCTAGTCTTATCGCCGGCGGTAGCCTATTTTCACGAAGACATATAAAAGGCCTCTTAGGTTTCTGTGCCTTTTACCAACAAAAAAATCCAGATGAAAATAGATAGAAGTTCCTGCACTATAGGGTTCAGCCGCCTCCCTTGAATCTGTTCCAATCGTCTTCGTCTAAGAATAAGAGAATCATTTCCCTCACATTCATGAACGAAAGACTCCGGCAATCCAAGATCTACATCGACTACGAAGAGCCGACTAGTTGTTAGAAAATGGAGATCTCAAGCATCGGTCGCGGATCGCTCAATGGAGAAGTCGTCAAGAGGGAGAACTTCATCTTTGAATTATTTACATCTTTTATTCTCTTAATTTTCCTTTTTTCTAAATCTTGTGGTGATGAAAATCAACCGGTAAGGGTCGTCGGAATCCGGGTAGGATTCCGCGGGAAATCATCCTGGGGATAAGGACGTCTAGATCGGAGGATCTAACGGGGATCTAAGACCCTTGTGAGGAGGTGAAGAGCCGGCTCAAAGACTTTTCCTGGAGAGAAAAGGAGAGAGCGAACCGGTCTGTGGAGAGGATCAGTATAGAAACCAAAAGATCGCTTCTACTCACCGCCTTAGATCTCCGGCATCACAGAGATCACTTTCTTGTACTCATCAAGAACTGTTGTTTTGAATTCATGCAATGAAATCCTTTATTTTTGTGTTGATTACTTCTGGGTGTGTGCTGTGATTGTGTAGTGAGTGTGTATGTTTGTGGGGTTTGAACTCGGATCTTCACAAAAAAATGAGCTCTGTGACTTACCGCCACGCATTAGCTACCTAACGCCCCGTGGTAACTTCCAGAACTTGATTTTCTGAGGCAAAATATTTTTTTAATTCCAGTTAACACATCAAACCTTATTCACCCCCCCCCCTAAGGTTGGCCACTAGATCCAACAATAATATTAATATCAATAAAAAACATTAAGATAACATGAAGAGACTCAAAATAAAATTTATGATCATTCTAGCATGGTCTCCAATACGGTTAATAAGCCTTGACTGAAGCTTCTCGCATTCAGTTTTCATCCACACCTACAAAGTGATGCAAAATAAATATAAGTTGTGAGATAATAATTGAAGTTGCAAACTAAATATAAGTATAAATAATTCTTATCAGAAGTTTGGACTTTTTAGGTGACATTGAATGCGTTGATGCATGTGTCATGGAACATCATTTTTTGTTATTCCCACGCTCTCCATAGTTCAAACATGTGTATTTTAATGTGTGCCTTTTGATTCCATATTTTTTGTCCTCTAATTCCTCTGGTTCTTTTCTTTTAGCATTTTGTGACGGCCTTCCGGGTTTTTTTTGTATGTTGGACCATGGCACAATAAGATTTAAATTGACAAAAGGCCACTCCTTTTATGAGTTGATAGGATTTAATAAATGTTTGTAAGCTCCGATGAACATCCCTATTTTATATCAATTTCCCACGTACTCTTCAACATTTTATCTATGATAGAAGATACACGATGTTGCATACACACAAGAAATGTCGGTAAGATCCCACTTTCTACAACTACAACTTCGTAGACCGAAATCCATCCTTGAACTTCAAATTTTTTATGGTCATTCTATTTTAAAATGTAGTTGTGCAAATTCTTCTTGTTATTTTCCAATATCCTCTGTATTAAACATTAAACCTCTCCATCAAATTTCAACACCTTGTCCCTTTGAGTGTGGAGTCTCTTCATGAGATTTACCCTTATTGTCTCTAACATTGATATTATAGGCTTTTCTCTAGCCTTTAAGATGGTGTTGTTAAAAGTCTCGCAAAAATTGTTAAGGCGCATATCGAATTTAGGCCATACACTAAAATGAGACTTTGCCCAATGTCTTTCATGTCTTTCCATAACCCAATCGTAAGCCTTCTTATCATACGCCTTCAACTTTTCCATTTCAACATTAAAATCCACAATCCTTATTGCGGATGCAGCTCGCCATAATAAATCCTTTAGTTGCAAGCCTCTAAATTTTTGCTTGAAATTGTTATACATATTTCTTACACAAAACCGATGTTCAGCATTGGGCAATGAATTTTCAATAGCTTTTAACATTCCTTTTTCTTATCTTAAATGATAGTCCATATATGACTACTCTCAATGCATAAGTCTTCAATAAGGAGACTAGCAAACCATTGCAATGCCTACATATTATCCTTAAAGACTTAAGCATATGTAATAGGAAACATATTATTATTACCGTAAAAGCTAATTGCATATAATAGTACTCCATCGGTTGATGTCTTTATATGAGTGTCATCAAATCCTATGATCAGTATATATCCATCCATGAAACTTTTCTTCAACGCACCCCAATATATATAAAGCCTCTTGAAAATGCAAGTTTAAGATGCTATGTTGTGCTTACATTTTACCTTTAGTACAGTGTCCGGGTTAGTTCTATAAATCTCCTCATAGTAATCTCAAAGCATGGAATATTGCTCCATTTCAGTGCCGTTAATAAATTTGGAAGCATGCTATTTTACTCGATACATTTTCCAAATACTTAACGATTGAACATATCTACTGTCTACCTAAATCACCTAGAGGGGGGTGAATAGGTGATGTTTTTGTTTTTTTGTTGAATAAAAATTATCTAAAAATTCAAGCACACAAATACAAAGATTTATAGTGGTTCCCCGTAATGGGTACGTCCACTGTCCCGCCTCGCCTATCTACCACGAAGGGTAAGATTCGGCTACTTCACCTTTCTCAGATTATCACAATCTTACACCTCGGAGCAACGCTCCTACACCTCGGAGCAACGCTCCTACACCTCGGAGAACAAACTCTCCTACACCTCGATTAAAAACCGGATCTACAAACTCGATCCACACACAGATCTACAATCTCGATCAACTAACAGATCTACACTCGGAAGAACAAACTTCCTAAAATCTCGGAGACAAAGCTCCTACAAATATTAAAATAATTTTACAACAAACAATAAAAATTTTACTCTTCCATATCTTAAATATCCAAGGATCTTCCTTCTTGAAAACTGAAAAGCTCTGTGAAGAAAGTTGAGGAAGAAATAAAAGAAAACTTGATCTGAAACCTTCGATCTGACACGATCAAATAGATGTAAAAGAATCTTGGAATCTTGGATCTTTCAAATCGTTTCTCCTCTTGAATCGCTGGATCGGTAGAGAGTGGTAGAGAATAATTACGATGGAGTCGGCGGCTTCTCCCATTTTTTTGGAAAGTGCGAAATGCGATTCAGATTACTGAAATTATGATTAGGGCTTTCGATTCTGATTGAAAAGACTATATATATAGATCATCGTCTAACGGTCATGAGTCATTAAGGAAAGATCCACTAATGGATGAATCATCATTAACTTTGATTAATTTTAAATCTCGTCAGAAGATTTGAAACAAAAAATCTACAAGTCCATTTCTCGAGAAGAAATAGATTTCTCGAGAAATGATTAGCTTTCTAGAGAAAAAGACATGGCTTCTCGAGAAAAGACTTGGTGAAAATTTCTTTGAAGTAAAATACAGATTTCTCGATAAAAGTACTTAGCGCAAAATTAGAACTGAAAGATTTCTTGAGAAGAGTATTATTTCTCGAGGAAAGAATTGTTTTCTCGAGAAATTCACTTAGCGAAAATTCTATGAACTGAAGATTTGATTTCTCGAGAAAGAATTGATTTCTCGAGAAAAAGACTTAGCTTCTCGAGAAATGATTTCGACTTCTCGAGAATTTCTTTGCTTTTCTCGAGAAATAACTTGGCTTTTCGAGAAATCAACAGGGCATTTCTTGAGAAAAGTACTTAGAATATTTTCAAATAAATTCCTGAGAAGTCTTATGGTTTCTCGAGAATAGCTATGCTTTCTCGAGAAATTTATTTAGACTTCTCGATAAATACATGTCATTTCTCAAGAAATGGACTTAGGAAATTTTTATGAAAATTTTCTTTTCTTTTTGAAGAAACCAGCAACCCTTCCTTTCTTCCATTGCTCTAGTACTTGAAAATGAAGTGCATCCCAATAGAGAGGTTACACATGAGTCAACACCATGGACACACAATAAGGGATTACATTGCATCGTCCTGTGTTTAGTGACTCATTGTAAACTGACATTGGTCTACACTTAACATTAATGACCTACAAACACTTAACTACAGAATAGCATCAAATATAAACTTAATTCATCTTAGTTCAAGGGTGACTTCATACAAATCTAGGTTATTGTGGATACAAAACCCAACAATCTCCCCTTATTTGTAGAAGTTTGAACCCTCTACACTAAGGTGAATTATATCAAGATAATTAAAGAAATAACTAACAACTAAAATAATGTATGTAAAGACAGATAAGAAAAAATAAGATCAGCAAAATTTAGAATTTTATATATAGAGAGAGTTTGTCCATAAGAATATACTGGTCCACAAAATTCTATACAATAGACAATCATAAAATCATTTGAACTAATGTTGGTGCTGTCTTTACTTCTTCTCTTGCTATCTCTTCTAAAAACTAAAAGGCTTGGGATAGTATTTAGAAGGTCGAGGAGGAGCAGTATGATTATTACAACCATATTCTCGATCATAAATCCATCTTTTAGTCAATAACTTCTCATATAACTCCCACTCTTTGTGATTGTAGTGATCATCTTTATTTTCATTATATTCCACAACCAGCTTCAGAGTATCTAGAATAAGAGATTTAGAAGTTGGACTCTATACTTAAGCAAATTCTTATTCTATTCTTTTAGCAGCACCTTGTCTGAGGATAGATCTACTGGAAAAGGCACCCTCACCATATTTCCTTTTCTTTTGCACTATCATATCAAAAGGTAGATCTTGAGGAAACTCAGGTTGCTCAGTAGTCTAGATTTGAGAATAATCTTTAGGAGGAGCTTCATACAGTTCAGGACCAGGAGAAAAAGTAGGCTTAAAGGTATTGGGATCAAGATGTGGAGGTAGATCAGCATTTGGGTCAACTTGAAACTTTTGGAAGATTTGGTTATGCATCTATACAGTAGTCTCAAAAGTATACATGTTTACACCTTTAATTTTCTTTTCCACACTTGTATTGATTTCTTTCAATTGATCATCCCACTGACTTTTCATCTCTTGAACTTTCTTGTCTAGATTTTCTTTTACTATATCCTCCCCCTTTCTTGACTTCTACAGTAAGGGTCTCTATGACATCTTCTTTGAATTTTCCAACTTCTTCACAGGTCTTGAAGTTCTACTATTCAGTCTTCTTCAGTAATTGGATCTGATTGTTTGCCACTGTAATTTCTTGATCCATGACCTGACCAATACTAGTGATAGTATGGTCTAAAGCCTTTCCACCAATATTCAGTAGTCTTTTGATATCATCTGTATTATGCTGAATTTCAGCAAATCCTCTACACATTTCTTTTTGAAGAGCAGATACTTTAGCAGTCACTTCACTGAGAGACTTGTCAAAGTACTCTCGTTGCTTAGTCAACATAGATTCAATTTTACCCAACAGGTTATCATCAAGAATAATATCAACTGGAGTTATACATATTGGGATTTATTCAATAACAACTGTACCTTTCCCTCTTTGGGAAGAAGTCATAATATCTCCTTCCTCTACAAGAATGACAGGCATAGAGAAATCTAAGTTCCTAAGAGGAGGTTCTGTTGTTTCTAGAGTAACTGCATCCTCATCTGAAAGTAACAACACATTCTCCCCCTCACTTTGTGTCTGGGGTTTAGAATCTTCTAGGGTTTCTGTAGGAGTCTCTTCAGGGATCTCTTCAGGAATCTTTTAGGAGACATTTCAGAAGTGATGAATCGAAGATCATTTGAAGTGAGATTTTCTACCAATCTGTCAATGTAAGCTGAGCCACCACCATGCATAGAGGTGCTCTGCTCATCATAAGATTGAGCTAGACTTTCCTTTTTCTTTTGGACAACGGGCTTGGCTTAAGGTGCCTTTTTAATATTATGACCATGAACATATGGACTATAATTTTTCAAATGAATTTCTTCGTAAGGTTTTTGAACACACTCTCACCATAGTTCTGGGGATGGGTCCATCCTTAATAGCATGACTTAGTCTCTACATGAGTAGGCTGAGTATAGTGCCCATAGGACGACTCAAAATCAAACTTGTTCATTGGGAAGATTGCCTTCTTAAACGAGGTTTGACGAAGAGGGGCCTTCCCTTTCTCTTTGGCAGAGGCTTTCTTAGTAGCCTAACCTTTTTCAACCTGGTGGCCAAGACCACTACCCTTCTTCGGAGCGGAAACCTCATCAATGAGAGGGAGGATAGTCTTTGTCTTGGAGTAGCTCTCAATGAGTTTCCTCTCTACTAAGAGCTTTTCTTCTAACTCATCAAGATATTTCTCTTTTAGACTTTTCGTCTCAGCAGAGCCCTTGAGTTCCTCTTTCAGGGAGTGGAATTCATCTCTAAGAGGATGTAATTTTGCAATTTCCTCCTTCAGATTTTTTCCCACTACCTTGAGGGAGGCAATGTCTTTTAACTACTTTTTTACTACCTTACGGCATTTGTCAAAAGACTTTAAAAGGTTCTCGTATTGAGCCATCAACTCAGAATCACCTTCCTCTTCAGAAGAGTAGCCATCATGACCGTTCGAGGATGTTTCAAATTCAGAGAGTATGGTGTGTGATTTTACCTTCACATGGTACTCAGAGTCGCCCACGTCCTCGTCATAAGTAGCCATAAGCTTTAAAGTAAGCTTCTTCGTTCTCAGAGCTCGACTCACTAGAGTCACTGTCACTGATAGTCTTCGACTTCTTGGTGATGAAGCTCTTTTCTTCTTTCTTATTCCCTTTGAAGGATCTCTTTTCTTCCTTCCTAAAGCTATCTTTCTTCTTGTAAGGACACTCCGCAATTATGTGACCTGATTTATTACAGTAGTAGCAAACAACGTCAGTGGAATACTGTTTGTTCGGTTTTGATTTATAGATGTCCTCTTTATTGTAGCTTTTCTTGGTATTATCACCATCACGATGTGATCTCCGGGTATCTGAAGAGAATGAATAATTTTTCATGTTTCTCCTCTTGCTCAGCAGCTTCTTGAACTGCTTGGAGATTAGGGAAAATTCTCCATCTGATAGCTCGGATCCTTACGTGCTGGGCTTAGAGTATTTAGGAGTGTCTGGAGCTCATGTCCTTATGGGTGACACAGTTTTAGACTTCCTTGAACCTTCAGCCTTTTAGGGATGTAGACTTCTCTTTGCTTGAAGATCAGTTGACTTGCTCCTCCTTCTTTCTGGTGTTCATTTGGAGTTTGTAGGAGAGCAATTTATCAAAAATATTCTGAGGGTCGATCTCCGGTAACTTTCCAAATTATCTAATGGTGACAACCTTTGTGTCCCAGTCCTTTGTGAGGGATCTAAGGAACTTGTCATTCAGTTCACCATGAGTGAATGCACGGCCATAGTTCCCGAGGCCGTTGATGATCTTGAAGAACTTCTGAAAATTATCAGTAATGGAGTCATTGGCACCTTGCTTGAAGGCTTCGTACTCCTGGTTCAATAACGATCTGAGATCGTATCTCACTTCTTCAGTACCTTCCATCAGGAAAATAAGACAGTCCTACATATCCTTGGCAGATTGGTAGTGGAATAAGTTCTGGAGAATTGAATCGTCCACTGCACTTGTTATGATATTCTTTTCCTTCTTATCTAGGGAGACTAAGGAAATCTCATCCTTGGTGAGATCCATCATCTTCTTGGGAATCATAATTGTTGGATTTATCGTTGAAGCCTGAGTGGGAATGTGTTGTCCTTCCACTATTTGAAAAATCCTTAGATCAGCAGCTTCCATGTAGAACCGTACTCATTCTTTCCACATGGGAAAGTTTTCCTTGGTGCACACCGGTAGCTCCATTGGATGACATGTCTTTGCTTCGATCCATGGTGAATATGCGGAATCTCTGAACGCTAGATCGGGGATCTTGTTCAAGGTGTTAGCCATATCGAACAAAACGCCCCTATGATGCCAATTGAAAGTATCTAGCGTCTACCTAAATAACCTAGAGGGGGTGAATAGGTGATGTTTGTGTCTTTTTGCGGAATAAAAATTATCTAAAAATTCAAGCACACAAACACAGAGATTTATAGTGATTCCCCGAAATTGGTACGTCCACTGTCCTGCCTCCCCTATCTACCATGAAGTGTAAGATTCAGCTACTTCACCTTTCTCAGATTATCACAATCTTACACCAAACAGTAATGCTCCTACACCTCGGAGAACAAACTCTCCTACACCTTGATCCACAACCGGATCTACAAACTCAATCCACATATGGATCTATAATCTCGATCCACTAACGGATCTATACTCGGAAGAACAAACTTCCTACAATCTCGGAGACAAAGCTCCTACAAATGTTAAAATAATTTTATAACAAACATCAAAAATTTTACTCTTCCAGATCTAAAATCTCCAAGGATCATCCTTCTTGAAAACTGAAAAGCTCTGTGAAGAAAGTTGAGGAAGAAATCCAAGAAAACTTGATTTGAAAACCTTGGATCCGACACGATCAAATAGATGTTAAAGAATCTTGGATCTGTCGAATCGTTTCTCCTCTTGAAACAGTGGATCGGCAGAGAGCGGTAGAGAATAATGATGATGGAGTCGGCGGCTTCTCCCTTTTTTTTGAAAAGTGCGAAATGTGATTCAAATCACTGAAATTATGATTAGGGTTTTTGATTCCAATTGAAAAGACTATACATATATATATATATATCATCGTCTAATGATCATGAGTCATTAAAGAAAGATCCACTAATGGGTCAATCATCATTAACTTAGATTAATTTGAAATCCTGTTAGAAGATTTGAAACGAAAAATCTACAAGTCCATTTCTCGAGAAGAAATAGATTTCTCGAGAAATGATTAGCTTTCTCGAGAAAAAGACAAGGCTTCTCGAGAAAAGATTTGGCGAAAATTTCTTTGAAGTAAAATACAGATTTCTCAAGAAGGATATTATTTCTCGAAAAAAGTACTTAGCGCAAAATTAGAACTGAAGACAGATTTCTCGAGAAGAGTATGATTTCTCGAGAAAAGAGTTGCTTTCTCGAGAAATGGTCTGACCTTCTCGAGAAATTCACTTAGTGAAAATTCTATGAACTGAAGATTTGATTTCTCGAGAAAGAATTGATTTCTCGAGAAAAAGAATTAGCTTCTCGAGAAATGATTTTGACTTCTTGAGAACTGCTTTGCTATTCTCGAGAACTAACTTGGCTTTTGGAGAAATCAACAGAGCATTTCTCGAGAAAAGTACTTAGAATATTTTAAGATAATTTCCCGAGAAGTCTTATTGTTTCTCAAGAATAGCTATACTTTCTCGAGAAATTTACTTAGACTTCTCGAGAAATACATGTCATTTCTCGAGAAATGGACTTAGGAAATTTTTCTGAAAAAATTTCTTTTCTTCTTGAAGAAAGCAACAACCCTTCCTTTCTTCCATTGCTCTAGTACTAAAAATGAAGTACATTCCAACAGAGAGGTTACACATGAGTCAACACCATGGATCACACAATGAGGGATTACATTGCATTGTCCTGTGTTTAGTGACACATTGTAAACTGACATTGGTCTACACTTTGAATAATGACCTGCAAGCACTCAACTACAGAATAGCATCAAATAAAAACTTAATTCATCTTGGTTCAAGGGTGACTTCACACAAATCTAGGTTATTGTAGATACAAAACTCAACAACGATGTTTTGTTCTCTATCTGCATCACCTCTTGCATTGAACTAGCAGGTCATTCAGGGTTGCTCGTAATGCAGTGCTCATATTTTTGTGCAAGAAACTTAGCTTTGCATTGTTGAGAATTTGCAGCCTTGTAGCATGAATGTTCCCCTTTGATAGTTTTGACTTGAAAAGTTCTCACATTTTGATATAAAAGAAGAAAATAAAACTCAAACATAATCAAATGTAATTTGAATTTTTTCCCTATAATTTTTAGTAAATTTAATAGGTCTTTCTTGTTTGGTATCATACGTTCTTACTGCGTCCCGAAAATCTATAGCGCTATTGAAACAAAACTAGACATTAAACTCAAAATTAGAATCATTAGCATTTCCTTAATAAATTTGAACCTATGCAGATTTTACTTTCACCGATTTAGGTATTGAATGGAAACAATGATCTTTAATGGCACTCCAACATGTTTTTTCACAAGTTTTTATTCCCTTATACCCTCCAATTTAATTTCTTCATCAACATTTTCATCATGCAATGCATCATCTACCTCAAAGTAACTTTTCACTAAATCATTTGTAAATGACTAATCATTTTAATCAGACTCATCTTCAATTCCTTCTGAATCACTACTACTACCTAAAGGATATTCTTCTTGAGGATAATGATCATCGATCAACAAACTCTCTCATTCAAAATTAATGGAATGAGACATTCTTAAATCAAAAATCAAAAATATATATAAGAAAATAATTAGACCCTAAAACTAAAAGGGGATTTGAATGTTAGGGTTTAACTAAAAGGACATGCACAGGGCAGGAGGAAGTGGGCGGTACAGGGAGACTAGAAGTCATTTGGGAAGGAGGAAGTGGGCATCACAGGAAGACTTGAGTCAACACATGAGCTCTCGTTGAGCTCGGTACGGGGACACAACACAGTCAGAAGACATAGAAAGCCGACGTAGGGTATGGGCACTAGGATGCGGCATAGGGACACAATAGAGTGATGTAGCGCAAGGAGCCGATGCAGGGAGATAGAGGAGCATTGCAACACCAGAAGGTTTCTCGTCGATCACGGGATAGCGTTATAAAAAGGAATACCTAAATCACAAGACAGTGAGTCCAATTTCACCGAGTTGATTTCTTTCTGGACAAAAATACAACCAATTTTGAACATCAGGGTGCAAATTGCTAAACAACAAGTTATTGGAGGGTGCATTCTGCCAAGTTTAAAATTTCATGGTGCACTCTGCCAAAACGTTATAATTTCAGGATGCGTTCTGCCAATTACTTAATTTTAATATCCTTAGAAAATCACGCTCACCTTGCAATATAAAGAGTACAAAAAAGAGTGAAGATTTAATCACTGCCCTAACTTTAAACAATATCAAAATCTTGCCCTTAAATTGAAGAGAACAATCGGTGGAGAAACACGGTATAGAGAAGAAAGAGACTACAATCTGAAGATAAGGCAGCGATTCCTCTGTTTTATCATTGTGTACCATCATTTTCACTACAGGAAATGCCCCTCCGCGTAGCCCCCCCCCCCCATATAGCGAGGAGATGTCATGTAGCAGAATAGTTCATCTACACTAATCAACGGTCAAGATTAATCCAGCACAAGATAGCATCGATTATCCACCCTATATAAATTAACGGTCAAATGATGCCATATAAAGTACCACCAGGAGATCTAATGGCCAGCAGACACTTTCTAGAATGATGTAACAGTTATTTTCTAAGCCTTTTAGATAACGAGCAGAAATGCACGGTTATAAATATACTTATAATAAACTAATTAATGAATGAAGAATGTTTTTGATAGTTTATTCTAGTTAATTAGTTTGTTAGAGGAGTTATGGTCTTCGCTGAAGTTAGACCCACCGAAGGTCTCCTTCTAAGGCTGTAATAATTTGGTTCTCTCATTGATCTTTCTCCTCTATCAAGAAGATGGTCGGAGGATTAGCTAAGGGAAAGGATAAGGCCGAAAAGGTACCACACACACAGGTTTTGAGGGAAGAATTCTATTTAGAGATGGATTCTCATCAAGTTGTTATGTATGCTAATATCTCTTCATTATAAGATGATCTTAAGCATGAATTTTGAATGTCTTACAAGACATTCAACAGAAGTTCTCTGAGATTCAGCGTTTGCAAGCAAAATTGGCAATTCCCTTAGATCTGACCGATAAAGGTAAACGACCACAATGGTTCCCGGCTCCAAATCTTTATCCAGTTGTATCTTCTTATTCACAACCGGGTTGCAATGAAGTGCTCTTTTCCCCGGGATCTTCATCATCGGGTAAACCACCACCTGTCATTGATCATATCCGTCCATCAACACTTCCTTTAATGGGTCAGCCACAAGAATCAAGATATCAACAAAATTTTCCATCATTTGTACCATCGGGGCACTTATCATCGGGAAGTTTCTTATAAGGTCCAGAGGCTGTTTACCCACAAACTTTTTTTAATGCTTGTTTTCAACAAGAAGAATGGCCAAAACAATGATATTTTCTCTAACAATTTCAATAGGGCCAATATTCATTTGGACAACCAGTTTTTCCACCACAAAAATTTTACTATCCAAGACCAGGATATCCGATTCTGTCGTAAGGACATCTGATTCCCTTGCAAGGATATCAGACACCTCTGAAGATGTTTCAACCTCAATTTAACACTCCAAAGTTTCAACAAGAATAATACAAAATACACATCAAAAGAATCAATTCCAGCAGAACCCAGGTTACAAAGCTCTAAACCATGTAAGTCTCAACTTTCCTCACTTTTCTAAAAGAGATCCCATAGAGTGGCTCTACCAAGCAGAATCGTATTTCAGGTATAATTTCATTGTGCCTAAAGATTGTGTTTTTATTGCATCATTACATTTAGATAAGCATGCTACTCATTGGTTTCAAGGTTTAATTAGAAACAATTTTTATTATGACTGGGATATTTTTAAAAAGGCAATTTTACATCGTTTTGGACCCTCGAATTATGAAAAACCTATGGGACGTATTACTAAGCTCACTCAAATTGGATCGATAGCAGATTACAAAGACTAATTTGAGTATTTATCCTCTCTATTAGAGAATAATAGGAAAAATATAGTATTGACCCATGTCAGATTTAGTGTTTAGTCCCACATTATTTGTATAGCTGGGACCTTCTTTACTCTCTCCTATATATTTGTACTCAGACTTGGTTTTTAATATTTTCAAGAAGTATATACAAGGTTTGATCCAATTTTCTACATGGTATCAGAGCCAACTGTTCGACCTATTTTTTCCTAACCGCCCAATCTTCTAGTTACCACCCCCTTGCGGCCTCTATTTTCTAACCTCTCAGCTTGTGCTTCTGCTTAACTGCATTGCTTCTGTAATTTCCTCCTTTCTAACAGCCTCTTGTCTCCCATGGATCCACCTCTTCTTTCCCCTCTTCTCTCCTTTATAGCCTTCCTTTCTCTGACAAGTGGATCACATTTCTGTGTGTTTAGATTTTTAACCACTACTTACTATTATTGATGTGGAAAATGCGCTCTTCCGCTAGCTTGCTTGAGAGTGGAGCACAATCAATTCGGGATACGGTGATACGAATCAGGTTGATGAGGAACTATCATGTAGACGATTACTTTGATGGTTTGGATTGATGGTTGAGACCGAGAGAGGGAAAAAGAAAGGGGGTCGCTGGCAGCGCCTACAGCAGAGTTCGCCCTCCGCGGCTTAAACTCCACTCCTGCGACGGGCTTTCCTTTAATTATGAATCAGTATTACAGCTTGAGTCGAGTCCTTTACATGAGCAAATTAAGGGTGCAAAGGGGGAAGCTGGCAGCTTGAGAGAAGAGGAAGCCAAAGCCGCGCGGTTTCATAAAGTAGGTCAGTAGACCGTGCGGAAAGCTGATCCCGCAATTCGCTACTCAAGGCCGAGCGGACTGAGCGATCAGGGAGAGAAGGAAGCTGTGTTAAAGGCCGGGAAACAACCATAAGTGCTAGCTATGCTGACTGAAAAATTGAGTCCGTGGGACTTGATACGTTGGTTATCCCACTCCACCGTGGTCCTGAATGAGAGGTATGGGGGCCCATTTATAGGCTCGGGCCAGAGACGGTCCTGGTAACGTTACCCCCTGTAGGGTGGTGAGCTTTGACCGAGTACGTAACATGCTTCGGACTGAAGAGGAAGGTCGTCGACTGCTGAGAAGAAGCTGATGCTGGGGAAGTTCTGGCAGACTGCACGATGAGTTCACCTAGCTCGCGGCAGACTAGATGAGTCTGCCTCTGCTACTGGAGGCTTGTCGTTCCTGCTGGGCGACAAGGACTTGGCGACCTAGAAAACTGAGGAGGCAGGTTGCATATGAGGGTGAGGTGGAGCAGGTAGCCGCTGTTGACTGGCTGCCTGTAGGCAGGTCGCCATTCCTGCTATGCGACGAGCTGGAGGTTTATTGCCGCTGTTGATGGTCGGTGGCCTGGAGGTAGGTCATCATTGCTGATTGGAGGCTTGTCACCCCTGCTGGGCGACAAGGACTTGGTGACCTGGCGGACTGAAGAGAGCAGGTCGCGCATGCTGTCGAATGAGGCGAGTTCATCAGCTGATGAGTGGAGAATCCACCTCCCTTTGGCGGACAGAGGCTGATTCCACCACCTTCTAATGGACTGAGTTGAGTCTGTGTTGTGTTGGGCGACCTGGAGACAGGTCGCCTGGTGATGAGGCGGTTTGTCTTGCTTATTGTGCGACCTGCAGGAGTGGGCTGAAGAAACAAGCAACTCTTTCCGGGCATGCGGCTACTTGGCTGTCTGGGAGGATTGCAATACGAGTCTGCCACTTAGTTTTGTAGTTCACCTGTTGGAGAAGAATGAACCATTGTGCAGTTCACTGACCTTACCGCGTGGCCTGCAGAGGCGGACTGAGGAAGAAGTCCGCTGCCCCTACATAACAAGCAGCTGTTGTGCGACTTGGGCAGTCAGGACGGGAAGACTGCCCTAGCCGCGCGGCCTGAGCTGACAGAGAAGTCTGTCCGCCCATCCTTAGAAAAAAGGGGGCTGACGGGCCGCAACCTCTAGGGGGAACCTGGAGCAGTCCGCGACTGGCAAGTTAGCTACCTTGGGAGGGATTGCCGATTTCTAGGTTAACATAATCTCCGCACTTTTTTAAGTCCCGAAGGGAACTTCGAAAAAGTAGGAGACCCACGAAAATCGTTATCCATCACTCGGGAAAAACAAAAGGCAGGGAGAGATTGAACCTGATGTCTCTCCTCAGAAAAGATTTGCCAATGTCTATCTTTTTCCTACGAAGAAAAAGTTAATGTAGGCGAAAAGAGGTACATCTTGTGTTTACTTGAGTTGCTTTTGCAAAATGGAGAAGACGTGAACGTCTTCCATTGGGCTTTGCAAAACAAAGGTGAGAGAAAAGCACAGAAGAATAATAGCTTATAAGTACCTGAAGGAGACTTGCAAATACCTGTTAACTTCTACCAAAAGAAGAATAAGCAGTAGATATGAAAGTAAAGTAAGTAGAAAGTACCTGAAGGGAACTTGCAATTATCTTCTAGTCTCTGCAAAAGAAAGAGTAAACAGTAGATATGAAGGAAAAACTAAGTTGTAAGTACCTGAAGGGAACTTGTAAATATCTGCTAATCTCTGAAAAAGAGGAGTTAGAAGCAGATAAGAAAGAAAAATAAGCTGCATGTACCTGAAGGGAACTTGCAAATATCTGTTAATCTTTGTAAAAGAAAGCGTAAGCAGTAGATATGAAGGATAACTAAGTTGCAAGTATCTGAAGGGAACTTGCAAATATTTGCTAATCTCTGCAAAAGAATTAGACGCAGATATGATAGAAAAGTAAGCTACAAGTACCTGAAGGAAACTTATAAATATCTGCTAATCTCTGCAAAAGACGAGTTAGAACCAGATATGAAAGAAAGTAAAGCTGCAGGTACCTGGAGGGAACCTGCAAATATCTTCTAATCTCTGCAAAAGAGGAGTTAGAAGAAGATATGAAAGAAAAGTAAGTTGTAAGTACCTGAAGGGAACTTGCTAATGTTGATTGTTGATATGATAAGGAAGATATAATTGGATAGCAGAGGAAATGCCCGACAAACTCTGCTATTAACCGAATAAATATCAAACCGCGATAATGATCTTTTTGTGTGATCAGATATGATATCTTTAATATGAAATCCATAGCAGCCAGATGAAAACATCTTGATTAGACTTCAATAGCATGGATTGTCAATAAATAGAAATAGATTTCTCGATTGAATATAGATGCTAAGAAAAAGCATAATCAATCGTCAGCGGATAGAGCTTCGTGAAAGCCGAATATATAAAGCGAGAATAAGCAAAAAAATGTTGCAAATCCTTTTGATAGGTTAGACTTAACCTGTTTACATGTAATAAGGGAGAATTAAAAAGGAGGGCTACACCCGAAGATGACCCCAAAAAGACTGGATGCTTCCACAGGTGTTCCCCAGGGGCCTTAAGCATTTCCTACCTAAGAAAAATCATCTAGGGTGTAGTCCTACCTAGAGCAAACTAACCGTATTCCCCTGAAAGGGCACAAAAGAGAAACATGCATAGAATCCTGAGAAGGAAATGATATATACACTGCTCTCATTCCTCGGGTTACAAACATCGTTAATCAATTAGACTAGATGTGCCAAGTGGCCTATTGCTTATCTTTGGAGTGATCAACAGAGTTGTGGGCCCCGCAAAAGCACGGATTGAGAGTACCATAGAGTATTCGACTATTACAATCAAGAGATGATCGATGAGACAAGGCTACACTTGATCGTCATTACTGGTCAAGCAAAGATCATCGTAACTATAATGTATCCTTAGCGAAGAACAATAGAGCTAACACATGGGACCTCCCTTGATGCACGCTTTATGTTAGATACTGGTTGGGACCCGAAGTCCCGTAACCCTCAGCATGAGAGTTGGACGGCTCCCACAACACATACGCGAACACTCCCCACTATATGTGGTCATTCTAGTCTTACGCTAGAGTACAACCTCGAGGGGACCCTAAGCAAGACTCGACGATATCTCGATGGTTCAGTGATCTCTTTGCCAAAGAGAAAATAGAGGAGGAAGCACTACATAAAGGGAAATGTGTCAGTATGGGATCTCTGACGTAAAATTTATTGAAATGAATGAAAGAAACACTTATAAGTGTTTTTTTAGAAATAAAGTGTTTAAAGAATCAAAAGTAAAAAATAACCGGCAATGATTGCACGGAGCTTTGGGAACTGCGGTGTGCTTTTTTACTTCAGAATAGTCTTCCAAGGGGGCCCTTGTCATCGACATCGATGCATTCTTCAAGATTGGGGATAGGATAATTGTTGATTTGGCTCACACTCTTTGAGCAGCAAGGAATGTCTACTACTTCTTTGCCTTTTGAAGTTGATGGATCAAATTTGTCATACTTCGGGAATAGATCGTGCATCTTACTCTACCTCGGCAACTTTTGTACAGGTTGACGAAGCGCTCGGCAATTTTCAATTAAATGCTCGCTTTCTTTGTGAAACTCACAGAATAGATCTGAATCTTTTAATCTTTGATCTGTCGGCTGGTAAGGCCTTTTGAAATTAGCCCTACCCTTCATGACTTATCTTACTTCTTGCATGGCCTCATCTAGTTCGGAATCAGCAAGTCATCATCTTGTTGCTGATGAACCGAAGCGATTTGCGGAGCTGGGGTTGGTAATAGTAATTATTGATCTCGGGCACGATCCTAGCCCGGGAAGGGGTGTCGATGACATTGAAATCTTCTTCCCTTCCTTGAGTGGATGGAAAATCTTTCCTTGGAGACCTCGAAGGTTGCTTGCAAGAAGAAAAATATTTCTCAGCTATAAGCCTGGAGACGAAGCTGGGATTGCTTTTCTCACCTCGTATGTATGAGTTGGCTAAGCCAATCAACACTTAATATGTCCTTGGTGCTTGGACATTAGCCTCAAACTTAAGGTGTCCTTCACGCAGACCATGTATTAGCGCCACCTGATACATTTCTTGATCGACGATCTCAATGTCTAAAATCTCTTTCTGGAATTGATCCACAAAATGAGACCAAGTCTCGTTCTCTTGCTGCCTGATCTGAAAGAGGGCTTCTGGACCACCCTTTCACTTTGTAGAGGTAGAAAACCTGAGCAGAAACTCTCTTCGCAAATCAGCAAAGGAAGAGATGGACTAAGGACGTAGTCCATAGAACCAATCCCTTACTTGTCCATCAAAGGTTGTTACAGAGAGTTTGCATTTGGTAGCATATGAAAGGGTCTTGAGAGCTACGGCTGATTCAAAAGCTTAAAGATGCTTCATTGGATCAGTCTCTCAAGTGTAAATTGGCAATCGCAGCTCTCTGAAGTTAGCTGGAGTTAGTTCATGCCAAAAATTCGCTGAAAATGGCGACAGTTGTTCCTTCTCTATTGGAACATAAGGAAAAAAGGGAGCATAAGTTGTAGTTATAAAAGGAGCAGGGGGATAGAAGGGAAAGCTGATGCGGGCGGAGAAAAGGCTGGAGCTGAAGAGTGAGGATGACTTCCCTGAAAGTTTAGAAATCTTGCTGGACTTCCTCGGGCAGCTTCCGAAAAGAAGTTTTTATGAGGCATGAACTCATCATTTTGAGATCGTAAAGGGGCTACAGGACTTTGCAGAAAGGTTGGTGGGTAAACAGGAGGATAGACCGACCGATAGGCCGATTGATAAGCTTGCGGAGTCTCCAATGCTGGTGCTGGATTGATTGGAGGAACTGGTGCTACTGTAGATTGTATTTCTAATCATTGCATTATAACAGCTAGATTACGGATGATTGCTTGAAACTATAGGGCAGTTTCTCTGCGCGATTGCTCCAAGGCTTTCCAGAGAGGATCTTCACTAGGACTTGGAGCAAGGTTCTCGGCTGGTTGATGGTCTAATATGAGTAACCATTGATTTTCACTATCTGTTTGAGATCTGAAGGTCGCGTGTTAAATGTTA
Organism: Platanthera zijinensis; assembly: GCA_039513925.1. Taxonomy (NCBI): domain Eukaryota; kingdom Viridiplantae; phylum Streptophyta; class Magnoliopsida; order Asparagales; family Orchidaceae; genus Platanthera; species Platanthera zijinensis. Next base: position 119,728,346 of record CM077090.1, read on the forward strand.
ATGCGAAAAATGTGCTCTTCCGCTAGCTTGCTCGAGAGTGGAGCACGATCGATCCGATATGCGGGGATAAGAAGGAGGTTGATGAGGAACTATCGAGCAGATGGTTACTTTGACGGTTTGGATTGATGGTTGAGACAAAGAGAGGGAAAAAAAGAGGGGGATGCTGGCAGCGGCAACAGCAGAGTTCGCCCGTCGCGGCTTAAACGCCACTCCTGCGACGGACGTTCCTTTGATTATGAATCAGTATTATAGCTTGAGTCAAGTCCTTTACATGAGCAAATAAAGGGTACAAAGGGGTAAGCTGGCAGCTTAAGTTAAGATGAAGCTAGAGGCCGCGCGGTTTGACAAACCAGGTCGGCAGACTGTGTTGAAAGATGATCTCGCAGTTCGTTACTCAAGGCCGAGCGGGCTGTGCGATCAGGGAGAGAAGGCAACTGAGGCTAAGTCCGGGAAACAGGACGCAAGGGCTAGCCGCGTGGACTAGAAAACTGAGTCTGCGGGACTTGATGTGTTGGTTGTCCCACTCCGCCATGATCCTGAATGAGAGGTATAGGGACCTATTTATAGGCTCGGGTTGGAGACGGTCCTGGTAACGTTACCCCCGGTAGGGCGGTGAGCTTTGACCGAGTCTGCGACATGCTGCGGACTCAAGAGGCAAGTTGTCGGTTGCTAAGAAGAAGCCGGTGTTGAGGAAGTTCTAGCGGACTGCATGATGAGTCCGCCTAGCTCGCGGTAGACTGGATGAGTCCGCCTCTACTACTGGAGGCTTGTCGTTCTTGCTGGGAGACAAGGACTTGGAAACCTAGCGGACTGAGGAGGCAGGTCACGCATATGGGCGAGGTGAAGCAGGTAGCCACTGCTTACTGGCAGCATGTAGACAGGTTGTCATTCCTGCTATGCGGCGAGCTGGAGGTTTGTATCTGCTGTTGATGGTGGGAGGCATGGAGGTAGGTCATCATTGCTGACTCGAGGCTTCCCCCCTCTCCTGTTGGGCGACAAGGACTTGGAAACCTAGCAGACTGAAGAGAGGAGGTCGCGCATGTTGTCGGATGAGGCGAGTTCGGTAGCTGGTGAGCGGAGCGTCCACCTCCCTTTGGCGAATAGAGGCTGAGTCCGCCATCTTCTGGCAGACAGAGTTGAGTCTGCGTTGTGTTGGGAGACCTTGAGGCAAGTCGCCTAGCGATGAGGCATTTTACCTTGCTTGTTGTGCGACCTGCAGGAGTGGGCTGAAGAAACACGTAACTCCTACCGAGCATGCGGCTACTTGGCGATTTGTGTGGATTGCAATGCGAGTCCACAACTTTGTTCGGTAGTTCGCCTGTTGGAGAAGAATGAACAATTGTGCAGTTTGCTGACCAAACCGCGCGGCCTACAAGGGTGGACTGAGGAAGCAGTCTGCAGCCCCTATAGAACAAGCGGCTGCTACGTGACCTAGGCAGTTAGGACGGGAAGACCGCCCTAGCCGTGGGGCCTGAGCAGACAGAGAAATATGTCCGCCCATCCTTAGAAAAAAGGGGGTTGACATGCCGCGACCTCCAAGGGGAACTTATAGCAGGCCGTGATTGACAAGTTAGATACCTTGGGAGTGATCGCTGATTTCTGGGTTAACAACTGTTTTCTACCCACTATGGCTTCCATTATTCCTGAGAGTTATTCTTTGCTTGTTGCAGATTGCTTCTTTTCCTGCGGTTAAATCTAACTGTCTAGACTCTTGTTCTATTCACAGCGGCCTACTCCTACACGTTGGACCTATTTCTATCTTTTGCGGCTTCTCTCTATTCTTATCAAGCTGACTTCTTTTTGCACGACAACTTCTCGGTCTTCTCTCACTTCTTGTCCTGCCAATCTCTTTCCTGTTGTTGCCTCGCTTCTTACGTTGTCTGCTTGTTACATCGTTCTTATTGCAAGGAGACTTTCCTGGTGTGGCCGAGTTTCTTGCAGCGAGGTCTCTATGTCACACTGGCTTCTTGTGCGGGGTTTTCTTGTTGACCGCACTGCCTTGCCTCTCTTCCCTTACCCTCTACTCGGGGTTACTTACTTCTTTGCTTAGCTTGGCTGTTCACGCGGACTGCCTGTGGCTTCTCATTTACTCGGCTATTCTTGTTGTGGCCTGATCCTAACTACACGGTCTAAGTGCCTGTATGCTAGCCTCTTCTCGTTACGGTCTGATCTTAATAGCATGGTCAAAGTATCTGGTTGCATTCTTCTTCTGGCAGCTGTCAGCTTAGGATTTTAGTCGTCATACCTTTAACCACTGCGGGCCTCTTCTTCCAGCTGTGGTCTCTCCTTCTACCCGCTGTGTCTCGGGCTTGTGCTCAACTAGCAACTCTTCTTGGCCAATATTCTGCTTTACTTGGCCACTGAGTGTTGCCTTCTTACCATCATGGATTGTTTCTATCCACTGCGGGCTCTCTTATCTCTGCTATGGAGCTTGATAAAGGAGGTCGTGCCCTTTCTTATCACTGGGAGCTTGATTTCTTACCGCACTGGTCGTGGCCTTTCTTTTTGCTGGTTCGTTGTCACTATGACCGCTACAGACTGTTTCTTACCACGTTAGTAGTGGCCTTTCTATCCGCTGGTGCGTTGTCACTGTGACCGTTGTGGACTATCTCATAGTCGCTGCTTATGCCCATTGTGGACTGTTTATTGCAAGATGATCAGTTGTCCTCCAGGCTCTATGGTGTCTATTTATGATGGTGGTACCTCCTGTCTTGCTCATAGCTAGTCCTGGATTTTGGATTCTGGAGCCTCTCACCACATTACCTCATGGAAACCACCACAATATTTGGACTCTATGCATCCCATGTTCATAACTATTGTTATTGGGGACACCATACCCATTTTTGGTGTGGCAGACAATCACCTTACTCCCTTAATCACTCTTCGCTCTGCCCTTCATGTTTTAGGCCCTCCTTTCAACCTTCTCTCAATTGTTCATCTCACTACTGATTTTGATTGTGATGTAATTTTTTCTTCCAGCACGTGTGTTGTGCAGGATCGCAAGACGAAATCTATCATCAGAAAAGAGAAACTGCCGAATGGTATCTATGTCCTTGCCCCCTCTCCTCCAATTGTGTTGTCCTCTATTAGCTATGTTGATTGACATCGACATCTTAGTCACGATCCTCTAAACATACTCAGAAAATCTCTCCCCAAAGTTTCACTCAAAGAGTTCACGTGTGAGTCTTGTATCTATGGGAAACATCATCGGTCTACGTTCTAACCACATATTACTCGGAGTCCTGCTCCCTTTGATCTAGTACACTCAGATATTTGGGGACCCTATAAAATTACTAGTGTCTTTGGATATCGTTGCTTTGTCACATTTGTAGATGACAACTCTTGAGTGACCTGGTTGTATCTCCTTCATGACCACTCTGAATTGTCTGGTGTATTCCATACTTTTTCATTGAAACTTGCAACCAGTTTTCCACTACAATTAAAACTCTCCGCACCGATAAGGCCCGTGAATACATTATTCATGTCTTTGCACACCTATGTGTTGAGTTTGGGATCATCCATCAATCCTCGTGTGCATATACCCCCCCCCTCCCAACAAAATGGCATTGCTAAATGCAAGAATTTTCACCTACTTGAGGTCACCCGCTCTCTTATGATTCAAATGAATGTTCCCAAACAGTATTAGAATTTTGCGGTTTCTACCGCCTGCACTCTCATTAATCGCATGCCTTCCTATAATCTTAAATTTGTGGTTCCCTTCAATCTTCTTTTTGCCTCCAAATCTCATTTTTCCATCACCCCTCCCATGTTTGGTTGTGTGTGCTTTGTTCATCATCTTGGCCCGTCCATTTACAAACTCGCAGCATGTGCCACTAAATATGTATTTGTGTGTTACTCTCGGACTCAGAAGGTCTACGTTTGCTTTTCTCCCAAGGATCGCAAGGTTATTACTTCTGCTGATGTCACCTTTCTCGAAGATAAGACTTATTACTCTCACCCAGCTGATTCTCTATTTTTGCCACTTCTTTTGTGGCCTGCTATCCCTGTTAATTCAAACCTTCCACCTCTCCTTCCCACGCCAATAACACTAACTCCACCCCTCCGTCCCACACCAATCCCACCCAAACTTCCTAGCATCCATGTGTATACTCATCATCCTTCTTCATCTACTACCCTATGGGAGATGCTCTCATCTAATGATGCATTGCAGCCCGCGATCCGGCAATAGGTTCCACTGCTCACCCGATGGTGAATTATTTCTCCTTTTACCGCCTCTCTATGAAACTCCGACAAATTTCTCTTTCTTAATCCTCTATTACCATGCCTAATTCTGTGTGGGAGGCTCTCCAATATCCTGAGTGGAGGATGGCTATGGACGGGGAAATGTATGCTCTTTGGGCAAACCACTTAAGATCTAGTCATGCTTCCTCCTGGACAAGCTTGTGTGGGATGTAAGTGGGTGTTTGTATTGGGTTTTACTATATTTCATAACACTTATGCGCAGCGGAAATTAGGAACAAGAAAACCCAAAATAGTTCAGATCTGGCGATGAACATTGATCAAGAAGTAAAATTACTACAAATAAAATTTACCTTTGTGGGATTGAGTCACTACTCAACCAAGAAGTTCCAAGAAATCTGTCGATCACTAGTAACAGTAGTTCTGAGCGCAGAATAATTTCCACGCCTCTACAGATTATCCACATGAACGGGAGAACCCTTAGACTCTTATAACACAAGATCTAGGTTGGAAGTAAACACTATGCGTCTTCACAGACTTCTAGGTCTGCTCTAGAAGAGGCGGCGGTGATGAATGCGACGCCTTGGAAACACTTTATGGCGACGTACAAGGACGGAAGATGATCGGTGGTGAGATCAGCGTTCACGACCTTGGCAGAACTGTTTCGTCGGGAGGAAGAAGAGGCTGACTCGCGATTAAGTCAAAACATATCGTGAGTTACTCGTTTTACTGTACATATCATATATATACTTAATACCGAGCAAACCAATACAAGCAAACCACGCCAAACTGGACTTAAAGGAAATAAACCGAATGAAATAGAATTCGTCAAGTATTCACGTCGATAATCGACGAATCAACATTTGAATCGACGAAGCGTCGAGTGCACTTAATGCCTAACTCGACGAATCAACATTTGACTTGATGAAGCGTCGAGTGGACTCAACGCACTTAGCGCCAGACTCATCAAATCAACACTTAACTCGACGAATCATCGAGTGAACTCGACACAATGCCTATTTTGACGAGTCAACATTTAACTTGAAGAAGGCGTCGAGTGGTCTCGAAATACTCAATGCCATCATTTAAATAATCAATAATTGACTCAAAAATCATCGAGTGGTCTCAACGCTCTCAATGCTAACTCGATGAATCAACACTTGACTCGACAAAAGCTTTGAGTGGTCTCGACGCACTCAACGCCTGGCTGTGTAGACTTAACACACTCAATGCCTAGCTAAGTCCAGTCCTTCACTAATCTCATATGAGTAAAACCAGCATAATCCAATCTTCTAAATTCTCCAAACGCTCTTATGTGTGACCCTGATAGGCTCATACTGCTTTGGTAGTGAGACTACATACTTGATCACTTCCATATCACAATGGTAACACAAATAGTTTGTCGTCAAACAGGTTTCGAATGCGATGGTTCACCATTTGAAAGCTCATCTAGTAGCTCTTGGTTTCACTAAACAATAAGGTCTGAATTATGAAGAGACTTTTTCCCTAGTCGCTAAACTCAATACTGTTCATTTGTTGATCTCCCTCACTATTCACCCCCACTGGCAACTGCACCAACTGGATGTCAAAAATGCTTTTCTTAATGGCAAATTACAGGAGACCGTTTATATGCTATAACCTCCCTTGTAAGAGACCACGATGGAGTCTCTTGTCTGTTGTCTGAAGAATTCTCTTTATGGTCTCAAACAGTCACCTTGGGCAGGGTTTGATAAATTTAGTAAGACCGTTAGTGTTGTTGGGTTTACTCAGAGTTCGGCCGACTTCTCTTTGTTCACTAATCATCGTCCAACAAGAACATTGATTCTTTTGGTATATGTGGATGATATTTTGTTTATAGGAGACGGTCTTCCAGGAATACAGATGATCAAATAGCATCTAGCAACTATGTTTCAAACAAAGTACCTGGGAAGACTTTGATATTTTCTTGGTCTCGAAGTGGCTCGAAGACCAAATGGTCTTGTGTTATCTTAGAGAAGTACTTCCTTGACTTACTTCATGATGCGGCCTATTCTGGATGCAAGCTTGTTGATACTCCTACGGATATCAATCACAAGCTTTGTGCTCATTCCTCGGACTCTTATTTGGTCCTTCTGAATCCAGAGTATTATCGTCGTCTTGTGGGAAAACTGATATATCTCACTACTACTAGACCTGATATATCATTTGTTGTTGGAGTTGTCAGTCAATTCATGCATGAGCAACGCATCTTTCATCTTCAGGAAGTCGAGCGTATTCTTCGATACTTGAAGAATGCTCCTAGACAAGGACTTGTATACAAGCCCTCTTTGTCTCCCTTATCTCTCATTGTATACTCTGATGCTGAATATGTTGGCTCTTTGGATGACCGTCATTCTACAAGTGGGTACTGCACTTATTTTTGAGAACATCTTATTACATGGCGTAGCAAGAAACAGCCTGTGGTTGCTCGCTCATCTGCTGAGGCCGAGTATCGATCAATAACAGCTATTGTGTCTGAGCTCACATGGCTTGAGGGTCTCCTTGAGGATCTAGGAGTCAAGCTCTCCTCACCTGCCACTTTATTTTGCGACAGTCAAGCTGCTATACACATTGCCAAGAATCCAGTCTTCCATGAACAGACAAAACATATTGAATTTGACTGTCATTTTATTCGGGAGAAGGTTCAGTTGAAGAAGATAGAGTTAACACATGTTCCTGCTGCTCAGAACGTTGCTGACATCCTCAACAAAGCCTTACCACAACCTCTCTACTATCAGTTCTTGTCCAAGCTTGGTGCCTATAACTTATATGCTCCAGCTTGTGGGGGAGTGTTAGAGAATACTAGGAAAAATAATGTACTGACCCATTAACATGGCCCAGGTAGGATTTAGTGTTTAGTCCCACATTATTTGTATAAATGAGCCTTTCTCTCCTCTCTCCTATATATTTGTACTCATACTTATTTTTGGGTATTTTCAAGAAGTATATACAAGGTTTGATCCACTTTTCTACACTCTAAAATTCCGAATTATGGCCCAACATTTCTAATTAGCACTTTCATTTCTGGTTTGCAACATCATATTAAACGCCAGGTGACAGCTCTAAATCCGATATCTCCCCACCATGCTTTTAAATTAACTAGCTTTACAAGAACAGGATGAAGAAAAACCCCAAAACAATCAAACCTATACTCGAACAAACTTTAACAAACAATTAACAATATCCAACAATAAATCTGTCAACCGCCCTTAGTATAATAGATTATCTCTTAAAGAACTTCAACATAAAAGAGATAAGATCCTATGTTATACTTGTGACAAAAAATACATCCCTATACATAAGTGTAAAAAACCATGCACGATTATATATTATGGAAGAACATCAAAATTTCACAATTGATTCCACGAAGGACTCTGACAATAACCCAGACGAGACTAACTCCAAAATTACTTTTAATACGTTCATTGGAACTTATTCCTCAAAATATTTTCGAATTTTTGGAACAGTAAATAATAAGTCTCACATTCATATTTTAATTGATGGGAAAAGAACAAATAATTTCATTTCCCCTAAAGCGGTAGCTTACTGTAACATTTAAACCCATGTAATAAAACCATTTAATGTTTCAGTGGGAAATGGGGATAAACTACCTTGCTCTGGGTAATGTAATATTAAACTAGTTATCCAAGGTCATAAATTTAAAATAATAGCATTTATAATAAACCTAAAAGAGAAGATTGGGTATTATGTTTTGATTGGATGGAATCTTTAGGCCCAATTACTACCAACTTTCGTACTAAATAATGTCATTTTATCAAGGATCATCCAAAATTATTATTCAAGGCACAACCAAATTTGATACTGACATTATTTCACATAAAAAAGAAAAGAAAAACTTTAAACAACAAGTAGTCAATGGATTAGCTCTTTGTTTCATCTAGCCCTCTTATCCGCATTCACCCACACATTCTATTTCACCTAAGATGTCCTCACTACTAATTCAATATGAACTATTATTTTCTACACCTATTGAGCTCCCTCCACATTGGCCTCAAGATCATAATATACATCTGACCACACAAGGATTAATTTCTAAGGTACGTTCGTATAGGTATCCACACATCCAAAAAAATGAGATAGAAAAATTGATAACAAAATTACTTTTAAATGGTTTAATATGCCCCAACTGCTCCCCCCAAATAGTTCTCATGTATTATTAGTCAAAAAGAAAGATGCTTCATGGAGACTATGTTTTGATTATAGAGCATTGAATTCTATAACTTTAAAAGACTCCTACCTGATGCCCACAATTGACGAAATGTTATACGAGCTTCATAACGCTGCCATATTTTCTAAATTAGATTTTCAATCAGGGTATCATCAAGTGCGTATGCACACTGATGACATTCCTAAAATTGCTTTTAGGACACATCCAAGATTATATGAATACATTGTTATGCCGTTTGGTTTAGCGATTGTGCAAGCAACTTTTCAATCCCTAATGAATACACCATTTTAAGATTACATAAGAAAATTTGCGGTAATATTTTTCGATGACATTTTAATATACAACCCAGATTTAAAATCTCATATCATTCATCTACAAAAGGTCTCAAAAGTCTTAGAAGATAACCGATTATACATTAAGAAAAGTAAGTGTAGTTTTGGCATTTCATCAATTGAATTCTTAGGACATTATTTCAGCTAATCAAATCCAACCAACTCATGATAAAATAAAAACTATCATAGACTGGCCAATCCCTAAATAAGTATAGCAATTATGATCCTTCCTAGGGCTAGCTGGATATTACCGGAGGTTTATACCAAACTATTCCACTATAACAGCTCCAATGACAGATTTACTGATAAAAAATAACTTTCATTGGAATCCTAAATCCACTTTAGCATTTGAAACTATTAAATCTCTTCTATCCACTAAACTAATACTAGCATTGCCTAATTAAGAAAACATTTACAGTGGATACAAATGCTTGTGGGACGGGAATTGGGGAAGTTTTATCTCAGGGCGACCATCCTATAGAATTTTATAGTAAAACATTAACTATAAGGGAACAAAACAAATCAACGTATGTCCGAGAACTTCTAGCAATGTCATCAGTATTTCATAAATGGCATCACTACCTTTTGGGTACCCCATTTATCATCAGAATGGATCATAATACACTTCATAATTTAACTACTCAACTAGCTAACACTATAGACCAACACAAATTCTTAACAAAAATTATGGGATTTGATTTCCAAATACAATTTAAACCTGGAAAGCAAAATAAGGTTGCAGACACACTATTAAGATTATAAGAATCAGACACACCCTTATTTTGTTCTTTTATTTCTTACCCAAATATTCATATATTCTAGAATATACACAAGTATTATCCTACTGACCGAATAACACAACCAATCTTAACACAATTAAGGAGTCATCCAATGAAAATCCTTAACTAGACCTTACATCATAAAAACTAATTTTATCATAATCAAATGTACATACCTCAGTGCCCTCTCCGAAAACTAATCATTTCAGAAGCACATGACTTAAAGAGTGGTGGTCATTCAGGAAATTTAGCTACTCTGAAATGCATAAGAACTTACTTCTACTTGCCACACCTATTAAAAGATGTGAAAGCTTACATTAAACATTGCGGCTTATGTCAAAAAGCTAAGCTTAGAAACAACTTAGCTTTTTGACTTTTATAACCACTCCCAATTTTAGAGAAAATATGGGTTGATATCTCACTATATTTCATAACACACCTTCCTAAATCTAATTCATACACAGATATTTTAGTGGTAGTTGATGGTTAAAACTCGCGGCACCCCGGGTTGTTTTATTTGTGTTGTTGTGGGGTTATTTTTAGTATTAATAAGATGGTTGTTTTATTGAGAAAGGCGGGGCACGCGGATTTATTTTTTATATAAAAAGGGGTTGAAACCGAGTTTTAATGAAAGGGAGGCAAGTGCACCTATCACGTGTAGTAAAAGATATTCCTGAGGAGGAATATCGGGGTCATATTGTTCTCGGGGTCGGTTTGCCTATTTCTACTCATTCCCTGAATGGACTATTATTTTACCGATAATATTTTTGTTATTGTGTTATATAAAAAAGAGGGCAGATATAAATATAAAATGCAGAAAATTAAATCATAAAAATGACGGAAGCTGATGAATAAATAACGCGACGAATATCAATTAGAATTCGAACTAAAATAAACTTTTAATAAAAAGAGATCCTAAATTTCAAATTAATTAAGGCGGAGACTTAGCCGTGGAGGTTCCAAAAGAATAAGCTCCCTTATCTCTAGGACTATCGCTCACCTGAACGCTAAGACTATTCGACCGAATGTTAGTCCGACGAAGGATTCCTCTTAACATCCGCATTACGCTAAAAACCCCGCTATTGGGTGGGGAACCCAATCCAGTAGAGTTACGCGCCTCCTCTCTCGAGGGTAAGTGCAGAACTCTCTTTACCCAAGGGTGATCAGTCCATACGCAAGGCCACTCAGCCACCTATGTATGAACAACGGAAATAGAGCCCACACATCGATATGTGGTCCTACGTGTCGTTAACCCAGGGCAAACCTTAAGTACTTTTAATTAACGAGAAAAAGAGGATCTTTTATTATTTAAAACGATTTTTTGTCTCAATGCTCTTCGATATTGAGGTCTAAGAGCGGTTAGCCACTCATCGGAATGGGGACGGCTAAAGCGGAAAGAAAGCGATAAAAGGAAAGCTAAAAATGAAAGCAGTAAATAAAGCAGTAAATGAAAGCAGTAAATAAAGCCGTAAATTGCAAGTACAACTCAAACGAGTTGGCGGAACTGAAAGCGATAAATGACAAGTCCCGGCTCAAACTAGTGGGAGGGAAATGAAAGCTGAAAAAGCTATCTCATACACGCACGCACTCTACAGAAATTAAAACGCACTCACGCACTTTATATGAATTTAAACGCACACACACAAATTCCTACTCAAATGAGTAGGAGAAAAATTAAAAGCACACCATTTAATTCTTAAAGAGTAGGCAGAAATAAATGCTTGCATGCACGCACTCTACATGAATTAAAAAAAACAAAGTGCTGGGAAAATTAAAACAACGACATTTCTACCGCTAGAATGCGGTAGAAATGCATAAAAAGAGAAAATAAAAATAAAATGAGTAAAGTGTTTTGAAAATAAAAGCTAAATTCAAAGTGAGCGAAAAATTAAAACGATGATAAATTCATTCTTATAGTTTTATAAAAGCTCCTAAGAAGTGAAAATAAAGCTAAAAAAGAACGAAAAGTTTTACAATCCTAAAAAGTCTAAGTTAAAGAAAATTAAAAATAACACTTTTAAAATGCTTTTATATAATTATAAGAATGAATACAAACCTAAAAAGATAAAACTAAACGCAACAAAGTACGATGTATGAAAATAAAACGCACAGTATAACGGCTAGAAATGCGGAGAAATTCCTAAACTAAACAAGTTTTAAGATAAAAAGAAAACATAAAAACACAAAAAAAGGAATGAATAATTACTTAGATTAGGGCGCTTCCAAATAAATTCCAAGCAACATGAAGAGAGAAAAAGCTAACATTTTATTAATGAAAAAGCGGTTACAAGGAAAGCTAAAACAAATATCCTAAAATTAACTAAGAGAGAGAGGGGGGGGTAAAGTTTCCCTTACATTGCATTAGAAGTCAAATGGGCAGCACCTACCCTAAGCAAAGTGGTCCAAAAAAGTGAACAAGAGAGCTTACAAAAAACTTATATTTATAGGCAAAAAAATTGGGTGGCATGTCCTACAACACGGGCATGTCGGTAGGGCATGTCACAGCTGCGTGTTTGACTTTGTGAAATCCGACGAGCTGGCTTGTTTATGGATTCTTCGGGATGGGACACGTGTTAGACACGAGCGTGTCAGGTTGCTTAACATGGGCGTGTTGAGACACGTAGGAAGTTGATGTCGGCAGTGGCTGGATTGAACACAGGCGTATTGGCATTTGGGACACGAGCGTGTCCTTCTCGGGTCTGTTAAGGCGTTGAGTGTTGACTGACAAGAGGCATCTAGTGTCGGGTAGATGAAGGCATTGAGTGTTGACTGGCGGGAGGCATTGTGTGTCGAGTTGATGGTGTTGAGTGGCATTGAGTGGCTTCTGTGGCGTTGAGTGGCTGACACGGGCGTGTCGAGTCTTCAGACATGGGCGTGTCCTTCTCTGGTTGATGAAGGCCTAACGTTGACCGTTGGGTTGAGTTCAATGATCTTTGAGGCATTACATGGGCATGTCGGTCATGGGACACGGACATGTAAGGTCAATTTTTGACCATTTTCGAAAAAATTTCAGAAAAACAAAATAAACTAAGTTAGAACAGTTTTTACAAAAAGAAGCATATTATTAAAGAAAAAATTGAAAATAACTAAAACATTGTAAAACTACTTAAATAAAATACTAAAAAAACGTATATTTACAACTCATCAAATACCCCCATACTTAAACTTTTGCAATTCCAGAGCAAAAGTTTGAGATGAACTTAAAAAGAATTAAAGAAATCCTAAGTTTAGCTACCGCTTGAATTAATCGAAAGAAAGATCTAAATAGTTATCCGAGGTATAAGAGTTAAATCCTAAATTATGACAAAAATTTAAATAAAGGAAGAGTTTCAGCTAAAAACTTCTGATATAATCAAATTGAAAGCAAAAATTGTATTTTGTTAGGTTAAAAAAATAGATTGGATTTATGAAACTTTAGCTTATAAGATTTATAGGAAATAATGCAACTTACAAATTATGCTCTCAAAACAGATTTTAAACTTAAATCTAGAATCTTTTGAAAAATGGCGGAGGGGGATATTGTGGTTTATGAAGAAGGCTTAGAATTTAGAGGCGAGGGTATATATATTTTTTTCGCTCGAACCTCTAATAGAATTTTTTCGTTGTGGATGTTAGGAAAATGAAATCTTATTTTCCATAACATATTTAAATTTTTTACAACTCCATAATAATAATTAACCAAATGTATATGTATAGGAGTAATGAATTTTATCCTCTTACTCTGTAACATATAATCTTTTTAAATATTTGGTGTCTATGTTTACGGAATGAAATCTTATTCCCATTGACATATGATCTTTTTAAGTGATAAAAATAGGACAATCATGTTAAGTAAGGCTTGAAAAAAAAATGGAGGTGGGTTTTTAGAAAGTAAACTAGGTTTTACTAAAATGTTTTTGAGAGCAACCTTTATAAATTAAACGTTCCTATATATCAAAAAAAAACTCGAAGTAACCATAATTTTTAATCTAAGATTGTTATTTTTTAACAAAATAAATATGCAACTATTTAGATAAGTTGAAGTGGTGCAGAAAACTAGTACCTTATCTAAATAAAAAAAGATAAGCATAAAAATTTTTAAAAAGCTTAACCCCAGATATCTAAATCTATCGATCTCCAATTAATAAACGAATAGTAAGCAAAGAAAAAGTAAAATTTCCTTAATAAATAAAACTCGCAACTAGATTTTTGGAGAGCGAAAAGGGTTAAGACATGGTATATTCGATAAACGATTTTTTGGGATTTTAGGGTTTTTATCATTTTTTTTGTTTTGATTATTATCTTTTTTTTGGATTTTTAGAGTTATTCTCTTTTCTTGAATTTTTGGATTTTAAAAAAAAATTCTTTTCTTTTTGATTTTTTAAGTTATTTATAAGAAAGGGGGAAGAAAGAGGTGTTATTTACAAAGGAAAGAAGGAAAAAGAAGAGAAAAGAGAGTATTTACAAAAAATAATTACAAAGTAAAAAACTGATCGCTCGCGAACAGACTCTTATTTAGGTGGTTGGTTCGATGAGTCGAACATTGCGGGGCGATATTTATTTTTATTTTTTGAGTTTTTATTATAAAAACAAGCAAAAAAAAATTTTGAAGTTTTGATTTTTTGGAATTTTTTTTATTTTTGATTGGGTGCATAAAATAAAAGAACAAAAAACAGGAAAACACCCTCATACTTAAGTCCAACATTGTCCCCAATTTTGCACTAAGTATGAGGAATAAATAAAAAGAAGACTAAGCAGTTATGTACAAAAATAAAAATATGAAGTAAGAAAGCTTCCCTGAAACGTGTTCGGGGAGGCCCGATAAGAAATGACCCTACAAAAATAAGAAGAAGTAGCAAAAATATAATAGAAAAAATGAAAAAGATAAATTCGGCAAAAGTGTGCAGGTGATAGGGGGAAAGTGAGTGTGACTCGTAAGCTAACATCTTAGCTATATGAGTGTGACAGATATGCGTTCCCCTAGCGCTCACAATAGTCAAGCGGGCTGAAGAGACAAAATAAATATATAGTTTTTAGTGTTTTTAGGGTTTTTTAGTTTTTTAGTTTTTTATAAGTCTTATAGTTTTTAAATTTTTATGTTTCTTGATTTTTTAGATTTTTAAGTTTTGATTTTTAAGGTTTTTAAGTTTTTAAGTTTTTGATTTTTTTTTTTTAAATTTTTAAGTATTTATTATTATTATTGTTATTATTATTTTTGTTGGCCTTTTTTTATATAAATAGAAATAAAAAGTAAAATTAATAGTTCTCAGGAATTCAAAATAATAAATCGAAAACTGTCCCCGGCAACAGTGCCAAAAACTTGATGGTTAAAACTCGCAGCGCCTGGGGTTGTTTTATTTATGTAGTTGTGGGGTTTATTTTAGTATTAATAAGATGGTGATTTTATTGAGAAAGGCGGGGCGCGCGGATTTATTTTTTATATAAAAAGGGGTTGAAACCGAGTTTTAACGAAAGGGAGGCAAGTGCACCTATCGCGTGTAGTACAGGATATTCCCGGGGAGAAATATCGGGGTCGTATTGTTCTCGGGGTCGGTTTGCCTATTTCTACTCTTTCCCTGAATTGACTATTATTTTACCGATAATATTTTTGTTGTTGTGTTATATAAAAAAGAGGCCGGATATAAATATAAAATGCAGAAAATGAAAGCATAAAAATGAAGAAAGCCGATGAATAAATAGTGTGACGAATATAAAATAGAATTCGAACTAAAATAAACTTTTAATAAAAAGAGATCCTAAATTTCAAATTAATTAAGGCGGAGACTTGGTCATGGAGGTTCCAAAAGAATGAGCTCACTTATCTCGAGGACTATCGCTCACTTGAACGCTTAGACTATTCGACCGAACTTAGTCCGACGAACGATTCCTCTTAATGCCCGCATTACGTTAAGAACCTCATTATTGGGTGGGGAACCCAATTCGGTAGAGTTACGCGCCTCCTCTCTCGAGGGTAAGTGCGGAACTCTCTTTACCCAAGGGTGATCGATCCATACGCACAACCTCTCAGCCACGTGCATATGGATAATGAAAATAGAGCTCACACATCAATATGTGGTCCTACGCATTGTTAACCCGGGAGAAACCTTAAGTACTTTTAATTAACGAGAAAAAGAGGACCTTTTATTATTTAAAGAGATTTTTTCTGTCCCAATGCTCTTTGATATTGAGGGCTAAGAGCGGTTAGACACTCATCGGAATGGGGACGGCAAAAGCGGAAAGAAAGCGATAAAAGGAAAGCTGAAAATGAAAGTAGTAAATAAAGAAGAAAATGAAAGCAGTAAATAAAGCAGTAAATTGCAAGTCCTACTCAAACGAGTAGGCAGAAATGAAAGCAATAAATGACAAGTCCCGGCTCAAACGAGTGGGCGGGAAATGAAAGCTGAAATAGCTATCTCATGCACACACGCAGTCTACAGAAATTAAAACGCACTCACGAACTCTACATGAATTAAAATGCACACACACACATTCCTACTCAAATGAGTAGGAGAAAAATTAAAAGCACGCCATTTAACTCTTAACGAGTAGGCGGAAATAAATGCTCGCACGCACAAACTCTACATGAATTAAAAAAAACTAAGTGCTGGGAAAATCAAAACAATGACATTTCTACCGCTAGTGCGTAAAAAGAGAAAATAAAAATAAAATGAGTAAAGAGTTTTGAAAATAAAAGCTAAAATCAAAGTGGGCGAAAAATTAAAAAGACGATAAATTCATTCTTATAGTTTTATAAAAGCTCCTAAGAAGTGAAAATAAAGCTAAAAGAGAACGAAAAGTTTTACAATCCTAAAAAGCCTAAGTTAAAGAAAATTAAAAACAACATTTTTTAAAACGCTTTTATATAATTATAAGAATGAATACAAACCTAAAAAGAGAAAACTTAACGTAACATAGTACGATGTATAAAAATAAAATGCACAACATAACGGTTAGAAATGCGGAGAAATTCCTAAACTAAACAAGTTTTAAGCTAAAAAGAAAACATAAAAACACAAAAAAGGAACGAAAAATTACTTAGAGTAGGGCTCTTTCAAATAAATTCCAAGCAACATGAAGAGTGAAAAACCTAACATTTTATTAATGAAAAAGCGGTTACAAGGAAAGCTAAAACTAACATCCTAAAATAAACTAAGAGAGAGCGAGGGGGTAAAGTTTCCCTTATATTTCATTAGAAGCCAAATGGGCACCACCTACCCTAAGCAAA
Organism: Platanthera zijinensis; assembly: GCA_039513925.1. Lineage (NCBI taxonomy): Eukaryota > Viridiplantae > Streptophyta > Magnoliopsida > Asparagales > Orchidaceae > Platanthera > Platanthera zijinensis. The sequence goes on from CM077090.1 coordinate 119,745,068, forward strand.
GTGGTCCAAAAAAGTTAACAAGAGAGCTTACAAAAAACATGTATTTATAGGCAAAAAAAATCGGGTGACACGTACTATAACACAGGCGTATCGGTAGGGCGTGTCACAGTTGCTTGTTTGACTTGGCAAAATTCGGCGAGCTGGCTTGTTTTTGGAAGTTTCGGGACGGGACACATTTCTGACACGGGCGTGTCAGGTTGCTTGACACGGGCGTGTCGAGACACGTAGCAAGTTGATATCGGCAGCGGCTAGATTGAACACGGGCATGTTGGCATTTAGGACACGAGCGTGTCCTTCTCGGGTTGGTGAAGGCGTTGAGTGTTGACTAGCGGGAGGTGTTGAGTGTTGAGTAGATGAAGGGATTGAGTGTTGACTGGCGGGAGGCGTTGAGTGTCGAGTTGATTGCGTTGAGTGGCTTCTGTGGCGTTGAGTGGCTATCACGGGCGTGTCGAGTATTTGGACACGGGCGTGTCCTACTCTGGTTGATGAAGGCCGAACGTCGACCGTCAGGTTGAGGTTAACGATCGTCGAGGCGTGATATGGGAGTGTCGGTCATGGGACACGGGCATGTCAGGTCAATTTTTGACCATTTACTGAAAAATTTCAGAAAAACAAAATAAACTAAGTTAGAACAGTTTTTACAAAAAGAAGCATATTATTAAAGAAAATAAAAAAAATTAACTAAAACAATCAAAAACTACTTAAATAAAATACTAAAAAAACATATATTTACAACTCATCAGTAGTTGATCGATTATCTAAAGCAGCACACTTTGCACCTATCCCATTTAAGGCTCAGGGCTCACAAATTGCAAAAATCTTTTAGGAAAGTTGTGGAAAATTTCATGGAATGTCTAAAACTATAGTTTCTGACTGAGGATCAACTTTTTAAGTTCTTTTTTGACTGAATTATTTAAACAAAACGGAACAAAATTGAAATTTATTTCAGCTTACCATCCACAATCTGATGGACAAACAGAACGCAAAATTTTAATTATCAACCAGTACCTACGCATCTTTGACCACCAAAATCTTAAAAAATGGACTTCGTTGCTATCCTGGGCAGAATACCATTACAACACTTCATATCAAAATTTTGTTGGTATGACTCCTTTTGGAACTATGTTTGGTTGATTACCTCCTAGTTTCCTATAGTATTTTACGAGCGTATGCCATATTCAAGCCATATAGGAAGACTTGAAAAATCGTGACACATTATTATCAAACCTAAAAAAACTAATCTCTCTAATGCTCAACACCATATGAAAACACAAGCAGACCGTCATCCAATTAACAAAACTTTTTAACCAGGCGACCAAATCCTTCTTAAATTACAACAATATCCACAGCTTTCTCTTAAACCTCATACTCACGTACAAGATAGCATGGGAGATCAAAGGATAAGGATTGTCCACCATATTTCAATTAAACAGTCAGATGTTGTCATATAAAGTACTGCAAGGAGATCTAATGGCCAAAAAACACCTACTAGAATGATGTAACGACTATTTGCCGAGCCTTTTAGATAACGTGTGGAAATGCCCGGTTATAAATATACTTGTAAACTGATTATTGAATGAAGAATGCTTTTAGTAGTTTAATCTAATTAATTAGCTTGTTAGAGGAGTTATGGTCTTTGCTGGAGTTAGACTCATTGGAGGTCTCCGTCAAAGGGTGTAACATGCCGCCGTTGAGGAACCATCGTTTTGGAGGAGCTTTGCGTAGGCTGGAACATCGTGCGTGGAGGAGAGGGGAAGTATCTGGCGACATGGTCATGGAAGGTTTATTTAGTTCAGACAAAGCCTGCATGGGCACTGCCGTAAAGGGTTCTGGCCAGTGAAGCGCCTTCTTCCTTGTCCATGACATTGCTGTCGTCTGGAGGTATCAACACTTTCTACAACAGCTCAAAAATTACCTGCTTACAACCCGAAATAATCAAGCAACAGCAAAATAGAGGATTGAAAGGAAGATTACTAGCATAGATAAAAGATATTCCTAAGGCTCCGCCTGAACAGACTCCTTGAAAGGTGCAGGGGAAGGTTTCTCGTGGCAGCCGATCAACACACAACATTCATCAAAGTTCAGCATAAACCCCAATACCCCCAATTCCTGGCAATAAGCCGAGCCCTAACATACAAAAAGACTTAACTGCCCCCCATGCACATAATAATTAATACCATAGACATAAATAAAACAGCCCACATAAATAAAAAACCACCCAGACTCGCTGGGATGTAACAAAGCCATTCCCAACAAATGTTCCTTGTCCTCAAGGAACAAACTCCGGCCATCTTTGACGCAATGCCTAGAGATCATCCCATGTGGCTTACTCCTTCGGTGCGTTATCCCATTGGATAGTAGCTGGGTGACAACACGTACCTCCCAGTTGATGATACGTTTGTCCAAAATAGCCATCGGTTCCACTAGTAAATTTTCGGCCCTGTTCACTAAAGTTGGAAAAGGTTGAATGATGCTGACTTGTGGTCCCTTGTACTTCCGTAGCTGTGAAATGTGGAATGTATGGTAGATTTGGGTGTCCTTTGGAAGCTCCAGCTTGTATGCTACCATCCCCACCCGCTCGAGCACAGGAAACGGTCCAAAAAACCGAGGTGATAATTTTTGTTGCGGTGTTCGCAAAGGCTCACTTGCTGGTACGGTTGAAGCCGAATCCAAACAAAATCACCTATCTCCAGCATATGTTCCCTCCGCTTTTTATCGGCCAATGTATTCATTCTTTCTTGAGCTTGTGCCAAGTTGAGTTTCAAGAGTTTCATGACTCGGTCTCTCGCTGCCAAAGACCAGTCCACGGCCTCAATCTTGGCTGATCCATCAACATACATCGAAAAAGTCGTGGGTTCTTGACCATACGCCACTTTGTATGGTGTCATTTAGATAGCACTCTGGTATGCGGTGTTGTACCACCATTTCGCAAGAGGGAGCCATTCAGCCCAATCCCGGGGTTTATCGAAGCACATGCAGCACAGGTAACTCTCTATGCAACGGTTCACCACCTCCGTCTGCCCGTCCATTTGCAGATGATACGCTGTAGACATATGAAGTTGCACCTGGAGGATTCAAAACAGTTCTTGCCAAAAATTGCTGAGGAACACCATGTCCCGATCACTAACAATTGATGTCGGCATCCTGTGCAAACGAACGATAGAATCCAAGAATGTACGAGCCACCAACTTGGAGGTATAAGGTGATGAAGGGCCGTAAAATGAGCTTGCTTGCACAATCAATCTACGACCACAAAAATAGTTGTTTTGCCATGGCTCATCGGTAGCCCATCAATAAATTCCATGGATACATCTTGCTAAATCCTCTCCGGCACTGGTAATGGTTGAAGCAACCCCATTGGTTGTTGGTTGTCCGTCTTACATTATTGACAGATCATATAGTGTTGGATGAAGTCATAGATGTCCATTTTCATTCCCTTCCAATAAAAGACCCTCTTCATATGTTTGTACATCGCCGTAATGCCCGGAAGGCCGCCTAGCGGGCTGGCATGGTATAGGTCAAGCAACTGCGTTCGACACTCCGAATCCTTCCTGATTACCAGCTTACCTTTCCGCTTCAAGACCCCCTATGATCAGCCATACTTAGGGAAGGCCTTTTCATTGCTTTACTTGGCATTGATAATTCCTTGCAGGTGAATGTCATGCTGCCAGGAATTCTGAACCATTTGTATGGTGACCGAAAGAATGGTGGTCATGGTATTAAACATCGTACCTGGGAATTCATGCATCCGTTACAAGACGTCAGCACAGACGTTCTCTCATCCCCGTTTGTACTGAACAGTGAAGTCGTACCCCATCAACTTAGATAAATATCACTACTACGCTGGTGTTGCCAGTTTTTGCTTCAACATGAACTTTAAACTATGATGGTCCGTGCGTATAGTGAAAGTGCCTCCGAGCACGTAATGCCGCCATTTATGAGCGGCACACACAATGGCTAATAATTCCTTCTCGTGTGTGGAGAGTCCCGCATTATTTGGCCCCAACGCCTTGCTAAAGAACGCAATGGGTCGTTCTTTTTGCAACAACACAACGCCAACGCCGGTGTCCACCGCATCTGTCTCAATAATAAAAGGAAGTTGAAAATTTGGGAGTTGTACCACAGGAGGTTTGGTGACGGCTAGTTTTAACCTCTGAAATGCTTGTTCCGCTGCACCCATCCATGTGAATGACCTGCCCTTGAGAATGGTCGTGAGTGCTTGAGCGATCATACCATATCCTTAAATGAACCGGCGGTAATGCCCAGTAAGGCCCAAGAATCCTCTAAATTTTTTATGGACGTGGGTGTCTGCCATTCCAACATGGCTTGTATCTTGGACGGATCCGTAGACACGCCTTGCCCAGATATGATATGCCCCAAATAATGGATTTGTGTCAACCCAAAATCACATTTGTTGTGCTATAACACTAATTGATGATGGCGTAGCGTGTTGAATGTGAATTCTAGATGCTCCATGTGGCCTCCCATGACGAACTGAAAATTTAAATGTCATCAAAAAATATCAAGATGAATTTTCGGAGTTGACCTTGGAAAATGCGGTTCATTAAGCTTTGAAATGTCGATGGCGCGTTGGTCAATCCGAAAGGCATCAACAGAAATTCGTAATGGCCTTGGTGAGTCCGGAAGGCCGTCTTTTGAATGTCGTCCTCTGCCGTATGCACTTGGTGATAACCGGTACGTAGATCGAGTTTTGATAAGTACATGGCCCCATGCAGTTCATCGATCAATTCTTCTATGACAGGAATTGGAAATTTATCCTTGATGGTGTTCTGATTCAGTTGCCGGTAGTCCATGCAGAGCCTCCACATCCCGTCTTTCTTTTGACGAGTACTACCAGTATAGCAAAGGGGCTGCATCCGTGTCGAATTACTCCGGTGTGGAGCATCTCCCCAATGAGTTTCTCGATCTCCGATTTTTACAAAGGCGGGTACCGATAGGGTCGTAGGTTTATATTGGCGATGTCATCCTTTAACACGATGCGATGATCATGTGCTCTTCGAGGCGGTAACCTGTGCGGTTCAGTAAAAAGATCCTTGAAGCTATCTAACAGACCTTGCAATAGTTGTTGCTCTTTCGGTTCAGGTGCAGCCCCGCTGACTTGCCAAGCCCGAAAGCCCTGCACCACACCCTCCTGTCCCGGCCCCTCTTGGTGAGGATTTCCTGCATGAATTTCATATAAGGCCAATATATTGAGCTGCCCCTCTTTGTTCATCAGTTTTTGAATTTTTTTTCCTTTGTCCCAATACACATTGCCTTGTTGTGCTCCCTGTAGACTTATTTTTTCTCCCTCTTGAGAGAACTCCATCCGCAGATTAAAGAAATCCCAATTAACGGTTCCCAGCATCATCAACCATTGTATGCCCAACACGACGTTGCAACCCCCAAGGGGTAAAATCAGCATGTCCGAAGAGAAATCCACTCCTTGCATCACCCATCGGAACCCGTTAACCTTGTGCGAGCTAGAGATAGTTTTCCCATTGGCCACTGACACCAAAAACTGCTTGATGGGGACTAGGTCATACTAAAGTCGATGAGCTTCCTCCTTATCTAAAAAATTATGCGTGCTGCCCGAATCAATTAGAACTTGAATGTGTTGGCCTTGATGTGAAGTCGTCACCCGCATGGTATTATAGTGAGTGATACCCGTGAGAGCATTCACTAAGACTTGTGGCGCTTGTTGAAATTCCACCTCCTCTTCCATGTCTAACGTATCATCCATGTAGTCCACTCCGGAATCCTCCTCAACTTCCTCCACCAACACTTCCAGCGCATATGCTTGTTGGCGTTTGGGGCTTTTGTGACTCGGGGCATAAATATGATCACACCAAAAGCACAGTCCCTTCTTCCTCTTGGCATCCATCTCTGACAACATCAACTTGTGAGTTCTCGTATATTGTTTTGTTCCCGATCGATATTGAGAGAACCCGGCGGTGATGAAGGATCGGTCTGCCACTTCGTGGGGCTTCTCCTCCTTATGTAAGATGGTAGGTTTATTCCCACGGGCTGAGAGCTGTTGTTCATGAAGTCGGGCCAGTGAAAATACCTCCCTTAATGACATGGGCTGAAAAATTCAAACCCCGAATTGTATCTCATCTCGCAATCTGGCAAGGCAAAAACTAATGGCGTGTGCTTCCGACAATTCTACTCGATGTAAGAGTAAGTTGAACTCGTCAAGGTAGTTTTGCACCGTCCCCTGCTGCCTTAAATTTTTTAATTCCGCCATTGGATCATCGCTAAGCACCGACCCAAAGAGACTGTGTAGCGCTTGACAGTAGTCTTCCCATGTTGGCCATTATTGTGTGAGCCTAGACTTCATGAAATATTGGTGACAATATAGTGCTTTTCCCTCCATGTGTACTGATGCCATTTGAGTCTTCATGTCTTTCAGTGTTTCGGCAATGTCGAAAAATTGATCGCATTTCTAGATCCATTCCATCAACCCTTCTCCAAAAAATTTAGGAAAATATAAACGAGGGAAGCGAGTGATTATCTAAGAGGAGCCTGGAGAGGACTTAGAGTGACTGGCCGGCGAGGATCCCCATCCGCGATGATCGCCGAACCGCTCCGCCTTCCAGGCCGCAAGAAGGGTGCGGAGATCTTCACTCATGGTGTGCACAGTCCGGGCCAAATCATCATGGTTCTTCTTGAGAACGTCCAGCTCGTTGCTCTGCTCCTTAGATCGTGTTGCTTCCAACACCGGCATCCCGCGAACACCGCTGGCTCTGATACCTTTATTTGGTACATTGGAAAATGTGTAATAGATTTGGAGAAGCCATAACTTAGTTAATGATTTGCATCAATTTGTATTAAAAGGAGTTTGAGTTTCATTGTGCAGGTTTAAGTATTTGAAAGAAAATTTTCTAAGTACAAGTGTCGACACTTGTGAAGAAACTGTATCGACACTCAGAAAACTTGCGTCGACACTATGGCAAGCTGTGCCGACACACAGGCAAATTGTATGACACTCAGGGAAGTTGTGTCGACACCCAGAATTCGTGTCGACACTTATAAAGAAGCTGTGTCGACACTCAGAGCTTTGTCGACACCTAAAGAAATAGTTGTGTCGACATCCAGAAATGTTTCGACATCTAAAGCAGGACTTGTGTCGACACTTAAAACTTAAGCTATGTCGACATTCAGGAGATATGTCGACACCTGAAGCAATTGTATCGACACACAGGACTTGTGTCGACACACCAACTCTCAAAAGGCTGTGTCGAGTTCAGAAGTAATTGTGTCGGTACACAGGACATGTGTCGACACACACTCAACGCCATTTGACAAACACTAAACACCAATTGTATGCAACAGAAATGTCGAGACAAGAAGCTGTTGTGTCGACATACAGGACTTTTGTCGACACATACAACATAAGCAGTGTCGAGAAGCAGAAGTATGACTGTGTCGACACTTGGAGTAATTGTGTCGACACCATGAAGTCTTGTGTCGACACTTAGTCTATATGTGTCGACACATGTAAAGCAGTCTGCTTAGTGTTGTATGTTGAGTTGAAAAGACATTGAATAACCTGGTGACGTGACTGGTGACTTGACAGTTGTCATAACTAGCCGGTCTGACACCATTGTTAGAACTATCAGAAGTTGGTTATGAACCGGATCAGCTGGTAACCATGATGCAAGCTCTATATAAGAGGCAGATCGGTAAAGACAAAAAAGAGGTATGAACAACAATGTAAGGCATCTATATGAAGAATTTTGACAGATCAAGGGCTGTCTGCAAGAAAGATTCAGAGTTCTATCTAAATTTAAGGAAGAAGGTGATTGAAGATCATCTTCATCAACAGAGAAGATCCAACTTATTTTGTTCTAATCAAGAAGCTTTGAAAAGCTAAGTTAGGTTGCATCAGAAGGATAAGTAAATCCAAGAATTGATCAAGAAGACTACATCAACAAAGAAATCTAGCTGGTGAAGTTTTCAGTTACTCTTTACTCACAAATTCTTGTAGGATCTTCTGTTAGATCTGAGGTTGTTAGCCTAAAATTATAAAGGCTGAGGTAGGGTTGTATGCTTGAGGTAGGACTTGTGGAAAGTCTGAGTTGTAAGCCTAATTATAAAGGCTGAGGTAGGGCTGAGGCCCGAGGTAGGATTCTGGAGAAGAATCTAAGGTAGGACTTGTGTTAAGTCTGAGGTGTAGGAACCATCTTTGGTTCTTAAATTGTAAGATCTGAGGATCTGAGCCAGTGGAAGGAAGTTAGGCTGAATCCAGTTATCTGCTGGATATGTGATAGGGTAAAGTGGATGTACCCATATCTTGGGGAACCGCTATAAGTCTGGTGTTTACTGTGATGTGTTTATTTTCTGTAGATTGATTAATCGTTGCTGAAAGAAGTCTTATAACTATTTGCCTAAAAATAAAAAAATAAAATAAAAAAAGATTAGAACCTATTCACCCCCCCCCCCCCCTCTAGGTGTTTAGGCTCTTGAAATAAAGTCTTTCAAGTGGTATTAGAGGGAGGTTTTATCAAATTTTGACCTAACAGTCAGAGGATTTCTCCAAGGAAAATAACAGATAACAAAAATTGGTTCAAGTGAAAATCAAAAGTAATTTGGATCTATGAAATTGCCCATATGCAGGAAAGAATCTTTTGGCATTTGGAAAGAAAGGGTCGAGCTATTTATGGAAGCATCTGATCCAAGAATTTATATCATAGTATAGGTAGGCCCCTTCATCCCAATGAAGGTTTCAGTTCTTGATGCAAACATTCAAACTCCAAAGAGTTATTCAGAGATGACTAAGGATGAAATCATCTTGGCTACATTAGATAAAAGAGCTCAAAATATAATTGTAACTGTCATAGATGATGCAACATTCTAGAATCTTGTGCACTGTAAAACTTCCAAAGAAATGTGGGATACATTGATTGTCTATATGGAAGGCATAGAAGAAGTCAGAGAGGACAGAAAGTCTATGCTAAATCAAAAATATGAGAGCTTTAGGCAGAATAAAACTGATAGCATAGCTGAATGCTATAAAAAGTTTTTCGGAATAGTGAATGAATTGATGACATATGGAAGAGTTTTCAGTACTTATGAATTGAATGACAAGTTTCTTAGGTCCTTAACAAAGGATTGGGACACTAAGATATGTGTCATCAGAGAAGTGGCCAAACTAGCTAACACACCACCACCTACACTTTTTGGAAAACTGCTTTCATATGAAATACAGCTTACTGCTAGGAAAGAGGAAGAGAAGGGCAGCAGATCTGAACATAAAGAAAAGTCAGTAGCCTTCAAGGCTGAGGGCTCAAGGAAGGGTAGGATAAAATCTCCTTCTCCACCTAGAAGGAGTACTGAACGAGAAGAAGGTGTTCCTGAAACAAGTACATAAGATAGTCATACATCTGATAAAGACTTTGCTGCCTTCACAATACAATTCCAAAGGTTCATGAAGAAAAAGAATTGGAGAACCAGGCCTTCATCTACATCCTATTCCAAGGATGAATACTACAGGAAGAAGAAAACACCTAAGGAGGAAAGGTATTCTTCTAAACCTGGTAAACAATCTAATTCTAAGATTGTGTGTTATTGCTGCAACAGGTCTGGGCATGTCATAGCTGACTGTCCTGACAAAATAAAGGAGTCAAAGGACAAGAAGAAGCAGCTGGTCAAAGGCAAGAAGAAGAAGTCTCTAGTGGATCAGAAGAAAAAAGTTGGACAGACTCTTCATCTTCAGAATCTGAAGAAGAAGAGGCAGAAGCATATGTTGGACTCTTCTCAACAGAAGAGGATTCTAGGGAACTAGAATTCCTACAGATGCTGGACTCCATAAATGGAGTGGAATAATATTGTTGTAAAGGGATGATGGCTCAATCTGAAGAAGATAAGTGCCAGGATCAGCCTGGACCAAGAAAGGTAAACAATTCACCCCTAGTCTAAGATTACTTTACTGGATCAGAATCAGAAGCATCTTCTTCAAAAGAAGTGGATGGATCTTAGTCTGAGGGGGATGTTCACCAACTCATTAATGAGTATGGTGGGTTGTTGAATGCTCTAAAGAAGAGAAAGTTTATTGTTAAAGAGCAAGCCAAAGAGATTGAGTCTCTTAAGCTGGCTGCAGCAGTTTTAGCAAAACTGCTGGATCAAAAACTAAATGAGGTTGCCAAGTTGAAAAATATTACAGTTATTTAGATGGGCACAATCTCATTCAAAGAGAATCATATCAATAAATTGGAGGGAAAACTTTAGCAAGAGAGAGAGCTAGTGACAAAATTCTCCAAGCCAAAATAAGTCTTACCTTTAATAGATAATTTTGTTTCACAAAAAGGAAAGACTGGTCTAGGCTTTAAGGGAAGAACTAGGGCTACCAATTCTCATAGAAAAGGTAAAGCCATAGTTCAGCCTCTAGCTGTTAATCCCCCTATTTTCTTTAAGAAGGTAGTGAATCCTACTAACAGGTATGATCATGACATTACCCATGGTCACTGTGAGCATGAAAATTTCATGATTAAGGGTGTTAATGCCAATAGACCAATCTATAGGCATGCCCATCATATTCAAGAGGAGTTCTTGAAGAATGCTGTTCTAGCACCAACACTTAATAAGTCTACTAACAACAAAGTAAGAAGGCCTGTACCTAAGAATAGGTATAATAGGTTTGAGTGTTGGTGTTGTGGGAAGGTGGGCCACTTTGTCATGGATTGCTGGTTTAACTTAAGTGTTAAAACCAAAAGTAGGATTCCTGTTAGATTAGTCACAGGGTTTCAAACTAACAAGGACCTAGGACCCACTAGCAAGTTGGGTTCTAAGGGTAAGTGATTCATTATTTGTTGCAGGTAAATCCAAGTGACCATACCCCTATATGGTACTGGGATAGTGGCTGTTCCAGACATATGACTGGAACAAGAAGAATGTTGAGGGACTATGTGCCCATAAAGAATGGACCAAAAGTTATCTTTGCTGGATCAGAAAAGGGAATCATCAAAGGATTTGGTAACATATTTTGTGATTCAATTACAATCACTAAAGTGGCTTATGTAAAGGGTCTAAAACATAACCTGATTAGCATAAGTTAACTAAGTGACCTAGGTTATGATATTTCTTTCCTCAAAGGGGAGTGCCTAGTAAAAAGGTAAAGTGATAAAGAGATCATTTTGACTGGCACTAGGAAAGGAAATGTGTATTGCCTTAACCTAGAGTGTGAGTCTAACAACTCATCTATTTGTTTGGTTGCAGGAGAGAAAGCTTCTCTATGTTTCAAATGGCACAAGAGGCTAGCTCATCTGAACTATAAGTCAATTGGACTGCTATTCAGCATGTGATTAGTGAGGAATGGTCTTCAAGTTCAGTCCATAAAAGAGGGTGTGTGCTCATCTTGCCAAAAAGGCAAGCAGACTAAGTCCTCTTTTCAGTCACTTGACATCATAGATTCAAAGATATGTTTGTATCTCATGCATATGGATTTGTTTGGTCCTATGCCAGTCCATAGTCTTGGTAGGAAAGCATATACACTTGTTGTTGTGGATGACTATTCTAGATTTATATGGGTTTTCTTCTTAAGGAAAAAATCTGAAACCCCAACTATTTTCTAGACTTTTGTCAGACAAATACAGAATAAATACAACAGCTTAGTGGTCAAAATCAGAAGTAACCATGGAACTGAATTTCAGTCTGAATATATGTCAAAATTCTGTGAAGAACTTGGGATTCATCAGGAATTCTCTTCACCTAGAACTCCTCAGCAAAATTGTGTTGCTGAAAAAAGAATAGGACTCTAATTGAAGCCAGTAGAACTTTACTGAATGACACTACTCTCCCTGAATACTTCTAGGCTGAGGCAGTAAATACTGCATGTCATGTGCTCAATAGGGCCTCCATCAACAAGAAACACAAGATGACTCCCTACCAGATTTTAAAAGGCAGAAAACCAAACATATCTTATTTCAAAATCTTTGGTAGTAAGTGTTTTGTACTAGTCAATGGTAAACACTACCAAACTAAGTTTGCTGCCAAATCCCTAGAAGGGATATTTGTTGGATACAACAACCATAGTAGAGCATACATGATCTACAACTTGACTACTCAAGTTGTAGAAGAATCTGTGCATGTTGTATTTGATGAGTCAATGTTTATTAACAGTGAATTGTCTAGTTCTTCAGTTAGTTCTACAGGTCTAACAGATAAGCTGGATAAGCTGACCATCAATGAAGATGTTGGGATTTGTCTCCACAATACCTCAGATTTGTAGGTGGTCAGACCTTGAACTAAGATGAATTAAGGTGTATTTGATGCTGTGTTTAAGTTGTATGTGTGCAGGTCCTTAATGCCAAGTATAGACCAATGTCAGTCTATAATGGGTCACCAAACACAGGACCATACAATGTAATCCCTCATTGTGTGATCCAAAGTATTGGCCCATGTATAGCCTCTCTATTGGGATACACTTCCTACATGCACTTGGAATGGTGGACTCAAGTATTGAAGTATATCTTTTAGAAGAATTTTTTTCTAAGTCCACATACTCGAGTAGTACCCTTCATATACTCGAGTAAGTGACTTAGTACTCGAGTAGATCCTTGGACATACTCGTGTAGACTCTATATACTCGTGTAGATAAGTTTATACTCGAGTAGATAGTCAGTCACTCGAGTAGGTCATATCTTATACTCGAGTAAATCCCTCTATTCTTATATCCAGAAATTTTCTAAGTCCACATACTCGAGTACTTCTCCAGTATACTCGAGTAAGTGGGTCTGTACTCGAGTAAGCTAGCTTACATACTCGAGTAGGCTGTATTCACTCGAGTAAGTGATAACTGGTACTCGAGTGGTTGGTTAGTTACTCGAGTAAGTAACTTGTTTATACTCGAGTAGTTCTGTTATTCCCATTTCAGAAATATTCTAAGTCCACATACTCGAGTAGTTCCCTATATACTCGAGTAAGTGACTCTGTACTCGAGTAGTTATTTTTTCATACTCGAGTAAGTCAATGTTTACTCGAGTAGTTGTTCTAAGATACTCGAGTAGTTCATTTTCCCCTCACTCGAGTAGATCTCCTGATATACTCGAGTAGTTCTTTTTCTCTCACTCGAGTATCTGCAACTCTTGTACTCGAGTATTTATTCTCACTTTATCTGAAATTTTTCTAAGTGTTTTCACTCGAGTATTGATCTCTGGATCACTCGAGTAGTTTTGTGTTTTCACTCGAGTATTGATCTCTGGATCACTCGAGTAGTTTTCTCTTCTCTTACTCGAGTATGCCAATCCCTTCTACTCGAGTATATAACTTCTCTTACTCGAGTATGCCAAGTCTTTCTACTCGAGTATATAACTTCTCTTACTCGAGTATGCCAAGTCTTTCTACTCGAGTATATAACTTCTCTTACTCGAGTATGCCAATTCTTTTCCACTCGAGTATATACAATCTGATACTCGAGTATGTATCTTCTATGACTCGAGTATGTCGGTTCAAATCTTTCCTGAATTTCTCTAAGTCAAATGTCACTGTACATTTCGATTTGATCCTTTCTGATAAGTCCACGTGTCATCATTAATGATTCTTATGACCGTTGGAGTCTACCTATAAATAGGTCACTTCAGATTTGACTTTTAAGCTATTCATTCAGAGATTATTATTTTAAGAAAGAAAAAGAGAAAAATCCCGTGAACCCTAATTCTTCAGTCGCCGCCGCCGTCGCCATTAACGTTCACGGAAGAAGCTCTGGATCGAGGATCTCCGATCTCTGTTTTCAACTCTGATTCTTCAGCGATCCAGACGCAAGTCAATCACTCGATCTCGCCGCGCCTTAAAGATTCCAGATCTATTTTCTCGATCGAGGTGATTTAGTTCTTCAGATTTGTGGATCTCTCTCAAGTCATCTTCAACTTCTCTGATCAAGCAAAAGCTCTTAAGGAAGAAGACTGCCAAGATCCAGATCTGAGATTATTGTTTGTATTTTTTTAAACAAATTATTGTGTAGGAGTTTTTTTCTCCGAGATTTGTAGGAAGTCTTATCTTCCGAGTGTAGATCCGGTTTGGATCGAGTTTTTGTAGGAACGTGGTTCCGAGGTGTAGGATTGTTTTCAATCCGAGATAGTGGAGTAGCCGAGTCTAGTGATTTGCTAGATCGGTGAGGAAAGTGGACGTACCCAAGGTTGGGGAACCACTATAAATCTCTTGTCGTCTGTGATTGCTTGATGTGTGCTGTGTTAGTTTTTAATTCCGCATTTGACACGCAAATCACTTATTCACCCCCCCTCTAGGTGATTTAGGCTAACAACTTAGACCTCTCAATTGGTATCAGAGGGAGGTTGATCGTTAAAAGGTTAACACCTTGATCTTATCCTTCTAAGTTGTTTCTTGAAAGGTATCAAGCATGAGTAAGACCAAGGATTTTGCTAAACTCCCTATCTGCACCAAGAACAATTTTCCTATGTGGAAGGAAAGAGTAAAGTTCTTCATGGAAGCAGTAGATCCCCGGATCTTCATGATTGTTGAAGAAGGTCCCCACATTCCTATGACTACTTCCACCATAGATCCCACCAAGCAAGTTCCCAAGAAGTTGATGGATCTAGATAAGGATGAGATTGCACTTGTCTCTCTGGACAAGAAAGCTAAAAATATTATAGCAAGTGCAGTCGATGACTCAATGCTGCAGAATCTGATTCATTGCCAGTCTGCTAAGGAGATGTGGCAATCCCTAGTGACTCTAATGGAAGGTACAGAGGAAGTGAGGGATGATCGTAGATCCCTACTGAACCAGAAATATGAAGCCTTCAGGCAGGGTCATAAGGAAGCCATAGCTGACACTTTTGAGAACTTCTTCAAGATAGTAAATGGCCTAAGAGTTTATGGACGTGTCTTCACCAACGGGGAACTCAATGACAAATTCTTAAGATCCCTAACCAAGGAATGGGACAATAAGGTATGTGCCATTCGGGAGTTTGGAAGGTTAGCTGAGACGGACCCGCAGAATCTGTTCGGAAAGCTTATGTCTTACGAGCTGCAAATCAACTCAAGAAAAGCTGAAGAAGAGACAAGCAGGTCTGCATCCAAGGAGAAATCTGTCGCTCTAAAGGCAGACAGCTCAAGGAAGATAAAGGCTAGCTCTCCTGCCCCAGTTCCTGAGGCTGATGAAGAAGAATCATCTGAGCCCAGCTCATCTGGCTCAGAACTATCTGATGGAGAGTTCTCCCTACTCTCAAGGCAGTTCAAGAAGTTCTTGAACAAGAAGAAGCAATGGAGAGGCAAGGATGCCTCATATAGAAGATCACGACATGACGGTGATCATCGAAAGAAAGGCTCAAGCAGCCATGACAGGTATAATTCTAAACAGAACAAACCCATCTCAACTGACATCAATTGTTATTGTTGCAATAAGCCAGGTCACGTCATCGCCGATTGCCCTCACAAAAAGAAAGAGGGTGGAAGAAGAGAGGAAAAGAAATCCTCACACCATAAGAACAGGAAAGAGAAAAGCTTAGTAGCCAAGAAGAGCAAAACTCTCAGCGACTCTGACTCATCTGAGTCGAGTGAAGAAGAGGAAGCTTACTTTGGGCTCATGGCTCATTCAGATGATGAACGAGTCCCCCAGTTTACTGGGGAGGTAAAATCTCACACTCCTCTCTCTGATTCTGATGATGACAATGAGCAAGATGGATATTCCTCTGAAGATGAATCTGAGCTCATGGGTCAGTATAAGGAGTTACTCACCGCTTACGAAAAATGTCGTAGAATAATGAAAACTCAAGCCAAAGAGATAAATTCTCTACAGGCTAGTGAGAGCAGCTTGAGAGAAGAAGTCAATAAGACTAACTCTCTTCAAGAGAACTTCAATGCAGCTATGGAGGAATACAATAAAGCTCTCAAGCACCTCGACCTTAAGGAGAAAATCATCAAAGAACTGGAACAACAACTCGAGGCTGAAAAGAAGCTTGTTGAGAGTTTCTCTAAGCCTAAGACAGTTCTTCCAATCATTGCTGAATTCTCTGCTAAGGCCAAGGGTGCTGGTTTAGGCCACATTTGCTCTTCTAGTAAATCCTCTAGGAGAAACAAGGCCAAGAGAAAGAATAAGGCTGCCCGGAAGGCTCTAGCTGAAGAAAAAGGGAAAGCTCCCTTGGAACCTGTTGTGTTCAAGAAAGTTATCTTTCCCACGAACGAACTCGATTATGAGTCCACCTACGGACACTTTTCTAGGCCGATCCCTGAGAAGCCTAAGTCAAGATACCAAGGTTGGACTCGTCCTCGTAACTTTGGCGAGAGTGTCTTCAAGGCACCTTATGAGGAGATTCAGCTTCAAAGCTATGAACCTTATGCTCATGGTCATAATTTCAAAAAGACACCAAAAGTAAAACCCATTGTAGAAAAGCCTATGAAGGAGAAGACCTCATGTAACTGCCATCATCATGAAGCCTCTTCCTCCAAGAGTAAAGCTCCTGCTAGACCTTCACTCCAGAAAGTCAAGCAGGACTACACAAGGCAAAGATACAACAGGTTCAACTATTGGTGCTGTGGCAGAATTGGTCATTTTGCTAGTGATTGTTGGTTCAATCCTGAAAATGCTGCAACCCCTAAAGTTAGCAACGTGAGAGTGACCACTCATGAGGCTAATACTCGTAGGGGGAGTATTCTAACTCGAGACCAAGGACCCAAACTTGTTTGGGTTCCTAAGGCTAAATGATTGTAATTGCAAGTATGTCCAAAGGCCACCAAAACGCCAATCTGGTACTTGGACAGTGGATGCTCTCGGCATATGACCGGGACAAGGAGCCTACTACAGAATTACACCTCAGTCTGCAACGGACCAAAGGTCATCTTTGGAGGTTCAGATCGAGGAATCACTAAAGGCTATGGTATGATTTCTAACGGTAGCATATCCTTTTCGGATGTAGCCTATGTTGAAGGATTGGAACACAATCTCATTAGCATAAGCCAACTATGCGACAAAGGATACGTAGTTGAATTTCATGCTGACAAGTGTTTGATAAAATCGGTTAACAATATGAAAACTATTTTATCAGGCACTCGAAGCATAAATATTTTCCGTTTAAATTTTATTTGTATAGACTCTTCGACACCAGTGTGTCTTTTGGCAAAAAGTAGTGCATCTCTTGTTGACCAATGGCACAAGAGACTAGCACATATTAATCTCAAAACTATTAATAAATTATTCTCTCAAAACTTAGTGCGTGATGCACCTAATGTCAAGTGCGTTACGGACAGTCCTTGTCACGCTTGTATCAAAGGCAAGCAAATAAGAAGTTCGTTTAAAAGCATAATAGGCAAGGATTCCAATAGAAGTTTGCAGCTTCTCCATATGGACTTGTTTGGTCTACTGCAGGTTAGAAGTTTGGGAGGTAAGGAATATACGTTGGTTATTGTGGATGATTACTCGCGCTTTGCGTGGGTGTTCTTTCTGAAACACAAGTCAGATACCTTCGGTATTTTCACTAATTTTGTGAGGCAGATCCAGAATGAATACAACTGTTCCGTAGTCAAAATCAGAAGTGACAATGGAACGGAATTCAAATCTGGAGCCATGACAGAATTTTGTGAAAGTCAAGGTATCTTTCATGAGTTTTCCTCTCCTCGCACTCCACAGCAAAATGGAGTAGCTGAGAGAAGGAACAGAACACTCATAGAGGCTTGTCGGACCATGTTGAGTGATGCCTCACTTCCGGAGTATTTCTGGGCTGAAGCCGTCAACACCACCTGTCACGTGCAAAATCGAGCACTCATCAACAAGAACCATGATAAGACTCCTTACGAACTTCTAAAAGGCAGGCAACCAACCATTTCATACTTTAGAATCTTTGGCTGTAAGTGCTTCGTACTTAACAATGGCAAGTATCACACTACAAAGTTTAGCGAGAAAAGCTTTGAAGGTATTTTTGTAGGATATAGTAGCCATAGTAAGGCTTATAGAGTATTCAATAGAAAAACTCTGGTGGTGGAAGAGTCGATACATCTTGTATTTGATGAGACAAGTCTGTTGCAAAGCAACTCGTCTAGTGTGCCTATTGTAGATGCAGGTACAAAGTTGAAAGAACTTAGCTTGGATGAACCTAGTGAAGATAAAGATGAGACGTTCATCAAGATCCCCTCTATAACCACCATTGGAGAGGTAGATGATCAAGATGAAGAAGACATCCCAGCTGAAGAT
Source organism: Platanthera zijinensis (assembly GCA_039513925.1). Taxonomy (NCBI): domain Eukaryota; kingdom Viridiplantae; phylum Streptophyta; class Magnoliopsida; order Asparagales; family Orchidaceae; genus Platanthera; species Platanthera zijinensis. Next base: position 119,763,207 of record CM077090.1, read on the forward strand.
GCAACTCCAGTGGCTGAAGAGATCCCAGATGCAAGGACTTTGGAGTTCAGACACTTGAAGGATCATCCTGTTGACCAAATAATAGGAGATCCTCGGGATGGCGTCAGAACTCGTTGAGGTACAACTAACGAGAATTTACACTTAAGTTTTCTCTCACAGGTTGAACCAAAGAAATTTGAGGAAGCCAACTCCGACGCATCCTGGATTCTAGCCATGGAAGAAGAATTGAATCAGTTCAAACGATGCAAAGTCTGGACACTTGTTCCTAGACCCAAGCATAAGAACTCATCGGGACAAAATGGGTCTACCGGAACAAGATGGACGAAGATGGAACAATTATAAAGAATAAAGCCAGACTTGTCGCCAAGGGATATCGTCAAGAAGAAGGAATCGACTTCGACCAGACTTATGCTCCAGTAGCAAGACTGGAGGCGATCAGGTTATTTCTTGCCTACGCTGCACTTAAGGGCTTTACCGTCTATCAGATGGACGAAAAGTCCGCCTTCCTGAATGGTGACATAAAGGAAGAAGTATACGTAGAGCAACCGCCAGGTTTTGTTGATTCAACCCATCCTAATTATGTATACTTATTGCAAAAAGCACTATATGGTCTTAAACAAGCTCCTAGAGCTTGGTATGAGACTCTGTCTAGCTTCCTTCTTGAGAACAAGTTCACAAGAGGAAAGATAGACAAAACATTATTTCTTAGGGAAATAAAAGGCAAGATTTTGCTAGTGCAGATCTATGTCGATGACATTATTTTCGGCTCTACGGATAACAACCTCTGCAAGAAGTTTTCTAAACTTATGCAAGGGAAGTTTGAAATGAGCAGTATTGGAGAGCTGAAGTATTTCTTAGGGCTTCAGGTGAAACAATCTGAAGATGGGGTTTTCATCTCACAGACGAAGTTCACCAAAGAGCTGCTTAAGAAATTCGGAATGGAGAATGCAACCTCTATGAGGACTCCAATGGCCTCAGCTATGTCTCTGGACAAGGATGAGAAAGGGAAACCTTTTGATGAAACCAAGTACAGAAGCATAATTTGGTCCTTGCTCTACCTTACTGCGAGTAGACCAGATATAATGTTCTCAACATGTGTATGTGCTAGATTTCAGGTGAACTCTAAGGAATCTCACTACATCGCTGCAAAGCAGATCCTGAGATACCTCAAAGGCACACCAAATCTTGGCTTATGGTACCCAAGAAGTAATGATAGTGAACTAATTGGTTTTTCATATGCAGATTTTGCAGGTAGTAAAGACGACAGGAAAAGCACTTCTGGGACTTGCCAATTTCTCGGAAGGAGACTTATTTCCTGGAGCAGTAAGAAGCAGAACTGTGTAGCCATCTCAACGGCTGAATCAGAATACATCTCTGCAGGCAGCTGTTGTGCACAGCTCTTATGGATCAAGAATCAATTTGAAGACTACAACATGAAGTTCCAGGCCATTCCTTTGTTTTGCGACTCATCCAGTGCTATAGCAATTGCCAACAATCCAGTCTCCCACAGCCGGACCAAGCACATAGAGCTTCGTTATCATTTCATCCAGGAGCATGTGGAGAATGGAGACATAGATCTACAATATGTCCCCACAGACAGGCAAGTGGCAGATATATTCACGAAGCCGCTGGACGAGTCCAAGTTCTCGTTCTTCAAAACGGAACTCGGACTGCTCAACAAAGAGGAATAGTGATGGTGGATTCACAGCCAGGCTTAGAGTTGAAGATATCAGTGGCAGTAAATCTCTCCAAAGAAAATTGTATTTCAAAGTGATATACTCGAGTACATAGAGACATATACACGAGTAAACAGACATACTCGAGTAGATCAAAATTGACATACTCGAGTAGTTGGTAACCTACTCGTGTATGTCACTTGACCTACTCGTGTATGTCACTTGACCTACTCGTGTATACTCCATCTCATACTCGTGTATGACGAAACCTACTCGAGTATACGGGAATTAGGAATTTGAAAATCACCTTTTTCTTCTATTCACACCAAAGTTTTGGCGCTCCATATCAGGTATGATTTTATTTTCAATACTCCTCCTTAAACCTAATTAGGGTCATATATATATTTAGAAAAATCGGAAATCCTTTCCACTTCTCATTTCACTCGAGTAGCCGCCGTCTCTTCGTCTCCCAGAACAGTTGCAGAGCTTTGTCTTCCTCGTTTTTGTTTCCTTCGCACTACAGAATCGCTGATGGCTCCCTCCTCCAAGATTGGAATCGGCTCTGAACTAGTGACAGATGGTATTGAAGATATTTCTGATGACTTCAAGAATTTACTGATTCTCTTGGACACCGCCGGTTTGTCCTTCGTTCTTCAAGAACCCTGCCGTCTCCTGCTTCCTGATGTTGAAGAATTCTACAGAAATTTGAAGGTTAGACGTAACGGCACAGTTCTGAAATCCAAGGTAAAAGGAGTTGAAATTCGGTTGGATAAAACTTCAGTCGCCACTCTGCTTCGGATGCCCATGGTCGACGAAGAAGATGACCTAGAAAAGGAAGATGCCGACCGTACTTCCCTATTCTGTGGTCGAGATCCTGAAGGTGGAGGTGAAACCTTGAATCGATCTTTGTTCAATTCAGAAGGCAAATTTCTCGTTGATGTCATCGCCAAAGTCTTGTGGTGCAAGACAAACTCCATAAGAGATATCTCCCAGAATTTATTCGACGTCATGCAAGCAATAGTCTGCAGGAAGAAATTCCAGTTCGGAATGATGATACTGGATAAGATCCGAGAGAGCGTGGAACATCCAAGTTATGCTAGGATTATCTCACTCCTCCTCCATGAGATTAATCCCACAGTGTTTGACTTATCCAAAGGGACTCCTCTTCACCACATTAAGAAAGTTTCCATCTCTTCCATACAGAGGTATGACATCAAGATCCTGAATTCTGCCCAAGCTTCAAAGGCTGATGCCATCTCAGAAATTCACCAAGAAACCAGTTTACCTGAAGACAGGATTCCATCTCCTCCTCTACATCAAACTACTGCTACCTCTGGTGCATTAGTTGAGGGGGAGCCTGCCTCTTCTCTTCCTCAGAATCAAGTTTCTTCAGAATCAGTGATTCCAGAACAAGAAGAAGTCAGATTTTCTACTCCTCCAGTCTCTCCTACTCCAGCAGCTTTACTGTCTACAGCTGAAGATATTAACAGATTTATTGATGAGCTCAGCTCAGATGCTCCTCTTTTTCAGAATGTTTCTCTTGCCAAGTCTCCCATTCAGTCTCCAGTTCCATCTCCTGTGCAGTTTCCAGCTCAGACTCCAGTACAGTCTCCTGCCAAGTCTCCTGATAGTGAGCCCAGCAAATCAGATCATATTCTCTTGTCCGATGATGAGGAAATGTCTCCAGATCCTGTGGAGGCACCTCTGAAGACTTTGGATTTCTCCATGCCATCTTTCCTAAATACAGAAGAATCTGTTGAAATAGAACCCTTCAAAAGAGCTGTCAGCTCAGTGGTCATTACAGAAATTCCTCCTTGGACTGCTTCTGCTCCTGCTCCTTCAATTCCTGCACCAACCTCAGCCCCCTCTTCTTCAGATTTGGTCAGTCAGATTGAACAGTTGCTCCTTACACAGAGAAAGTACTTTGATGAATCTCTAGCATCAGTCAATAACAAAGTCACTACTCTTGAACAAGAGATGAGTAGAGGCTTTGCAGAAATCCAGGCAAATACTGATGAGCTAAAAAGATTGTTCCAGATAGGTGGAAAAGCCATAGATCACACTATCACAAGCATAGGTGAACTGAGAAATCAACAAGAAACTGTTGCCTATAATCAGATCCAGTTGGACAAGAATGCTGAAGCCAATCTTATGAAAATCTGTGAAGAAGTTGGCACTTTCAGAGATGAAGCTATAGCTCAGCTATCTGTAGATATCACCAAGGGGGAGAAGATATTAAAAGAACAAGTGGTAAAACTATCTGAACAAGCTCAAGCAGTTATAAAAGGACAAGTTGACAAACTATCTCACCAAGCTCAAGCTACTATGGATGGTCTTGTAAAAGAAATGAAAGCAGATATTCTCTCCCAGCTCCAGTCTGTGAAATTCTATACCTATGACACTGCTGTTTGGATGCACAACATGAATTTCCCTAATGCCCAGCTCAACCCAGCCATCATTCCACACTTCTTGAATCCTCTTGAAGCTCAACCTCCTGCAGATGCTCCAGCCCAGGCAGCCATTCCAGAAGGTGTGCCAGCTTTCTCACCTAGACCTGAGGGTGATGTGACTGATCCCCCTCTCACCTATTCTGATTTGTGGCAAGATGAATTTCAAGCTCCAAGGAAGAAGAGAAAATATGGTGAAGGTGCTTCTGCCAGTCGTTCTGCACCCAAAAGAGATCCTGCCCTAGCTTCTGAAAGCAGACCACCAATTATTCATTCTGAAGTTTGGAGTCCAACCTCCAAATCCCTAATCCTTGACACCCTGAAATTGGTTACAGATCTTGGTGAGAACAGAGACCAGTTTTATAGTCATTCAGAATGGAAAGCCTATGAAGTATCCCAAATCAAAATCAGACTTCATGACAGGAATTGGGGACACAATAATCCAGCTGCTCCTCCTAGGCCCAGAACTTATTTTCCCAAGCCATTCAGTTACCTAGAGAGGCAAGAGCTGAAGAGAGAAAGGATGCATAAGGAAGGACCCTCTTGAGTATAGAGAATGTGGAAATGGATTCCTTTTGTTAAAAACAATTCTATATATATATATTTGATTCTGATTATGGCTATTTCATTAATTATCCTGCTTTAGTTTATATTTTTTTTAAGTATATGTGTATTGTTCTTTTTACTCTGAATAATTCACCTTAGTACAGAGAATGCTGACATCTACAAATAGGGGGAGATTGTTGGGATTTGTCTCCACAATACCTCAGATTTGTAGGTGGTCAGACCTTGAACTAAGATGAATTAAGGTGTATTTGATGTTGTGTTTAAGTTGTATGTGTGCAGGTCCTTAATGCCAAGTGTAGACCAATGTCAGTCTATAATGGGTCACCAAACATAGGACCATACAATGTAATCCCTCATTGTGTGATCCAAAGTGTTGTCCCATGTATAGCCTCTCTATTGGGATACACTTCCTACATGCACTTGGAATGGTGGACTCAAGTATTGAAGTATATCTTTTAGAAGAATTTTTTTCTAAGTCCACATACTCGAGTAGTACCCTTCATATACTCGAGTAAGTGACTTAGTACTCGAGTAGATCCTTGGACATACTCGTGTAGACTCTATATACTCGTGTAGATAATTTTATACTCAAGTAGATAGTCAGTCACTCGAGTAGGTCATATCTTATACTCGAGTAAATCCCTCTATTCTTATATCCAGAAATTTTCTAAGTCCACATACTCGAGTACTTCTCCAGTATACTCGAGTAAGTGGGTCTGTACTCGAGTAAGCTAGCTTACATACTCGAGTAGGCTGTATTCACTCGAGTAAGTGATAACTGGTACTCGAGTGGTTGGTTAGTTACTCGAGTAAGTAACTTGTTTATACTCGAGTAGTTCTGTTATTCCCATTTCAGAAATATTCTAAGTCCACATACTCGAGTAGTTCCCTATATACTCGAGTAAGTGACTCTGTACTCGAGTAGTTATTTTTTCATACTCGAGTAAGTCAATATTTACTCGAGTAGTTGTTCTAAGATACTCGAGTAGTTCATTTTCCCCTCACTCGAGTAGATCTCCTGATATACTCGAGTAGTTCTTTTTCTCTCACTCGAGTATCTGCAACTCTTGTACTCGAGTATTTATTCTCACTTTATCTGAAATTTTTCTAAGTGTTTTCACTCGAGTATTGATCTCTGTATCACTCGAGTAGTTTTCTCTTCTCTTACTCGAGTATGCCAATCCCTTCTACTCGAGTATATAACTTCTCTTACTCGAGTATGCCAAGTCTTTCTACTCGAGTATATAACTTCTCTTACTCGAGTATGCCAAGTCTTTCTACTCGAGTATATAACTTCTCTTACTCGAGTATGCCAATTCTTTTCCACTCGAGTATATACAATCTGATACTCGAGTATGTATCTTCTATGACTCGAGTATGTCGGTTCAAATCTTTCCTGAATTTCTCTAAGTCAAATGTCACTGTACATTTCGATTTGATCCTTTATGATAAGTCCACGTGTCATCATTAATGATTCTTATGACCGTTGGAGTCTACCTATAAATAGGTCACTTCAGATTTGACTTTTAAGCTATTCATTCAGAGATTATTATTTTAAGAAAGAAAAAGAGAAAAATCCCGTGAACCCTAATTCTTCAGTCGCCGCCGCCGTCGCCATTAACGTTCACGGAAGAAGCTCTGGATCGAGGATCTCCGATCTCTGTTTTCAACTCTGATTCTTCAGCGATCCAGACGCAAGTCAATCACTCGATCTCGCCGCGCCTTAAAGATTCCAGATCTATTTTCTCGATCGAGGTGATTTAGTTCTTCAGATTTGTGGATCTCTCTCAAGTCATCTTCAACTTCTCTGATCAAGCAAAAGCTCTTAAGGAAGAAGACTGCCAAGATCCAGATCTGAGATTATTGTTTGTATTTTTTTAAACAAATTATTGTGTAGGAGTTTTTTTCTCCGAGATTTGTAGGAAGTCTTATCTTCCGAGTGTAGATCCGGTTTGGATCGAGTTTTTGTAGGAACGTGGTTCCGAGGTGTAGGATTGTTTTCAATCCGAGATAGTGGAGTAGCCGAGTCTAGTGATTTGCTAGATCGGTGAGGAAAGTGGACGTACCCAAGGTTGGGGAACCACTATAAATCTCTTGTCGTCTTTGATTGCTTGATGTGTGTTGTGTTAGTTTTTAATTCCGCATTTGACACGCAAATCACCTATTCACCCCCCCTCTAGGTGATTTAGGCTAACAACTTAGACCTCTCAGAAGATGTTCCTGTTAAACTGGATGAGGAAAAAGATGACAGCTATCCAGGGGGAGATCAAGTCCCTCTAGGTGAAGAAGAAAATGTGGAGCATCAAGATGAGGAAACTGGAGATAGCCATAATGCTGACAGAATTCCTCCAGCAAGGAGACACCTAAAGAATCATCCAGCTTACCAGATCATTGGTGATGTAAGTCATGGTGTTCTAATAAGGAGCATAAGCATGAACACAATTTTATGTTCTAGCTTCCTGTCTCAGATAGAACCCAGGAAGATTGAAGAGTCCATGCAATACACCAACTGGATATATACAATGCAAGAAGAGCTCAATCAGTTAAAAAGGTGTAAGGTCTGGGAAATGGTGCCAAAACCTAAGGATCACAACATAATAAGAACTAAGTGTATCTACAGGAACAAGTTTGATGAGAATGGCACTATAGTCAAGAACAAGGCTAGACTGGTAGCAAAAGGCTACAGGCAAGAGGAAGGTATTGATTTTGATCAAACCTTTGCACCAGTGGCAAGGCTGGAGGCAATAAGACTATTCTTAGCCTATGTTGTCTATCAAGGGTTCAAAGTATATCAAATGGATGTGAAATCATCATTTCTGATTGGTGATTTAAAAGAAGAAGTCTATGTAGAGCAACCCTCAGGTTTTGTAGACTCTCACTTTCCTGATTATATATATAGGCTTAGGAAAGCTCTATATGGTTTGAAACAAGCTCCAAGGGCTTGGTATGAAACCTTGTCTGCCTTTCTCATTGAGAATAAATTCACTAGAGGAAAGATAGATAAAACTCTATTTTATAGGGAATCAAAAGGCAAGATAATACTAGTCCAGATATATGTGGATGACATTATCTTTAGTTCTACTGAAAACAGCCTTTGTAGGAAGTTTGCCAAACTTATGCAAGGGAAGTTTGAGATGAGCAGTATGGGTGAGCTGAAGTTCTTCTTGGGGCTTCAAGTTAGACAGACTGAGAGTGGGTTGTTCATATCCCAGTCTAAGTTCACCAAGGAGTTGATTAAGAAGTATGGTTTGGACTCAGCTTCTACAATGAAAACTACAATGGGAACAATTATGCCTATATGCAAATATGAAGCAGGGAAACCTATTGATGAGTCTTTGTACAGAGGGATAATTGGCTCCCTACTATACTTGACTGCTAGTAGACCAGACATCATGTATGAAACATGTGTCTGTGCTAGGTATCAAGCATGCCCTAAGGAATCTCATTATACTGTAGTTAAAAGAATTTTGAGATATCTTAAGGGGACGCCTAATCTAGGCCTTTGGTACCCTAAGAATAGAGATTTTCTATTAACAGGTTTATCAGATGCAAATTTTGCTGGATGCAAAGAAGACAGAAAAAGTCCAACAGGAACCTGTCAATTCCTTGGTGGGAGGCTGGTGTCATGGAGCAGCAAGAACCAAACTAGTGTAGTTATATCAACTGCTGAATCAGAGTATATAGCTGTTGGTAGCTGCTGTACACAATTGATGTGGATGAAGCATCAACTAGAAGATTATGACATCCAGGTAAGTAGAATACCACTATTTAGTGATTCTACAAGTGTTATTTCTATTGCTAAGAATCATGTATCACACAGTAGGACCAAGCATATAGATATTAAGTTTCATTTTATCAGAGAACATGTAGAGAAGGAAAATATTAATCTAGAGTTTGTAAAAACTGATAATCAAATAGATGATATTTTTACAAAATCACTGGATGAAACTAAATTCAATAATTTCAAAATTGAATTAGGTATGTTGAACCTAGACAAGGTTAACACAAGTTTCCATTAGTAGCATATGTAAGCACCAAATTTCTGTTGAAATTTGGCTAAGTACAAAGTTTGTGTCGACACAAGCAAGTTGTGTCGACACACTTAGTATGTTGTGTCGACACAGGAAAAGGATGTGTCGACATAGAAACAGTATCTGTGTCGACAGGATAATAGGTGTTGACACAACCTTGTCGAGACTATAAGTCGTGAGGATATTTGTGTCGACACAAAAAGGTTGTGTCGACATAACTCTGTCGAGATTTAAGTTATCAGTGTCGACACAGACGCAAGTACGTCGACACAGACTCAAGTATATCGACACATAGATGTGTCGACTTAAAATATGTTTTGTTGACTTAGACATTAGTATGTAGGCACATAGTCATGTCGACTTAACTTAAGTTTTGTCAAGACCTAGGTCATTTTTTTCGACACAAAAACTGATTTATCGACTTAAGCCTGTCTTTTGACCTGCCCTTGGCACAAGTACTATAAAAAGGTGAATCCAAAATCTGGTCGACTACGCTATCAGAATTTTTGACTCTACATCTTCTATCGACATAGACCTTCTCTTCTCTTCTCCTCTATCACTTACGTCAATGGCGCCAAACCAAGAAGATAAGGTTAATGAAGGTTATGAACTGGTTCGCGAAGGTTTCACAACTGCTTCTGACGAAATTCAGGGAGTTATTGCCCCAATTTCTAAAAATGGACTGGAATTTTTGGTCTCAGAACCGACCAAAATTTGGAAGAAGGAAGTCATGGAGTTCTACATAACCACTTCATTGGACACTAAAGGAAAGAAAATCAAGGCATCTATTCAAGGTACCCAGGTGAAGCTCACATTGAATTCAATCAGGAAAGCACTACATCTACCATTGATTAAGAATACATATGAAATAACTCCTTCCCAGATAACTGAAGCTTTATGCTGGTGTGGACTGAGTCCAAGTATTAAGATTGGATCAACTATCAATAAAAAAGGGATGAATTCCCAAGGAAAATTTCTTTCAGAAGTTGTGGGCAAAGTGATAATCTGCAAGACTGGTGGACATGATAGGATTTCTTCCCACATGTTCAATCTTATGGTGAGGGTTATATTCAAGATAAACACTGACTGGGCAGCAGTAATGTTTGATAAAATACTAGAAGGATTTAAGAAACCTAACCTGGGAAGGATCCTCAATTTATGCTTAACATCAGTAATTCCAGATGTTTTGAAACAAGCAAATTGCTCTAAGATAAATCACATGAGGAAAATGGATTTGAGGATACGGTCAAGATGGGACAGAGTTCTGACCAAGGAAGTCCTTGCTCCCAAGGAGCAAACTAACAAAGACAAGAAGAAAAAGAAGGTGGTTGTACAGGCTGACTCCTCCAGTGATTCTAAAGAGGAAGTGGTCTTTAGTTCTGATGAAGACCAGCACTAACAGGAAGCACATGGTCAAGTAAAGGACAGTGAGCCCTAGGAGCAACAAGTTGACTACACTCAAAGGGGAGAACACTTTGAACAAGGAACTGAGCTGCCTGCCCAAGTGGGAGGTATTGGTGATGCTGTCCTGGATAGTTACTTAGCTGCAGACACAATAATGGATGTTGTATCTGAAATCAACACTGCAGCTGAAGTAACGTATAAGAATGATGCTCAAAATGTGCTAGTAAGTATCTTCTCCATATACTAGTGATGTATTATAGTATTCTCCTCAAAAATTGTTCAAAGGGTCACTTTTGTTTACACAGCAAAAGAGGTCTTTCAAGTCGTATTAGTCTTTTAAGTAGTTCTTTTTTAAAAAAACTAATCTTATTCCTTCTGAACAGATACAGCAGGAATTTACAATGGAAGAATTGTTTCCTGATCCTCTTACTGATAGGACTGAGGGGGAGGAAATTGAAAAAGAAAAGGAAATTCCAAGGACTGAGGGGGAGTTATCCAAGGATACCTCAGCTGAGAAGGAAACTGTTGATATTAAAAGTACATCTGAATCTTCTGAAGATGAAGAAGCCACATTGGCTAAGAAAAGAAAGCTTTTGTGTTAAAGAAGAAGAGTTCTGGATATAAGAAAGCTTTACAATTGGGAACTGCATAATCTACATCAAGCATGGACTTCAGTTCTTTACTGGTCCAGATGCAGATAAAATTAGATAATCAAAGGCAGACTATAGAAAAATTTGTGGATGGAACTCATAAGGAGTTACAGTTTCAGTTGGCCCAGGACATCAAATCCATTAGATTTGAAGTGAATCAAAATAAGAAGGAGATAACAGATTGCTTCCATAAAGGAGGTAATGCTATGGTGTTCCTGGCCAAGCAACAGCAAAATATCTGCTGTCAAAGCCACATTTCAAGAATCTTAAGAGAAAATTAAAACTTTCCTAACAAAATTTAGAGCTTATTTTAAAGAGGGAACTGAATATATAGCTGATCAAGTCAGATTCCAGAAAGAAGATAAGAGATCATAGTGCAAGAGAAGTCATAAAGGGGGAGAGATTACTAGTCAAAGCCAGCTCTGACCATGCTAAATGGACTACCAATAGCATTAGAGCTACTCTTGGATATCCTCATCTTTGTGATGATGCTAATATACCTGAGTCTGGGATACAACCTGAATATTTTGAAGGAGATCAGCCTGAAGTTGCTCAGGTGATCTACCCCCCAGCTGATTTTGAGATAGTTCAAGAAGAAGTGCTTAAAATTATATTCCTCCACCAGAGGCACAAAATGTAATTCTAGGAACGGTTGAAATGTTAGAAGCTACATTAGAAGCTCAGAAGGAAGCTCAACTTTCTAAGAAGAGATTCAGAGAGCAGGCTAAGCTGAAGCCAGATTTTGAGCAGTGGAGCCCAACTTCTAGAAACATCATACTTACTGCCTGGAAAGCTTTAAAGGATAAAACCCATGACATGGGTAAGTGGTATTCTGAACAAGAGTGGAATAAATATCAAGCAGGACAAGAAGCAATTCTCCAACATAGAAGAAGTGCAAAGGCTGGTAAGCTACCTTCAAATGCTCAAGAGCCAAGCAAGTACTTCCCCAAACCTTTCCACTATATTGAAAGACAGAAGATCAAGGCTGAAGAATTAAAGAAGAAAGCTCTAAAAGGGAAAAAGCCAGCTGAGGTTGTTGAACCTTCTGTGCAAGCTAAAATTAAGTCTGGCAAAGGAATAGTTATTAAGGAGCCTAGTCAGTAATAGGATTGCTAGGTTTTTATAATAGAACAATATACTAATTTTTTTTATTCTATAAGAAATTCATGTAAACCAAAGTTTTTCTAATTAATGAAATCTGTTTCAGTATTAAGTGTTTGTTGTTTACAATGATTATGTAATAACCTGCTCTGAAATGTTTTTACTTCTATTACAATTTTGTTTTATCTTAAGAGATGTATATCTTTGACTAAGGGTTATGACTTCTCCAAATAGGGGGAGATTGTTCGGTACATTGGAAAATGTGTACTAGATTTGGAGAAGCCAAAACTTTTTCAATGATTTGCATCAATTTGTATTTGATAGGAGTTTGAGTTTCATTGTGCAAGTTTAAGTATTTGAAGGAAAATTTTCTAAGTACAAGTGTCGACACTTGTGAAGAAACTGTGTTGACACTCAGGAAACTTGTGTCGACACTCAAACAAGCTGTGTTGACACACAGGCAAATTGTGTCGACACTGAGGGAAGTTGTGTCGACACCCAGAATTTGTGTCGACACTTATAAAGAAACTGTGTCGACACTTAGAGCTTTGTCGAAACCTAAAGAAGCAGTTGTGTCGACATCCAGAAATATGTTGACATCTAAAGCAGTACTTGTGTCGACACTTAAAACTGAAGCTATGTCGACATTCAGGAGATATGTCGACACCTGAAGCAATTGTGTCGACACACAGTACTTGTGTCGACACACCAACTCTCAAAAGGCTGTGTCGAGTTCAGAAGTAATTGTGTCGACACACAGGACTTGTGTCGACACACACTCAACGCCATTTGACAAACACTCAACACCAACCGACTGCAATAGAAATGTCGAGACAAGAATCTGCTATCTCAAAACACAGGACTTGTGTCGATACATACAACATAAGCAGTGTCGAGAAGCAGAAGTATGACTGTGTCGACACTTGGAGTAATTGTTTTGACACCATGAAGTCTTATGTCGACACTTAGTCTATATGTGTCGACACATGTGAAGCAGTCTTCTGAGTGTTATATGCTGAGTTGAAAAGACATTGAAGAACCTGGTGATGTGACTGGTGACTTGACAGATTTCATAATTAGCCGGTCTGACACCACTGTCAGAATTGTCAGAAGTTTGTTATGAACCGGATCAGCCGGTAACCATGAAGCAAGCTCCATATAAGAGACAGATCGGTAACGACAAAAAAGAGATATGAACAACAATGTGAGGCATCTATAAGAAGAATTCTAACAGATCTAGGGCTATTTGTAAGAAAGATTCAGAGTTCTATCTGAATTTAAGGAAGAAGCGGATTGAAGATCATCTTTATCAATAGAGAAGATCCAACTTATTTTGTTCTAATCAAGAAGCTTTGAAAAGCTAAGTTAGGTTGGATCAGAAGGATCAGTCAATCCAAGAACTGATCAAGAATACTACATCAATAGAGAAATCTAGCTGGTGAAGTTTTCAGTTACTCTTTACTCACAAATTCTTGTAGGATCTTCTGTTAGATCTGAGATTGTAAGCCTAAAATAATAAAGGCTGAGGTAGGGCTGCGTGCCTGAGGTAGGACTTATGGAAAGTCTGAGTTATAAGCCTAATTATAAAGGCTGAGGTAGGGTTGAGGCCTGAGGTAGGATTCTGGAGAAGAATCTGAGGTAGGACTTGTGTTAAGTCTGAGGTGTAGGAACCATCTTTGGTTCTGAGATTGTAAGATCTGAGGATCTGAGCCAGTTGAAGGAAGTTAGGCTGAATCCAGTTATCTGCTGGATAGGCGACGGGGGAAAGTGGATGTACCCATATTTTTGGGAACCACTATAAGTCTGGTGTTTACTGTGATGTGTTTATTTTCTATAGATTGATTAATCTGTGCTGAAAGAAGTCTTATAATTGTTTGCCTAAAAATTAAAAAGACACAAAAAGATTAGAACCTATTCACCCCCCCCCCCTCTAGGTGTTTAGCCTCTTGAAATAAAGACTTTCAACCTTGAAGCGCCTTCTTCCTTGTCGATGACGTTGCCGCCGTCTAGTGGTATCGCCACTTTCCATAACATCTCAGAAATTACTTGCTTACAACCCGAAATAATCCAGCAACAAGAAAATAGAGGATTGAAAGGCAAATTACTAGCATAGATAAAAGAGAGTCCTAAGGCTCCTCCTCAACAGACTCCTTGAACGATGCAGGGGAAGGTTTCCTGTGGCAGCCGATCAACACACACCATTCATCAAAGTTCAGCATAAACCCCAATACCCCCGGTTCCTGGCAATAAGTCGAGCCCTAACATACAAAAAGACTTAACTGCCCCCATATATATAATAATTAACAACACAGACATAAATAAAACAGCCCACATAAATAAAAAACCACCCAGACCCCCTGGGCGTAACAGCCAGCTGACGTCGAGGTGAGACGAGCTGTCCTAGGAAATGTTAGAAACCCTACCGTGGTCATATTCTCCTCTTCCGATATTGTGAAGTGCAAGAATAGAGTAAAAAATTTGGGGGGAATTTTCCCCAATAATTTTTATGTTAATATATTATATTTTGGTAAATATAGAAAAGGGGAAGAGTATGATTTTCAAAATACAAATTTAATATTAAAACAAGGCACTGCGGTGCTGCCCCCTTGACATGGATCCGGATCCTTTCCATTTAAAATGAAATGGAGGGGATCCATTTAAATTTTAGTGGACAAGATTTGTCCATAAAAAATAAAGTGAACAGAGATTTTTTAAATAAAAAAATATAAAAAGATGGGAAAAGCAGAATCCGTCGGATCAAAAAGCAGATGATCCCGTCCGTGAAAGGGATCCCCTCCATTTCATCAGAAATGGATTCATCAGAAATGGAGAGGATCTTGGAGCCCTTGAAATGCTCCCTTGACACTCGTTCGATGACCGGTCAGTGGAACTCCTGAAAATACTGTACGGGGTTGGAATATCTAATCTTGATCTTGGGCTTTCAACTAATAGACTAATCGTTGAAGTCCTCTTCATTGCTATCATGACTCCGCATCTATTTTCGAACATTCGCATTGAAATTAGGCTACAAGTATAATGATGTTCTTGTTGCTTTTATAAAAAGGCTAATAGTATTGATAACTTATATAGTAATTGTCACACAATAAGGCTTAGGTTGAAGGGGACGTATAGCAAAGATAAACATGAGATCTAAACACACTTAAACCAAACTATTTTGAGCTTAAAAGGATTAACTACCAAAAGAAGAAATTGGGTGAGTGATACCGCCAGACTTATAATTTTGTGTGTGGGGTCATGATGCATTTACGGCAAGTGCACTGGTCGCACAACTAAAATAAAAAGGGATTTCATCCCCAACTATCAATGTCACGTGAAACACAGTAAGATTGAGTTATCTTTAAAGGAAGGACTTGAGATTGAAGTCCTTGTTGTAGGATGGGTTGCGAGAGTTGGTTTGGTTTGCGAAAAATAATAAAAAAGAACCTAAATTACTAATGCGGGTCGCCGACACCGCTTCACAATAGAAGAGAAGACTCACGCAATGGAAGAGTAAGCTTACAGAGTGGAGGAGTGGCTTGTGTAGTGGAGGAGTAGGCTTGTGTAATGGAGTCAGCACGCATAATCTAAACTAACAAAATATTACATAACAATGAAAATAGAAATACAAATCTTGAGTCGAGAAGGGAAATCATCATCATAAAGCGAGGATTACATTCAACAAAATCAAATAAGTAGCAGAAAAAGGCAAGAGATATGAACAAATCTGAAGGCTTGTTATAGATTCACAGTAGGAATCGCCAGGTCATCAATCCACGTCCTAGCTCGATCCTAACTCTCGTCCGGGCTAAAGGAGGGCTATTACTTCCTCCCGATGGACCCGTCTTCGACGGTAAACTACAATCCGGCCACACACAAAGCTAAGATATCCTTGATCAATGTTGATGATGAGTGTGGAATCCTCTCCCTGAAGCTCTTAGAAGATGTGAAGTAGCCTAGGGAAAAGCCCTCTTGGAAAGTGGAAGACGGAGGAGCGGGAGCTCTCTCCTATGGTTTGCGGCTTGAACCTAGCAGAAAAGAAGTGTGATCTGGAAAAGGGTAAAACCTGTAGGTTAAATAGAGAAATCATGAGAAAAAAACCATGCATGGTTGATCGCACAACTGTGCGTGCAAAAGGTGGAAAATTAATCGAGCAGGATGCCCAGAAAAACTAAGCAGAATGACCCGTGTTGAGAATATAGTCACCAAGATTTCGGATTTGAAGAAGGCCTTAAGATGACAATAAACATCTTGTATTTGATGTTCTCTCTAGTTTTGGTGTGACAGGTATAACTAAAGTGCATGACTAATGTATGATTAGACACTTGGTAACCCAAACATGATTTTGCACATGTAATCTCTCAAGAAGTAGAATTCATGTTGACGTCTGGACTAATTATGTATTAGACATGTCACCATCATTAAAAAAAGTCACCAAGGGCAGAAGAAATTAATGGAAAGATCAGAAAATTGACTTAGTAATTAATCGGGTTCATAGGGCAAATAGTTCGACGACATCGAGTGCAAAGGTTCAACTGGATCAAAGGCATCAAATTTATGACTAAGTAAACGTTCGACTGCATCAAGTGCAAATGTTCAACTAGATCAAAGGCATCAAATTTATGACTAAGTAAAAGTTCAACTACATCGAGTGCAAGAGTTCGACTGGTTCGAAGTCATCAAATTTATGACTAGGTAAAATATCGACTGTATCGACCTCAAGAGTTCGACTGCATCGACTGCATCAGAGATAGAATTCGATTGGATTGACTGCAAATTGACAGAATCTTTTGAGCTGGCTGTAATGGTTATGTGTTGAAACTTTCCTTATATAAGTCTTATAAGGTTTAAGGGCTATCCATGTAAATTTCATGAGTGTTATTAGACTTAGTCTATGGCATAATATCATGGCCACATATACCAATTTCTCCCAGTCGACATGTGGCACCACAGCTATTTCCTTGAATTTAGACACAGATTATGCAGAATATTCAAATCAGAATAAAAAGCGGGGTTTGCTACATACTTCACGGGTCGGCCAGCAGGAAAAAATATTCTCATTTATGAGAGAATAATTCTTTATTCCAAAATCTTTATTTAATCAAATTTTGACTGTCTTTGTTTATTCCAAAGGAGGATTATTTCCTAAAGTGCTTGCTAGCCGTTTGAAAGAGCTTTTGCCAAGAATAATTTTATTTTTAAATTCTTCCTTATACAGAATTATATTTGAGTCGTTGGACTTTCCTAATACATCATTTGCCAAAGGAAAATCAATCTAGTTGTTGGAGAATTCAACTTAACGTCTGTTTTTCCTCTACCAGCCAAATTTAGTATAAAAGGAGTTAGAGATTTCAAGAACAAGTTTTTTTTTTCAACTGAGTACTAGCCTTTGAAATTTTCCCAAGTCTTTAGTGAAAGTTTTGTAGCAGTAATCAAGTCTTCAAGTATTTTCATCTTCAACCACTGCTGTATCAATTAGAGAAAAGTTCCTTCTTGATTTTAATCAGCAACATCTTTTGTGAAGGACCCTTCTCTGCCACTAGTTTTTCTTGGTCAAGCAAGCTATTTCAAAGAAGATATTTTAAGTGTTGATCAAGATAAAGAAGAGGAAGCATGTTGTAAGGGATTCTAGTAGAAGTCTCAAACTTCAAAGTGATGAGTCAAAACCTATATTCTATTATCTCTATAGGTTTCCTTGTGAATCTGAGCTGTAAGATCTCTGATCTGAGTGTAAATCTCTGAGTGTGGAGATTGAGGTAGGGATTGTGTTATAGCCTGAGTTATAGGGCTTTTGTTATAGCATGAGTTGTAGGGCTTGTTATAGCCTGAGTTATAAGGCTTAGTTCCTGAGTTGTAAGGCTTAGTGCCTAAGTGTGTAGGGCTCTTGTGTAGCCTAAGCTGTATGACCTGGGGAAAGGTCTAAGGTAGGGAACCTATGTTCCTGAGTTGTAAGATTTGAGGATCTGAGGAAAGGTTAGAGAAGTTTGGCATAAGCTAGCTCTCTGCTAGATAGGTGAAGGGGGAAAGTGGATGTAACCATTCTTGGGGAACCACTATAAATCGTTGTGTGCTTTACTATTCTTCTGTGTTAAAAGAAAAGAAAACAACATGAATCAATAAACTTAGTAAATCACCTATTCACCCCCCTCTAGGTGGGTAGCAACCCTTGACATTCAAGTGGTATCAAAGCGAGGTTATTCAAAAATTCTTAACAGCTGAACAAGATCCTAAAAGGGTTGGATAGAAGCTACAACACTATGGGTTTTAGAGAAAACAGCAAGGAGCTCAACTCCATGAAACTTCCCATCTATAGGAAAGAGAATTTTGGAATCTGGAAGCAAAGAGTCAAGCTTTTCATGGAAGCATCTGATCCAAAAATCTATGTGACTATTCAAGAGGGACCCTATGTCCAATGAATGTCTCTCCTCTGGATGCAAATCTGTGAGTTCCAGAAAAAACTCTTATAAACGAATAAAGATGAATTCATTCTGGCAATAATGGATAAGAGAGACAAAAACATCATTGTTAGTGTAATTGATGATTCTATATTCCAGAATCTCCTCTATTGCAATACAGCTAAAGAAACGTAGGACACATTGATAATCTACATGGAATGAATTGAAGAAGTTAGGGATGACAGAAAATCTCTCCTCAATCAACAATATGAGGCATTCAGACAGGTAAAGAAAGATTGTATTGCTGAATGCTATGAGAAATTCCTTAGGATTGTGAATGACCTAAGAAACTATGGAAGGGCTTTCACATACTATGAACTGAATGATAAATTTATCAGATCCCTGTATAAGGAATGGGATGACAAAATTGTTGCCATCAAAGAAATGGGAAATCTAGGGAATATTGAGTCCCAAAATCTATTTGGGAAGCTACTGTCTCATGAGCTTAACCTCGATAACAAAAAAGATGAAGAAGGGCACAATAAGGAGAGATCCATGGCCCTGAAAGCTGAAAGCTCCAATAGAGTAATGGAAAAGGCCCTACCTTCCCCAAGTAAGGCAGTGGTGTCAGAAGAATCTGAACCAAGCACCTCTGGAGAAGAAATATCTGATGAAGATCTGGTCTTATTCAGAAGACAATTCAAGAAAATACTAAGAAGGAGGAAGCATTGGAACAATTCCAAACCATCATCCTCTTCAAACTCTATAAGGCACAATCATCAGTCTGACAAGTTCAGAAAAGACAACAAAAGGGACATATATGGCTCTAATCAGGACAAACAACTTAAAACTGGCATTGTTTGTTATTGTTGTAACAGGCCTTGATATATTATAGCTGATTGTCCAGTCAAGAGAAAAGAAAAGAAAGGAAACAAGGAGGATAAGAAGGCAAGAGATATGAAAAGAGCCTCTTAGCCAAAAGGAATGAAGCTGAAGTGACAATGACACCAGCTCTTCTGAATCAGGAAGAGGAAAAAGCCTCTGTAGGACTGATTGCATCATCTGAAAATGAAGCACCGACTATTCACCATATAGTAATCAGGGTTCCACTATCATCCCTAGTTAGTGAGATGAAGAAGATGAAAATAACTATGTACTGATGGCTCAGGATGACACTCGTCCTGATAAGGTACAAACTAAAACTATCTTGTCTGATTCAGGTTATGAAATTGGTTCTAAGTCAGAGGCCAC
Organism: Platanthera zijinensis; assembly: GCA_039513925.1. Classification (NCBI taxonomy): domain Eukaryota; kingdom Viridiplantae; phylum Streptophyta; class Magnoliopsida; order Asparagales; family Orchidaceae; genus Platanthera; species Platanthera zijinensis. The sequence goes on from CM077090.1 coordinate 119,782,726, forward strand.
CTCATCTTATGGAAATGAGAACTCTGTACCAGAGAATTCTTGTGATGAGATTGTAGAGAAGTATGCGTCCCTCCTATAAGCCTTGGGAAAGAGCATGAAGCTTGCTAAAAAGCAAGCTGAAGAGCTTAAACTCCTTAGACCTCTGAAGGGTCAGCTTGAGGTTAAAATGGATAAGATCCATCAAATGAACCTAAAGATCATTGAGCTCTAGGCAATCATTGATGAGCATGTTGAGCTTCACCTTCAAAAATAAAGGATCATTAAGAAGCTTGGCAATGATCTCATTAAGTAGAGAGACCTGGTGATAAATTACTCCAAGCGCTAGACTGTTCTCCCTATAATAGACACCTTCTCTGCACCATACAGAAATGGTGTACGATACATGTAATGCCCCAGATTTTGCGTTAATTATTTTATCCTCTCGATGACGTCATAATGACGTAAGGGCGTTACGTTTCCCCGAGTTGACTGCGCGTCGTCGTTAGTGCTTTTCGCATTCGTTAGGTTTGGCCGAGCAAATTTTTGGATTTGCATCGAAAGTGAAATTTTTTTTTTAAGAAATTAAATTGATTTATTTTGGATTTGCCCGTCAAGTTTCGTCGTGTTTCGAGCAATATTGGAGCCTCGGCGAATTTCCGAAGTTCTGAATAATTTGTGTTCGCCAAAAACTTTAGAAATTTTTATCTCGAGAACGGCTCATCGGATTTTGATTTTGACTTCGCCATTGGGTTTGTAGCATCGGTATTCTACTATAGAGCGAATTTCGTAGGTTTCGCCGCGCGTTTGGCCCTTCATAACGATATTATAATATAACGTTAAATATTATAATATATAAATTCTAATATAACAATTATTATATATAAAAAAATAAAAAAATAAAAGAAAAGAAAATCTCTCCCAATCCCGCCGAATCTCACCGAATGCAGCCCCCCTTTTTATTCTATTACATCATTTATAATAATTATATTATTATTACTATAATATATATACATATAAAGAAAAAAAAATTCTCATCTTCTTCCTCCCTAGAACTAAACCGACCCCCCACCCATTTTCCCTTTCGCCAAGTAAGAGCAGGCCGAATTTTTCGGGAACCTTCTGGTCGTCACATCCGGAGCTCCGGTGCTCGAAATTTTCGCCTGAGCCTAGATCCGAAAAGCTCTCGCCGAGAGCTACGCGTGCGTGGTAAGTGTTTTCCATTTCGTGAACTTTTTAGCGTTAGGGTTTTTCATCCCTAACCCCATTTGTCCATTTTTCTTGTAGATTTCATTTTCCCGTGCTTTCGTTAGGACCGATCCACAACGTGGAGAAATTTGGAGGACGTTTTCGGATGCGATTGAGGCAAGTGGTGCTCACTTGCATTTTTATTTTCTTCCTTTTGTTCTAGCCTCCTATTGTAGAATTGATCGTAATTATGGTTTGGAGTCGCGATTTCCGCTAGTTGTCGTCGTCTAGAGATTTGTGTGTGACGCCTCATGAATAGATTTGTTCGTCGCGGGTAAGCTCGCCGAAAAACCTTGTCGCCTTTCGACGGAGTTCTATACGTCGGAAACCTTTTTATCTTCTATCGTGTTGTATGTGCGTCGTATCCCTTGCTAGTCGTGTCGGTTTGATTTTCTCGTCATCTTTACCAAACAAAATGTTCGTCCGTCGTGAGTGCCACAATTATTTTCCAATATTACTTTTGTACCTACTGTAACTCCTCTTCATGTCATTGTCGACGCGTCAATTGAATCGTCGCGTCATTTCAACTAAGTTATGTTGCCCTGTTGATGTATGAGTATCGTATGATCCGTTGAAGTTTTGTTGGTCGGAATCTTTGTCATCTTCCGACGGAGGACTGTACGTCTGAAGTTTTGCTGTCTTCTATTGTGTTGTGTGTCGTCGTGACATCATGATTATCGCGCCGCTTTGACCAAGTTATCCTCTTCGCTTGATTTTAAGTGTCGCTTTTACCAAGTTAACCTCTCAGCTCGATAGTACGTGTCCTTTTGACCATGTCCATCACTTCGTCAGTCGTTCGTATCGTTGGAATGTAGTTTTTCGGAAGCCTCGCCGCTTTCCGTTGTTTTTAGTCGATGAAACCCTTGTTGCCATCCGTCGCTGCATTTGCGCATGTGTTGGTTGGATTGTCGTGATGATTTGAGCTAGTGTCCCCTTATGATCCCAGTTTTAGTCGTAAGCATCGTTAGTTGATTCGTTTATGTCGTGGACTTGGAAAAATATTGTGGTTAAGTCCTTGGAGTTCTGCAAGGCAAATCTGTATCTGTGTCGATCGTATGCTACGATCTGGTTTTAGTCCTTGTTAACGGTGTCATGTGCCCTTAGCCGGGTCATTGCAAGAGAGAGTGGTTTTGTTTTTTGTCGGCCTGTTCGATTAGAGTTCTTCTTGGTTTGATGTATTTATATGTATATATATAATAAAATATATGATATTTGTTGGACTGTTAGTTGGCAGTGGATAAAGGACCGCCACCTCAGTGCCTTGTTTTGATGGTATATTTTATGGACTGTTAGTTGGCAGTGGATATAGGACCGCCACCTCAGTGCCTTGTTGTTGTGGGTCATACACCCAGGCTTTGCCCGGTGTTTTGATGCCATGTGGAGCTGATCAGTCTCTCTTAAATCATGAATTGATATGTAAAAGATGAAAGATATATATATATACATATGCATATATTTCTCTCCCAGTTGTGGGATTGCTTACCTTGTGCAGTATAGTTAGTTCCTCTATGCCTTTTTTGTGTTTTATTGATTATACTGACTATTTGGTGATAGCTTGTTCGTACAGTTACTTGCTACTCGAGGTTTTTTATTCCTCTTTGGTTTTCATAGCACTACTTATAACTTGCTTCTGAGGTGTTCTTCTTTTGAATGCCTCAGGTCCAGAGCAATAGCAGGTTTAGTTGTCAAAGTTGTGCTTCTGGTGTTGCGAGTTGCTGCAGCTGTTTATTTCCACCTCAAAGTGTTGAGGTAGTTGTTTTGTTAGACATGACAGTTTCTCTGTGGGTTCGTGTCAGCTGTTGACGCCCATAGTCTTAGATTTTCTGTGTTAGATTACTTGCTAGTAGTATTGTTGTTACTATCTGTTAGTTTTATACTTGCTCTCTGAGAATGTTTTATGTTAGGATGCATGTTAGGTATTTTAAATATAAAATAAAACTGCATTTTTTTTGCATAGTTCCATAGCATGCTTTTAAACCTGTAAACTACTATTTTAAAGGTTATAAAACTATTTTCTTGCTTATAGTAAATCTAGAAGTCACATGTTCATTGCATTTTATGTTGAGTTTCCATTCTCATACAGGGTAACAAATGAATCAAACTAGTGTTTTCTGCTGTGTAAACCTATACTTTCTCACTCATGGACTAGTTGATCCACCAGACCGAGGGACACGGTCAGCATACCTAATAATAAAGCAATGCTTTAAAACATAACTCATAGTCTTGTTATAAAAATAAGTGATAGGACAGGGTTGCCTGAACGTTTGTAGTTGTCCCCTGCACAGCGTGGCATCACGATCGCGTATTTTCTCTCACTCTGATAGTATTTTAATACTGAGAAAATGCGGGTTGTGACAGTTGGTATAAGAGTGAGGTTTGTCAAGAGGGTTGGTTGGTTTGGCAAGTCAGTCGAACAACTTTCCCTAAAGCAAAACCTCAAGCGTAGTTTCATTTCATTGCATACACATATCGATATGTCATCAGTAGATCTTGATGAAAGCATGAACACTACACTCATAGCATAATAAGAAGTATACGAGGCATATTATGTAGTATGGGATGCATAATATGTGTTTGTATATGGATCCACCATAGGTGGCAACATGTGACGGTTATGTAGTATGAGATGCATAACCACCATTACATGGGTGCCCATTAGCACGTTTTCCTTTTTCGTTACATACAATGTTATGTAGTATGGGATGCATAACATTGTATTTATACGCCGCTCATAACATGCACTAGGGCCCTTTTAAAATGCATAGCACTACATACATGACATATCATCGCATAAGCACACGTGCCAAGTTAAAGATTTGCATGATGGCATATGTACACTCATGATTTGAAAGGAAATTTAAACATTCAGGCGTAGATATTATAGGAATAAGTTAGAAGCATAACATCATTTTATGATTTTCCAAGAGCAAGGTAACAGCAAGAGCAAGTATCTGTTCGTTCCCGATCTGATTCGAGTTTATTTGTTTCTGATCTGATCTGGGTTAGGATATACGAGTTTGCTAGCTTAGGTGTCATAAGCTAGGTTTTTGGTGAGTCATTTGTTCGCGTTTGTAGAAAGTGGTCCTGAAATGTTTTGCAATGGGGATTATATCCCAGTTTGAGGGTAAGTCTTCGAGTAGTTTGTATCGAAGCAATATTAGGTGAACTGTGTAAGAACTTTGAGACTCTATCAAGGCAGTTGGTCGTAATGCAGGCACAGTTGCAGGCATTACTTGCTGCCCACTTGAGGCAGCAGCCTTGTGTGCTTTTATTTTCTTTTCCTATGTTGGTTGAATACGAAAGTGAGATCGATCAATCGACTAGATTTACTCTTGAGTCGATAGTTGTTGAGGAATGTCAAGTCTAAAACTTCTTGGGTAATCTCAGGTTAGTCCCTAGTCCAGTTGATAGCTTCCTTAATATCTCGATTTCTGTCCGACTAAGTTTTGTGTGTGATTTATAGGAGGTGTCGAATCAGGATATCCAGAGTTGTCTCATTTTTTAGATTGGATTTTTAGGGTGTGTCGATTGATAGTGCCAAATTTGGAAAATTTCAGTATGATTTTTGGGCATGGAACGGAAGTCTTATTTGTATGTTGTAGACCGATGCTAGGATGAGCATCTGGACTTTATGATAAATATTGACCAACCCTGGAGTGTGTTTGGATTCCAATATTAGGATTCTCCGACTATTTTGGCGGTGCGTTCTCGTAAATTCTTAGAGTCCGGCTGCGAGTCTTTTCTCATTTCCTTTTATGTTCTGGAAACTGCTCTTTTTGTGCTGTGTGTTCTGTGGCAGGAGAGTTCCCAGATGTTTTCCCGGCTAGTTTTCCCGGTCTCCTTCCTGAGAGAGAGGCGGAGTTTGTTTTAGATATTGAGCCAGATACTTGTCTTTTTGCGAGAACACCTTACCGTTTGCCCTGCGTGAGCTGGAATAGTTTCATACCTAGCTAAATGGGTTGCCATTTTGAGGCTTCTTTAAGTCAAGTCCCTTGCTCTAGAATGCCCCTGTTCTTTTCGCGAGCAAATGTGGGATGTCTTTAGAAGATCAGGAGTGAATTATAAAAGAGCTTAATGATTTGACTATAGAGATAAATGTTCACCATTGCGGATAGATGATTTGTTAAATAAGTTTCAAGATAGTTCCATATTCTCGAGGTTTGTTCTCAATCTATAATGTGTTGTGTGAAGGATCTATGTGTTGAATGTTCCACGGACTACCTGTTTGTTCCCGTTATAGGCTGTATTTTGAGGTTTTAGTTATGACCTTTGATTTTAATGAATGCATCCTCTACCTTCTTGGATTTGATGAATATGGTGTTAAGAGAATTTTTGGACCACCTCGTGGCTGTTTTTTTTGATGTTTGGATATGTTCTAAGAGCACAGTCAAGCGTGTTGTGTGTTTGGAGATTTGTGAGGTCTAGGTTAAGAAAACATAACTCTGTTGGCCAGAATAGGCAATTGAAATATTAGCTGTCGTGGTCCTCTTTTTTTGGTCATAATATTAAGAAGGATGAATTTTCGACGAACTTAATAAAGATCGCTTAAGTGATTGATTTCGAAGAGAATTATTATGCATAAGGGAATAAGGAATTTTAATAGGATGGACAGGACGATATACAAGCATGTGAAGTGAATTATGTTATTGTTGGCATTCCTGATTAGGTTTATGCAGAAGAATTTGATATTTATTTGAGGATAAGGTATACGTTGAGCCTAGGTATGTCATGATACAAAGAGAAATGAGGTCGCATACAAGTTAAGCTAATTGAGGATATATGAAGAGAATTATCATGCGTATAAATTGGAAAGTTACAATGATGATTATACCTCGATGTTTTGGAGACTATTTGGTTTGGCGCGTTTTGTAAGATTTTTGCGAATCATAAGAGCTTGGAGTATATCTTCACTCAAAGAAAATTGAATTTGCGTGCCATAAAGACTGGATAAAATATTTTGCGAACTTTGACATTGGCGTTCGTTATCTCTTAGATTTCACTAGGATGTATAGAGAATTGAAATAAATTATTTGATGTTATGAGTTGAATTTATTATTCGTTAAGGTTTCCCAGAATGCATAAATTCGATGTGAGTTATCATAAATAGATGAATAAAAGGTGCTCATATTGTTTAATTCTGATTGATTTGTTACTCGGTGAAGAATATAATAGGACCGTAATAGGATGAGGTTGTGAGATTCCATAGTAAGCCTTGGAGTTTTGTGTCGAGGCGAATCTTCAAATTTATGTCACGTCCGGACCGAGTTGCAAGAAGTGTGGGGTTTTGATCTTTGGTGTTTGTCCGTTTATCTACAGAACGATTGTATGTCAAATGGAAAGTTGTTCAGGATTGAAGGGAAGGAGTTTTTTTGTAGTGGCATCTTGGGTGCGCCCGATTGGGTTGGCCCAAGGCATTGCATGTTAGTGCATCAATGTGCCTGCTTGTAGACTGGAATTGTTTGCTTCTTTCTCTGGTGTTCACGACATGTTTCTTGTGAGCCAGTTGCGAAAGTGTGTTCGTAGAGATCGGACTGTCCTTGACTCAGTGCCCCAGTTGCTGCATAATCTCTCTAATGTCGAAGGGCCTGTCTGTATTCTGGAGACGCAAGATCGAGTGCTGAGGAGGAAGACAATTCCGATGGTTTAGGTTCTCTGGAGCAATCAGGATGCTAGAAGTGAAATTTGGGAATTGGAATCTGCAATGAGAGAATTTCATCTCAGCTATTCTCCTAATCCTCTCTGGTTAGTATTCCTATCTAGCGAAATTTTATCTCATCTCTCCCTCTGTTCTCGTGATTCATGTTGCGTTTCAAGTTTCGAGACGAAACTTCTTTTTTGGAGGGGTGACTGTAACGCCCCAGATTTTTCATTAATTATTTTATCCTCTCGGTGACGTCATAATGACGTAAGGGCGTTACGTTTCCGCTAGTAGACAGCGCGTCGTCGTTAGTGCGTTTCGCGTTCGTTAGGTTTGGCCGAGCAAATTTTTGGATTTGCATCGAAAGTGAAAAGTTTTACGTTAGGAAATTAAATTGATTTATTTTGGATTTGCCCGTCAAGTTTCGTCGTGTTTCGAGAAATATTGGAGCCTCGGCGAATTTCTGAAGTTCTGAATAATTTGTGTTCGCCGTAAACTTTAGAAATTTTTATCTCGAGAACGGCTCGTCGGATTTTGATTTTGACTTCGCCATTGGATTTGTAGCGTCGGCATTCGCCTATAGCGCGAATTTCATAGGTTTCGACACGCGTTTGGCCCTTCATAACGATATTATAATATAACGTTAAATATTATAATATATAAATTCTAATATAACAATTATTATATATATATATAATAAAAATAAATAAAAGAAAAGAAAATCTCTCCCAATCCCGGCGAATCTCACCGATAGCAGCCCCCCTTTTTATTCTATTACATCATTTATAATAATTATATTATTATTACTATTATATATATACATATAAAGAAAAAAAATATTCTCATCTTCTTTCTCCCTAGAACCGAACCGACCCCCCACCCGTTTTCCCTTTCGCCAAGTCAGAGCAGGCCGAATTTTTCGGGAACCTTCTGGCCGTCACCACCGGAGCTCCGGTGCTCGAAATTTTCTCCTGAGCCTAGATCTGAAAAGCTCTCGCCGAGAGCTACGGGTGCGCGGTAAATGTTTTCCATTTCGTGAACTTTTTAGCGTTAGGGTTTTTTAGCCCTAACCCCATTTGGCCATTTTTCTTGTATATTTCATTTTCCCGTGCTTTCGTTAGGACCGATCCACAGCGTGGAGCAATTTGGAGGATGTTTTCGTATGCGATTGAGGAAAGTGGTGCTCACTTGCATTTTTATTTTCTTCCTTTTGTTCTCGCCTCCTATTGTAGAATTGATCGTAATTATGGTTTGGAGTCGCGATTTTCGCTAGTCGTCGTCATCTAGAGATTTGTGTGTGACGCCTCATGAATAGATTTGTTCGTCATGGGTAAGCTCGCCGAAAAACCTTGTCGCCTTTCGACGGAGTTCTATGCATCGAAAACCTTTTTATCTTCTATCGTGTTGTATGTGCGTCGTATCTCTCGCTAGTCGTGTCGGTTTGATTTTCTCGTCATCTTGACCAAACAAAATGTTTGTCCGTCGTGATTGCCACAATTATTGTCCAATGTTACTTTTGTACCTACTGTAACCCCTCTTCATGTCATTTTCGACGCGTCAATTGAATCGTCGTGTCATTTCAACCAAGTTATGTCGCCCTGTTGATGTATGAGTATCGTATGATCCGTTGAAGTTTTGTTGGTCGGAATCTTTGTCATCTTCTGATGGAGGACTGTACGTCGGAAGTTTTGCTATCTTCTGTTGTGTTGTGTGTCATCGCGACATCATGATTGTCGTGCCGCTTTGACCAAGTTATCCTCTTCGCTTGATTTTAAGTGTCGCTTTGACCAAGTTAACCTCTCAGCTCGATAGTACGTGTCCTTTTTACCATGTTCATCACTTCGTCGGTCGTTCGTATCGTTGGAATGTAGTTTGTCGGAAGCCTCGCCGCTTTCTGTTGTTTTTAGTCGATGAAACCCTTGTTGCCATCCGTCGCTGCATTTGCGTGTGTGTTGGTTGGATTGTCATGATGATTTGAGCTAGTGTCCCCTTATGATCCCAGTTTTAGTCGTAAGCGTCGTTAGTTGATTCATTTATGTCGTGGACTTGGAAGAATATTGTGGTTAAGGCCTTGGAGTTCTGCATAGCAAATCTGTATCTGTGTCGATCGTATGCTACGATCTGGTTTTACTCCTATTTAACGGTGTCATGTACCCTTAGCCGGGTCATTGCAAGAGAGAGTGGTTTTGTTTTTTGTTGGCCTGTTCGATTAGATTTCTTCTTGGTTTGATGCATTTATATGTATATATATAATAAAATATTTGATATTTGTTGGACTGTTGGTTGGCAGTGGATAAAGGACCGCCACCTCAGTGCCTTGTTTTGATGGTATATTTTATGGACTGTTATTTGGCAGTGGATATGGGAATGCCACCTCAATGCCTTGTTGTTGTGGGTCATACAACCAGGCTTTGCCCGATATTTTTATGCCATGTGGAGCTGATCAGTCTCTCTTAAATCATGAATTGATATGTAAAAGATGAAAGATATATATATATATACATATACATATATTTCTCTCCCAGTTGTGGTATTGCTTACCTTGTGTAGCATAGTTAGTTCCTCTATGCCTTTTTTTGTGTTTCATTGATTATACTGACTATTTGGTGATAGCTTGTTCGTACAGTTACTTGGTACTCGAGGTTTGTTATTCCTCTTTGGTTTTCATAGCACTACTTGTAACTTGCTTCTGAGGTGTTCTTCTTTTGAATGCCTCAGGTCCAAAGCAATAGCAGGTTTAGATGTCAGAGTTGTGCTTCTGGTGCTGCGAGTTGCTGCAGCTGTTTGTTTCCACCTCAGAGTGTTGAGGTAGTTATTTTGTTAGACATGACAGTTTCTCTGTGGGTTCGTGCCAGCTGTTGACGCCCATAGTCTTAGATTTTCTGTGTTAGATTACTTGCTAGTAGTATTGCTATTACTTACTGTTAGTTTTATATTTGCTCTCTGAGAATGTTTTATGTTAGGATGCATGTTAGGTATTTTAAATATAAAATAAAACTGCATTTTTTTTTGCATAGTTCCATAGCATGCTTTTAAACCTATAAACAACTATTTTAAAGGTTTTAAAACTATTTTCTTACTTATAGTAAATCTAGAAGTCACATGTTCATTGCATTTTATGCTGAGTTTTCATTCTCATACAGGGTGACAAATGAATCAAACTAGTGTTTTCTGCTGTGTAAACCTATACTTTCTCACTCGTGGACTAGTTGATCCACCAGACCGAGTGACACGGTCAGCATACCTAATAATAAAGCAATGTTTTAAAACATAACTCATAGTCTTGTTATAAAAATAAGTGATAGGACAGGGTTGCCTGAACATCTGCAGTTGTCCCCTGCACGGCGTGGCATCACGATCCCGTATTTTCTCTCACTCTGATAGTATTTTAATACTGAGAAAATGCGGTTTGTGACAATATAAGAAGAGTAATAGAAGGAGAACCAAAGCTAAATGGAAAGCACCCTTATTACCCATAAATTTCAAAAAGGTTCTCTTAGCCTCAAACAACTATGACCTAGAAATTGTCTATAGACACTAGAAAAATAAATGTTCCACTAGTGGAACCAAAGATGTTCACTATGGAAAGAGTGCTCTCAAAGAAGCTCATAAGGAAGTTGTAATGAATGATCATGGCCCCTTTGTGTTTGGTGTTAACACCATCACTAAGGGTAAGGGGAGTGGTCCTATAAGGATAGATGTTAGGAAGGACAAGGATGTGGTTATGGATGTTAAGTCACGAATAGAACAGTACCACAAGCCCAGCAAGGACTCATATGCAATCTCCTGCAGACACTCCTTTGATCGAGAGAGGACCCATAAACCTCTTACTATGAGCTCCAAGCGAAGTTATAATAGATTTGAGTGTCGGTGAGGTGGATAGGTTGGATATTATGCTATAGACTGTTGGTTCAACCCAACTATCCATAGAACATTCTCCAACAGACCAGCCCCCATATATGGACAATTCCACAATAACCTCAGCAAGGTCTAAAGCCAAGGCAAGGAGAAAATACTAACAAGCATCTATGACCCAATAAGATTTGGGTTCCTAAGAAAAGATAATCTCTTTTCCAGGGATGTCCAAAGTCCAACCAAACTCCCATCTAGTATTTGGATAGTGGATGTTTCAGGCATATGATTGGAACTAGAATCCATCTAACAAATTATTCTCAAGTTGAGGATGGACCCAAAGTCATCTTTGGAGGTTCTTATAGAGGGAAGACCAAAGGTTATGATAAGATCTCAAATGGCATAGTCACTATCTCAAGGGTAGCTTATGTTGAAGGATTGTAACATAATCTAATAAGCCTACCCAACTATGTGACCTTGGCTATGTCATTAATTTTCATAAGGATGAGTGCCTAATTAAGAAGTCTGAAGAGACAATTCTAACTAATACTAGGAGTGGAAACATTTATTGCTTAAATTTTCTTTATCATGATTCTAACTCTCTTATATATCTTATGGCTGAGAATAAAACTTGACTCTATAAGCAATGGCACAAGAGATTGGCTTACCTCAACTATATGACTATCAATAAGTTGGTCTTAGAAAACCTAGTTATAGCTGGCCCATAGTGGAAGTGTGTCCAAGAAAGTCCTTATCAGGCATGCCAAAAGGGAAAGCAAACAAGGGGAATATTCAAGCCCATTGGGGTTAAGGACTCAACAAGGTGTTTATACTTATTTCACATGGACATGTTTGGTCCTATGCCAATTCACATCTTAAGAGGAAAGGTCTATTTCTTAGTGATTTTTGACGAAAACTCAAGGTTCACATGACTGTTCTTTATCAAACAAAAGTCAGATACCCTAGAAATCTTACTAATTTTAACAAGCAAATTCAGAATGAAATAGACAGCCTTGTAGCAAAGATCAGGAGTGATCATGGGACTGAATTTCTATACATTGCAATGACCAAATTATGTGAAAATCTAGGTATCTTTCAAGAGCTTTCCTCTCCTGGGACTCCACAACAAAATGGAGTTGTAGAGAGAAGGAATAGAACCCTAATTGAAGCTTGTAGAACCATGCTGAGTGACTCCTCACTCCCAGAATATTTCTGGTCTGAAGCTGTCAACACAGCCTGTCATGTTAAGAACTGGGCATTAATCAATAAGTCTCATAATAAGACTCCCTATGAGCTTCTGAAGGGAAGAACACCAACACTAGCCTACTTCAAAATCTTTGGAAGTAAGTATTATGTATTCAACAACAGGAAGCATTTCCTGACAATGTTTGTTGAGAAATCTTATGAAGGAATTTTTGTTGGAAATTGCTCTCATAGTAGAGCCTACAGAATATTTAACAAAATACCAAAGTTATAGAAAAGTTCATTCATGTGGTATTTGATAAGACTATCCTGATTCATAAGGGTTGGTCTGGTTCTCATAGTGTTGTAGGTATAAAAAAAACTGAGCTTGTAACTATCAATGAACCAAGGAAAAAAGATGAACAATCTTCCTTGGGTGAATTTGCCCCAAATGAAGACTACCTCAATGAATAAGAAAATGAAGCAGCTGAAAGGACAGAGCCACCTATAAGTCAAAATGAACCAGAGGAACTGGACAATGCAGAAGTACTACCAGCTACTACAAGACATCTAAAGGATCATCCTCAAACTAAAATCATTGGAGATTTGAATCAAGAAGTACGGACCAAAAGAAAAGCTTTGAATGAAGTGCTCCATCTGAGTTTTCTCTCTCAAGTAGAGCCAAAGAAGTTTGAGGAGGCCAACGCAGATCCATCCTGGATCTTGGCCATGCAAGAAGAACTTGATCAATTCAAGAGACGTAAGGTATGGAAGCTGGTCCCCAGATCTCTACAATGTCATAGGGACAAAGTGGGTGCTCAAAAATAAGTTGGATGAGTAAGGAGTTATTGTTAAGAATAATGCAAGACTAGTTGCAAAAGGATACAGACAAGAAGAAGGAATAGACTTTGATCAGACATTTGCACCAGTGGCAAGATTGGAAGCTATAAGGCTGTTTCTAGCATATGTAGATAATAAAGAATTCAAGGTATATCAAACGGATGTGAAGTCTGCTTTCCTAAATTGTGATCTAAAAGAGGAGTATATGTGAAATAGCCTCCAAGTTTTGTTAACCCAACTTATCCAACTCATGTTTTCTATTTAAGGAAGGCACTATATGGTCTTAAGCAAGCAACTAAAGCTTGGTATGAGACCTTGTCCAATTTCCTCATTGAAAACAAATTTTCAAGGGGGGAGATAGATAATACATTATTCCTGAGGGAAATAAAATGCAAGATTTTACTAGTGCAAATCTATGTTGATACTTTGGATCTACAGATGATAACTTTTACAAAAAGTTTGCCAAACTTATGCAAGGAAATTTTGAAATGAGCAATATGGGAGAACTGAAACACTTCATAGGGCTCCAAATGAAGCAATCTTAAGATGAAATTTTCATCTCACAGACCAAGTTCACAAAAGAGATTCTAAAGAAGTTTGAAATGGAGAGTGCAACTGTGAAGACCAAGTGCCGACCCACTCTGGACCACACAAGGATCATTTTGACCTCAACTGGTGTCGTATGGGCTGCATCCCAAACACCCAACCCATCTCCATCAACACACGGGTTGTTTGTGGCCACAACCTCCCATTGATGAGGCAAACTCGATAGTAAAGTGTACATCACGGGGACTTCCCATGAGGTCACCCATCCTAGTACTACTCCAGCCCGAGCACGCTTAACTATGGAGTTTTTTCAACACCTCATCACATATTGAGCTGCATCTGGTGTCGTACGGGCTGTAGCCCAAGCATCCAACCCATCCCATCAATAGGCAGGTTGTTGATGGCCACAGCCTCCCTTTGATGAGACAAACTCGATAGTTAAGCGTGTAGCATAGGGACTTCTATCACGACCCGCATTTCCTCATCCATAAAATTATATCAGAGTAGGGGAAAATATGCGACGTGATGCCACACCGTGCAAGGGATAACTGTAGATGCTCGGGCAAAACTGCAGACGCTCAGGCAAAACTCCAATTAAGTTGGATGGTCGTATCCCTCGATATAGTGGATCAACTAGTCCACAAGTAAAATATATTTATATGTTGTGAAAAAATACCTTGGTAAAGGTGATTTGACATCCTACATGAGCGTAAACGTCCCTGAAGGACAACTCATGAAATGTTGGACTCTAAATTTAGTATAATATGAAAATAATCTTTACGTTACTTTGGAAAGTAGTACTTTAGGTTTATAAATATGGCATGTATGAAGTACATATAGTAATGCTTTTATGAGTAAAAAATACCTAATATGCATCCTAGCATAAAGCATTCCGAGAGAGCAAGTAAACAACCTTCATAAAGGCAAAAACAGCAGTTTAAGTCACATACTTAGCATCACCAAAGAAAACCACCAGTGGGCATCAACAACCTGACACGAACCCACTAGTGAGTATGCAAGTCTATATAGAAGGAAACAAGAAAAGAACTACCTCACAAAGATGAGGGAAAGAACCCTCAGCAAAACAGCAGATCACTAGCAAGCTCCAAAAGAAAACTAGCCGCTTAATCGACTACAACCCTGAACCTGAGGCATTCAAAGAAACAACACCTTAGCAAGAGAAAAACAAGCAGTAAAGGTGAAGTAGATCATAAGAAATAAAACAAAGGGTGGGGGGGTTTACCAAACACTACAAATAAATGCGGATAAAATTCGGCAAAAGGAAGATAATTTGACAGCAAAAGTAAAGTACTCAAAGAAAAGGAGTAATCAAAGCGCACCAAGTGCGAGAATAACAACATGCTTCGATAAAACCTGTAGAACAACAAAGCCACAAAATGCCCATATAATATGGAAAGAAAGGAACTAACAGTCCTAACCTGGGAATCATTAGCAGTGGTAAAACCATGGATCTGGGTTGGTGACCAAAAACAGCCCTCATCCAACCAACCAGATCCAAATAACTCAGGGGCCACCGATGCAGCCTTGGGGTCCAACACACTCGCCCAAACCAGGGCTATATCAGTGGCGGCCACGGCTCTTCACCCAAACATCCCTGTCAAGAAAACCAGAGTAAACACCTGTCATGAATCACGATTCGGCCTTCAAAACTAGCCGAAAACATCACCAAAACCCTAAAAAAACCCACACTAAGAGACTCAGGAGAAAACTACAAGTCTAAGGGAAAAGCGTCGAGTACACTCGATGCCGCCTCGAGTACACTTGACGCCGCATTGAGTGAGCACCACTCACTCAGCGCTAAAACACCAAGCGGGAAAAGCGTCGAGTTCACTCGATGCAGCGTTGAGTGAGCACCACTCACTCAACACCAAAACACGTAGTCGTAAAATGCTTACTCAACTCGGTCAATGCTAAACCGCCAAAGGCATTGAGTGAGCTCCCCACACTCAATGCTTTTGCCTTAAACTAACAATCTAAGCAGACGGCATTGAGTGAGTTCACCACACTCAATGTTGTCAACGCCAAATAGCCAAATCCGTTGAGTGAGTTCACCACACTCAATGCTTTTGACTTAGAAAGTCTGCCTGACTAGACAGTGTTGAGTGAGCTCAACTCACTCAACGCCAAAGGACTTAGAAGAAACCGACTGCCTAGACTGCGTCAAGTGAGCTCAAATCACTCAATACCAAAATACTTTGAAGATTCTGACTGGCTAGACGGCGTCGAGTGAGCTCAACTCACTCAATGCCAAAAGACTTAGAAAAGTCTGACTAACAAGACGGTGTTGAGTGAGCTCAAATCACTCAACACCAAAAGACTTAGAAAAGTCTGACTTGCAAGACGGTGTTGAGTGAGCTCAACTCACTCAATGCCAAAAGACTTAGAAAAGTCTGGCTGGCAAGACGGCGTTGAGTGAGCTCAACTCACGCAACGCCAAAAGACTTAGAAAAACTACCAAGGCAGACGGCATTGAGTGAGCTCACCTCACTCAATGCTGTCAACGCTTTTTACTTAGACTCCAGACCAAAATTGCAAGGCGTTGAGTGTGTCCACCACACTCAACGCTTTTACAATTAGCCTAAAAACTGGACTTCTGTACTAAGATACACTCAACGCTTACAGACAGAGACTTGGCAAAAGAAAAAGAAGAAAAAAAACTTATTTTATTAAAACTGAGCTGGGAGAGGTATGGAAACAGCAATAACTAGAAAGATTCAACTCTAAAACTTAGCCAACTAGAAGGAAACCTGGTACCACTGACTCTACAACTACTAACTGAACATATCCAGCCCAAAACCAGGCCTAAACCAACCAACTGAACATTATTCTACCTACAGTAAATTGAACTGGGTAATTTTCCAGCAAACCCTAGGTTCTAAGAAAGGAAATAAATGGCTATAATATAAGGAAATAAAAGAAGAAATTCAAACTTAGCAAGGGCAAAAGATCACTACTTGCCTCAATTCAAGAAAAGCTTGGCCAGCACCACTCCTCCAGTCAGATCTGGCAGCAAGAACAGCTAGCCAAGGAAATCTAAAGCTTTTAGAAAGAAAATGGAGTCAACCCGCAAAACCCTAACCTCCAAAAATCCAAGAAACTAGAAATGCTTACCTTAGGGAGGTAGATCTAGGTAAGAGCAGTCCGAATCTGCCCTCGAACGAGAATTTCGAGCTCTAAATCTCCTGAAATTGGCGGCCAGAAGCTCCAAGTTTTCCGTCGCCCATCTCCTTCCGCTGGAAGCTAGCCGTCGGGTTTGGGGAAGATGAATAGGGTTTTCTAAAAAGAATGTTATATATAATATCTATTATAATATATTATATTAATATAATAACCACTACAGCCACTATGACAATATTATAATATCTATTATAATAGTCACTTCATTAACACTCAGCCACTACAGCCACTAATATAATAAAAATCAATATAAGAATATATTATATTAATTACTTAATAAAACTTCAAAACGACGCGAAAACCCAAAGATCTCGGAATTTGACGAAATTCACACCGTAGACAAATACCCATGCTACGAATCCAATGGAGAAGTCAGAATCAACATCCGACAAACAAAACTCCAGCTAACACCTTCTGAAGCCAAAATACAAGAATTCCCGAAGAGGCCTTACCGGGTCACCAAAATTGACACCGGTTTGCTAGGGAATCTTGCAACCAGGCTATAAACAAGCCACTAAAAAATCCTAAAGATCTAAGACCACGATCTAACAATGGCACAAGCCGGAAACGTGTCAACATAACGCCAAATAAAGATTAAATAATCTTAGAAAAACTGAGGGCGTTACAGTCACTCCCCCTAAAAGAAAATTTCACCCTAAAACTTTACGCACAAAACTTCTACTATAGAAAGAAAAGATTAAATAACCAAGGGTTATAAAGAAGAATACACACCAAGCAAAATCAGGGGAACAGATCACGGTGAGCCTCCCTCATAGCTGACTCCAACTCCCAAGTCGCGCTTTCTAGGTCTCGGTTTCTCCACAAAACTGTAACCATCGGAATGGTCCTCTTCCACAACACACGATCTTGAGTATCCAGAATGCGGGCATGCATCTCAACATAAGAAAGATTTGGCTCTAACCGAGGCACAGAATTCAAAACTTGCCTGTCGCTTAGTACACACTTCCGCAATTGGCTCACGTGAAAAACATCGTGCACACCAGGGAAAATTGCTGGCAAGTCCAGCCTTCAAGCGGACAGACCAATCCAAACAATAATTTATAAATGACCCTACATATCTTGGATCCAACTTCCGGTTCTTACTGAACCTCTAAACTCCAACCATCGGGGAAACCTTTAGAAAATACCAAATCCCCTACTACAAACTCTAAATCAGATCTACGCCGATTTACGTTCTTCTCATAATGTTCCTGAGCTATCTGAAGCTTCTCTCGAATAGCTTCATAGAAACTTCCATTCTTTGAGTGCATTTGGACCCAACAAAGATTCTCACCAACCACAGTCAAAAAGAGGGGAGTTCAGCAGCGTGTCCTAAACAAAGCTTCAAAGGGAGCCATTTGCAAGCTTTCTTGATAATTGTTATTATAAGCAAACTCCATCATCCACAAACACTCATCCCACGCTCCTCCGTGGTCTAAAATACAACATCTAATCGTATCCTCCATGATCCGGTTAACTCGCTCCGTCTGACCCTTTGTCTGCAGATAATATGTGATAGAGTACCTTAAATCCATACCCAAACCTTCATGCAAACTCTTTAAGAAGTGAGACATAAACCTGGAGTCTCGTTCTAATATAATACTGACTGGAATTCCATGAAACCGGATGAATTCATTCAGATATAGCTCAGCTATCTTCTTCATGGAGTAATCAATCTTATAAGGTACTAAGTGAGCACACTTCGTCAATCTGTCCACGATAACCCAGACTGAATCATGCCCTCGAGGAGATCTCGGTAAAGTTGTGATGAAATCCATCGAAATGCTCTCCCACTTCCATCTCGGAATCTCTAAGGGAGTCAACTTGCCTCCAGGCCTTATATGATTTTCCTTAACCCGCTGACAATCAGAGCACTCAGATACGAACTTGGCTCTATCACCTTTCATCCCAAACCATCAGGCAATCTGCTTCGAGTCTTGATATATCTTAGTGGAACCTGTGTGGTTGGCCACACTGGAACCATGCGCCTCACAGCACAATTTAACTCGTATACTTTCAACATTGGGGATTCAAAATTTGTCGCGGTACTTTAAGGTACCCGCGTATTTGATCGAAAAAAATCCAATAACTTCCCCTTCTCAGTTCTATTATGAAGGTGTAGTACTTCAGGATAGCCATTTCGATGAAGTCTCGTAAGAGAAGTCCATGAAGGCTCGGACACCGCCAAACTTCTTGGCGTGTCACTACTTCTCACTGAAATGTCCATTAAAATAAATCCTTCTATCAACAACTCAGCGGAGAGATTGGAAACTTCCCATGTCTTCCTACTTAGGGCGTCGGCTACTACATTAGCTTTGCTTGGATAGTATCAAATTTCAACCTCAAAATTAGCAACACACCCTAACCATTGCCGCTGGCGCAAATTCAATTCTTTCTGAGTGAAGACATACTTCAACTCTTATGATCAGTGTAAATCTTGCATTGCGCATCTTACAATAGGTGTCTCCACAACTTTAGCTCATAATTCACGGCTGTGAACTCTAGATCATGCGTATACACCATCACTTTTTTCTTCTTTTTACATTAACATGCATCCAAGCCCAACATGAGATGCATCCATAAACACATCATAATCCATGCCCTCCGTAGGGAATGCCAAAAAATGGAGCAGTGCATAACCTATTCTTTAGTTCTTGAAAAGCTTCCTCGCACTTCTCTCTCCTAACGAAGATAGCATTCTCCTGCATTGACTGAAATCCCTAGTCCATTCAATAACAGAAGCTATTTTCTCTGGGTCGACTGAAATCCCATTCTTGTTAACCACTTGACCTAGAAACAAACCCTGAGGTAACCAAAACTCGCACTTGCTTAACTTGGCGAACAACTTGTGGTCCCTCAAAGCCGATAAAGCTAAATGCAGATGCTGGTCATGCTCCTCAGCATTGCGGTAATATACCAAAATGTCGTCTATAACCATAACTACGAGTCGGTTCAGAAAATCTTTGAATACTCTGATCATCATATTCATAAAGGCAGAGGGTGTGTTTGTCAAACCAAACGATATCACCATAAACTCAAAATGTCCATGCCTGGAACGGAAAGCAGTCCGTGGGATACCTGATTCACGAATCCTGAACTGGTGGTAGCCTAAACGAAGATCAATCTTGGACAACTCAGTGCTACCACACTATTTGATCAAACACATCATCGATTATCGGCCTTATAAAACCATTCTCTAGCAACTCATCCAGCTCACACGGGCCATACGGTACGGGGCCTTAACAATAGGACAAGTACCCGGCTATAGATCTATGATGAACTTCACGTCTCTCTCAGGCAAAAGACCAGGAAGATTGGCTAGAAAGACAACTTCAAACTCGCGCACCACAGGGATCACCTCTAAATGCGACAAACTAACCTTGGTCTCTAACACTGAAACCAACAAGCAAAACATCTGGAATCTAAAATCTTCCAAGCACATACCGCAGAAAAAAACCGGGGAGACCTTACGTGGATAATTCTACTCTATCGAATCAGCACAAACTAGGAAGTCATATATAGACTCGCACAATCTTAATACTTTGGCCCCACAATACCCAACCACCAGAGGGAAACTTAACACGAAGCGCGTGCCATAAGATCGAGGGACAAACGAGGGTCCTAGCCACAAATGAGTGGGTAGTAACGGAAATCTTCCTAAACAATCGTTCACGCATTCATTGAAGCGAATACTAAAACTATAAATACCTCTAACAATTAAGACTAGATGAGGACCTAACCTGATATTACTTGGGTAGAAGTCTGAGCTTCTTCTGATGATAACACATTCAGCTTTCCTTTTTACTTTGTCCAATTGCTACGGCGGTGGCAAAGCTCGAGGTGGGACTTGCTGAAGAACGGGTTGGGGCTACGGGCACTTTGTCTTAACATGCCCCTTCTATCCATACTGAAAACAGCCTATTATCTTATTCTTTCCCCAGCAATGGGCAACATGATGTAGGGACGACCGTGATTCGGACGTGACTACAACACGGACACCTAAATGTTACCGAACAAGAAATAAAAGAGGGAACGCCGACCAAAAGCGAACGAAAAGGGGTCGGTTGGTTTCCAAAATCCGAGACTCGATACCACGTCCTTAGGACCTACTTCTCCAACAAGCACACAACTCACCGTAAGCCGGACTCGATACAACGTCCTTAAGACCTACCTCTCCAACAAGCACACAACTCACCGCACCTACACAAGCATCTATTCATTTCAATATAGCGATTTCAAGCGCAACAATAGTTTATTTCGGAGCGGCGGAAAACCTTTAAGAGCGATCGAAATTCGAGTCGTGATTAATTCCCTTGTTGGCACATAAGTGTGCCGAACGGAAGAGCAAATCGAGGCTAGGCCACGTTGCACTCCCGAGACGGATCTTCCCGTTCCGGATAATAAGAGATTCAATAACAAAACTTTCAAATTCAGATTTTGCAAGCGACGGATTTAAAAATCACGGAAAAAATGGTGCATGAAAAACCTCCACAATTCTAGAGCAAGAATCACACAAGGGAAGAGATTACCCAACCGGGAAGAAATTTCACACAATGATAAGGTGGGAGAATCACTCTCTCCATGGATCCGCCGGCGTCACACCGAAGGGTTTGCAACCTTCTTCCACGGAGTCGCACCAAGGAAGCCGCGCCGGAGTCGCACCAAAGCGGATGGATGGAGCAAGGAGGGGCGGAGGCTTCACACCACCACAAGGGGCCGGCGGTTTCACACCACACAAGGGGGGCGTCTTGGATTCTCCCCTCTTGGCCGAAATTCCTCTTAAGGGGAATAGAATTAGGTTTCAAATCTCAATGATTTTATTCCTCTTAAACACCTCCTTAAATAGGAGTTTACAATAACTTTTAGCCCTTCATGATGGAGATGTAATCTCATCCATCCAAAAGGCTAAATGCACACCCAAAATAAAATATTGTTCCAAATGAAAAAATAACACATGCCATGAATATAAAATTATCACTTAAGCATAGGATAATTTTATATTCTCAAAATATTAAATAAAGTGCATGAAATGAGAAAATTAGGCTAATTTTTTCATGGCGGTTTTAGCACGCCGCGGGCGGAGGTTGTAACGTGCACTTCCTTCAGCATCATCACGGCGTCTCAAATATTTATGTCGTAGCGCCTCGGCAATCGGGTCATCATCATGTAGCGGTGGCGCTACATAAATCCTCCCCCACTCAAAATCACGTATATTTGATGCGTGAGTGGAGAGATAGTGGCGGAGAAGCTCGGCATCCAAACGTTGAAGCTCTATCGCGAGTACCCAAGAGTCGTCCGAAGGGGGGCGGTCACGCCAATGGACAAGGAAGCGATAAGTAGCACCATCTGGAGTAGTGAATGGTTCCGCAGCGAGTATAATATCTTGAGTGAGAAATGTCCTGGGGAACATGGGAAACATGTCAGCAGTAGGAGTAAAAGAAGGCAACGTACCATCCGATGTTTTACCTGCGGGGACCGAAGGAGAGAGATCATCTGAACTACCACTCCCCAACCCATCAGAATTTTTAGTAGAGGGAGAAGACGACAGAGAATTCAACTCAGGTGGAGGTAAAACAAATAGCGTCAAATCCGAGACATTAAAAATAGGGGAGATACCCCAATCAGCCAGCTAATCCAAAATGAAAGCGTTGTCACCAAGTTTCTTGATAATCCGAAAAGGGCCAGCGTGCTTCGGTGCCAACTTCTTAACGGTGCCAGATGGCAAGCGTTCGGGAACTAAGCGGACTAGTACAAAATCGCCAACTTTAAAGTGTGACACCCTCCTATGTAAATTAGCGTGCGACTGATAAGACTCGTATTGAGCAGTCAAGGTAGCTCGTATACGTGCATGTAAGTCATGAATATGTTGGGCGAAGGATTGTGCAAACTGACTTGTCTTGTATGTTGGGGGCAACGGTACCAAGTCAATAGGCACAGGGGCCTTGTATCCATGGACAATCTCGTTTGGTGACAGACCAATAGACCGATTTTTAGAATTATTAAAAGCTAACTGGGCGTGGGGAAGAATAAGATCCCACGTGCCTTTGTGATCGCTCACTAGGCATCAAAGAAGGCTGCCCAAGCTTCAATTAACCACCTCCGTCTGCCCGTCAGTCTTGGGGTGATAGGCAGAGGAAAACAATAGTTTGGTACCCATTAAGACCCAAAGTGTCTTCCAGAAATAACTAGTGTACTTAACATCACGATCCAAGACTATTGTCTTCGGCACTCCCCGGTGACTAACTACTTCTTTAAAATATAATTTGGCGATATGAGACGCATCGTTAGTTCTAGTGCACGGGATGAAATATGCCATTTTGGAGAACCTATCCACAACTACTAAAATAGAATCGTGACGTCGTAAAGTAGTGGGTAAGCCTAAGACAAAGTCCATGCTCACATCTTCCCATGGGGTGGAAGGAATAGGCAATGGCGTATACATAATTCCATCAAAGAACGAATCTCTCTCAAACTCTTTCCTCCCAACTAGATTCAACGCTTTCCGTTCTACCGGGATAGTGGTGTCCTTAGCCAAGACTACGGGCTCCTTTGGGATGGTCGGCCTCAAAGTGATGGTTTTGCCATTGAATTTGAATTCATAGGTGTTGGTTCTACCAAATGTGTAACATCACGGTCGTATAGCCAAGGGAGGCCTAACAACACATGACAAGCGTCCATCGAAAGGACATCACACCACACCTCATCAATGTAGGATTTGAATGAGAGTGGGACCAGACATCGCTTGGTAACGGGTACGGAGATCTTGTTGATCCAGGCGACCTTATATGGGGTCGGGTGTGGCTCCGTGGTCAAGGACATACGTGCAACGATGTTCACAGAGACGACATTCACACAGCTACCACTATCAACAATAAGCTTGCAAAGCTTCTCGCCACTCTTAAAAATCAGAGAAAATATGTTCGTCCTCTTCCAATCATCTAATTGACGAGGAGTGGTCAAGATACAACGCATCACCATAAGGGGGTGATCGTCCTCTAAGTCCTTGGGACCCCTTCTGGGTCGCTCTCCTCAGCAGCCTCATAAAAGTAATCCGCAAGATCGGTCGTCGACTCTAATAAGGCTATGGATTTAGTTTTCGTTGGGCATTCCTGAATGCCACAAGAGTAACATGTGGCGTTAGTCTTGCTAACCTTTCCGATGGGAATACGTTCGCTCGTCGGGTTCTTAGTGTTCCTAGCAGTGATTACAACAAACTTTGACTCGGCGGACCGGAACTTCCCTTTGTCCTGATATGTGGAGGACGATGATCCGGTAGTGGATTTCCCCTTCGTAAGGGAATAACGGGAGTGAGCCTTAGATGCTAAGTGTTTCTCAATGTCGAGGGCGGCATAAAATGTCGTGTTTAGATCCGTGTGGCCATATCGTAAGAGCTTCCGCTGAATATCGAGTTGAAGCCCCTTACGGAATCTAGAAAGGGTGACCTCGGGGATTTCCTTCAGATCACAACATACCATTCGGTCCTTCTGTTCTCCCATATACTCCGCTACTGAACTTGAACCCTGCTACAGGGTGGCAAGCTCGTCAAACATCTGTGTCCGATGGTATGCAGGGACGTACTGATTGGTCAATAAATTCTTCATTACGGTCCACCTAATAATTGGGTCTCCGTTCCCAACTCCTAGCCTACGCTCTTTATTTATCCAATAAGTTTTGGCACGGCCTGTCAGCTTCATCCTGGCAACTTGGACCTTTTGGGGGTCCGTGAGATGGTGCCAGTCATAGTAACATTCCATGTCCACTATCCAAGTAAAGAAGTTATGTGGATCTCCCATGCCGTCGTAAGTGGGGGCATCAATCTTGATGGCCCTCGTAATGTCAAACTCTCGCTCGTGGCGATGGCCTCGAGGGGGCACTCGTGGGGAGTCCCCATCAGAATCTGAATCGGAGCTTTGTTGGCGCCGGCGGGGCAACTCAACATTAGCGGGTGGTAGAGGTGGCCTAGCTTGGGTTTGGATGAACTGAGTTAACATGTTCCTAAGCTCAGTCATCTCGTTACGCAGCCCCGCGATGGCCTCAGTGTTTGGATCTACATGCTCATTCGCAGCCATCCTAGACGTAGACGGAGTCGAATATTTCGATCCTAGCCTAGTGCACATTCAGGATTAGAAAAACCTTGGAAAGTTGAATTTTCCAAGGGCTGTAACTATACTGAAAATAAGATATTTTTATAGATTCCCAAAGTGACTAACACGTAGATCGTTAAAAAAAATTTTGAGATTTCGCTGAAAAATAGGGATTTCAGCCCGCTATTTGCAGACCAACTGGACAGAATTACGACATTTCCAATTTGCAGGCTGACCTAATGAGGACGAATCGAAAGATTTTCTGTTTTAATGTTGCTGGAAATAAAGTCAGGAAGCTACAGAATTTTTTTCAAATTTTTTTGACAACATCATGCCCTATCCGCTTACATACAGAACAGACTAAATCTTTCCTGGAAACACCTTGTATCGCATGAATCTTCTCTTTCTTCTAAGCTCCAATTCTCTGGTAACATCTTTCCAAATGGTGGCCTGGTCAGCCACAAAAACTACACACTTCCTTACCCTTCTTCCTTGAAGTAGCACCGAATGGTTGGGTGCCCTTACCTTCAATGGATTTCCTTTTGTCCTTCCTTAGTATCATGCCCCGATCCTTAGCATATCCCATAGCCTCAACTTTAAGGGCAACTTCTGCTATCCTCTCATTCGTCTCGAACTTGTAAGTATTAGCGTACTGCTGAATGTCATTTGGGAGGTCACCCAAGAAACCTTTGACTATGCACTCTTCAGTAGCTAACAATCCAAAAGAAATCATATTCAATTTGCTGATCTCGCTCTCATTCTTCACCACTGCGGGGGTTTGCTCATTAAGCTGTCGTCCTAAGGTGGTAGCCAACAATGCCTACAACTGCGCTTGCATCACCACAATCTGGCCTGACAAGGTCTCCATGCTTTGGAGCAGTTCTACAATAACCGCCTCATCCTGCACCCCTGACGACTCACCCTCAAGCTGGGGATTCGACCATGTTGCATCACGCTCAAGCAACATTCTAATAAAACAAAAAACTGCTAATCAAAACCTATCTTAATGGCTAGAACTCAAACGACACAGTACAGACAAAACATACTTTAGTATTAGCTTCAACTGCTAACTTGCTCTGGGATTTTTCAATAATGATGTTATACTTAACCTAGGATGATTCACCATCATCACACTAACTCTTGTGCTTAGACAATAATTGCAAGAATTTATATTCCTTTTGACTCAAAACCATGTGTGTACATATGTCATCATGTAAATCTTTAGCTTGGCACGTTGTGCTTAAGCTATGTTATGTTATGCATGTTGTGCTATGCATTCTAAAAAGGCCTTAATGCATGTTATGAGCAGCGTACACATGGAAATTTTATGCATCCCATACTACATAACATTGCATGCAACGAAAAGAGAAAACATGCTAATGGGCATTCATGTGGTGAGGTTATGCATCCTATACTACATAACCCTCACATGTTGCCACCTACGATGGATCCATATACAAACACATATTATGCATCCCATACTACATAATATACCATGTATACTTCTAATCATGCTTATGAGAGTAGTGTTCATGCTTCAGCCAAGACGTACTGATGACACAACGGTGTGTGTATGATATGACAGTAAACTACTAACACTAACAAGGGAAGGTTGCCCGACCAATTGTCAAGCAACCTCCCTCTGATACCAACTGTCACGATCCAAATTTCCTCATCCATAAAATTATATCAGAGTAGGGGAAAATACGCGCCGTGATGCAATGCCGTGCAGGGGATAACTGCGGACGCTCAGGCAAAACTCCAGACTCTAAGGTTTAACAGAAAATAATCATAATTTATTATGAAAGAAATCCAATTAAGTTGGATGGCCGTATCCCTTGGCACAGTGGATCAACTAGTCCACAAGTAAAATATATTTATACGCTGCGGAAAAATACCTTAGTTAAGGTGATTTGACATCCTTCATGAGCGTAAACGTCCCCGAAGGACAACTCATGAAATGCAGGACTATAAATTTAGTATAATATGAAAATAGTCTTTACGTTACTTTAGAAAGTAGTACTTTAGGTTTAGAAATATGGCATGTATGAAGTACATATAGTAATGATTTTATGAGTTAAAATACCTCACATTCATTCTAGCATAAAGCATTCCCAGAGAGCAAGTAAACAACCTTCATAAAGGAAAAAAACAACAGTTTAAGTCACATACATAGCATCACCAAAGAAAACCACCAATGGGCATCAATAACCTAACACGAACCCACTGGTGAGTATGCATGTCTATACAGAAGGAAACAAGAAAAGAAATACCTCACAAAGATGAGGGAAAGAACCCTCAGCAAAACAGCAGATCACTAGCAAGCTCCAAAAGAAAACTAGCCGCTTAATCGGCTACAACCCTGAACTTGAGGCATTAGAAGAAAGAACACCTCAGCAAGAGAAAAACAAGCAGTAAAGGAGCAGTAGATCATAAGCAATAAAACAAAGGGGGGTTTACCAAACCCTATAAACAAATGCTGATAAAATTCGGCAAAAGAAAGAAAATTTGACAGCAAAAGTAAAGTACTCAAAGAAAAGGAGTAATCAAAGCGCACCAAGTGCGAGAATAACAACATGCTCCGCTAAAACCTACAGAACAAAAAAGCCACAAAATGCCCATATAATATGGAAAGAAAGGAACTAACAGTCCTAACCTGTGAATCATTAGCAGTGGTAAAACCATGGATCTAGGTTGGTGACCAAAAACAGCCCTCATCCAACCAACCAGATCCAAATAACTCAGGGTCCACTAGTGGAGCCTTAGGGTCCAACACACCCGCCCAAACCGGTGATATATCAGTGGTGGCTACAGCTCTTCACCCAAACATCCCTGTCAAGAAAACCAGAGTAACCACCTGCCATGATTCACGATTCGGCCTTCAAAACTAGTCGAAAACATCACTGAAACCCTAAAAAACCCACACTAAGAGACTTGGGAGAAAACTACAAGTCTAAGGGAAAAGCATCAGGTACACTCGATGCCGCGTTGAGTGAGCACCACTCACTCAGCGCTAAAACACCAAGCGGGAAAAGCGTCGAGTTCACTCGATGCTGCGTTGAGTGAGCACCACTCACTCAATGCCAAAACACTTAGCTGCAAAATGCTTACTCAACTTGGCAGACGCTAAACAGCCAAAGTCGTTGAGTGAGCTCCCCATACACAATGCTATTGCCTTAAACTAACAAGCTAAGCAGACGGCGTTGAGTGAGTTCACCACACTCAATGCTGTCAATGCCAAACAACCAAAGCCATTGAGTGAGTTCACCACACTCAACGCTTTTGACTTAGAAATTCTGCCTGACTAGACGGCGTTGAGTGAGATCAACTCACTCAATGCCAAAAGACTTAGAATAAACCGAGTGCCTAGACGGTGTCGAGTGAGCTCAACTCACTCAATTCCAAAAGACTTAGAAGATTCTGACTTGCTAGACGGCGTCGAGTGAGCTCAACTCACTCAACGCCAAAAGACTTAGAAAAGTATGACTAGAAAGACGACGTTAAGTGAGCTCAACTCACTCAACGCCAAAAGACTTAGAAAAGTCTGACTGGCAAGATGGCGTTGAGTGAGCTCAACTCACTCAATGACCAAAGACTTAGAAAAGTCTTACTGGCAAGACGACGTTGAGTGAGCTCAACTCACTCAATGCTAAAAGACTTAGAAAAACTACCAAGGTAGACGGCGTTGAGTGAGCTCACCTCACTCAACACTGTCAATGCTTTTTACATAGACTCCAAACCAAAATAGCTAGGCATTGAGTGTGTCCACCACACTCAACGCTTTTACACTTAGCTTAAAAACTGGACTTCTGTACTAAGATACACTCAACGCTTACAGACAAAGACTTAGCAAAAGAAAAGAAGAAAAAAAACTTATTTTATTAAAACTAAGCTGGGAGAGGTATGGCAACAGCAATAACTAGAAAGATTCAACTCTAAAACTTAGCCAACTAGAAGGAACCTACTACCACTGACTCTACAACTACTAACTGAACATATCCAGTCCAAAACCAAGCCTAAACCAACCAACTGAACATTATTCTACCTACAGCAAATTGAACTAGGTAATTTTTCAGCAAACCCTAGGTTCTATGAAAGGAAATAAATGGCTATAACACAAGGAAAAAAAGTCAAACTTGGCAAGGGCAAAAGAGCACCACTTGCCTCAATTACAAAAAAGCTTGGACAGTACCACTCCTCCAGTTAGATCTGGCAGCAACAACAGTTAACCAAGGAAATCTAAAGCTTTTAGAAAGAAAACGAAGTCAACCCGCAAAACCCTAACCTCCAAAAATCCAAGAAACTAGAAATACTTACCTTAGGGTGGTAGATCTAGGCGAGAGCAGTCCGAATCTGCCCTCGAACGAGAATTTCGAGCTCTAAATCTCCTGAAATCGGCGGCCAGAAGCTCCAGGTTTTCCATCGCCCGTCTCCTTCCGCTGGAAGCTAGCCGTCGGGTTTGGGGAAGATGAATAAGGTTTTTTAAAAAGAATGCTATATATAATATCTATTATAATATATTATATTAATATAATAACCATTACAGCCACTATGATAATATTATAATATCTATTATAATAGTCACTTCATTAACACTCAGCCACTACAGCCACTAATATAATAAAAATCAATATAATAATATATTATATTAATTACTTAATAAAACTTCAAAACGACGCGAAAACCCAAAGATCTTAGAATTTGACGAAATTCACACCGTAGCTAAATACCCACGCTACGAATCCAATGGCGAAGTTGGAAACAATATCCGACAAACAAAACTTGGGCTAACACCTCCCGAAGCCAATATACAAGCATTCCCAAAGAGGCCTCACCAGGTCACCAAAATTGACACCAGCTTGCTAGGGAATCTTGCAACCAGGATACAAACAAGCCACTAAGAAATCATAAAGAGCTAAGACCACGCTCTAACAACGGAACAAGCCAGAAACGCGTCAATGTAACGCTAAATAAAGATTAAATAATCTCAGAAAAACTGGGGGCGTTACAACTTCCCAGGAGGTCACCCATCCCAGTACTATTCCATCTCGAGCATGCTTAACTATGGAGTTTTTACACTTCTCATCACCAATTGAGCTGCAGCTAAATTAGTGATGAGAAGTGGAAAAACTCTATAGTTAAGCCTACTCGGGCTGGAGTAGTACTGGGATGGGTGACCTTCTAGGAAGTCCCTGTGCTGCGCGCTTGACTATCGAGTTTGCCTCATCAAAGGGAGGTTGTGGCCACCAACAACCTGAATGTTAAAGGAAATGAGCTAGGTGCTTGGGTTGCAGCCTGGACGACGCCAGGTGAGGCCACAGTGATCCTTGTGTGATCTAAAGTGGGTTTGCACGGGGTCGTCACAGCAACATCCATGAGGACTCCAATAGGCTCCAACATATCCCTAGACAAGGATGAAAAGGGGAAACCCTTTAATGAAACCAGGTATAGATGTATGATTGGATCCCTGCTCTACCTTGCTGCTAGCAGACCAGACATCATGTTCTCCACATGTGTTTGTACTACGTACCAAGTGAACCCTAAGTAATCTCACCACTCCTCTATCAAGAGGACTTTAAGATACCTTAAGGGTACACCCAATCTTGGCTTATGGTACCCTAGATGTAACAGGGTTCTCAGATGCAGACTTTGTAGGATGCAAGGAAGACAGGAAGAATACTTCAAGAACATGTTAGTTCCTTAAAAGGAGACTTATTTCCTGGAGTAGTAAGAAGGAGACAAGTGTGGCAATTTCCATAGCATAGTATGAATACATCTCAGCTGGAAGTTGTTATGGATATAGAATCAGCTTCAAGATTATAACATCTAGCTAAGTACAACACCTTTATTTTTTGACTCCTCTAGTGCAATCTCAATTGAAAAAAATCCTGTATCACACATTAGGACAAAGCACATTGAGATAAGGTATCTAAAAGTCTTTTCTAAGGGTAGTTAAACACCTTAAGGGTGTTGAATAGGTTTGTTTTAAACCTTTAGAATCTTTTCAAGTTAGAGCTTGTTATGTGTGTATGTTAGATGTTAGCTTTCAAGATCATAACAAACACATCAGATTTATAGTTGTTTCTCTATCTAGGGTACATCCACTTTCCCCCTTCACCTATCTAACAGTGTGCTAGATTCGGTAAACTCCTCCTTTATACACAACTCCTTAATCTTACACCTCAGATCCCTCAGGATAGTGTACACCACTCCTACGTACAACTAAGAATATTTCTAGTCCTACCTCAGATCTACTCCAGGACCCTACCTTAGATCCACTACAAGACCTTATAGCTTAGAGTTCACCAACTCCTACCACTCAGAGATCTAGCTGATCTCCTACTATAGATCTTCACCAAGATCCTACCTCATATCTACTTCAGGACCCTACAACTTAGAGTTCACCAACTCCTACCACTTAGCCATTATAAATTAGGGTTATAACTCAGATCTCCAAAGAGATCCTACATATTTGAATAAAGATTTGAGTGAAATGACTCTAGAGAAAAATCCTTGAGTCATCTTCCTTGACTGTGTTATAAACAGTCCTTCTTCACAACAACAAGAAAATATATCTTCAAAGTTAAATCATGTTGGGTACATTGAGAATTATGTACCAGATTTAGAGAAACCTTACATAACTCAATGATATATGTAAGTTTGTATTTGATGGCATTTTTAGTTTACTTGTGCAGGCTAAAGAATGCAGAAAATATTCTAAGTACAAAAGTGACGAGACACTTATAATGTGTCGACACCTTTGAAGGAGCAGCGTCGAGACTAGAAGCAAGACTGTGTCAACACACAGGGCTTGTATCGACATACAGAATTTTAGTTGACAACAGCTGTGTCGACACTATGGACTAGTATCGACACACTCAGACTAGAAGTGATGACATTAGCATAAGAAGCTGTGTCAACACACACGGGACTTGTGTCGACTCACAGGACTTAAATCGACATCAGTTGTAAATGGAGAAGCTGTGTTGACACACAGGACTTGTGTCGACACATTCTATAAACAACTGTGTCGAGAACTTGATGAAGAGCTGTGTCGACAGTTTTTTGAAGATGTCGATAACATCAAAGAAGCTATGTCGACACCAAGGAATTGTGTCGACACACAATACATTTGTGTCGACACATTCAATATTTGTGTCTCGACACACTCAGCTGAGTTAAATAACTCTAAGTGCCAGATCTCAAGACTGAAGACTTGACAGCTGCCAAAACCATCAACGTTGTCAGATATGTCAGAACTGTCAGATGTCAGTTAACTACCGGATCAGCCGATTGCCTTTGATGAGATCTATAAAAAGAGCTGATCTATAACAGATGAATATGAAAAAAAGGGAAAATTAGAAGAAGGAGAAATCACTCCAAGAAGAATTCACAGAATTCTATACAATAAGAAGATCCTGATTCAAAATCAGAGAAGTAGACAGCATCTCATTAGTTCTGTCAGTGTTTGCAGATTTAATTCTATAAGGAGGAAGAAGTTGGATCTATACCAACTTCTTAAGAAGATTCAACCTAGGTTCTCTCTTTCAAGAATCTTTAAATAAGCTAAGTCAGGTTGAATCAGATTCATTATAACAAAGGTTAGGAGAAAGCAAATCCATCAAGATCTGATCAAGATTCTCTCACCTCTCTCTCTCTCTATCTGGGTGAAGGAAGAAATAAACTCTATAATCAATTTTTTATAGGATCTATTTTTAGATCTTAGTGTAAGAGATTTCAATCTCTGAGTTGTAAGCCTATAACTATAAAGGCTGAGGTAGGGCTGTTTGACAGAGGTAGGAGATTCAGTTCTCTAAGTTGTAGGCCTGGTGATAAGGGCTGAGGTTGGGCTTAATTTCCTGAGTTATAGGAGTGTGGATTCACTCTGAGGTAGGGCTCTTGGGAAAAGCCTGAGTTGTAAGACTTGTTTAAGTCTGAGCTGTAGGAACCAATTTGGGTTCTGATTTATAAGATCTGAGGATCTTAGAAGGTGGAAGGAAGTTTTGTCGAATCTAGTGTACTGCTAGATAGGCGAAGGTCGAAAGTGGATGTACCCATCATTTAGGGAACCACTATAAATTTGTGTGTATGTTGTGATTGGATTTTTTTGTGCTGTGGTAGCTATAGAATTTATAGCTATGTTGTGATTAGTTTATTAACTGCCTAAGTGAATTGGAATTGAACCTATTCACCCCCCCCCCCCAGGTGTTTAGACATTCTTGAAACCAATTCTTTCAAGTGGAGTCAGAGGGAGGTTGCTCAAAATTAAACTTAATAGTCAGAGTATATCTCCAAGGCAGTAATAAGATAGCCAAGATGGGTTCAGGTGAAAATCACAAAGAACTTGGATCCATGAAACTTCTCATTTGTAGAAAGGAAACATTTGGGATATGGAAAGAGAGGGTCAGATTATTCATGGAAGCATCTGATCCTATAATCTACATCATAGTTCTAGAAGGTTCTTTCATCCTAATGAAGATATCAGTTCTTGATGCAAATCTACAGACTCCAAAGAGTTATTCTGAGATGACAAAAGATGAGATCATTTTAGCAACTTTGGACAAGAGGGCATAGAACATAATTGTAAGTATCATAGATGATGCTACCTTTCAGAATTTGGTCCACTACAAAACCTCAAAGGAAATGTGGGACACTATGATTGTCTACATGGAGGGTACAGAATAAGTAAGAGAGTATAAGAAGTCCATGCTCAATCAAGAGTATGAAAGCTTCAGACAAGCTAAGACAGATTGCATAACTGTGTGCTATGAAAAGTTCTTCAAAATTGTCAATGAGTTGACGACTTATGGAAGAGTCTTCAACACTTATAAATTAAATGACAAGTTTCTCAGATCATTAACCAAGGACTGGGATACCAAGGTCTGTGCCATCAGAGAAGTGGCCAGACTTGCAGAGACTCCTCCACCAACCTTGTTTGGAAAATTGTTGTCTTATGAAAAGCAGCTAACTGCAAGAAAGAAAGAGGAGAAGAGCAGCAGGTCTTTTGCCAAAGATAAGTCTGTGGCTTTCAATGTTGAAGCTACAAGGAAGGGCAGGAGAAAGACTCCTCCTCCTAAAAAAGTTTCTGATATTGATTTAGAAAGTTCAGACACAAGCACATCAGATTGCCATAACTCTGATGAGGATTTTGCTGCATTTTCTAGGCAATTCCAGAGGTTCCTGAAGAAAAAGAACTAGAGGAGCAGGCCATCCTCTTCTTCTTACTCCAAGGATTACTACTACAAGGGAAATAAGAAAACATCTAAAGAGGAAAGGTATGTTTCTAAACCTGGTAAATAAACTTCTACTAAAATTGTTTGTTATTGTTGCAGCAAGCCAGGATATGTTATAGCAGACTGTCCTGTCAAAAGAAAGGAGTCTTGTGAGAAAAAGAAACACCAGCATAAAGGCAAGAAGGAGAAATCCTTTGTGGCCAAGAAGCAGAAAAGCTGGACTGACTCTTCTTCATCAGAGTCAGAAAATGAAGAGGATGCTGAGGCCTACATTAGACTTTTCTCAACTGAGTAAGATTTTATAGAAATAAAATTCTTGTATTTGTTGGATGATATCAATAAAGCAGAAGACAGCCAATGCATAGGGCTGATGGCCATAGCTGAGGATGGACACATCCAGGAGCAGCCTGGTCCTAGTAAGGTACAATCTTCACCTTTAGTGTTAGATTATGTTACTAGCCCAGAGTCAGAAGCAGTTTCTTCAAGAGATGAAGGTGGCTCAGAATCTAAAGGTGACATAAATCAATTGATTTATGATTATGGAGAGCTCTTGCATGCCTTTAAGGAAAGCAGGCTCCTAGCCAAATAGTTGGTAAAGGAGAATGCCACTCTTAAGTTGATTGCTTCAGACTCAGCAAAAGTGCTGGATATGAAGTTAAAAGAGATTAGTAAATTGAATAACATAACTGTTATTCAGATAGATACCATTACTTTCAAGAATAACCACATTAGGAATCTTGAAAGTAGACTCCAAAAGGAAAGAGAGCTAGTTTACCAGTTCTCAAAACCTCGTTCTGTGTTACCTTTGATAGATTCCTTCTCTTCCATAAAGGGTAAGAAGGGATTAGGTTTCAAAGGATGAACAAGAGTTGTCAATTCAAACAGGAAAGGCAAAGCTCCAGTTCAGCCACGTTCTTCCAAGCCTCCAATTTCTTTTAAAAAAGTGGTTCAACCTTCTAACAGGTATGACTATGATAGTATTTATGGTCACTGTGAGCAAGGAAGTAGAAGTGGCAAGGGTGCTAGTGCCTATTGGGCAGTCCATGAGAAAACCCAAATGGCCCATAATGGACTATTTGTGTTTGGTGTACCAGCCCCAACACTCAAGGACAAGGTTGCAGCTGACTCACAAAGTCTGCTAGTTCATTATCAAGTTAAGGGAAAGTCTGTTGGCAAAGCAAACTTAGGAATATCTGAATCTATCAGGAGTATGCATTTTGAAAAGAAGGCAGTTGTATATAGGGTTCAAGATATCCAAAGTGCCTCGTTGCCACACAAGTCCCTAAGCAAGCCTTGGCTGAAAGACTTAAGAAAAGAGCTGATGTACAAGCTGATTTAAGAGCTACAAACAACATTACTGTTAAGCCAGTTCTTAAAAGGAGGTACAATGTGCATGAGTGCTGGTGTTGTGGCAAAGTGGTCCATTATGCCATTAATTGCTGGCATAATGAGAGTGTCCAGAGAAGTAATGGTAGCTTACAAGTCAGAAGAACTACAAGTAAGCATGTTCAGTTTAAGTCTAACTTGCACCTATGACCCAATAAAATTTGGGTTCCTAAGGTTAGATAATATATTTGTTGCAGGTAAGTCCAAGTGGCCATACTACTATATGGTACTTGGATAGTGGATGTTACAGGAACATGACTGGAACAAGGAGCATGCTAAAGGAATACACTTCTATTGAGAATGGTCCAAAAGTTATCTTTGGGGGCTCAGAAAAAGGGGTAACTAAAGGTTTGGGTAAAATAACTAATGGCATAGTAACTATCACACAAGTAGCTTATGTGAAAGGTTTGAGACATAACCTTATAAGTATAAGTCAACTATGTGATCTTGGCTATGATATTTCTTTCCTCAAGGATTAGTGTGAAATTAGAAGGTCAAGTGACCAAGGGGTTATCTTGACAGGCACTAGGAGAGGAAATGTTTACTTTTTAGACTTTGAGTGTGAGAGTGAGGACTCTCCTATATGTCTAGTTGCAGATGAGAAAGATTCTCATTGTGTCCAATGGCACAAGAGGCTAGCTTACCTAAACTACAAGACCATAGGCAGACTCTTTAGTGAAGGGTTAGTGAGGAATGGTCCTGAGGTTAAGTGCATTAAGGAGGGAATCTGCTCAGCTTGTCAAAAGGGCAAGCAAACCAGGTCTTCCTTCCAAAGTCTTGATACCAAAGACTCAGTGAGGTGTTTATACCTCCTGCATATGGATCTATTTGGTCCTATGCTAGTTCATAGTCTAGGTAGGAAAGTCTATACCCTTGTGGTTGTTGATGACTTTTCCAAGTTTGCTTGGGTATTCTTCCTAAGGAGAAAATCTGAAACCCCAGATATCTTCCAGACTTTTGTCAAGCAAATTTAGAATGAACTTAATAGTTCTGTAGTCAAGATCAGAAGTGACTATGGGACTGAATTTCAGTCAGAATGCATGACAAAGTTCTATGAAGGGCTTGGGATTCATCAAGAATTCTCCTCACCTAGAATACCCCAGCAAATTTGAATTGCTAAAAGGAAGAACAGAACTCTAATTGAGGCAGTAGAACCTTGTTAAATGACACTTCTCTCCCAGAATATTTCTGGACTGAGGCAGTAAATACTGCTTGTAATGTTCTCAATAGAGCTTCCATCACCAAAAGCCACAAAAAGAATCCCTATGAGATTCTGAAAGGCAGAAAACCTAATTTAACCTATTTCAGGATTTTTTGTAGCAAGTTTTATGTACTTAACAATGGTAAGTCTCATTTGACTAAGTTTGCTGCCAAGTCCCAAGAAGGGATATTTGTTGGGTATTGCAATAATAGTAGGACATATAGGATCTATAACTTGACTACACAAGTTGTAGAAGAATCTGTCCATATTGTCTTTGATGAGTCTAAGTTAATTAACTGTGAGCTACTAAGCACTTCTTCTAGTCCTGCAGGTTTAAAGGATATGATGAAAAATCTGACCATCAGGGAAGATAAACTAGTAGGCCAAGAGATTGAAGATGATAGATGCTGTCTAGGAGGAGCTCAAGACTTATAAGCTGAGAATGAAGAACAACCAGCTGAAGACATTGAGGATCAGCAAGCTGAAGGAAATGAAGAACAACAAGCTGAAGAAAGATTACCTCTAGCTATGAGACATTTAAGAGACCATCCAGCTCACCAAATCATTGGTGATGTAAGTCATTGTGTAATGACCAGAAGCAAGAGCTTGAACTCAGCACTATGTTCAAGCTTCCTGTCTCAAATAGAACCAAAGAAGTTTGAAGAGGCTATCCAAGACTCATATTGGATTGGTGCTATGCAGGAAGAGCTGAACCAATTCAAGAGATGAAAATTCTAGAAACTGTTTCCCAGACCTAAGGGACATAATATCATAGGGACTAAGTGGATCTACAAGAATAAGTTAGATGAAAATGGCATTATTGTCAAGAACAAGGCCAGATTGGTGGCAAAAGGCTACAGGACAGAAGAAGGAATAGACTTTGACCAGACCTTTGCCCCAGTAGCAAGGCTGAAAGCAATATGACTATTCCTTGCCTATGCAGTATATAAAGAATTCAAGGTCTTCCAGATGGATGTCAAGTCAGCATTCCTGAATGGAGATCTAAAAGAGGAAGTATATGTGGATCAGCCATCAGGTTTTGTAGATCCTCACTTTCCTGATCCTGTTTATAGTCTTAATAAAGCTCTATATGGGTTGAAATAAGCCCCTAGAGCATGGTATGAGACATTGTCTACTTTCCTCATTAAGAACAAATTCTTAAGGGGAAAATAGACAAGACCTTATTCCTAAGGGAATCAAAGGCCAAGATCAACCTAGTCCAGATATATGTTGATGACATAATCTTTGGATCTACTGAAAACAACCTTTGTAGGAAGTTTGCCAAATTTATGCAAGGGAAGTTTGAGATGAGCAGCATGGGTGAGCTAAAGTTCTTCTTGGGACTCCAAGTAAGAAAGACTGATGATGGCCTATCCATATCCCAGTCTAAGTTCACCAGGGAGTTGATTAAAAAATATGGCATGGAGACTGCCTCCACCATGAAAACTCCAATGGGGTCAAGTATTCCTATAGGCAAAGATGAGGCAAGGAAACTGTTAATGAGTCTTTGTATAGAGGGATAATTGGCTCCTTACTATACTTGACTATAAGTAGGCCTGACAACATGTATGCTACATGTGTTTGTGCAAGATACCAGGCATGCCCTAAAGAGTCTCATTATTCTGCTACAAAGAGAATTTTAAGATATCTTAAGGGCACATTAGATCTTGGTCTATGGTACCCTAGGAATAGAGATTTTCTATTAACACGTTTTTCAGATGCAGACTTTGCAGGATGTAAGGAAGATAGGAAAAGTACCACAGGTATATGCCAATTCCTAGGTGGAAGGTTGGTGTCATAGAGCAGCAAAAAGCAGACAAGTGTTGTTATATC
Organism: Platanthera zijinensis; assembly: GCA_039513925.1. Taxonomy (NCBI): domain Eukaryota; kingdom Viridiplantae; phylum Streptophyta; class Magnoliopsida; order Asparagales; family Orchidaceae; genus Platanthera; species Platanthera zijinensis. The sequence goes on from CM077090.1 coordinate 119,820,943, forward strand.
CACAGTAGAGTCATAATATATTGCAGCTGGGAGTTTCTGTGCTCAGTTGTTGTGGATACAACATCAACTTGAAGATTATGACATCAAGATAAGTAGAACTCCAATATATTTTGATTCTACTAGTGATATATCAATTGCTAGAAACTCTATTTCACATAGCAGAACAAAGCACATTGAAATTAGGTACCATTTTATTAGATAATATGTTGAGAAAGAGGACATAAGTCAAGAGTTTGTTTCTACTGATAAACATGTAGCTGACATATTCACTAAACCTTTAGATGAAAGTAAATTCAATTATTTTAAAATTGAATTAGACATATTGAACCTGGAATAAGATGATAGGTTAAGAAAAATTCTACTCAACATATGACTGAGTAAAATATGTGTTAACACAAGTTATGTGTGTCAAGACCTTAGTAGTCTGTGTCGACACACAGAAGTTGGTGTCGACACATAGAGTTGTCTAAATTCTCTGTCGATACTTTAGCAATCAGTGTCGACACAAACAAACTTGTTTTGACATACGAAACTCTAATTTTAGTGCGCCTTTTGACCTTCCCTATTTAGAAAACTATAAATAGGAGGAAACGAGTCCTTGTCGACTACGCTCTCAGAAATCTCGAGACTAAACCATTAGTGTCAACAAGAAATTCTTATTCTCTCTCTTCAACCTCTACTTCTTTCATCTCCAATGGAACCCAAGATGGACAACAATATTAACGAAGGCTATGATCTAGTATGAGAAGCGTTCAACAATGCTTAACAGGAAATCAAGGCGGTTGTGTACCTAATCCAAGACGCTGCACTGGATTATATGGTTTCTGAACCAACAAGGATATGGAAGAAGGAAGTTCTTGCATTATATTCCAACGCTTCATTGAATTCTTAGGAAAATAAGATCAAGTCTAATGTTCACGGAGAAAAGGTGAAAATAACTCTCAAAAGTCTGAGCAAATCCCTTTAACTCCTAAAGTTGAAAGAAGAGACTGAGGTTGATTCTACTTTGACTGCTGAAGCCCTTAAATGGTGTGGGCTGCCCTCAACCACCAACATTGGATCATCCATGACTAGGAAAGGGATGAACTCCAAAGGAAAGTTTCTGTCAGAAATTATTGGAAAAGTAACTCTCTGCAAAACTGGAGGGCATGATAGGATCTCTTCCTATATGTTCATCCTCATGACTAGAGTCATCTTCCAGGTGAAGACTGACTGGAGTGCTGTAATCTTTAACAAGATTAAGGAAGGTATTAAGAAACCACATCTAGGCAGAATCTTAAGTCTGTATCTGGTTGTCAGCATACCTGATGTACTAAACTAGATTGTTGGTTCCAAAATTAACCATATGAGGAGAATGGATATAAGAATCCTGTCTTGGTGGGACAGAGTCTTGTCCAAGGAAGAACCTGCACCAAAGCACCAGTCCAAACAGGTCACTAAAACAAAGAAAGCTACTTTCCAAGATGTAGAGTCCTCCAGTGACTTAGAAGAAAGGGTTGATTTTAGTTCTGATGGTGATAACACTGAACTACCCAGGAAGTCTCCAAATCTTACACCTAGAACTGAAGCTCAAATCCAGGGGGAGACTATCTATCTGACAGATAATCATGAGATATCATTCCCAGTTGGAGATATTAATGAAGCTGAGCTAGAAAATGAGACTGCAAACCTCACTGTTATGGAAGTGGTTCAGGACATCAACACAGCTGCTGAAACTTTTGAAAAAGAGGCACAAGATGTGCATATTCCTGGTCTGACAGCACAACCTCAGAATCCTGTGAATGAGATAGTCCAAGAACTAGAAACAGACTTCTAGGGGGAGCATGAAGAGGAAAATAAGGAAGACACTACTGCTGATATTCAACCAAATGCAAGGTTTGAGGGGGAGGTACCTGACCTAACCCCGGGTCAAGGAGCAGATGATCCAGAACAACTAATGGAAGTTGATAGTTCTTCTGATTCTGCTGATGAGCAAGAAATTTCTAGGATAAAGAAAAATAAGTTTATGGAGCTAAGCAAAAAGATCTCTGGATATAAGAAAGCCTTAAAGGCTGGATCCTCATCTACTGCTCCTACAATGGACTTTAGTTCTCTGTTAGTACAACTATAGGTCAAGCTTGATGAGTAAAGACTTACACTAGAAAAGTATGTGGATGAAAGCCATAAGGTGTTGCAGTTCAATCTGGCACAGGACATCAAATCTATAAGATTTTAAGTAAATTTGCTTAAGAAAGAAATGACAGATTGCTTCCATAAGGGAGGAAATGTTGTGGTATATATTGCCAAGCAGCAGAAAGAGACAAAGTCTCAGGTAGATGATCTGGTTGTCAAGCATGGGTATGTGCTAGAGAACCAGCTAAGAATGAATGAGAATTTGATTGACATGCATTCAATCACTTTGACAAAATTGGCTGACCAAACCACTGCAATACAAACACATATGAACACCAAAATGTCTGCTGTAGAGGCACAGATAAAACTGGACCTGGCAGCAGTTGATACTGCTATCAAAACTTCTGAGTCTACAATTTCAGCTCAAGTAAAGAAGTTCAAATACTACTATACAACTGGGAACTATCATATTACAGATCAAATAAGGTTTTAGAAGAATGATCTCAGAGATCATATTCATAAAGAAGTCATAAAGGGGGAGAGGGTATTAGTTCAGGCAAGCTCTGAACATGCTAAATGGATATCTAACAGTATCAGAGCTTGTTGCGCGCTAGGGTTCGAAGAAATAAACGCAACCGAACTAGCAACCCGATGAGGCAAGTATACCTATCGAATTGTAGCAAGGGGACACAAGTGTCGTATTAAGATCCGGGAACTGTTGGCTAAGCTTACTCACACGAACGCTATTATCTTATCGACGGAAAAACTAGGGTTTTAGAAAATCTAAGTGCAGGGGAGAAAGTAAAGCTATTCTAGAAAAAGAAACACTGCAATTAAGAGGGCTATTAAGTAAACAACTAAGCTAGAACGGAAACTACTGCAGTTAATAAAAGAGCACAATATATGAGATTACTACAAAAGGTAGAACAATATGAAATGGAAATGCACCCGATCGAGATTCACCTCGGCTAAAGACGATTAAGAAAATGCGATAAAAATCTAAACTTAATAGGATAAGGGTCCTTGACCGTGGAGGTTCCTAAAGCTTGAACACGCTTCTCTCGAAGTCGTGCCCAACTGAGTTTAGGAAGGTCCGACCGACTCTCGTCTAAATCGGAGGCCTAAAACTCGCTTTACGCGGTGAACCCCACTATTGGATTTTACTCCAATCCGGGAGATTTGGACGTCTGCCTCTCTCGAGGGGTGCGTACAACTCCCTTTACTCTTGAATGCTCACTTCATTCTTTCGGCCTCTCGGCTAGCCCAGAATGAAAGCAAAGGCGGAGAGTATATATCGAAAATATACCTCCGACCCGTGATAAATCAAGAGTAATTCAAGGCCCAAACCTAAAAAGAAAAGATTAATTAAAACACCATAACATAATCGCTCTAACCTCGGATCATCAAGATCGAGTACAAGGAGGATTAGTTAATCATAATGGAGTGAAGGGGGGGGGAGATGAGTAGAAAAACATAAGAAGAACACAAGCTAAAGGAAAAACAATTTTATTAATGAAAAAGGGCAAGTTACACTAATGAAAATAAAATTACAAGTGCATGAAAATTAAACCCTATTCTGGCCCTACGTTAAGCACTAAGCAAGAAGAAAATTACATTAAAAGCTAGCACAAACTAAGATTAAACTAGGGTTAACCAAAAAGTACAAAGAGAAGGGGAGAGAGAGAGAGAGAAAAAGCATGAAAAGGATCAAGAAACAAAGGGGCAGCACCTCCCCCACTCAACCAAAGCTTGCTGAAATGAAGAGTGTTGGTACCCTAGATGTGATTTGGCTTATGTAATCCCTTTCCAGCCCCTCTTGATCCATATAAAGATATATGATCATGGTTAGACTTTGTTTAGTCTCCCTAGGGCAGTTTATAAACTGACCTAGAGCTTAGGTTAGAAGTTCTAGATGTTTTTGTAGATAAGGCTTTTCCGTTCGACCATCGTCGAACGAGGCCTCGCGATCGTCGATCAATGGTCGACGATAGCAGGGCTAGTGAATCTTTGAAGTCAAGACAATTATCGTCGACCGTTGGTCGACGATCTCAGAGCAAGCTCACTACGCTCTGACGGTTGGTCGACGATCTGTCATCTTCAGGTCGACGATCGTGTTCTTGCTTCACGATTTCTGTCTCGACAGATATTTGCCTTTGCTGGTCGACTATCTATTTGCTGGTCGACGATCTGTTTGCTGGTCGACGATCTGTTTGCAGGTCGACGATCTTCGAACCCCTGTTCGACGATTTCTGTCTGATTTTATCTATTTATATTTATGCTATTCCTTGGTTTATTTCCAAGTGTGTTAGCTTGTGGTTAGAAAGATTCTTTAAAGTTATTTGTTGCTAAAATTATGGCTTAAATTCAAAATGAATTATTTACAAATTCTGTCAAACATAAATCACGGGATTCAGTATAAAGCATTTTGTCCTATTATACAAATTGCGTTGACTTTATCTTTCCAGCCTGTTTTCTAGCCGTTGGTACTATGTACTATTTCCAAGAAAGGTACGTCTTTATGCTGAGATTTCTTTCCCGCTTATTTTATTCCTTATTGGGACTGACAGAAAGTTAATAGGCCATTCTATTCCTATTGCTATATTCTATTTTAAGATAAACTGTTGCAGGGCTCAAGAATTCAAATCAATAGAGCCGTTCCAAAGGAAAACGTGAAGACATATTTAAAAGAGATTTCTGCTCTAAGAAAAGTAACAGTAACAGACACAGAGAAAAAAAAATTATTCATCCGCTCAAGCATCATCAGAGCACTTCTTCAACATCTCTTTACAAGAAGAAGAAAAGTTTTCCTGAAGCAAAAAGCCCAGAGCAATCATCTTCCATTCTCAAGTCTCCTGAGCAATCTGCTTAGAGTTTTTCAAAGACTTCAGAAAAGGCTCAAGATCTGCTTCAAGTGTTCCAGAATCTTAAGACTTGATAAAAATCAGTCTTCAGATTTCTGAGGATTTAGTTTCAGTTTATCTGAAACTCCTTCATCCTGAAGCAAAGGCTTTCCCTGGACTTCCACTGAGCCAGGGGGAGACTTTGATTCTTTAGAGAATCCACAAATCTTCTCTAATCTGTATTTAAAATAGAGAAGATAATCTAACCCTCTCAACCCCTTTGTAAAAAGAGTTTGTTCACATCTCTTCAAAAGTGAACACTGGTGACAGGGCACCTTATCAACAACCTGTGGTTGAGCATCCTTATCAAAAGCTCAAAGGGTCTGTTTGATCTACCTGAATCAGATCATTGGTGGCAGGGCACCTTAGCAAAAAGCTGTAGTGGATTCCTACCAGGGTGGTAGAAGAGTGGACGTACCTATTTAAAGGGAACCACTATATATCCTGTGTCCATCTGGTTATCTTGTTTATTCATTTTATTCTGTGGCTGTGATAGAACTACCTAGGATTGCTAGGTGCTGTGATAGGCTTGTAGTTAACTGAAATTTCAGTCAACTTCTTCACTTGTGCACTTCACTGTGTTAGGCTCTTAGGGTTCAAGTATCAGATTTTCTATTCCGCAAATAAACTCCAAGGGAGCTGACTAAGTGTTCATAAAATTTTGAATACTCTATTCACCCCCCCTCTAGAGTAGTTTACAACTTATCCCCTCACTTTCAATTGGTATCAGAGGGAGGTTGACTGTTCATACAGGCTAACACCTGAGTTAAAAGATCCTGTGATAAGTTGTTTCCTGATACCTTTCACAAACACTTTCACACATGGCCCAGTCTAAGGATTATTCAAGCACCAGACCTCCTGTATGCAACTTGTCCAAGTTTGGCATATGGAAGGCCAGGATAAGACTATACATGAATTCTATTGATGAAGATATTTTTTCTTCTATCTTGACAGGACCACCTGCTAGGCCTGCTGCTGCTTCCACTTCTGCTGACCTCAGTGTTGTACCACCACCTGACTACAATGAAACTTACAAGAAAGCAAAAGCAGCTGATGCTAAAGCAATGAATATCCTAGCTCAGACAATGTCTGATGAGATATTCCAGAAGCTGGCTGAATGTACCTCAGCCAAAGCTATGTGGGATTCCCTCAACCACATAGTTGCTGGCTCAGCTGATGAGAGGAAGGACAGGAGATCTAATCTCACCTCTCAGTATGAAAACTTCAAGAAGGATGATGCTGAAGACATTGACACCATGTACACAAGACTCAGTTCAATAATAAGTGAACTGAGGTCCTTAGACAAGGAGATAACCTTGTCAGAAGTCAATGACAAGATCCTGATGTGCCTTCCCATCTCTTGGGACTCAAGGATATGGCCCATCAAGGATGGAAGAAACACTGTGGAACTCTCCACAGAAGCTCTGTTGGGAAAGCTCAGGTCATATGAGCAAACCTTAAAGAGTAGGGCTGCTGTAACTGAAGTGAAGACTCCTACTCCAATAAAGAAAGAGCATTCTCTAGCTCTTAAGGCTGCTGAGACTTCTGAAGGAAGTCAATCAAATGAGGAGTTACTGGCACTCATTGCCAAGAGATTCTTCAACATGGGAAGAAGAGACCTCAGAAAGAAGTTCTCCAAGCATGAGGACAAGCCAAGGTATGACAAAACTCCATCTAAAGAAATCATTTGTTATGTATGCAGCAAGCCTGGACACATTGCCCCAGATTGTCCAGAGAAGAAGTATAAGGAGAAGAAACATGGGAAAGAATACAGGAAGCACCACTCCAAGTCCTCATCACACAAATACAAGAAGAAGGACAAGGGATTTGTGGCTGCTACCTGGAGTGAAACAGAAGAGGATACCTGCTCCTCTAGCTCCAGTGATTCAGAAGAAGAAGAAGAGAAGAAAGCCAAAGAGGTCTGCCTCATGGCCATTGATGCCTGCAGCTCTCTGTCAGCTGCAGAGAATTCTGAAGAAGAAGGAGACAATGAAGAAGATTCCTTTATGGAGGACCAGGTAATCGACTCATTTGATTTCTCATCTCCTGAGTTCAAAATAAAATTTAAAACTCTATGTTTAGATTTACTATTATCTGAAAAGGAAATTAAGTCACTTAGATTAAAAATAATGGAACTAGACATGGAAGGTGTTGAAATAATCAGATTAGAAAAGGAATTAGAAAGCTCAAAAGAAGAAGTAATATTCCTAAAGTTAGAACTAGCTAAATCTAAGAGGTTAGAAGAACAATTAAATGGCAGAAGCCTTAAATTATCTGAAATAACCAGTATAGCAAACACTAGGGTTGGTAATGATAAACTAGGCTTAGGTGCTACACCTAGTGAACCCATCCTCCTCACAAAGGAGAGATTTAGCACTCCAGTAAAATTTGTTTCTGAATCAGGAATAAAGAATACTGAGGAAATTGAAAAATGCAAGAAAATTCAGAATAAGATTAAGAAAGAGAATAGGAAGAAAAAATTTCTAGCTTTACAAAAATCGTCGAACATTAATCGACGATCGTCAAACCAATCGTCGAACGACTATCGACGATCGCTGAACACCTTCACCAAGTATGATATCTTTGGTGCAGGAGATCGACGATCTCATTTTGAGTCGTCGACCAGTGATCGACGATCGTTGAATCCAGAATATAGCTATACTGGAAATGATCGACGATATGGCTTGCGATCGTCGACCATCGATCGACGATCTGGACTTAAGCCGGAAAATCATTTTCAAACTTCCAGAACTTCAAATCCTAATCACCACCCCAGGTTGTTTAATCCTTCAACTGAATGGATTATCCCACCTAGGAGATCACACCCCTTAGGATATAAATCAAAGCCTGCAAAATCTTTTATATCTAGTTTTTCTTTTGTGAAGAATACTGGACCCAAGGTAACCTGGGTCCACAATGTGTAACTGCTCTTTCTGCAGGTGAAGACCTATCCAGTCACACATGACAAATGGTATCTGGATAGTGGATGCTCAAAGCATATGACAGGAAAGAAGAAGAACCTGTCAGGATTCAAAGCCAAGCTGGGACCAAAAGTTGTATTTGGGGATTCCAGCTGTGGACAGACTGAAGGGTATGGCAGCTTCACCATAGGAGCTGTAACCTTCAAGAAGGTAGCTTATGTCTCAGGACTAAAGCACAACCTAATCTCTGTAAGTCAAATGTGTGATGCTGGATACAAGGTATGGTTTACTGATACTGCCTGCAATATTTCTTTAAATAATACTGTGGTATTAGTAGGCATTAGAATTGGAAATGTTTATGTTGTAGATTTTAATTCCTCCAAATCTGAAATATGCTTATTTAATGAAGTAACCAGTAATAATACCCTTTGGCATAAGAGACTTAGTCATGTAAATCTGAAAAACATTTCTAGGTTGGCTAAATACAATCTTGTAAGAGGATTACCTTCTTGCCCCTACAAGAAGGAAGGCCTTTGCAAAGCTTGTCAACTAGGAAAGCAAACAAGAAATAGCTTTAAATCAGTTAATAAAAGTGATTCTCCCAGGATTCTGTACCTGCTACATTTGGATTTATTTGGTCCTATTGCTGTACAGAGTCTTGGAGGAAAGTCTTACACTCTAGTAATTGTAGATGACTTCTCTAGGTTCACTTGGGTATTCTTCTTGAGAACTAAGGCTGATAACTTCAAGGTTCTTACAGATTTTCTAAAGTGTATACAGAGTGAGTATTCTACTCAGATTGCCTTGATCAGAAGTGATCATGGTACTGAGTTTGAGTCTCTTCTTATGCAAGAATTCTGTGAGAAGGAAGGTATCAAACATAGCTTCTCTGCTCCTAGAACTCCTCAACAAAATGGGGTAGTTGAAAGGAAAAACAGAACCCTAATTGAAGCTGCAAGTACATTGTTGGCTGATGCTAACATGCCTCTGTCCTTTTGGGCTGAAGCAGTTAGCACAGCTAACTATGTATTGAACAGAAGTCTGATACATAAACTCAAGGGTAAGACTCCCTATGAATTACTTAAGCAAGTGAAACCTAAAATAGATTATTTTAGAGTGTTTGGCTGTGTTGCTTTTGTTCATAACAATAACAAAGAATACCATAGAAAATTTGAGGCAAAAGCTTCAATGGGAGTTTTTCTAGGATACTCTCAAGTAAGCAAAGCCTATAGGGTCCTTAATAAATCCTCTCTTAAGATAGAAGAGTCTGCACATGTCTCTTTTGATGAGACAGTCATGTACTATAAGGAGAAGGATTCTTCTTCTAATAGTACAGTGCAAGTCCTAGGAGTAAGTAAGGATTTGGAAGGTTTGAGACTCTCACAGGAGAATCATCCCCAACAAACTCCTCAGGTTGCTTCCTCAGATTCTGAATCTGATGTAGATCTGCTTGAAGCTAAAGCACCTGCTCCAACAGTTGATCAAACTCCACATGAGGAATTAAATCTTGAAACTGTTGAAGATCAGATCATTGTTGAACCTACTGATCTTGTCACACTTAGAGATCACCCTGTATCTCAAGTGATTGGAGACATTTCAGCAGGAGTCCAGACAAGACATCAACTCAACAAAAATGTGATGTTTGCTTGTTTCCTTTCTCAGGTTGAGCCCCTAACCATTAAAGATGCTGAGCTTGATCCCCACTGGATTATAGCAATGCAAGAGGAGCTTAACCAGTTTGAAAGATGTAAAGTTTGGACCTTGGTTCCAAGACCAAGAGGCCAACGGATCATAGGCACCAAGTGGGTGTTTAGAAACAAGCTTGATGCCCAAGGCATAGTAGTTAGAAATAAGGCTAGGCTAGTAGCTCAAGGCTATAGACAGGAGGAAGGCATAGATTATGATCAGACTTTTGCCCCTGTAGCTAGACTAGAAGCCATTAGGATTTTCCTAGCCTATGCTGCCTATAAAAGATTTAAGGTCTTCCAAATGGATGTGAAGAGTGCCTTCCTCAATGGAGATTTAAAGGAAGAAGTGTTTGTTGAACAACCACCAGGGTTTGTTTCATCAACACTACCCACTCATGTGTTCAAACTCCAAAAGGCTCTCTATGGACTTAAGCAAGCTCCTAGAGCTTGGTATGAGACCTTAGCAAATTTTCTTCTAGAACACAAGTTTGTGAGAGGTGTAGTAGATAGAACCCTATTCATTAGACATCATAAGGACTCACAACTGTTAGTTCAAATCTATGTAGATGACATTATATTTGGCTCTACTGATCCCAAACTATGCAAGAGGTTCTCTGAACTAATGCACTCTAAGTTTGAGATGAGCAGCATGGGTGAGTTATCCTATTTCCTTGGTCTCCAAGTGAAACAGAGTGTTGATGGCATTTTCATTTCACAATCAAAATATGCCAGAGAGCTGGTTAAAAGATTTGGAATGTCTGATGCTTCATCAATGAGCACACCTATGGCCTCAAATGCAGTTATTGATTCTGATGTCAATGGCAAGTCTGTTGATCAAAAGAATTATAGAGCCATTGTTGGTTCCCTGCTGTATTTGACTGCAAGTAGGCCCGACATAATGTTTGCTACATGCCTATGTGCTAGGTTTCAGGTCAACCCAAAGGAATCTCACTTAACTCTCCTCAAGAGGATCTTGAGATACCTTAAGGGATGTCCTAACTTAGGACTATGGTACCCAGCTGAGTCAGGATTTGAATTAATTGGATATTCAGATGCTGATTATGCTGGTTGTAGAGTTGACAGGAAAAGCACCTCAGGGACTTGTCAGTTCCTGGGAGAGAGACTTGTCTCTTGGTTTTGCAAGAAACAGGCATCTGTGTCTACTTCAACTGCTGAGGCTGAATATATAGCAGCAGCTAGTTGTTGTTCACAGATCCTGTGGATTCAAAATCAGCTAGTGGATTATGGGTACACACACTCAAACACAAAAATTCTGTGTGACAGTACCAGTGCAATATCAATTGCTCAGAATCCTGTGCACCATTCCAGGACCAAGCACATTGAGATTAGACATCATTTTCTAAGAGATAATGTGGAAAAGAACAAGATAGTAATGGAATTTATATCCACAGACCTGCAAAGAGGAGATATTTTCACTAAGCCCCTTGATGAACAAAAGCATTTGTTCTTCCTGAACCAGCTTGGTATGATTAATGGTTCAGAGTAGTGAAAATTAAGATAGTTTTGTTTTCTGTCTAAAATCGTCGAACGACTGATCGACGATCTTCGACCAGGTCAGAACTATCGTCGACCAACCGTCGACGACAGCTTGTTCTGTAGTAAGGCAGAAATCGTCGACCAACTGGTCAACGATCTCTCCTTAGGTATCTATCGTCGACCAGTGGTCGACGACAGATTTTCTGTGTTGTATGGAGAATCGTCGACCATCATATTTTGATCGACGATCGTAGTAATTACTTATAGTCGGTCGATGTTTACCGATTTAGTCAAACATTGACTATCGTCGGTCTGTGTTCGACGACCGATTTTATTCCGGGTTCGACGATCGCAGATTTATTTCTAATAGTCGATTTAGGTCTGAAGATCGTCGTCCTTCCGCTCCGTCTTTTCATATTCCTTCTTCTGGCTTAGAATTCGCTCTCGAACTCTAATCCCGCGCGATTCTCTTCTCCCCTGTTTGTGCTTCTCGATTCGCCATCTTCTCTCAAACTCTATGGCGATTCCTTCTGCTGTTCTCCTCGGAATGAAGTTCGACACGGGCTTCTGTGTCGACTTCGATTCCTTCTGCCGATGCGATCAACCAATCCAAGATATTCTGAAGCTATGTGAAGACCAAGGCCTCAAGAAATTCATGTCATCCGCACCTAAGATTAATATACCCGAGATTCGTGAATGGGTATACACCTCGTCCTCCAGCGACGAAGCAATGTCGGGAAAGATAAACGGCGAGGAGGTCACTCTGACTCCTGAAGTATTGACAGAGTTGTTTGGACTGCCAACAGGTACTGAGGAATATGAGCAAAGCTCAGAGGAATATGGCCGCATGCTCACTGTGATGGGCCATGCCGAAGGGATTCCGGCTAAGCTGCTGAAGATAAACTTGTCTCCAGAATACAAGTTTCTGGCAGACCTGGTGGGCAAGATTATTTTGGGAAAACATTCGGCGCATGACAATATCAACAGGCAACAGTTTGCCCTTATGTCGGCTTTGGTGAATAGGACGCAGTTAGCCTGGGGGAAAGTTCTATTTGACCTAATCAGGAGAAAGAACAACAAGAAAGAGGTAAATCTTGCCAGGGTACTGGGTGTGTTTCTATATGTGAAAGCACCCCTGCTGCTCGTTTCTGCACCCTCCGCAGTAAATGCCAGCAAGAGGTTGGACCCCTCGCTCTTCAAGAAATCTCAGAGGATTATCAAGAAGTCAGCCAGGGTTGATCCTAACCCTTCTTCAGACACAAGGGCTGATTCGGCCGCTCTCCCGCTTACTGGGGAAGGTTCAGCAATCCCTTCATCCTCCCTCTCTATCCCTGCATCCTCTTCTCCTGCATTACTCTCTACAACACCCGCAGTGCCACCACAACATGCATCATTCATTCCACCTGCATCTCCACACCAGTCACCAACACCACAACATCTGGCAGCTTCAGCCAGTGTTGACATGGTGACTGCGACCATCCTCACAAACCTTTCTCAACATGAATCCCACACTCATGTTGATGATCACCTATCTCCACATGACTCATTTGATCATGTGGAAGATCATCCTGCTTCCATTCCATCCACCTCCACATCATCAGCATTTCAGATATCCCCTGAAATGCTTGCACACCTTGTACAGCTCATCACTCCCTCCATCCAAAGCATGATTGAGGCTGCCAATGCCCCTCTCATTGCCTCCATCAACTCTCTCACTGATGCCTTCAAATCAATCTCATCTTCTGCTGAGCCCCCTTCTGTAAGATGCATGACTCCAGTCCCCACTAAAGTCATGCAGGGGGAGATGTCTGTCGAAGTGGTCTCAGGTGATGCCCTGACCCTTCAGGACAATTCCTCTCTTCCCCTTCAAGAATCTGTAGATGTCCCTCAAGGAACTTCAGAGAAAGAACCAGAAGGTAAACTTTAAAACTCTTCCTCCAAAGGATATAATCAGGACTTCAATTTGACATTTGTGACTAACAAAGACATTCACTCCCTAGTGAATCTAGCTTCTGAGGAAGAAGTTCCTGAAAAGGAAAATGAAGAAGTCCCCATGGACGTTTGTGAGAATGTTGCTGCTCAACCAGATGGTATAGTTTTATTTAAGATTCTAATTAATTCAAACTCCATCTTTGAGTTAATTTCTTATCCCTAGTGAATATCACAGCTGCTGATGATCTTACATCAGTATTGCAAGTTGATGCTGCCAAGTCCATTGAGTCTGATAAAGACTTGGAATCATTTCTTTCCTCAGACTGTGAGTTCTCACTCACATCCCCTCCTTTTGTTCCTCCTCTTCAAGAGAAAATGGTCCCTTATAGACCTGAGTACCTTGATGCTGAGGAATACATGAGACTACATCCTGCTGCAGTTCTACCGAGTTATGCTGAAAAGAAAATCATAGGAGAGCATGATCTAATGTTATCTAAAAGACAAGCAACAAACCCTAACAGAGAAATCATTTTCAAACCAGCTGCAATGCCCAAAAACTCATCTGATGCTAAACATGCTGATAAATCTGCTTGATACATTCCATTTTTGCTGATTTATGCTTGTGATATTTTCTGTGTATTGCCTGTGTTTTATCATTCTGGTTAATCTTTAGAAGTGTTGTTGTCTGCTTTAGCTTTTAAATTGGATTGGATAACATAACCCAAATAGGGGGAGATTGTTGGTACCCTAGATGTGATTTGGCTTATGTAATCCCTTTCCAGCCCCTCTTGATCCATATAAAGATATATGATCATGGTTAGACTTTGTTTAGTCTCCCTAGGGCAGTTTATAAACTGACCTAGAGCTTAGGTTAGAAGTTCTAGATGTTTTTGTAGATAAGGCTTTTCCGTTCGACCATCGTCGAACGAGGCCTCGCGATCGTCGATCAATGGTCGACGATAGCAGGGCTAGTGAATCTTTGAAGTCAAGACAATTATCGTCGACCGTTGGTCGACGATCTCAGAGCAAGCTCACTACGCTCTGACGGTTGGTCGACGATCTGTCATCTTCAGGTCGACGATCGTGTTCTTGCTTCACGATTTCTGTCTCGACAGATATTTGCCTTTGCTGGTCGACTATCTATTTGCTGGTCGACGATCTGTTTGCTGGTCGACGATCTGTTTGCAGGTCGACGATCTTCGAACCCCTGTTCGACGATTTCTGTCTGATTTTATCTATTTATATTTATGCTATTCCTTGGTTTATTTCCAAGTGTGTTAGCTTGTGGTTAGAAAGATTCTTTAAAGTTATTTGTTGCTAAAATTATGGCTTAAATTCAAAATGAATTATTTACAAATTCTGTCAAACATAAATCACGGGATTCAGTATAAAGCATTTTGTCCTATTATACAAATTGCGTTGACTTTATCTTTCCAGCCTGTTTTCTAGCCGTTGGTACTATGTACTATTTCCAAGAAAGGTACGTCTTTATGCTGAGATTTCTTTCCCGCTTATTTTATTCCTTATTGGGACTGACAGAAAGTTAATAGGCCATTCTATTCCTATTGCTATATTCTATTTTAAGATAAACTGTTGCAGGGCTCAAGAATTCAAATCAATAGAGCCGTTCCAAAGGAAAACGTGAAGACATATTTAAAAGAGATTTCTGCTCTAAGAAAAGTAACAGTAACAGACACAGAGAAAAAAAAATTATTCATCCGCTCAAGCATCATCAGAGCACTTCTTCAACATCTCTTTACAAGAAGAAGAAAAGTTTTCCTGAAGCAAAAAGCCCAGAGCAATCATCTTCCATTCTCAAGTCTCCTGAGCAATCTGCTTAGAGTTTTTCAAAGACTTCAGAAAAGGCTCAAGATCTGCTTCAAGTGTTCCAGAATCTTAAGACTTGATAAAAATCAGTCTTCAGATTTCTGAGGATTTAGTTTCAGTTTATCTGAAACTCCTTCATCCTGAAGCAAAGGCTTTCCCTGGACTTCCACTGAGCCAGGGGGAGACTTTGATTCTTTAGAGAATCCACAAATCTTCTCTAATCTGTATTTAAAATAGAGAAGATAATCTAACCCTCTCAACCCCTTTGTAAAAAGAGTTTGTTCACATCTCTTCAAAAGTGAACACTGGTGACAGGGCACCTTATCAACAACCTGTGGTTGAGCATCCTTATCAAAAGCTCAAAGGGTCTGTTTGATCTACCTGAATCAGATCATTGGTGGCAGGGCACCTTAGCAAAAACCTGTAGTGGATTCCTACCAGGGTGGTAGAAGAGTGGACGTACCTATTTAAAGGGAACCACTATATATCCTGTGTCCATCTGGTTATCTTGTTTATTCATTTTATTCTGTGGCTGTGATAGAACTACCTAGGATTGCTAGGTGCTGTGATAGGCTTGTAGTTAACTGAAATTTCAGTCAACTTCTTCACTTGTGCACTTCACTGTGTTAGGCTCTTAGGGTTCAAGTATCAGATTTTCTATTCCGCAAATAAACTCCAAGGGAGCTGACTAAGTGTTCATAAATTTTGAATACTCTATTCACCCCCCCTCTAGAGTAGTTTACAACTTATCCCCTCACTTTCAAAGAGGGGGGCTCTATTTATAGATTTTTTTCTCGGGTTGGTCACGCCCTCCGACACGCCCTAGGGGGGGCGTGTCAGGGGGCGTGACAGGTACGGATTTGACCTCGGGCTCTGGATTCTGGCGGGAGGGATGATTGCTTCGGTACGTCGGTGGTCACGCCCTAGGTCACGCCCGTGACAGGGGGGCGTGACAGGCATGTCATGTCCAAATCATTGGTCGGAAATCCGTCAGTCGCCGAAAAAGGAGGGTGTCACGCCCATGTCACGGGCGTGACATGGGGCGTGACAGTACTATTTGCGTGCTGAGACGGAACGACATTTAATGCGGCGGCAGGCTTTGCGGCAGAGGGCGACACGCCCATGTCACGCCCGGTGACACGCCCAGGGAGGGCGTGACAGGGGGGCGTGACAGCGGTTTTGGCCGTTATCTGTCCCTTCCAGCAGGTGTCCTCGGGATCGGGTGACACGCCCAAGGTCACGCCCAAGGAGGGCGTGGCAGGGGGGCGTGACAGGCCATTTTGGCGATTTTTCTGAAAACCTGCAAAAAGACAGGAAAAAGTTAGTGGCAATAAAATTTACATAAAAAGGATAAAAATAAACTAATAATAGACATAATTTGTACAATATAAAATATAAAATACGATAATAGTTTAGGCTACAAAACGTATTATCAAATTCCCCCAAGCTTAAGCTTTGCTTGTCCCCAAGCAAAAATATAAAAACTAGATATTTATAAAAAGGACTAATCAAAAACTTCTAATTATGCCTACACAAGTACTATGCGAAATTCTTAGTAGGGAAAAGGTGAAATGTAAGTCTAAAACAATTATTTAGGTATGGTAAAACTTTTATAAACTTTACTTAATAAAAACAAATCATCCAAAATTTTAGCGAGATTTTTTTAAATGGACTTAAGTAAAGCAACAAAAATGAAAAACACGCATTGAGTTGTTACTAGATCCAAGCAACGCATTATAATTATATCAATTTAATTATCAAAAATCTAGGTTTAAATCTAAAACCAAAACTGATTTACTGTTTTTCTTTTCTTAGTTGTTAAATAAAAAACAAAAAGCGTGAATCAAAAGGACTTAAATAGGACAGAAACGTTTGGTTTAGGAAAATGATTAGGAGTGGAATTCAAAGATAAACGTGAAGGTTTAAAATCACACTAAACCAAAACAAAGAGTTTCAAAAACTTTCATAAAAATATGTACACATTTTTTTTTCTTTTTCTTTTTCTTTTTCATTTTTCTTTTTCATTTTTTTCTTTTTTCAAAACAAAGGCCATAAATATTTTTATTTTCCTTTTTGAGTTGGCCAAACAAAAATAAACATCACTTTTGAACATACTTCCTTTTTTTTTTCGAAAACCTTTCTCCACAAAAATCACAAAATACCCTATCAAAAATCGTCAAAATAATTTATGAAACTCAAAAAGGCTAGTGCGATTCGATAGGTTGGAAATTTTGGCTTTGGTGAAACTGAAATGAAGAGAGGAGCTATCAAATGAAATCGGAAAAAGGCTCAAAAACGGCTAACT
Source organism: Platanthera zijinensis (assembly GCA_039513925.1). Classification (NCBI taxonomy): domain Eukaryota; kingdom Viridiplantae; phylum Streptophyta; class Magnoliopsida; order Asparagales; family Orchidaceae; genus Platanthera; species Platanthera zijinensis. Next base: position 119,838,125 of record CM077090.1, read on the forward strand.
AGTGGTAAAAGATATTTTAGGTTGGCAGGAAAGCTCAAACGAAAACAAAAATGGCCTAAATCATTTTCACGCTTTTGAATTTATTTAAAACAAAGGTTTGAAAAATTTTCAAAAAGCGAGTCCTAGATAATAAAAGAAGATTGATGAAATTAACTTGAAAATAGAAATAATAAGTGACTTGGATCGTTCACATCTACTACGTTATTCAAAAGTTGACTTTACAAAAGTTATTCAAAAACGAGAAAGAAAATAGTGGATGATGAATTTTTTTGAGAAAGTAAAGGAAATAAACAACAAAAAACCATAATAGAAATGCGAGTTTTAGAAAAATATTTCACCTTAACGTGCTACCGTGAATTAGAAACACAGCATGGCCAACATTTTACTTGTGAAACATAATTAAAAAGGACGATTAGAAATATTATAATTAACTAAGTTGTTTATAGGAGATTTTGAGTAAAACAAAACTAAAAACTAGGGGTACTATTGAAATACCAAAATGTCTAAACTATTCAAAAATACATATATATTTTTTTTATTTTGAGAAATATTCTCTTTTTTTTTGGATTTTGGGAAAATTTTTCTCTTTTTTGGAATTTTAAGATAGCCATAGCTTTTTTTTTTATAGAACTATTTACAAAAAAAAGAAATTATTTACACTAAGCAAAAATGAAGGAGGAAATCCTCCCCCAAGCTTAAAACAGACATTGTCCTCAATGGCTAAAGAAGGGGATTGGAGAAGGAGAGAAAAATAAAGTGCAGAATTGAAAAGACATAATTGAAATACAGGTACTTCCCCGGATTTATTTGCTGCGATTGCTGAGTGATGCCGCTCCCCGAATGTCTTCTTTGGACTTTGTGATGGATTCAGCAATGTTGGAGCAGGAGATCGCAGAAGCTTCAGCTTGTCGGAGCCGTCCGAGGCAAAAATTGTAAAATAAAGAAAACAGAAAAAGATAACTTGGGTTGCCTCCCAAGAGCGCCCTTTGGTTAAAGCGTCGTTGAGCTCGACGCATCAAAAATAATATTGTCCAAAAATATTATTGTCCCGAAATAAAATTGTTTTTGGCAAAAAAAATAAAAATTTCAAGATTAAAGTTCGTGAAGCAGAAACTTAATAGTGTCTGGACTGACATCATCATCACCAGAGAAATACAGTTTAAGACGCTGACCATTCACTTTGAAATTACCCTTATCAGGGTGAGAAATTAAAACAGTTCCATAAGGAAATACTTCTAAAACAGAAAATGGGCCAGACCAGCGAGATTTTAATTTGCCCGGAAATAAACGTAAACGACTGTTATATAACAGGACTTGGTCGCCCGGCTTAAAGTTTTTAGGGTGCCTTAAGTGTTTATCGTGTAAACGCTTCGTCCGCTCTTTATAAAGTTTATTATTTTCATAAGCATAAGAGCGCCACTCATCGAGTTCATTTAGTTGAAATTTTCGAAGGTCACCGACTGAGTGGGGATCGAAGTTTAAAAATTTTAAGGCCCAAAAGGCGCGGTGTTCTAACTCCACGGGCAGATGGCACGATTTTCCATAGACCAGCCGATACGGCGTACATCCGAGGGCGGTTTTGTACGCTGTTCGGTAGGCCCATAGAGCATCGTCAAGTTTGGTTGACCAGTCTTTTCTAGAAGTTGAAACAGTCTTTTCTAATATTCTTTTTATTTCTCTATTTACTACTTCGACTTGACCGTTAGTTTGGGGGTGGTAGGCAGTGGACAGTTTATGCGTAACGCCGTATTTAGTAAGGATTTTTGAAAATTGCGCGTTACAGAAATGGGAACCCCTATCGCTAACGATTGCGCGTGGCGTACCGAATCTAGAAAATAATTTTTTTAAAAACATGACTACAACTCGGGAGTCGTTCGTAGGAAGAGCTTGGGCTTCAGCCCATCGTGAAACATAATCAACAGCAACTAAAATATATTTGTTTCCGAAGCTAGAAGGAAGGGGTCCAACAAAATCAATTCCCCAGAGGTCGAAAATTTCGCACTCTAAGAAATAATTTTGCGGCATTTCATTTTTATTAGAAATATTGCCCGACCGTTGGCAACTATCACACCTGCTCACAAAGGCTTGCGCGTCTTTAAACAGGCTAGGCCAATAAAAACCCGCGCAAAGCACCTTATGAGCGGTGCGAGCAGCTTGATAGTGCCCACCTGTCGGACCTTCATGCAAATGTTTTAGAATATCAATTCCTTCATCAAAAGAAACACATCTCCTTATCACTTGATCCGCACAAATTTTGAAAAGATGCGGGTCTTCCCAAAAGTAGTTCTTCAGCTCAGAAAAGAATTTCTTCTTCTGCTGAGAGGAGAACTCTTTTGGGAGCACCCGGGCCACTAGATAGTTGGCGATGTGTGCGAACCAAGGAGAAGTAGATGTATTAACTAAAAGCAGCTTCTCATCAGGAAAATAGTCATTAAAAGATTTTTCATTTAATTTTTCTATAAAGGGGTTATCTAATCTTGATAAATGGTCGGCGGCCAAGTTTTCGGCTCCTCGCTTATCACGGATCTCTAAGTCAAACTCCTGGAGGAGTAAGACCCAGCGAATCAAGCGAGGCTTGGCATCCGTTTTGGCAAGAAGGTACTTGAGGGCCGAGTGGTCCGTAAAAACAATGATTTTTGAAAGTGTAATGTAAGAGCGAAATTTATCAAACGCAAATACTACGGCTAAGAGCTCCTTCTCGGTTGTGGTGTAATTTTCTTGTGCAGATGTGAGGGTTTTACTAGCGTAATAGATGGGGTGGAAGTTCTTAGATATGCGTTGACCTAATACGGCTCCCACCGCAAAACTACTCGCATCGCACATAATCTCGAAAGGAAGGTCCCACACCGGAGCTATCATAATTGGTGCGTTAATTAACTTTTCTTTAATTGATTCAAAGGCAGAATTACAAGAGTCATCAAAAATGAATGGAGCGTCTTTTTCTAAGAGATGGGTGAGGGGCTTAGTGATCTTGGAGAAGTCCTTTATAAAACGACGATAAAAACCAGCGTGGCCTAGGAAACTTCTTATAGCTTTTATGTTTGTAGGTGGCGGCAACTTCTCAATAACTTCTATCTTGGCAACGTCTACCTCAATACCTTTAGCAGAAATTTTATGACCCAAAACTAACCCTTCCCTCACCATAAAATGGCATTTTTCCCAATTTAGGGCAAGGTTAGTTTCTTCGCATCGTTCTAAGACTTTTTCGAGGTTTTCTAAACATCTATCGAAGGTATCGCCGAACACGGAGAAATCGTCCATGAATACCTCCATAATGCTTTCTACGTACTTGTCAAATATTGCGAGCATACATCGTTGGAATGTAGCCGGCGCATTGCATAATCCAAACGGCATTCTCCGGTACGCGAAGGTGCCGAAGGGACAAGTAAACGTAGTTTTCTCTTGGTCCTCGGGGGAGATGGGTATTTGAAAGTACCCCGAGAGGCCATCGAGAAAACAATAAAAGCTATGGCCGGAGAGACGTTCTAAAATCTGGTCGATAAACGGTAGAGGAAAGTGGTCCTTACGGGTGGCGTCATTTAACTTACGGTAATCTATGCACATACGCCAACCCGTCACCGTCCGTGTCGGGATTAATTCATTATTCTCATTACTAACTACGGTTATCCCTCCCTTTTTTGGAACTACCTGAACGGGGCTAACCCACTTACTGTCTGATATAGGGTAGATAATTCCTGCGTCTAATAGTTTCATAACCTCGCCCTTAACTACTTCTTTCATATTCGGGTTTATACGGCGCTGAGGTTGGATAGAGTTACGCGAATTATCTTCCATTAAAATTTTATGTGTACAGAAAGATGGGCTTATGCCCTTGATATCAGAAATTTGCCAAGCAATAGCCCGGCGATGCTTACGTAGAACTAGAAGAAGTTTATCGTTCTGCGTATCCGTGAGGTAGGCCGAAACGATAACTGGTAACTTGGAGTCTTTTTCTAAGAAAGCATACTTAAGGTGTTCGGGAAGTTCTTTAAGTTCTAGGGTAGGGGGTTCTTCATAAGAGGATTTTGAGATTCTTTCTTTTTCAAAAATAATATCTTCATAAACTTTTTTATAAGGAACGTAATAAGGGGTGGGGCTAGCAGCCAAGACGGCTTCTTGTGCAGATTCAGTGGTAAGAAAAGAGGAAGAACAAAAATCAGAAAACTCTTTTTCAAACTCAGAAAGACAATAAGAAGATTCATCACTTCCTTGCAGTGATTCTGTTGTAAGAGAAGAGGAGCAAAAAGTAGAAAATTCTTTTTCAAAGTCGGCGAGGCAGTAGGAAGAATCATCACTCACGGCGTCTATGAAAAAACATGAGTCATCGTTCGCTAAGGTGTTCTTCATCGAAGGGGTGATCGGAAATGTGACTTCGTCGTCGCCTACTCGAAGAAAGAGCTTACCATTGCTTACGTCAATGATGGCTCGGGAGGTGGCAAGGAAGGGTCGGCCAAGGATCAGGGGAACCTCGACGTCTTCTTCGATGTCCAAAATGACAAAGTCCACCGGGAAGATGAACTTGTCGACTTTCACTAGAACGTCCTCCACTATTCCTAACGGGTACTTGACGGATCTATCGGCTAGCTGGATACTCATACGCGTGGGGTTAAGGCTACCAATCCCTAACTTTTTGAACAACGAAAAGGGCATCAGGTTTATACTTGCGCCTAAGTCGGCTAACGCGTGTTTAACAAAGAGATCACCGAAGACACACGGGATAGAGAAACTACCCGGGTCACTGATTTTCTTCGGTAAACCGTTTGTTAAAACGGCGGAGCACTCGGCGTTAAGCGTGACGTGCGAAAGATTCTCTAACTTCTTCTTGTTTGTGAGGAGGTCTTTAAGATATTTGGCGTATTTCGGCATTTGCGAAATAGCCTCGTGGAAGGGAAGATTAATGTGGATTTGTTTGAAGATTTCTAAGAAGCGGGAGTACTGATCATCTTGACGTTGTCTATTAAGTTCAGAGGGGTATGGAGGAGTTGAATTATTTTTGAAGATGGGTGGTGGAGTGAGATTATTTTCTAAAGTGGAGGTGATTACTTCTTCAGCAGAGGGTGTAAGCGGAGCAGAGCTTTGATTTTTAAAAGCAGGAGCGGAGCTTGCCTCGGGCTCTTCACTTACCATACCGGAGACTTGCTTCCCACTCCGAAGAGTTATAGCTTTCGCTTGCTCTCTCGGGTTGGGTTCGGTATTGGAAGGAAGAGACCCTGCGGGTCGCTCAGAAATTATTTTCGCGAGCTGTCCTACCTGATTTTCTAGACTTTTTACGCTTCCGGTTAACGTTCTTATAGTGGCGTCATTTGTGGTGATATATTTAGAAAGTAATTCCTCCAAGCTTGGAGGTTTTGGGTAATTTTGAAGAAGTGGTGGTGGTGGTGGTTGTGCAGAAAAATCATTTTGCGGAGGTGGGCGCATCGCATTCGATGGATTACTCCATGAAAAGTTCGGGTGATTTCTTAAAGCGGGGTTATAACTATTCGGAAAATTAAAACCAGGCGGATGAAAATTCGCAGCAGAAAAATTATTAAAAGCAGTTCTAGGCAAATTATTAACATAATCTAAATGTTCCGGAGTAGGGGTTGCAGATTCCCATACCTGAGGGGCGGAGGCAGCAGTCATCTTCGTGATTTTTTTGCTTAGGATTTCTACTTGCAGAGCGAGCTGGGAGACGTTGTCCACTTCATAGATACCTGCAGGCTTGTTCGGGCGGGACCTAGGCACATTCCACTGATAAGTGTTCATGGCCATGTCCTCAAAAAGCTCAAGAGCGGCTTCCGGGGTCTTATGATTTAAAGTACCGCCAGAAGCTGCGTCTATCATTTGCTTCGTGCTTTGATTTAGCCCGTTATAAAACGTCTGCACTTGTAACCATACAGGCAGCGCGTGATGTGGGCATCGTCTTAATAATTCTTTAAATCTCTCCCAGGTTTCGTAAAGGGTTTCAGAGTCTATTTGTCCAAAGGCAGAGATGTCGTTCCTAAGTTTTGCAGTTTTAGCTGGCGGAAAATACTTCGCCAAAAATTTTTCAGTTAATTCATTCCAAGTGGTTATGCTATTTTTCGGAAGTGTGTTAAGCCACTGCTTAGCTTTAGTTCTTAGAGAGAAGGGGAAGAGTCTTAGCCTTATCGCATCATTTGTGACACCATTTATCTTGAAGGTGTCGCAAATTTCAAGAAAGCTAGCTATATGTGCGTTCGGATCTTCATCTTGAAGTCCGTCAAATTGCACATATTGCTGCACCATTTGAATTATGCTAGGCTTTAGTTCAAAGTTATTATTTGCTATAGTAGGGCGGACTATACTCGATTCTGTTCCCTCGAGGTTCGGTCGTGCATAATAGGACATAGTCCTTTGCACGGCCTCATCTACGTTGGGTTCTTCCATTCTTAAAGTATTAAATGACTCGGAGTCCTCAACCGGCACTTGGATGGTAGGACCTTGAAATCGCGATCTTCTCCGAAGAGTACGCTCAATTTCGTGGTCCAAGTCCAAAATAACCGACGGACTCCCGCGGGTCATGCACTAAAAGAACAGAAAAGAAGAAGAGAAAGAGAAAAAGGATAAACTAGAAAGAAAAACTAGATTTAGAAAATTAAATTAAATTTTTTTTTTTGAAATAGATTTTTTTTTTATAGATTAACTCCCGAACTTCCCAAGGACTACCCCGTGAAGGGTTCGCAAGGTACTAGACAAGACAGTGGCGCTTAAAGCCCTTTGCCCTTTTCGAGAGAATTAGGTGGCGTAGAAAAATTGTGAGGTTGGTTTCTATTAAGAGCGGTGATAAAATTTTTTTGATTTTTTTTTTTTAAAACTTTAAAGAAAGGGGATGAGAAAGAGAAGAGATAAAATTAATAGGTTCGTGTTTTCAAAATATCAACGGAAGTTGGGTCCCCGGCAACGGCGCCAAAAACTTGTTGCGCGCTAGGGTTCGAAGAAATAAACGCAACCGAACTAGCAACCCGATGAGGCAAGTATACCTATCGAATTGTAGCAAGGGGACACAAGTGTCGTATTAAGATCCGGGAACTGTTGGCTAAGCTTACTCACACGAACGCTATTATCTTATCGACGGAAAAACTAGGGTTTTAGAAAATCTAAGTGCAGGGGAGAAAGTAAAGCTATTCTAGAAAAAGAAACACTGCAATTAAGAGGGCTATTAAGTAAACAACTAAGCTAGAACGGAAACTACTGCAGTTAATAAAAGAGCACAATATATGAGATTACTACAAAAGGTAGAACAATATGAAATGGAAATGCACCCGATCGAGATTCACCTCGGCTAAAGACGATTAAGAAAATGCGATAAAAATCTAAACTTAATAGGATAAGGGTCCTTGACCGTGGAGGTTCCTAAAGCTTGAACACGCTTCTCTCGAAGTCGTGCCCAACTGAGTTTAGGAAGGTCCGACCGACTCTCGTCTAAATCGGAGGCCTAAAACTCGCTTTACGCGGTGAACCCCACTATTGGATTTTACTCCAATCCGGGAGATTTGGACGTCTGCCTCTCTCGAGGGGTGCGTACAACTCCCTTTACTCTTGAATGCTCACTTCATTCTTTCGGCCTCTCGGCTAGCCCAGAATGAAAGCAAAGGCGGAGAGTATATATCGAAAATATACCTCCGACCCGTGATAAATCAAGAGTAATTCAAGGCCCAAACCTAAAAAGAAAAGATTAATTAAAACACCATAACATAATCGCTCTAACCTCGGATCATCAAGATCGAGTACAAGGAGGATTAGTTAATCATAATGGAGTGAAGGGGGGGGGAGATGAGTAGAAAAACATAAGAAGAACACAAGCTAAAGGAAAAACAATTTTATTAATGAAAAAGGGCAAGTTACACTAATGAAAATAAAATTACAAGTGCATGAAAATTAAACCCTATTCTGGCCCTACGTTAAGCACTAAGCAAGAAGAAAATTACATTAAAAGCTAGCACAAACTAAGATTAAACTAGGGTTAACCAAAAAGTACAAAGAGAAGGGGAGAGAGAGAGAGAGAAAAAGCATGAAAAGGATCAAGAAACAAAGGGGCAGCACCTCCCCCACTCAACCAAAGCTTGCTGAAATGAAGAGGGGGGGCTCTATTTATAGATTTTTTTCTCGGGTTGGTCACGCCCTCCGACACGCCCTAGGGGGGGCGTGTCAGGGGGCGTGACAGGTACGGATTTGACCTCGGGCTCTGGATTCTGGCGGGAGGGATGATTGCTTCGGTACGTCGGTGGTCACGCCCTAGGTCACGCCCGTGACAGGGGGGCGTGACAGGCATGTCATGTCCAAATCATTGGTCGGAAATCCGTCAGTCGCCGAAAAAGGAGGGTGTCACGCCCATGTCACGGGCGTGACATGGGGCGTGACAGTACTATTTGCGTGCTGAGACGGAACGACATTTAATGCGGCGGCAGGCTTTGCGGCAGAGGGCGACACGCCCATGTCACGCCCGGTGACACGCCCAGGGAGGGCGTGACAGGGGGGCGTGACAGCGGTTTTGGCCGTTATCTGTCCCTTCCAGCAGGTGTCCTCGGGATCGGGTGACACGCCCAAGGTCACGCCCAAGGAGGGCGTGACAGGGGGGCGTGACAGGCCATTTTGGCGATTTTTCTGAAAACCTGCAAAAAGACAGGAAAAAGTTAGTGGCAATAAAATTTACATAAAAAGGATAAAAATAAACTAATAATAGACATAATTTGTACAATATAAAATATAAAATACGATAATAGTTTAGGCTACAAAACGTATTATCAGAGCTACCTTGGGATATCCACCCTTATATGATGACAACAATACTGTAGAATCTGTATGCCAACCTGTATTCTTGGAGGGGATGCAACATAAAGTAGCTCAAGTCATATATCCCCCTCTTGAGTTTGAAGAGATTCAACAGGCAGTCCAGAATATATACAGCCCTCCACTAGAAAAATTGCCATTAATTTCTGAAGAAGTGGAAATGGTTGATTCAGTCTTGCTTAAAGAGCAAGAGGCTCAGTTATCCAAGAAAAGATTCAGAGAATAGACTAAGGCTAGGCCTTATTTTGAGAAATGGAGTCTAACCTCCAAAGGCATCATCTTCACTATATGGAATGTAGTTACTGATAATCAATATGACAGGGGTAAGTGAGACTCCAAACAAGAATGGGACAAATATCTTGCATAACAAGAAGCAATCTATAAATTTAGGAAGGACTTGAAGGCTGGAAAAATCCCTGCAAATTCCATAAAGCCTTGTAAGTACTTCCCTAAACCATTCCACTACTTTGAAAGGCAAAAGTTGAAAGTTACTCAATTTAAGTCCTAAGACATCAAAGCTAAGAAGCTTGTTGCTGATGCTAAAGCTGAAGTCAAAGCTACTATTCAGACAGGCAACGGCATTGTCATCAAGGAACCAGACCAAGTTTAGCTTTAGATTGACTAGGTTTTAGAAGAACTATGTAAACTTTTTGTTGTTCTTATAAAAACCTTGTAATCTTACTCTGGTTAAATGATATAAAGAAATCCTTGATTGACAACAATATATCTATGTCTCTGTGTTGCATGTTTTTTTTCTTTATGATGTTTCATTTTGGATATTTGTGTAACATGCTATTTCTGCTTATGAATAACCTTGTTTGAAATGTCTGTATACATCATGCTTATTACTTTTGTTATATTGGTGTATATCATTGACAATGGGTAATGACTTCTCCAAATAGGGGGAGATTGTTGGGTACATTGAAAATTGTGTATCAGATATGGTGAAGCCTCACATAACTAAATGATATATGTCAGTTTGTATTTAATAGCATTTTGAGTTTACTTGTGCAGGCTAAAGAATACAGAAAATATTCTAAGTACAAAAGTGTCGAGACACTTATAATGTGTCGACACCTTTGAAGGAGCAGTGTCGAGACTAAAAGCAAGGCTGTGTTGACACACAGGACTTATATCAACACACAGAATTTGAGTCGACAACAGCTGTGTCGACACTCTGGACTAGTATCAACACACTGAGACTAGAAGTGCTGACATGAGCAGAAGAAGCTATGTCGAAACACATGAGACTTGTGTCGGCCCACAAGACTTGGGTCGACATCAGTTGTAAATGGAGAAGCTGTGTCGACACACAAGACTTGTGTCGACACATTCAACAAGCAGCTATGTCGAGAACTTGATTAAGAGCTATGTCGACAGTTTTCTTAAGATGTCGACAACATCAAAGAAGTTGTGTCGACACCAAGGAATTTTGTCGACACACATTAATTTTGTGTCGACACATTCTATATTTGTCTCTCGACACATTCAGCTGAGTTAAATAACTCTAAGTGCTAGATCTCAAGACTGAAGACTTGACAGCTGCCAGAACCGTCAAGGTTGTCAGAATTGTCAGATGTCTGTTAACTACCGGATCAGCCGGTTTCCTCTAACGAGATCTATAAAAAGAGCTGATCTATCACATAATGAATATAAAAAAAGGGAAAATTAGAAGAAGGAAAAATCATTCCAAGAAGAATTCATAGAATTCTATACAACAAGAAGATCCTGATTAAAAATCAGAGAAGTAGACAACATCTCATCAGTTATATCAGTGTTTGCAGGTTTAATTCTGCAAGGAGGAAGAAGCTGGATCTACACCAACTTCTCAAGAAGATTCAGCCAAGGTTCTCTCTTTCTAGAAGCTTTGAATAAGCTAAGTCAGGTTGAATCAGATTCATTATAGTAAAGGTCAGGAGAAAGCAGATCCATCAAGATCTGATCAAGATTCTCTCACCCCTCTCACTCTCTCTCTATCTAGGTGAAGGAAGAAATAAACTCTCTAATCAATTTTTTGTAGGATCTATTTTTAGATCTGAGTGTAAGAGATTTTAATCTCTTAGTTGTAAGCCTATAACTATAAAGGATGAGGTAGGGCTGTTTGCCTGAGGTAGGAGATTAAGTTCTCTGAGATGTAAGCCTGGTGATAAGGGCTGAGGTAGGGCTTGATTGCCTGAATTATAGGAGTGTGGATTCACTCTGAGGTAGGGTTCTTAGGAAGAGCCATAGTTGTAGGACTTGTTGAAGTCTGAGCTGTAGTAACCAATTTAGTTCTGAGTTGTAAGATCTTAGGATCTGAGAAGGTGGAAGGAAGTTTGGCCGAATCTAATGTACTACTAGATAGGTGAAGGGGGAAAGTGGATGTACCCATGATTTGGGTAACCACTATAAATCTGTGTGTATGCTGTGATTGGATTTTTATGTATTATAGTAGCTATAGAATTTATAGTTGTGTTGCTATTAGTTTATTAACTGCCTAAGTGAATTGGAATTGAACCTAATCACACCCCCCCCCCCCCTCTAGGTGTTTAGACATTCTTGAAACCAATTCTTCCAAATCATCTTGGGCTATGTAGAACTTTTGCAGAGCTCTGCTTCTTCTTAAAGCTTGAGAAAGTTTTCTTTTCTGTGTTGTAGGAATGAAGATGAACAAAAATGGCTTGAGCTCTACTAATCGACTTTTGCAAAACTTAGGGTTTAAAGGATTGAAAAGTTCTCAAAATAAAGGCCCATGTAAAAGATGATCTCCTTCCGTATATATACTCTCACATCTACAAGTCTGTGGCCCTACTCTAACCTGATATCATGGGTAAGTTCGCATACTCATAACTTGGTGACAGACTCTTTTTCTTTTGGAATGGCTCTATCTTCATTTTTGGAAAGCGGCATAGTCATCTTTATTGGCGGATCCATTTCAGGATATCGTTGTCCGAATAATACGGCGGCCTTTGTCCTTTAGCGTGCAAACAACATTAAATTTGAATTTGATGATGATGTCAGCAGTCATGACTCAATGCGGTGGACTTAGAAACTTCTTCCAGATAGTCTGCATAGGCGTTGAGTGATGTCTTGTGAATCAATGACTTGAAGCATTGAGTGTTGCCTTATATCTCAACGCATTTGAACTATAGCTGTTATCTTCAGAAGCGTTGAGTGATAATCCTTCACTCAATGCAAAAACACTTAGCTGAGATCTAACTATCTTTAGAGGCATTGAGTGAACCTTCTTCACTCAACACTTTTGTCCTTTGACAGCTTATCTGAGAAGGCATTGAGTGAGCATCCATCACTCAATGCATATGTACTTGGCATTATTTTCTTGATTGACGGTGTTGAGTGAATGTCCTTCACTCAATGCTTTTGAACTTGGCAGCAATACTGATGAAGGCGTTGACTGAACGTTCATTACTCAATGCTTCTAGACTTAGTTTTTTAGATGAAGGCATTGAGTAAACATCCATCACTCAATGCTTCTGGACTTGGCAGTATTTCTGAAGGGGCATTGAGAGAATGTTCATCACTCAATGCTTTTGAACTTAGGCAATGTAAATGCAAGGGTGTTGAGTGAATGTCAATCACTCAATGCTTTTGTACTTAGATGGATTTTACTATATCTTCACGGTGGATTTGAGTGACTGGTTATCTGTTGAAGATTTTTGGCCTCAGGTGTTGAGTGAAGTGTACTCACTCAACGCATTTGTACTTAGGCAATATTCTGCCTCTCCTAAGTACTCTGACTTCTGTCCAGCCAATCCTCTAACACATTGAGCCTATCTAAGTACTAAATAACAGACATCCTGTATATATGAACTTAGAAAAATATCAAATACATGCATGTGTATAATATTGACTTGTGGGTCTTTTTCAAATCTGGTACATTGTGATCAATGGACCCAATAGTATCACTTCATCAGAGAGCATGTGGAAAAAGAGGATATCTGTCTTAAGTTTGTTCCAACTGACAAGCAAGTAGCAGAAATCTTTACCAAGCCTCTGGATGAAGAGAAGTTCAATTATTTTATGATTGAACTAGGCATGTTAAACTTTTAATAAAAACCTTCCTAGCCTATTCACTAGATGAGAACTTCATATCTCCTCTTAATGGGCTGCAAATAGCAATTTTTTCCTTATTACATTTATTATTGGTTGGTCTGCAAGTAGTGCTTGAATATTAATCATGATGCAGGACATAAAGACTAAATCTCATTCAAAAGGAAGGATTAGGAATATAAGGAAAATCAGTGCACAATTTCAAATTCTTATTAAAAGGCAATCAGGATAATATTTTCCTATATCCTATTCCTTAACAGGTACGAACCATTTGGTATTCCTTTTTATATTATTAAACTATAAATAGTGGGAAACACTAGGTTAAATAAGACATAAAAATCCCAAATGCCTTTACCCTTGTTCTCGCTCTCTCACTCCCGTATCGATAGAAGATTTCGTAGCCCTTGTTTTGTGAATGACACCGAAGGAGAGTGTTCCCGAGAGAATCAACACTAGTACTGAAGTAATTAGGGGTAGTTTTATAACCTGCTCTGAAGACATACAAGAGGTAATCTTTCTCTTAGATGCCGCCAGGCTAGAGGTTATTCTCTCTGAACCTACCAAAATTATTTCGTCAGTCGTCGAAGGGTTCTTCCAGAATACAGAAGTTAGTAGTTCAGGAACAAAAATAAGAACATTAATTCTCAGTCATGGACTATGGGTTATGGCGAAAAGCTTAAGCCATTACTTGGATCTGCCTACCCTTCAAGAGGGTGAAGAAGAGGAAGACATCACAAAGGAAGGCATAACATATGTCCTAGCTTGGTGTGGGTATTCTAGTAAAATGTATGGGTCTATGGAGAAAAATGGCATAAATGTTCTAGGAAAATTGCTATTAGATATAATAGGTCGAGCTCTTTTATATAAACTAGGATCACATGATCAGATATCAAGAGACATGTTCAACGTAATGATTGGTGTCATACTAACCAGGAGGACTGACTGGAGAAAATTCATTCTGAGAAGACTGAAGGAGCACATGACTACCCCCAACATGGGAAGGATTGTATCTCTCTATCTGCTCAAAAGCCTAGGAGATAGGCTAAAATAAGTTCCAGAATTCTCCCTTCATTAACTTAAAAAGATGGACTACATGACTCTGGAAAGATGCGATAAAGCTTTTCCCAAATTAGAGAAAGGAGGAGCAAGCTCCAATCACTCCCAAGGAGAGGATAAGAAGAAATACAAGAAAAGGGTTACTTCAATCCCCATAGGGCAAGTGGTTACCAAGAGAAAAAGGCTGGGGAAAGCCTATATTGATGACAGATCTCACCATACCTTCACACATATTGAGGGGGAGAATACACGGGATCATCACACTGATCACCATAAAGCATTGATTCCTGAAGACCTAGAGAGCACATCCCCTAATGAGGATTTAAGGGGTGTGATTGGTCCTGAAGGAACTGTGGTAGGGGATGTTCTAGAACCAATTCTTGAAGACCCTAATCCTCAGTTCACATCAACTGAGGTGGTGGAAGTTCCCCCTCCTACACAGAAAAGGGAGCAGAAAAGAGTCTGCCTCCTCTATAAAGACAAGATATAGTTGAGGGGAAGCCTATACTTAAGGAATCTATATAAGAGACTGAAGTTATTGCAACACCTGAAGAAGCTCAGGAGGAGTCAATTCTGTATGACACTACTCAAGGAGGAGTAGCTCTGGACGTAGTCTAAGAGGATGTCAACACAATAATGACTGATACAGCCAAAGAATATACTGCTGCTGAAGAACAATCTGAAGAATTTCATCCCACTGGCCATGAGATGGCAGTGTGGAAAGGGAAGATTGTGCTTCAAGAACAAGAAATAGACATAGGTACCTCAAAAAAGTCTACTCCTGACTATCTGTATGAGGACTATGAAGGTCATGAAATGGCCAACTGGTAAGCAACTTAAGCTAAGACTCAAGCAGCAATTCCAACCACAAGTCCTGTTAAAGAATCCAGTTCTCTTCTGGTACAACTATAAATAATGATGGATACTCAAAGGAGGAGTATTGAATAAAGATAGTCCAAGGGATGAGGACTTAAGTGAATACCGTGATTTCAGAAGTAGAAAGGGAGATGCATTTCCCTGACACTCAAACCTCTCAATTCTTCATGAAGGCTGCCAAACCAGTGGACTATACTGTAGTCCAAAATAAGATGACTCATCAGGGCATTCTAGAAACTATAGAAAATCAGAATGCCACTATAGAAAATCAGAAACCTTGCTTCATGGACACACATTCAAGATTAGCTAAGAATAGGACAGCCATTTTAGAGCGAATGGATTCTTGCAACCAGCTACTAGATGATCATCTTCTACAAAACAAAAACACTGTAGTAAATAGTTTATATATGCTAAAAGAGAGAGTTGGTGAATCCCAAAAAATAATATGCATAATAACAATTGAATAACCCAAAAGGGGGATAGAAATATAACCTACCATTCTGCCTAACAGGCTATTTGGACAACAAACACTATTAGGACAGCCTTGGGGTATAGATCCATTTGAATTTTCTCATCAATCTCCCTTCCCTGAGGCTAACCTAGCTGTTGAAGATCACTATCTTCCCCAAGAGGACTATAAAGCTGCTTGGGGAGGAGAGTATGAGCCTACACCTTATTCTACAGAGCAAGGTGAGTCTTCTTCAAGGAAGAGAAGGGTTGATCAACTTCAGGAGGAGAGAATGAAAGCAAGACAGAGAAGGAGGATAGAAATTTAGAACATGCCTGGGTATGAGAATTGGAGCCCCATTTCAGAAAATATCATCATGTATACCTAGAATAACTTTGGAAAGCATGACAAAAATATTCCCAGAAATTATAATTTAGTGGAATGGAAGTAAACTTAAGATTAGGAGATCAGGAGGAGAATTCATAAAAAAATAACCTACATGGACCTCCTCCTCCTCTCAAATATATCCCTAAGTCAATGGGCTATTTTGAAAGGCAGAAGAGGAAAGAAGAAAGAGATGAATTCTAGGATAAGACTGGGAACTCAAGGATGACTTTGGGGGATTTTTTTCTTAAATAACTTTTTGTGATTCTATTTATTTTATGATTTATAATATGAAAATGATTGACCTCTCTGTCTATAATTTGTCTTTATGTGTTTTATTATTTGTACAGTTATTATCATATAAGATTTTGACTTCTTCAAATAGGGGAGATTGTTGGGAATATTATTCCCAAGATTTCTGATTTGAAGAAGGCCTTAAGATGATAATAAACAACTTATATTTGATGTTCTCTCTAGTTTTGGTGTGACAGGTATAACGAAAGTACATGGCTAATGTATGATTAGACACTTGGTCACCCAAATATGATTTTGCACTTACAATCCCTCAAGAAGTAGAATTCATGTTGACCTCTGGACTAATTATATATTAGACATGTCACTATCTTTGGAAAAAGTCACCAAGGGCAGAAAAAATTAATGGCCAAATCAGAAAATTGACTTAGTAATTAATCGAGTTCATAGGCCAAAAGGTTCGACTACATTGAGTGCAAAAGTTCGACTGGATCGAATGCATCGAATTTATGACTAACTAAAAGTTTGACTGCATTGAGTTCAAGAGTTTGACTGAATCGAAGGCATCAAATTTATGAATAGGTAAAATATCAACTACATCCGAGATAGAATTCGACTGGAACAACTGCAAACTGATAGAAGCTTTTGAACAGGCTGGAATGGCTTAAGTGTCAGGACTTTCCTTATATAAGTCTTATAAGGTTTAAGGGCAATCTATGTAAATTTCATGAGTGTTGTTAGACTTAGTCTATTGTATCATGCCATGGTCACATAGACCAATTTCTCCCAGCCTGACACGTGACACCACAGCTATTTCCTTGAATTTAGGCACAGATTATGCAGAATATTCAAATCAGAATAAAAAGTGGGATTTGCTGCATACTTTAAGGGTCGGCCAGCAGGAAGAAATATTCCCATTTATAAGAGAATAATTCTTTATTCCAAAATCTTCTTTAATAAGATTTCGACAGCCTTTGTTTATTCCAAAGAAGGATTATTTCTTAAAGTGTTTGCTAGTCGTTTGAAAGAGGATTTGCCAAGAATAAGTTCATTCTGAAAGTATTCCTTATACAAAATTATATTTGAGTCATTGGACTTTCCTAATACATCATTTGCCAAAGGAAAATCAATTTAGTTGTTAGAGAAGTCAACTTAACATATGTTTTCCCTCTAGTAGCCAAGTCAAGTATAAAAGAGGGACTTAGAAATTTCAAGAACAAGTTTTTTTCAACTGAGTACTAGCCTTTGAAGTTTTCTCAAGTCTTTAGTGAAAATTCTATAGTAGTGATCAAGTCTTCAAGTATTTTCATCTTCAATCACTGTTGCATCCTTCTTGATTTTATTCAGCAACATCTTTTGTGAAGGACCCTTCTCTACCATAAGTTTTACTTGATCAAGCAAGCTATTTCAAAGAAGATATTTCAAGTGTTGATCAATATAAAGACGAGGAAGCCTATTGTGAGGACTTCTAGTAGAAGACTCAAACTTCAAAGTGTTGAGTCAAAACCTGTATTCTATTATCTCTATAGGATTCCTTGTTAATCTGAGCTGTAGGATCTCTAATCTGAGTGTAAATCTCCATGTATGGAGATTGAGGTAGGGCTTGTGTTATAGCCTGAGTTGTAGGGCTTGAGTTATAAGGCTTGTTATAGCCTAAGTTATAAGGCTTAGTGCCTGAGAATGAAAGGCTCTTGTGTGGCCTGAGCTGTAAGACCTGGGGAAAGGTATGAGGTAGGGAACCTATGTTCCTGAATTGTAAGATCTAAGGATCTGAGGAAAGGTTTGAGAATTTTGGCCTAAGCTAGCTCTCTGCTAGATAGTGAAGGGGGAAAGTGGATGTACCCATTCTCGGGGAACCACTATAAATCTCTGTGTGATGTGGCTTGTCTGTGTGCTTTACTATTCTTTTGTGCTAAAAGAAAAGAAAACAATAAGAATAAATAAACTTAGTAAATCACCTATTCACTCCCCCCCCCCCTCTAGGTGAGTAGCGGCCCATGACTTTCATCCTGTGCAATTTTTCTCATGCACGACCAAAACTGACCGCACGAGAACAAAACACACGGGTAGCAATAAATCGCTTGAAATTAGGCTAACAAGAGAAAATCGTGTGATTTCCTTATCATACGGTAGAATCCAATCGTGTGCAAAGGTATCACACAGACAACTAGATGATAAATTTTAGACAAAAAAGACAAGCTCGTGCGATTTTGCTCACCCGCGGACGAAACCGACCGTGCGTGAACAAAACACATGAGCTGGGGAAGATCACCAAAATTAGGCACTACAGAACATGCACGATTGCAGTCATCATGTGTTAAGGAAACACACGACTGTACGATTCCTATATGTTAGGAATCAATGAGAATGGGGGTCTGCCCACCTGCAAAGCAAACCAAAAAAAACTAGGGCACATGTCACAACACAGAGAAACAACCAAAATAACAGAAAAAGGCAATGGGGAGCACTATGTGCCTACCCACAACGACAGAGTGCGCAATTTCACACCACAATGAGCTAAAAGGTGCACTACATGTAAAAGTGTGAATTAGTGAAATATAAGAAATAATGATCTATAAGTGAAGTGCAAGTATGTGAAATCGAACACAAATGAGTCCAAAAAATCATATTTAAATCAGACTCATCACACCCCCAGACTTAATTGTTTACTCTTCCTGAGCAAACTATCCCTTATGCGGATGATAAAAACAAATAGCTATCATAGCAACTGAAAGGCGGAGTACCATGCAAATTCATATACACACGCAAAGAAATATAGCAAAAAGAATTCTTAATTGTACAAAATAGTTTATAATTTTCAAAATGCATTTCTACATATTATTTCTACTTTTAATTAGAATCATGGTGAATCCTCTGGTCATGCGTAAGTAAAAAGCAGACTGATCGCTAAGGTGAGCATTGCCAAATATGTGGGCTCGGGACAACCTCCAAAGAAAATCATCAATGTTGGTGACCATAATTAAGCTCACCCATTCGCATTCTCTCTATGGTGCTGGTTTGGTTCAATGCACAAATCTGTAGAACCTTAGATTAGATATGGGGATTGGGTTCAGGTGGGGTATACAAAGATAAAAATGAAGGCTGCACACTTAACTCAAATGAGTTAATATAAATGAAACTTCCATGCACCAAATATACACGTGGGTGCACCACACCCCGAGACATATACTTGACAACATGGGTGTGTGCACCACCTATTCCCAATTATATATCATCATATAAATTGAAAGAGAAGGGATAGATACTACTCTAGAGGGGGGTGAATAGAGTAATCAAAAATTGCACTAGCAAAGTTGACTTTCTATTCAACTCCCTTGGAGTTAAATGCGGAATGAAGGTTATAGATATTTGAGATTAAACCTTAGAGCCTAACACAAGTGTTGTGCATAAAAAGGAAGCCAACTGTAATTACAGTTAAGGCTTGGAAACCTAAACAGCAACTAGCAAACCTAGTTAAGATCTAATCATAGCCACAATGCAAGTAATTAAATAAAGCAATCCAGACGACACAAGAAATTTATAGTGGTTCCCCAAACAACTTGGGTACGTCCACTCTTCTACCAACAAGATAGGAATCCACTCAGGTTTTTGATCAGGTGCCCTGCCACCAACAAGATCTGCTTCAGGTAGATCAAGAAACCCATTAGACTTTTGATCAGGTGTCTAAAAACCAACACAGGTTTTTGATCAGGTGCCCTTCCACCAAGGGATACTTTTGAAGGGAGTAATAACCCTGTACAGGAGGGGGAAAGGAGGTTAAGGTGTCTTCTCTATTTTACAATAGATTAGAGAAGCACAATAACTTGCACTGAGCTAGAAAACTCTAAAAGAATCAAGGCTCCCCCTGGCTAAAAGAACGTCTAGGTGAAGTCTTGCTTCAGTGCAGAAATACTTCAAAAAATACTGAAGGAAAAAGCTACAAGAAGATAAAATAATATGAAATAAGATTTTCTTCTTCAGGCAGCTATCTTCTTCTTCGTCTTCTTCAAAAGTCTTTGAGTAAAGATCTTCCTGTAAGCAGGAGAACTCAGGTTGAAGAAGAGTGAAGAACTTGAACTTCTTCTCAGTTAGATGTGAAAGAGCTGAGAGTAGTTTGGAGACTGTAAGTTCTTAAGCTTGTTAGCTGTTGAATTCCTTTTTCCTGGATGAACTTTATTTTTGCTATGTGGACTTGTTCATTTCTTTTCTCAAGGAGGTCTTTATATAGCAGCAGCAGCAACGGCTCTTACTTGAGTTTGAAACTTGTCTTCTTCTGAACTCTGCAAGCTGGGCTGTAAAAGCATAAAGCAGAACAAAAATACTGCAGACAGATATCCTATATTAGGATAAAGCTTTCTAAGAAGCTGTAAATACTTCTGATGAAATAATATAAGAGAAAGTCACATTAGAAAAGACTCTTTACAGCCAAGGAAGACTTTTTGAGTCTAACGGCTATAAAGGACAGCCTGGCAGAAATCATATCTCAGCTATAAGACAAACAACTTTGACAGAAAAGATTAGCTCATGCATAAAGAATTGAACTGATATTGCATGGAAATAATATCACAATTTATTCAGATAATCTTTTATAAAATATGCAAAAATAAATATGAAATTAGTCACATCATAGAAGACGACAAAACTATTTTAAAACATACAGCAAAACGTCGAACGACCCTCGGAGATCGTCGACCGACGCACGGAGATCGTCGACCTATCGGACAGATAGTCAAACGATCCAGATAGTCGAACTATCAAAGAAGATAGTCGAACTACCTCAGCAGATAGTCGACCTATCAGAACAGATAGTCGAGCTATCAGATAGTTGATCTATCCGGACAGATAGTCGAACTACCAAAGCGAAACAGATAGTCGACCTATCAAGCAGATAGTCGACCTATCACAGAAAACAGATAGTCGACCTATCAACAGATAGTCGAACTATCAAAGCGACACAGATAGTCGACCTATCAACAGATAGTCGAACTATCAAAGCGAAACAGATAGTCGACCTATCAAGCAGATAGTAGAACTATCAACGCGGACAGATAGTCGACCTATCAACAGATAGTCGAGCTATCAGATAGTTGAACTATCAGGACAGATAGTCGAACTACCAAAGCAAACAGATAGTCGACCTATCAACAGATAGTCGAGCTATCAGATAGTTGAACTATCAGGACAGATAGTCGAACTACCAAAGCAAACAGATAGTCGACCTATCAACAGATAGTCGAGCTATCAACGTAGATAGAACGTCGACCAACTGATAGACGATCGTCGATCAGCCGATAGACGATAGTCGAGCGACATTCGACTATAGTCAAACGAAAAAATACTTAACCAGATATTCATCTGGAATAGCAATTCTACACAACTAGAGAATCTAACCTATCAACTAACCTTTGACCATAGATAAATCTTGGGTCAAGAGACAGAAAGAGAGGACTGAACTCAAATCAAAACCTAGGGTTCCAACAATCTCCCCCTATTTGAGTTAAGTCCCTCAACAATTAAAACATACAAAACTAATTACAGAAAGTAAAATAAAATGCATAAAGAGAAACAACTAAGCAGATATCATCAATCAATCAGATAAGAAATTAACTGTCAATCAATGAGAAATTAAGGAGCTTTAGAGTCAGGCTTAGGATCAGAAGAGCTAGAAATAAAAGTAATCTTTCTTGTGGGATCTAGAGCTTCTTTTCTTGATAGCTTCAGGTCTTGTTCTCCAATAATTTTCAATTCAGTTGTTCTTGGGACCACTGCCTCAGGATGCTTTTCCATATACTTTGAACGGTCAAATATCTAAGGTCTAACTTGGAACTTGTCGAGCTCCTTCTTTCTGAATTTAGACATTGTAGTCAATCCTGCAGTGTCCTTTCCTTCTGCTTTTACTTTCTTGATTTGTGCTGCTCCAACCAGTTCAAGAAAACGAGCCATCTTAAAGTTATGATCAAGCTCTGGGCTTTCATAAACAATCTCAGAAGAAGTATCAACTGGTTCTTTATCCTGATTAACTAGATAACAAGAGGGAGCAGACTTAGCAAAGTTCTTGCTAGAATTTTCAGTTAAAATAAATTGCTTACCTTTTGGAGCATCCTTCTCAGAGAGATCTGGCTTAGAGATTGAGCTTTTGATTTCTTTAGATTGAGGAGGAGAGAAGGTTGGTCTTTGATATACTACCTCCTTAACTTGTTCTTTAACAGCATCAGGTCTTTGATGTCCAGTATGACTTTTGTCTTGAAATCCTTGCGAACTTCTCCTTTGAGCATATTGAGAAGGATTTGATCTTTCAGATTGAGAGGCAGGTTTAGAAGATAAGTTTCCTGAGGCTCCTGCACCGGGAGGTGGAGGAGGAGGACCTCTAGGATTCCATCTAGGAACAGGAGAGTCATACCTCTTAGACTTTTTCCTTTGCTTTTGCTGGTTCTTAGAAAACAACATCCAATGCTGGAAGTCTTTTGACTTTGGATCAATCCCTTTCAGTATATAATATGGTGTATTATTGTCTAGATTAGCAGGAGGAGGAGCAACAGCTTTTCTTTTCTTCTTAGCAATCCTTTTTCTTTTAGTCTCAGCAGACTCATCAGAGTCGATTTCATCTTCAGAATTTGAAGAGATAGGCATATCATAAGGGTCAATAGCATCTTTCAAAGCTCTTTCCTTTTCCTTTAAAGCAGCTTTCTCTAGTTCTTCTTCTATGGCATCCTGTGCCAGGAGAGCATCTAAGTCCAAGCCCGGGGAATCATCCCATACAGTTGATTTTTCAATCTGGGCATCTGCAGCTGATTCTTGAATCTCAGAAACTGTCATAGTGACCAGTTCTGCTTGTACTTCTGGCTGAGCAACTTCAGAAATTTGAGCCTCTAGTTCTGGTTGAACTTCTAGAGTAATTTGGATAACAGGTTCTTGAGCATCTAGAACTTCTTCCAATTTATCTGTAGTATTATGAATAAAATTGTTCTAAATGACATCTAGCCATGCCTTCCAGATATTCCCAAACTATCATATCAGTTATCAAGTCTAAAAAATAAGTAAAGGGAATACCTTCAGAATCGGCCACAGCATGTCCTAACTCCCACAATTCATCTAGAAAGGAGGTGATGATTCCTTCTAGGTACAGGGCAACCAAGGGAGTAGAACTTTCTTCTAAACAAGCTTTAACACAGAATTCAGATTTCAATACTGCATCAGAAATCTCTTTTTCAGATAAAGAAGGAGGAGGAGCTGAAACTTCTATTGCTTTCTCTATTACTACAAGATGAACTGCTGGAGGGGAGGCCAAGGGCTGCTCAGAGACGTCTTCATCAAGCATCTCCCCTGCCTGATTTCAGTAGAAACTAAAACCAGGCCCCTAGAAGAAGAGGGCTCAGCAGACTTTGAGAGTTTCAGAATGGCAGCAGTCAGAGAGGAGATAGAGGAAGCAAGGGGAGCAATTGCCTCATCAATCATAGTTTTGATTGAAGGGGTAATTAACTCCACAATGCTAGAAATAAATGCTGGAGTTATTTCAAAAGAAGATGATGATGATGGAATTTCAGAAGATGGAAGATCAGCAGTGATGGTATATGCAAGATGAGCTGGAGAATGAACTGGAGATGCATGAGTGGATGCAGGGTGATCAATGTGATCAGGAGAGGGAGAGTGAACTGGAGTAGAAATTTCAGACACCAACAAATCAAAACTGGGATGAGAAATCCCAGCAAGATGAGTCGGGAGAGGAGATGCAGGAGGAGAAGCAGAATGTCGTACTTCAATTGAAGTTGAAGGAACTTCAACTGAAGTAGACGGCAAAACTGATGAAGAAGATGGAAGAGATGGATTTGCTGAGCCAGCTGCTAGAAGGGGGAGTGACTGCGACAGTCCTGGTGCTCTCATAAGTAACTGGAGCAACCCCTGTGGGAGCGGGCTTCAGGAAGGTCCTTTTCCACTTTGCAAACAGCGAAGGATCCATCTTCTTACTGGCGTTGATGGAGGTGGTGGCTGACACTAGCAGGTGGGGGTATTTCTCCTTCAGAAAAATTCCAACTACCCTTCCTATGGTAACTTCTTTCTTTCCATTCTTTTTCCTTATCAAATCAAAAAGAACGCCTGCCCAATTTATCTGCTTCTTATTAACAATTGCACACATTAGTGCAAATTGCTGCCTTGTAATATTATCGTGGGCGGAGTGCTTTCCCAGTAGCACTTTTCCAACAATTCCGCAAGAAACTTGATCTTAAAAGGGAAATTCACTTTGAGCAGCTTAGAGGGAATTCCTTCGGCATGTCCCAGCTCTGTTAACATCCTTCCGAACTCAGGAGCATCTTGCTCATACTCTTCTTCACCATTAATCAATCCAAAAATTTCAGTCAGAATAGCGGGAGTCAATATTACCTCTTCTCCGCTAATTGTTCCAGTCATCGAGTCGTCAGTTGAAGACGAAGAGAAAGCCCACTCTTTGATTTCTTGAGTGTTTATCTTTATTCTATAGGACATGAGTTTCTCTAATCCTTGATCTTTGCACAGATTTAGAATCTCCACTATTCCAGGTTCGCAGCAGCTGAAGGCGTCGAAATCTACGTTGAAATCGGCATCAAACTTCACTACTGCAAGAAACGCTGGAGCAATCGCCATCGAAAAATCTGGAGAATACGAGAGAGAGACGGCAAGGGCGGAGCGGCAGAAAACGCGAGACAAAGAGCAAGCGGGAAGACGGAATGCGAAAAGACGCTCTCCGTCGATGATAAAAGCAACTATCTCTTAACCTAGGTCGACCATCGGCTTTATATTAAAACAGCGATCGTCGATCTATTTAAAAGATACTGGAGACGATGGTCGAACGGTCATTCGACGATCGGTCCTGAAGCAGAGTAGTCGATCAATCGTTCGACTATTTCTGTCTACACAAACAGCAAGCTGTCGTCAACCATAGATCGACGATAGGCTCGACCTGTTCGACTATCTTCGAACGCCGGTCGACGATCTTCAAGCAGATAAGCTATCTTCAACCATAGGTCGACGATAGGCTTGATCCGCTCGACTATCGTCGAACTTCGTTCGACTATCTTCGAACAAGTTTCAACAAGGCAGACGTCACACTTAGTCTCTTCCATTAATCATGCCTAGTTGAACCAAAATGAACAGATGCTTCTGTTCATCTAAGGGCTTGGTGAATATATCACCTCTCTGAAACTCTGTAGATATGAACTCAAGGCTGATCTTGTTCTTTTCCACACAATCTCTCAGGAAATGGTGTCTAATCTCAATATGCTTCGTTCTAGAGTGGTGCACTGGATTTTGTGCAATGGAGATAGCACTTGTACTATCACACATGATTTTAGTGTTCTTGTGTGAGTACCCATTATCCAAAAGTTGGTTTTATATCTACAGGATCTGTGAACAACAACTAGCAGCTGCTATATATTCAGCTTCTGCAGTTGATGTTGAGACAGAGGCCTACTTCTTATAGAACCAAGAGACCAATCTCTCTCCCAGGAACTGACAAGTTCCTGAGGTACTTTTCCTGTCAACTCGACAGCCAGCATAATCAGAATCAGAATATCCAATTAATTCAAATTCTGACTCAGCTGGGTACCAAAGTCCTAAATTTGGACATCCCTTTAGGTATCTCAAGATTCTCTTGAGAAGAATCAGATGAGATTCCTTGGGGTTGACCTGGAATCTAGCACAAAGGCATGTAGCAAACATTATGTCTGGCCTACTTGCAGTTAAATACAATAGGGAACCAACAATGGCCCTATAATTCTTTTGATCAACAGGCTTTCCCTGATCATCAGAATCAATAACTACATTAGTAGCCATAGGTGTATGCATTGCTGAAGCATCTGCCATCCCAAACTTCTTTACCAATTCCTTGGCATATTTGGATTGGGAGATGAAGATGCCATCAGCATCTTGCTTTACTTGGAGACCAAAAAGTAAGACAGCTCACCCATACTACTCATCTCAAACTTAGAATGCATTAGGTCAGAAAACCTTTTGCAAAGTTTGGGATCAGTGGAGCCAAATATAATGTCATCCACATACACTTGAACTAACAGGATTGTGTCCTTGTGGTGCTTGACAAAGAGGGTTCTATCAACAACTCCCCTAACAAAGTTGTGCTCTAACAGGAAACTAGCTAGAGTCTCATACCGGGCTCTTGGTGCTTGTTTTAGTCCATAAAGAGCTTTCTGCAACTTGAATACATGTGAGGGCTGAGTTGAAGAAACAAAACCAGGTGGCTGTTCAACAAAAACCTCTTCCTTTAGCTCACCATTAAGAAAAGTACTTTTGACATCCATCTGAAAAACCTTAAACTTCATATAGGCTGCATAGGCTAAAAAGATCCTTATTGCCTCTAGCCTTGCAACAGGAGCAAAGGTTTGGTCATAATCTATACCTTCCTCCTGTCTGTAGCCCTAAGCTACAAGCCTAGCTTTATTCCTTACAATGATTCCATTTGCATCCAACTTGTTTCTATACACCCACTTGGTGCCTATGATCAGTTGGCCTTTAGTTCTTGGAACCAAAGTCCATACTTTACATCTTTCAAACTGATTGAGTTCCTCTTGCATGGCAATGATCCATTGGGGATCTAGCTCAGCATCTTTAATGGTGAGGGGCACAATCTGTGAAAGGAAACAAGCATGCATCACATCCTGTCTTAACTGATGTCTTGTTTGAACACCAGCTGATATATCTCCTATCACTTGAGATGTAGGGTGATCTCTAAGTGTGACAACATCAGCAGGTGGGATGTGATCTTCAGCAATAGTTGGGATTAATTCCTCAGGAGGAATTTGATCTACTATTGGTGGTACAGCAACAATTTCTGCAATGTCTTCATCGCTGTCTGATTCAGTAATATGAAGAGTTGAAAGATGGAGGATTTCTTGAGTGACATCTTTGGAAGATTCTTGTACCTGTAATGAACTTGAGTAAGGGGAAGTTTCCTTCTCCTTGTAAAACATTTGGGATTCATCAAAGGACACATGAACAGACTCTTCAATTTTAGAAGATGATTTATTAAATACCCTATAAGCTTTGCTTATTTGGGAATATCCAAGAAAAATTCTCATTGAAGCCTTTGCTTCAAACTTTCTAAGATATTCTTTATTGTTATTATGAATATAAACAACACAGCCAAATACTCTAAAATAATTTATTTTAGGTTTCTTTCTTTTAAGTAACTCATAAGGAGTTTTACACTTAAGCTTGTGTATCAGACTTCTATTCAGGACATAGTTGGCTGTACTAACAGCTTCTGCCCAATAGGAAAGAGGCATATTAGCATCTGCCTACAATGTGCCAGCAGCTTCAATTAGTGTTCTGTTCTTCCTTTCAACTACCCCATTTTGTTGGGGAGTTCTAGGAGCTGAGAAGCTATGTTTGATACCTTCTCTCTCACAGAATACTTGCATGAGAAGAGAGTCAAACTCAGTACCATGATCACTTCTGATCAAGGCCACATGAGTAGAGTACTAAGTCTGCACACATAATAGAAAGTCTGTAAGGGCTTTGAAGTTATCAGCCTTAGTTCTCAAGAAGAACACCCAAGTGAACCTAGAGAAGTCATCTACAATGACTAGGGTGTAATACTTCCCTCCTAAACTCTGTACATTTATTGGGCCAAATAGGTCCAAATGTAATAAATACAGGATTCTAGGAGAATCACTTTTATTTACTGATTTAAATGAGTTCTTGGTTTGCTTGCCTAGTTGACAAGCCTTGCATAGGCTCTCCTTCTTGTAGGGGCAAGAAGGTAAACCTCTAATAAGGTTGTGTTTAGATAACCTAAATATATTCTTGAGGTTAACATGGCTAAGCCTTTTATGCCATAGAGTATTTTTATTTGTTACTTCATTAAACAAGCAGATTTCAGAGTGAGTTGAATTAAAATCTACTAAATAAATATTACCTTGTCTAATGCCTACTAATACAATATTATTATTTAAAGTAATATTACAAAGAGAGTTAGAGAATGATACCTGATATCCAGCATCACATAAATGACTTACTGAAATTAGATTATGCTTCAGTCCAGACATATAAGCAACTCTCTTGAATGTAACAGCTCCAATTGTCATCCTGCCATAGCCTTCAGTTTGACCACAGCTTGAATCTCCAAAAATTACCTTTGGGCCAAGCTTTGCCTTGAACCTTGACAGATGTTCTTTATTTCCTATCATGTGCTTGGAGCAACCACTATCCAAATACCACTTATTTTGAGTGATAGGATAGGTCTTCACCTGCAAATAAATCAATTTAAACATTGTGGACCCAGGTAACCTTGGGTCCCTTGTTTTTCACATAAGAAAAACTGGAAATAAATGAATAAGCAGGCTGAGGGTGATAACCTAATGGGTAAGATCTCCTAGGTGGGATTCTCCATGCAGATGATGGGTCAATAAACCTAGGGTTTCTATTCATATTCGGGTTTCTAAGGTTCTGGTTGGAATTTTGAAATTCTTATTGAAAGCGTCGATCGACGTTCGACGATTGGTACCCAGATCGTCGATCTTCTTTCGACCATTGGGCCTGCGATCGTCGAGCAGCGTTCGACGCCCTTTGTAATTCCTTAAATTTCTATTTTCTTTTCTCTCTTTTAGCTTTATTTAAAGCTCTATTTACTTGATTGACTTGCTCAGTGTTTTTTATTCTACTAGATGAAATAAAATTCACTGGAGTTGAAAGTTGGTTTTTAAGAATGATTGGGGGCTCACTAGAAGATGCTCCTAAGCCTATTTTGTTATTGCCTGACCTAGTGTTAGACATGCTGGTTATTTCAAGCAACTTAAGGCTTCTACCATTCAGAGACTCTTCTAACCTTTTGGACTTAGCTAATTCATTCTTAAGAAATTTAATTTCTTCACTAGAGTTAGTGAGATCTTCCTTTAACTTAATGTTTTCAATAGATATGATTTCTGATTCAGCTAGCCTATGTCTAAGTTCTTTAATCTCTTTTTCAGAACTGATTAAATCTAAACATAAGGATTTAAATTCTAATTTAAATTCTGCAGATGTAAAATCATAAGAAGATAATACCTCATCTTTAGTTGGCATCTCTTCATCAGAATCTGAATTCTCTGCAGCTGAGTGATTGCTGCAGGCATCAATTGCCATCAGGCAAACTTCCTTTGCCTTCTTTTCTTCTTCATCCTCACTGGAGCTTGAGGAAGAGGATTCCTCATCTGAATCACTCCAGGTTTCAGCAACAAAGCCTCTCTCCT
This sequence comes from Platanthera zijinensis, assembly GCA_039513925.1. Lineage (NCBI taxonomy): Eukaryota > Viridiplantae > Streptophyta > Magnoliopsida > Asparagales > Orchidaceae > Platanthera > Platanthera zijinensis. The sequence goes on from CM077090.1 coordinate 119,867,198, forward strand.
TCTTTTTGTTCTTGTAGGAGGATGGCTTGGAATGCTTCCTGTGTTGATCCTTGTCTTTTCTTTTATCTTTGTTCTTTTCCTCTGGATAATCTGGAAGAATATGTCCAGGCTTCCTGCAACCATAACAGATTATTTCTTTAGAGGGAGTACGATCATACCTTGGTTTATCTTCATACTTTGAAGATTTCTTTCTGAATTCCTTCCTTCCCATCTTGAGAAACCTTTTGGCAAATAATGCCATCAGTTCCTCATTGGACTGGCTTCCTTCAGAAGCTTCAGCAGCTTTAAGAGCAAGGGTTTGCTCTTTTCTTGTAGGATTTGGGGTCTTTGCTTCAGCTTCAGCTTCCCTGGACTTCAGCACTTGCTCAAAAGACTTGAGCTTGCCGAGAAGGGCTTCTGTTGAGATTTCATTTGTGCTTCTGGCCTCCTTGATAGGCCAGATCCTCAGATCCCATGTGCTAGGGAAGCACATAAGAATCTTATCATTGACCTCTGTCAATGAAATATCCTTGTCAAGGGTCCTCAGCTCATTGATGATTGAGCTGAGCCTTGTGTACATTCCTTCAACTGATTCAGCATCAGTTTTCTTAAAATTCTCATACTGTGAGATAAGGTTGGACCTCCTGTCCTTCCTTTCATCAGCTGAACCAGCTACAATCTGGTTCAGTGTGTCCCACATAGCTTTTGCTGAGGAGCAGTCAGCAACCTTCTGGAATACTTCATCAGACATTGTCTGAGCCAGAATGTTCATTGCCATAGCATCTGCTATCTTTGCCTTTTTGTATTCATCATTGTAGTCTAGAGGAGGCACTGCACTCATATCAGATGATCATGAGGCAGTAGCAGCAGCAGGTGCTCTTGGTGGACCTGTCAAAATAGAAGCAAAAATACTTTCATCAATAGAGTTCATATATAATTTGATCCTTGCCTTCCAAATGCCAAACTTAGCTAAGTTGCATGCTGGAGGACTGGTGCTAGAATAATCCTTGGACTGGGCCATGATAGTGAAAGTGAATATCTATAAACATTGGTATCTATCAGGATCTTGTGACTTAGGTGTTAGCCTATTCATTCAGTCAACCTCCCTCTGATACCAATTGAAAGAGAAGGGATAGATACTACTCTAGAGGGGGGGTGAATAGAGTAATCAAAAATTGCACTAGCAAAGTTGACTTTCTACTCAACTCCCTTGGAGTTAAATGCGGAATGAAGGTTATAGATATTTGAGATTAAACCTTAGAGCCTAACACAAGTGTTGTGCACAAAAAGGCAGCCAACTGTAATTACAGTTAAGGCTTGGAAACCTAAACAACAACTAGCAAACCTAGTTAAGATCTAATCACAGCCACAATGCAAGTAATTAAATAAAGCAATCCAGACGACACAAGGAATTTAGAGTGGTTCCCCAAACAACTTGGGTACGTCCACTCTTCTACCAACAAGGTAGGAATCCACTCAGGTTTTTGATCAGGTGCCCTGCCACCAACAAGATCTGCTTCAGGTAGATCAAGAAACCCTTTAGACTTTTGATCAGGTGTCTAAAAACCAATACATGTTTTTGATCAGGTGCCCTGCCACCAAGGGATACTTTTGAAGGGAGTAATAACCCTGTACAGGAGGGGGAAAGGAGGTTAAGGTGTCTTCTCTATTTTACAATAGATTAGAGAAGCACAATAACTTGCACTGAGCTAGAAAGCTCTAAAAGAATCAAGGCTCCCCTGGCTAAAAGAATGTCCAGGTGAAGTCTTGCTTCAGTGCAGAAATACTTCAGAAAATACTGAAGGAAAAAGCTACAAGAAGATAAAATAATATGAAATAAGATTTTCTTCTTCAGGCAGCTATCTTCTTCTTCTTCTTCTTCAAAAGGCTCTGAGTGAAGATCTTCCTGTAAGCAGGAGAACTCAGGTTGAAGAAGAGTGAAGAACTTGAACTTCTTCTCAGTTAGATGTGAAAGAGCTGAGAGCAGTTTGGAGACTGTAAGTTCTTAAGCTTGTTAGCTTTTGAATTCCTTTTTCCTGGATGAACTTGATTTTTGCTATGTGGACTTGTTCATTTCTTTCCTCAAGGAGGTCTTTATATAGCAGCAGCAGCAACGGCTCTTACTTGAGTTTGAAACTTGTCTTCTTCTGAACTCTGCAAGCTGGACTGCAAAAAGCATAAAGCAGAACAAAAATACTGCAGACAGATATCCTATATTAGGATAAAGCTTTCTAAGATGCTGCAAATACTTCTGATGAAATAATATAAGAGAAAGTCACATCAGAAAAGACTCTTTACAGCCAAGGAAGACTTTTTGAGTCTAACGGCTATAAAGGACAGCCTGGCAGAAATCATATCTCAGCTATAAGACAAACAACTTTGTCAGAAAAGATTAGCTCATGCATAAAGAATTAAACTGATATTGCATGGAAATAATATCACAATTTATTCAGATAATCTTTTATAAAATATGCAAAAATAAATATGAAATTAGTCACATCATAGAAGACGACAAAACTATTTTAAAACATACAGCAAAACGTCGAACGACCTCGGAGATCGTCGACCGACGCACGGAGATCGTCGACCTATCGGACAGATAGTCGAACGATCCAGATAGTCGAACTATCAAAGAAGATAGTCGAACTACCTCAGCAGATAGTCGACCTATCAGAACAGATAGTTGAGCTATCAGATAGTCGATCTATCCGGACAGATAGTCGAACTACCAAAGCGAAACAGATAGTCGACCTATCAAGCAGATAGTCGACCTATCACAGAAAACAGATAGTCGACCTATCAACAGATAGTCGAACTATCAAAGCGACACAGATAGTCGACCTATCAACAGATAGTCGAACTATCAAAGCGAAACAGATAGTCGACCTATCAAGCAGATAGTAGAACTATCAACGCGGACAGATAGTCGACCTATCAACAGATAGTCGAGCTATCAGATAGTTGAACTATCAGGACAGATAGTCGAATTACCAAAGCAAACAGATAGTCGACCTATCAACAGATAGTCGAGCTATCAGATAGTTGAACTATCAGGACAGATAGTCGAACTACCAAAGCAAACAGATAGTCGACCTATCAACAGATAGTCGAGCTATCAACGCAGACAGAACGTCGACCAACTGATAGACGATCGTCGATCAGCCGATAGACGATAGTCGAGCGACGTTCGACTATAGTCGAACGAAAAACTACTTAACCAGATATTCATCTGGAAAAGCAATTCTACACAACTAGAGAATCTAACCTATCAACTAACCTTTGACCATAGATAAATCTTGGGTCAAGAGACAGAAAGAGAGGACTGAACTCAAATCAAAAACTAAGGTTCCAACATAAATAATTCCATTTTCATTTCAAAATTCATTTTCAAATATTTTCAGTTTTTTTCATTTCTCATTCTATTTTTTACAACTATATTTTCACAATTATTTTAATTTTTTTCAGCAATTTTGTTTCATTGGAGCACAACCACACATCCAGAATAAATTCACCACATTAACACCCTAAATGAAAATATGAATACCACCAGAGCTTGGCGTCGGGTATGTGAGTAGGAATGGCTTTTTGGATTTGGTAAGATAACAGTAGAGCTGAATCAAAAGAACGGGGTAGGCATAGTGTAACATCCCAAGTTTCCCGTAGCCAGGAGATTGGTTCTGTGAGCTACCGCTCGGCGGTAGGGTATCGCCAGCAGTAGTGTTGTGGAATTGGTGTAAGAGTTCTCTGCAAGAAACCGCCTAGAGAAAGGCTGATACCATGCGGCAGTAGTACTCAACGCAGTCATCGCAAGGATACATAGAATGGTATCGCGCGGCGATAGTGAGTTACCGCGCCGCGGTAGCTGGGTCGATTTATTCAATAAAGTTTTCAGTGAGCTGTCGCCCAGCTGCAACGTTAGTGCTGGCAGTAGCGTGGCTGATTATTTTGGTAAAGCTGTCGGTGAGCTATTGCCCAGAGGTAGCTGAGTAGTTACAATGCGGTGGTAGCATGGCAGTTACGGCGCTGCCACGTGTCGGCCTAGGATTGGAGATTTTGAACGGTGTCTTGCCGGACAAGCTAGCGAGTGAGGCTACCGCATGGTGGTATCTTCCTACCGCATGGCGGTATCTTCCTACTGCGTGGCGGTAATGCTCTGTATAGAGAAGCATTTTAAATCATTACCATTCGCTTAGATACGACAGTGGGATGCGATTTCTACTGGATTAAGTCCGTGGAATGAGTGGTTTCTCTCATTCTAAACATAGATATTCTCTCTAAGAGTTAGAGAGAAGGGAGATCAAGGAAGAGGAATAAGAAGGGGAATCTATCCATTACCGGAGCTTTGGAGCCCCAAATCATGGAACGAGTCCAGATCTACGAATAGCGGCCCGATGCGGTTCTTTCCATCCGCTTGGATTTTGATCTATGTCTACAAAGAGGACTTCAAGGGTAATAATATTCCTCCTTGGACATGTTAAATCCTTTGTTTTGGCATGTGAGGGTAGACGCTCCACGAGCATGTGGAAGTGGTTCTCTCAACGGGTTGATCGGTTGTATCCCCGTTACCTTTGTATTTAGAATTTGAAATCGAAGTACGGAATAGGCATGCTGTGTGAAGCCCATCTGGATAGGTTGGTCTGGATTGGTGATGATTGTTTTGTATGCCGAAAAAGACTTTGTGGTAAGCATATAATTTTCGGATTCATGGGGTCTGCAGGTTGCTGTAGTGAGAGTACTGGAGTAGGTCTCCAGGAAAACACCCATTTTGGGGAAAAACGATAGTCTGTCCCCTACTGCGCGACAGTAGCTCGCAGTGAGCGATGCTTTTGAGGGCTGTCTCATGGAGACCTGGGGGCCTGTAGTTTGAGTTGTGAGTTTAGATTACTCTACTATGGTGGCTATGAGAGACAGTCTCGAAACATAATGTAGTTACGTATTTATGTGAAAAGACAAAGGGAGGTTGACCCTCGTCGCTATCGGTTACACGATTATTTGACCAATGGGTTGTGGCTAAACTGTACCCGCCTTATGGCGTTCGGCTTGGAGTGAGTCAGTGGATTGAATCTCAACATGATTTTGTTGTAGCATATGGAGAGTCTTAGGCTTTGGGCCGGAAAGACTTGTAATGCTGAATGGTACCGTCTTGAGAATGGTGGTGGGGCTTGAATCTCACCACATCGATAATGTGCCCTGAGTGTATGAGACGTATAACCAGCAGTGCCAACATTTGTGTTGAATTGTGCTTAAATTCTGTTGTAGTATGGAGATTGGGCAATCTAGCGATCTGACTTTGGTGGATTGAAGACCGCGTGGTCTAGCGGTTTCTCTCAGCAGTTTGGTAGCCGGGTTATTGCTGATTGGTGTCTGAGAGGTCTGGAGATTTATCTCAGGCCACTTGGAGACCGACGGTCTAGCGGTCTCCTATGGCGACTTGTTCTCTCCTTCTGGTGGTTTCCGAGCGGTTAGCCTATTCGTCTAACTGTGTTGCTTGTTTGATCTGTTTTTTGTAAAGCCTCGTATACCTATAATTATTTGGTCCCGCGTTGCTTATTTGTAATCTCTCTCATCTCCTCCATTCTATAAAAGGGAGGTCATACCTCTGTAATACTTACTTTTTGGATAATAATAAATTTTTGTTATTCCAAATTCTGATTTCCTCTTTCTGTTTGCACATGGTATCAGAGGATACAATCTTTTCTACCTGATTCTGTGAGCCTCTTGTGACCGCGCGGTTTGACCTCTCTTCTTGCAGCATGTTCGCGCGGACTCCCTATCTTCTTTGTCGCTACCCTCTATGTGCGTGGACTCTTTGCTTCCCCTCTCTCTGCTTGCACAGACTCTATTTGTTCGCGCGACCTCCTTGCCTGTTTTGCTTCGTGTGATCTCCTTTGTTCACATGACCTCTTTCCCTCTACTTTGCTCTACTTCTTGGTCGTGGCTCTTCTATACGCTTGTGTGATGACATCATGACCGTTGTGGTTCCCCTCCTTTGTCCACTGCGGCCTTCCTCGTGTCCGCTGCAGTCTCCCTTATACTCGCAGCCTCTTTCTGGTTCGCACGTTTTCTTCTACCTACTGTTTGTGCAGCCTTTCTTCTACACACGTGACTTCCTTTTTCTCTCATCTCATCTATGGCTCTCTCCAACACTTCTACCACCACGACTCCCGTGGCCAACCCGCCTCCTCCTCCAACTCCTTCAGGGAACCTTGGAAACGTCTCTAAACTTATCGGTTCCAACTATCCGAACTGAAGTGTCTCCTTAACATTTCTTCTTCATTCTTAGTGCAAGCGCAATCATCTCACGGATGAGCCTCCTCCTCCCGAGTCTGATCTGTTTGATGAATGGGATGCTAGTGATGTGCTTGTCTGTACTTGGCTGGCAAGAAGCCTTTCTGATGAATGCCTTCTCGTCATCCGTCATGATGAGATGGTCAAGGTATAGTAGCTTAGCTTCACCTAGCCGCTCTCTACTCCATGGGGGCTTAGACGTCACGCATCTATACTCTGTATGTGGACCTCTTTACTTATCCCTCAATGTCTCCTATTGCTGCTTACCAATAGGTTCAGGCTCTCGGCGTCGAGATCCTCCAGAATCGCCCCTTCTCTGCGGACTTGGTCGAGCAGCACAAGTACTTCCATGAGCTTCTGGTTGTGTACTACCTTATGCGGCTTCTTGGGTCCTATGATATGATTCGTCAACAAATTCTTGGCAAGGCGAACTCTCCCACCTTAGATGTCACTACTGCTTGCATCGTCGCGGTTACCTCTCTGCTTCAATGTCCTTTATTGTCCTCCCCTCCTCCACAAGATGCATATGCTCACCAGACTTAGCGAAGTGGCTCTGGTGGCCACAGCCACAAATCCGACGGGAACGGTCCTTCCCGCTTTCTCTGCTCTCATTGTAGCCATACTGTTGATCGTTGTTGGATGAAATACCCACATATTTGCCCCTCTAGTGACACTTATACCTCCTCCTCGAGGTCGGCTACCTCCGTGGTCACGACTTTAGGTAGTGCTCACGCGGTTACTCAAGATAAATGGATGATAGACTCTAGAGCTACTAATCACATGACCGACAATCCTCAGTGCTTTTCTCTCCTAGAAACACATGATCGAATGCCCCCGGTCCTCATTGCGGACGGCTCTCCCTCCCCGGTCCATGGGACGGGCATGATTCAAGTCACTCCGTCTCTTTCGCTTGGCAGACACACTTTATGTGCCCAAGTTCCCTTGCAATTTATTATCCGTTACTTCTCGATACAAGCAACTTCAGTGCTCTGTCACATTCACTCCTACTTTTTATTCATTTCAGGATCCGGGCTCCCAACGGACAATTGCTACTAGGACTGAGAGTGGAGGCCTCTACTTCCTCAACACCATTTCCGCTCTGTCCTCCATCTCCCCCTCTTCTACAGATCTTCTTCAATGGTATCTTCGCCTTGGTCATCCTCCTCCCTGGCTTCTTTGCCAACTTTGCCCCACCTACCTCTGTGCACTCCTCCTCTCATCTGTTACGCATATCAGCTTGGCAAGCATCACCGCTCCTCCTTCCCGTCGAAGCAAGCCAATGGATCTTCCCGCCCGTTTGATCTCGTTCACTCTGATGTATGGGGTCCTGCTCCTACCCTTACCATAGGTCGGGGTAGCTCATATTTTGTAACCTTTATTGATGATTTCTCTAGGTGTACGTGGGTTTATCTTTTAAAGGATCTCTCCAAACTGTTTTTTATATGGACATCGTTTTATTATATGATTAAGAATCAGTTTGATATGTCTATTAAAATCTTTCACTCCGACAATGATAAGGAATATCTTAGTAATGATTTCTCTTTTTTTGTATGCAACATGATATTATTCATCAAACTAGCTGTGTCTATACCTCACAGCAAAATGGGGTGATGGAATGCAAAAATCATCACCTCCTCGATGTCGCTCGCACTCTAATGACACAGATGCAGGTTCCTCGCTCCTATTGGGGATATGCTGTCCTCATCTCTTGCTATCTCATCAATCGCATTCCCTCCACGGTTCTCCACAGTAAAACCCCATTCTCCATTCTCTATCCGGGCAAGGATCTGTTTCCTCTCCCCGTGTGTATCTTTGGGTGCACGGTTTTTTTGCACGCTCCTTCCGCCACTCATGATAAACTCGCCCCACATGCCACAAAGTGTGTCTTTCTGGCTTACTCTACTACTCAGAAAGGTTATTGTTGCTTTGACCATGTTCTTCGTAAGCAATTCGTATCCGTGGACGTGACCTTCTCGAGAATGCGTCCTATTTCTCTTCTGACACCTCTCTTCCTCCTGATGTTTCTTCTTCTCCTACCATCCCCTCCACCACGTCTACTCCCATCGAGATTTCTCCACCATCTAATCCCATCGATATTTCTCCTACCACCCCCTCCACCACGTCTACTCCCATCGAGATTTATCCACCACCGTCTCCTACTCTCTCTCTCTCTCCTCCTCTGCTTTCTCCCTCCTCTCCGCAGTCGTCTCTCTCCGCTCCCAGGCCAGCTCTCTCCGCCACGGATGCTCCGGCTACTAAGGAATACGCTGACCTAGATCTTCTGTTGCTCTTCGCAAAGGGGTGAGGACGTGTACCCAGCACTCGTTGGATACTGTTGTTTCCTATGATCATCTAAGTCCTTATAGAAAGGCGTTTACATTGTATATCTTTGCCACTGTCCTATAACGACCCTAGCCGATCCAATGTGACGATGTCACGGCTCCGCTCTACGAGACGCTACCGGGCTGCAGCCCAAGCACCCCAACCCCTCTCCATCAACAAGCGGGTTGTTGGTGGCCACAGCCTCCCTTTGATGAGGTAAACTCGATAGTCAAGCGCGCACCACGGGGACTTCCCAGGAGGTCACCCATCCCAGTACAACTCTCGCCCAAGCACGCTTAACTATGGAGTTCCTTCACTTCTCATCACCAGTTGAGCTACAGCTCAACTGGTGATGAGAAGTTGGAAAACTCCATAGTTAAGCGTGCTCGGGTTGGAGCAGTACTGGGATGGGTGACCTCCTGGGAAGTTCCCGTGATGCGCGCTTGACTATCGAGTTTGCCGTATTAAAGGGAGGTTGTGGCCACAAACAACCCGCCTGTTGATGGAGAGGGGTAAGGGTGCTTGGGCTGCACTACGGAAGCGTCACCTAGAGTGGAACCGTGACATCGTCACATTGGATTGGCTAGGGTCGTTACAATAAAAAGTGCAGCCCAAGCACCGGATACAATGACTGTATTGTATTAGGCTTTAGCTTTATCTTAGCTTGGTTGATTTCCATACCTTATGCCGTATGCATTGGTTGTATGATTGTATTGTATTAGGCTTTGTCTTAATCTTGGATTGTCCAGCAAGAGCACTATTTTATATAGGAACTTCGCACACCTTTTTGTACGTGGACTTCATGTCACGTATCGAGGTGCCTTTTTTTGTGGCAAAGGATAGACTAGATGTGTTACTGTCAAATGGATGTTCGATGCGCGTGGATAGAGTTTGTTGCATAAAGGTGTGGATAGGGAGTCAAGAGTTTGACTTGGAAGCGTCACTACTACCGATAATAGAGTTTTATATGATCTTTGGCATGGATTGGCTCTCGGATTAATGTGTATGCATCAGTTGCAGTCTCAAGATGGTCAAACTGGGGCTGAATTCGGGTCGTGAAACTACCCTCTCTGGTATGAAGGGATCGAGAAAGATATTGATGTCTTCTCTCAAAGTAGTCAAAGCAGTTCGTGAGGGTGTAGAGTTATTCTTCACCCTATTAGAGGCTAAGAAGTCCAAGATCAGTTTGATTAGTATTTCTGTGGTATCGGAATTTGCTGACGTTTTTCCTAAAGATCTCCCTAGAGCTCCACCTCAAAGAGAGATCAATTTCACCATTATATTAGTGCTAGGTGCAAGGCCTGTGTCGCGCTCTTCATATCGTCTAGCACCAAGGGAGATGGCAGGTGTAACGACCCGGGATTTGGCCCGAAGCCCCCCATGGCATCGCTACCGGGCTGCAGCCCAAGCACCCCAACCCCTCTCCCTCCACATGCGGGTTGTTGGTGGCCACAGCCTCCCTTTGATGAGTCAAACTCGATAGTCAAGCCCGCACTACGGGGACTTCCCAGGAGGTCACCCATCCCACTACTACTCCAGCCCGAGCACGCTTAACTATGGAGTTCTTTCAACCTTCATCACCAATTGAGCCAGCTCAATTGGTGATGAAGGTTGAAAGAACTCCATAGTTAAGCGTGCTCGGGCTGGAGTAGTATTGGGATGGGTGACCTCCTGGGAAGTCCCCGTAGTGCGGGCTTGACTATCGAGTTTGACTCATCAAAGAGAGGTTGTGGCCACCAACAACCCGCATGTGGAGGGAGAGGGGTTGGGGTGCTTGGGCTGCAGCCCGGTAACGATGCCATAGGGGGCTTCAGGCCAAATCCCGGGTCGTTACAATAAAAAGTGTACTGGGATGGGTGACCTCCTGGGAAGTCCCCGTAGTGCGGGCATGACTATCGAGTTTGCCTCATCAAAGGGAGGCTGTGGCCACCAATAACCCGCCTGTGGAGGGAGAGGGGTTGGGGTGCTTGGGCTGCAGCCCGGTAGCGATGCCATGGGGGGCTTCGGGCCAAATCCCGGGTCGTTACAGCAGGACTGAAAGTGCAGGTTCAAGAACTGCTAGATCAAGGTTATGTGCGTCCAAGTTCATCACCTTTGAGTGCACCGGTCCTTTTCGTGAAGAAAAAGGATGGAAGTTTGCGGCTATATATAAATTATTGGAGCCGACAGTTCGCATATCCTTAGTTTGATAATATCAAAATCCCATATTGTATTTGATCCCATTTTTGTGTTTGGTATAGTGTGCAGGTTTACAGGTTCAAGGGAAGCGAGGAACTCAATTATGTGACCTACCGCTGCGCGCTAGCGGTACCGCCGTGCACTAGCCTAGTTTCAATCCAAATGAGTGCTCTGGATACTACTGCGCAGTGCTACCGCTACTATGTGCGCTAGCCTCTGGATTTAACATGAACATGTGCTCTAGAACTTACCATATAGCGCTAACTTTCTACCACGCAGTACTAGCTCACTCAACAATCGTTGAGATGGATTCGTCGAGATGCCTGAGCTACCGTCAAACGATAGCTCGGTTCCGTGCCTCACTAGCACGAAAAAGCAGAAAATAATCTTTTTGAATATTTTTCCAAATATGAATGACAGTTGTCACATCGATGCACAATGACCTACCGCCGGGTGCTAGCCTTATCATCAGCGGTAGCCTATTTTTTAAAAGACGTATAAAAGGCGTTCGTTTCTCTCATTCCTTACACAGACGGACGAATTAAGAAATGAATTCTTTTTAGGGTTCAGGAGCCGCCTCTGAGCACCATTCCTGCCATCTCTATCAAAGGAAGAGAAAGCCGCCTCCCTCCCATTTGCGCACGAAAATCTCGGACAATCCAGGACTACAACAACTACGAGGAGTTGATCGGCTGCAACCAAACAAAGATCATTAGCACCGGTCGCGCATCGCTCAACGGAGAAATTCTTTTGAGGGAGATTCAATCTTAAACCTTTTTTATTCTTTTTTGTAATTTTCTCTTTTTTATGTAATGGTGGTGAGGAAAATCGACCGGTGAAGGTCGTCGAAATCCGGGGAGGATTCTATGAGAAATCGTCTCGAGGAAGGGACGTCTAGATCGGGTGAACTAGCGGGGCTCTAAGACACTTCCTTACGTGAAGGTGAAGAGTAGGCTCGAAGACCTTTCTTGGAGGGAAAGGGAGAGAGCCAACCAGTCCGGGTAGTGGTTCAATATAGAAAACCAAAAGAGGTTCTTATTTACTTCCTCTGATCTCCGACGTCACGAAGATTAAACTCTAATAAGGGTGCATAGAACACTTGTTATTTTGATTGAATAAAATTATTTATGTTCTTATTTCTACGTGTAACGTCTCGGGTGTTATCCTGTTGATCTCTTAAGGGTGTGTATCTCTCCGAGGAGAATTTTTAATTAACGCGTCAAACCTTATTCACCCCCTCTAAGGTTGGCCAAACGATCCAACAAGTGTTATCAGAGGCAGGTTATTCAAAAATGGTTCACAACCAGGAATAATGGTCAACCCTGATCTTGAAACGACTATTGGGGATGAAAGGCTATACACAAAGAATTCGTTAGCACCATCTTTATTCAAAGGAGTGAACTATAATGATTGGAGAACACTAATGAGGAAATTCCTTATACTACTAGACACAGAAGTGTGGAACATAACTTGTATCAAGCCACCAAATAACTTAACTAACTATGAATGTCATATAAATGCTAAAGTTATGAACAATTTGTTTTGTGGGCTTGGTCAAGAAATTTTTAAACTCATTTACACGCTTCCCACTGCCTATGATATATGGAATTTTCTTGAGTCTACTTATAGCTCTCTTTCTGCAGATGATGAGTCCGAGCTATTTCTCCTAGACCCAAGTGAAGAACTAAATGGAGACTTACCCTTAGAGAAATGACAAAAACATCACGAGGAAGGGAAGATGAGATATCAATGTTGGATGAGGAGACACGTGAAGGAGTAAAAGAAACCCTATGCTCTAATCTTGCCTCATCCAAGCGCATTGTGAGGCAGTCAAATTCTCATTTCTTGTAATTCTATCTCTACATTACGTGTGCTAAACGATGCTAAACGTAGAATTAAGTTGTTGATGAGTCTTAACTCAAAATTACATTTAGACAATAATAGGTTGAAAGCAAACGCCAATATAGAATCTACTTGTGGTTTGCCTAGCTCTCTCACATACTCTTTAGATAATATTTCTACACCTTGTATAGATTATAAAGAATTATAAAAAAAATATAAGGTACTTGAAAAAGAGCTTCATCTTGCAAAAGAACAAAATGTTAAATTATTTTTAGAAAACTCATCAATGAGAAGTGATTGTGCTGGGTGCAAGAACTATAGAATTGAAATTAAAGAGATGGATGAGATGTTTGAGGAATACAAAAATAAGTATGAAGCCGATATCATCCGATATCAAATTTGTATTCTCCACTCTTAAAGATAGCACAATATCATACAACAAAGCTATACATACTTTTTAAACTAAAAACAAAGAATTAGTTACAAAGATCAACATGCTTAAGAAAATTATGTTTAAGAACTCACTAAACACAACTCTCAAGTTTCACGAAAGACGCAAAAGCGTGTTGAATATGAAACGTCATGTAATTACTAGGTCATTAAAAGGGAGTATGAAACTTCTAACTAAAGTAAGTGAAATTTCTAATTATAGAAATTATCCTCACTTGCAAAAATAAACTACTCCTTACCTAAAAGCTAATGAATGTAAATTTCCTTTAAGCTATCACTATCCTATGAGTCCCTATGCTAAGCAAAAGACTTTAAACTTGGAAAAGAACTTACATTTATCTGAACCTCCAACGCCATATTATTCAATTGAAGATCATCACATAAAGACTCATAGAAATCTTAATGGAAATTTGCAGTATAAACAGAAACTTAAACTTAAGTATGAATGGAGGCACATAGTTAAAAATGACGCACTTATACTACTTGAAAGGGCACATTCATCGCTACCTACCTATAAGCTGGCATGTAGTGTTTGGGTATCCAAGAGAATTATTACACACGATCTCACTTGGATACCTAAATCTCCTCTAAGATAACATCCACCCATTGCATGAAGTAAGCTCAAAACGAACTACACTACATCCTACTTCACGATATGCTCACTATTTTGTTTTTTCCTTCCGCTCTACTATTTTGTTTTATTGTTTACTTGTTATATATTTGAACTAGCACCGTTTTTTACTAATTCTCAGCGATAAGTACTGGTATCGTCAGTGTCTCTTAATTTATATGCTATATAACACAAGATTCACTATGTTGTGTCTCACAATAGTAGGGGCATTGGTTTGTGTGCATTATGAATGTTAACGTGTAATCCAAGTCTTGTCCTTAACCGGGGAAGGGTTCTAGTAGGTCCTTGTGTGGTGTTGGGGGGAAGAGTGTTAGGTTGAGCGGGTCCTTGTTTGTGCATATAGGATCAACACCCCACCCTACGACACTTGTGCAGGTCCTCATGTCCATCTGTCACTTAGTACGAGGCTAGGGTGATGACACAGAGCTTGGATAGATTGTGTCTCGAGCATTATCATGAGTGTTCGTATACAGAGCACGAACGTCATTTCATGTCTTCTGGTCATCGATATCAGGCATAATATTCTATCGTACTATTCTATTTATTTCTGCATTATTTTTCATTTGTTTTGTTTGATTTGTTTAATTCCTTTTAAAAATAATAATAATAAACTTAAAATACAAAAAAAATTTATGGATCGTTCATTCTTAGGACACACATGGCTAGAACCTTGAGCATAATGATTACGTACAATATTTGATTTAGGATTGTTAATCCCTGTGAACATTATCTACTTTTGTCATGATGTGTCAAATCCGTAGGTGCTTAGCTACTGAGTGCGACTAGATATGATAATATCTATTCAATATGCCTCTAGGTATGTGTGAGGATTTAGGTAGCGTAATAACTTTACACTGTTCACACATCCCTAGACGAAGCACTCATGTAGAAACTCTACGCTTGCATGTTATTGTTGGAGCATGTGTTCCACATCTCTTGGTTTAAGAATAACAAATACTGTAATGTATTTGATCTAGTATTTTGTGTGTTTATAGTGTGCAGGTTGTACAAGTATAATGAGGAGATGAGTTTTGTGTACTAAACTTCAAACAACCATAACTTTCAATCTGGGAGGAGTTACAGAACGTGTCACCACATTCCAGAATGAGAATGAGGTCATCTACACTATGGAATAGTTTTGAACGGCAAAAGTAAAAAAGGATATATCGCTAGGCGATAGTCGCTATTGTCAGGCGATAACAAAAATGATGTCGGCGTGACGAAGGCCATGTTCCACACGAGCCAGCCACTAAGCTACTATTTGAAGGTATCGCCAGGCGATATCGGATATCGTCGGGCGATAGCTCCATGATCAAATTAGCCCGCAGAAACCTCAGAATCATGGGTCGCGTGGCAGCCAGAAATGATATCGCTGGAGGGAGATGGCCACTATCGCTGGGCGATATCCCAAAAATATAAAAAGGCCAAATTATTCTGTGGAAAAAAAAGAATTTCATTACCTAGAGAATTATTTCTCGTGCATTCCATCCAAAGAGCTCCGGCCTTCAGAAAACTCCCACTTTCCCAAGAACGTTCAAGAGCGAAGAAGAGACGGTTCGTGTGCAGCATCTCAGGCAATCTTTGCAAGGATTCGACGTCGTCTTCAGAGCTTCATTTTGAAGGAGATTTTATTCTGAATTTCTATTTTTAAACTTATCCTATCATATTTGTAATCGGTAGAGAAATCACCGCCTTGTGCGTGGTGTATAGGTTCGTGTGTGGCTTAGGAGGAAATCGCCACCTTGTGTGTGGAGTCTTGGTACTTGTGTGTCTTATGAGAAATTTGTCGCCTTGTATGCAGTGACTAGGTCGAGGTTAGATCTAGGGGAGGCTAGTAGAAAGATCTAGGGAGAGATACGCTTTATCCGGCCGGTTCTTGTAGAAGGACCGGTGAAATCAAAAGAAGATTATATTTTGCATAGCTTTGATCTCTAGCTTTATAGAGATACACTATATTCTGTTTTAACACATGTGAAATAAAATATCATCATTTCTAGTCTTATGAATTTCTAAGTGTGTATCTTTGATTATGAAAAATTTGTTTTTATTCTACAATTTTTTCGTCAAGTAAACTCTGATTAAGAAATAATTATTGTTAGCCCTTATTCACCTCCCCCTAAGGGCGTCGTAAGATCCAATAGTTATAACTCATGATATTGTGTCTAATACATTTGAAATAACTTGAATAATCAATGTCACGTATACATGTGCTTATATAAAGGTTAGAACTTTGGGCCAAGTCTCTAGTTATCATGTCTTTTGTATACAAGTTAAAGTGCATCTATCTATGTGGGTAGATTTTGATTGATTTAGGGTCCTTGAAGTGAATGCTAGAATAATGATAGTACAAAGAAAATAAATAAATAAAAACTATGCATGCTATCAAATAATTTGTCAAGGATACCCCCCAAGCACAACTCACTTCTCTTGATAAGTCTTCATGAGCATTGTGAGGATAAGCACCTTGGTTAAAAGAATCATTTTGATCTTGTGCAAAGACTAAACCCTAAGTGTAGTGCCCCTTGTTCTAGTCTTGGTATGAAGTAGATAGAAACGTGAAGTGATTTTTCATTTTATTTCTCTCGTGATAGCATATTGAATTACTGGGATAAACATGTATTAAAGGTTTGTTCTACTCGATGTTTTTTTCTTTTGATGTTACACATACACATGTCATTGCTCTATCTAACGCTTCCATACATACGAATTGGACTAAAACTGCATTATATGTCTATAACACATAGGTACTAGTACACGATTTCTATTCTTGACGTTTATAATGTTCTACTATGTTAATTCTATAAATATCTTAGCATTGTACTCCAAATCATTGTGTACTTAATTTCCCCTTTTTTCAATTATTTTAACTCTAAACACTCATATGATTTGCTTCAGTGTACTCTGCTCGTATATTTGACCCATACACATAATATTATCTGATTTATGTTTGGTTACCCCTATTGTGTTTGTTTCTTGTTTTAATTTTATAATGTGCCTTGTTTGTTCTTTTTCATGCTTATCTATAATGCAATTTGCTCTCATCCATGCATATAGTCGCCTTTCGATCTATCCCACCCCTTTCGATAATATCAAAAGGGGGGAATAGAATATTCATTAGTCATAAGCTAGGGAGATCACATGTAGTGGGAGCTTGTGGAACTATGTGCACATAGATAAGGGGAGTAAGTAGAGCACGTATATTGGGGGAGCGCGTGTGGGGGTTACAAGTGACCTTAAACTTGACTAGTTGAAGCTTATTTCGTATTTGCACTATATAATGTGTCTCATCTATTATATCTCAAGAACAGGATTTGATATTATCAAAAGGGGGAGTTTGTTGGTGTCGACCGTTCGCCTATCCTTAGTTTGATAATATCAATTCCCATGTTGTATTTGATCCCATTTTGTGTTTGATATAGTGTGCAGGTTTACAGGTTCAAGCGAAGTGAGGAACTTCATTCTGTGACTTACCGTCGCACGCTAGCGCTACCATAGAGCGCTAGCTTGGTTTCAACCTGAATGAGTGTTATGGATTCTACTATGCAGCGCTAGTACTACCTCCCACGCTAGCCTCTGGATTTAACTTGAACAGGCACTCTGGAACCTGCCACGTAGCTATAGCTCACTCAACAATCGTCGATATGGATTCTTCGAGAAGTCTGAGCTACCGCCAGGCGATTGCTGGGTACCGTGCCATGCTAACATGAAAAAGTGAAAAATAATCTTTTTTTAATTATTTTCCAAATATGCATGGCAACTGTCACGTCGATGTGAAATGACCTACCGCTAGGCGCTAGCCTTGCTGCTGGCAGTAGCCTGTTTTTCAAAAGACATATAAAAGGCATTTGTTTCTCTCATTCCTTACACAAACAGATGAATTGAGACAGGAATTCTTTCTAGAGTTGGGACCAACCTCTGAGCACCATTCCTCTATCTTCATCAAAGGAAGAGAAAGCTGTCTCCCTCTCATTCGCGCATGAAAATCTCCAACGAGGCAAGGACTACAATGACTACGAGGAGTTGATCGGCTACAACCAAACGAATATCATTAGCACCGGTCACGTATCGCTCAATGGAGAAATTCTTTTGAGGGAGATTCAATCTTAAACCTTCTTTATTCTTTTTTTGTAATTTTCTCTTTTTTGTGTGATTGTGGTGAGGAAAATCGACTGGTGAAGGTCGTCGGAATTTGGGGAGGATTCCTTGAGAAATAATCTTATGGAAGGGACGTCTAGATCGGGTGGTCTAGCAAGGCTCTAAGACACTTCCTTGTGAGAAGGCGAAGAGCCGTATCGAAGACCTTTCTTGGAGGGAAAGGGAGAGAGCCAACCGGTCCGAGTTGTGGGTCAGTATAGAAAACCAAAAGAGATACTTCTTTACTTCCTCCAATCACATCACGAAGATCAAACTCTTGTAATTATACAACACTTGTTATTTTTATTGAATAAAATTATTTGTGTTCTTATTTCTATGTATAACATCCTGGGTGTTATCCTGTTGATATCTGAAGGGTGTGTATCTCTTCGAGGAGAATTTTGGCAAGGAAAATGAGATCTGTGACCTACTGCTGCATGCTAGAAAGCTAACGCGCCATGGTAGCTTCCATAACCAGTTTTCCTGGGTCAAAATATTTTTAATTTTTAAATAACGTGCCAAACCATATTCACCCACCCCCCCCCTTAAGGTTGGCCACACAATCCAACATAGATTATCGAGAGATTAAAAAGCTGACAGAAAAGAATAGGTATCTAATTCCAAGAATTGATGATCTATTCGACCAGGTAGTTGGTTCGACTGTATACTTGAAGTTGGATCTGAAATATGGATATTATCAGTTGAGAATCAAGGAAAGTGATATTCCCAAGATGGCATTCAGTACACATTATTGGCATTATGATTTAACGATCATACCGTTTGTCCTATTGAATGCACCTTCGGTATTCATGGATCTAATGAACAGAACATTCAGAGAGTACTTGGACCAGATTGTGATAGTCTTTATTAATGATATCTTGGTGTACTCTCAATCTGAGGAAGAACATATGGATCATTTACACACTATTTTGGAGACCCTGAGGAGGAGTCAGTTGTACGCCAAGTTCTCTAAGTGTGAGTTTTGGCTATCTTCAGTAGTGCTCCTTGGTCATGTAGTTTGTGGAGAGGAAATTATGGTGGATCTGACAAAGATAGTTACGATATAAGAGTGGCATGTGTTGTCTACTGTGGTGAAAGTATGAAGTTTTCTTGGACTTGCTGGCTACTACAGGTGCTTAGCATAGAACTTCTCACGGATAGTGTTACCCCTCACTACCTTGACAAGAAAGGATAAAAAGTTTATTTGATCGTCGGCGGGCTCACAAGCTTTTGAAAAATTGAAAAGTCATCTTACTATGATGCCAATCTTGTGCACGTCATGTGATTCTAAGGGCTATGAAATCTACAATGATGCCCCAGGGAGTGGCTTAGGCTGTGTTCTACTTCAGCATAGTAAGGTGGTAGCATATGGCTCTTGCCAATGAAAGTGCACGAGAGGAATTTTTCGGTCTACAATTTGGAGTTAGTGGCCATGATATTCACTCTGAAGCTTTAGAGGCACTATATGTATAGCATAAAGGTCGAATCTTTATAGACCATAAGAGCCTGAAATATCTGATAGATCAAAAAGACTTGAATATGCACCAATGGAGGTGGATGGAGTTCCTTGGGGACTATACCTTCAAGATACATTACATTCCCGATAAGGGAAATACTTTTACGGACGCGCTGAGTCATAGGGCTCCTGCACAGGCTAACTGGATACAGATGCATGATGAGCATATTATTCGAGATTTGGAGGCCTTGGAGATCTCGTGTGTTGATGGGAGATCTGGTGTAAATGCATGTTTAAACTAGATGGAGGTGCAGTATGATCTCACAGAACAAATTCAGCATGCGTTGGAGCTGGATGACAGCATGAAACACTACTTAGCAGAGTCTCTAGATGGGTCAAATGCCCAGTTTTCTGTTAATGAAGGTCTTTTGTGGAAGGACAGTCGATTGTGCGTCCTTAATGTGGGCAAATTATGGGAGGAATTGATGTACGAGGCACATTTAAAAGAGTACTCAATCCACTCGGGGAGCACAACGATGTTCAAAAATATGAAAAAGATATTCTGGTGGCAAGGATTGAAGGACATAGCTCTACATGTGGCAAAGTGTCAGACCTGTGCCCTAGTAAAAGACGAATGTCAGAAGTCCAGTGGATTTCTGAAGTCATTACCTATACCAAAGTGGAAGTTTGACGACATATCTATGGATTTCGTGCATGGCTTGCCGAGATCGCAGAAAGGGAATGGTGCCATTTGGGTGATCGTTGACCGTTTAATAAAGGTGTAACACTTCATTCCAAATTAGAAGGACGATTAAATGGAAAAGCTGGCGAATATTTACATTGACAATATTGTACAATAGCATGGTGTGCCCCGTAGCATCGTTAGTGACCGAGATGGGCGCTTTATGTCTCATGATTGGAGGCTTATACATCAAATATTGGGTACCAAATGGAATTTCAATACGGCCTTTCATCCTCAGACGGATGGTCAGACCGAGAGGGTAAAAGAATGATGGAATATATGCTTTGCATGTGCGCCCTAGATTTCGGAAAGAGGTGGGAGGACCACCTTTATATGATTGAGTATGCGTACAACAATGGTTACCAAGCAAGTATTCAGATGGTGCCCTTTGAGGCCCTTTATAGTAGAAAGTGTTGTACTCCCTTGGCGTGGCTGGAGATAAGCGAAACGAAATTGTTTAAGCGAAAGGAAGTTGAAATGCTACTTCGATTATACGTACAATCCGGGAGCGATTGCTAATCGCTCAGGATAGGCAGGCCAAATATTATAACGCTAAATACAAAATGTTGAGTTCGTCGTGAGCAACTGGGTTTATCTAAAAATCAAACCGTTCAAAGGCGTATCAAGGATTTAACACTTGAAAAAACAAAGTCTGAGGTACCTTGGGCCATTCTAGATATTGGAGCACATTTATAAAGCTGCCTATCAATGGAAACTTTCGGCTGAACTTAGGGTTCTGCACGATGTATTCCACATATCGGTATTGCGGAACGCAGTGCAAGAGCCTACGGATTACTGCAGATCAAGCGCCAATCGATAGTAGGTTGACGACGAAGGTCAATCCCATTCGAATCAAAGACATGAAGGTCAAGAAGCTGTAGAATAAGTTGATTAGAATGGTCAAGGTATGGTGGGATAGCTATGGTCGTGAGGAGATGTCATGGGAGTACGAGCAAACCATAAGAGAGGAGTTTGTTGAGCTATCTCTTTGAGGTATATATTGTAATATTGATACTTTTATATTATCCTACAAAGTGTAATTTCGGGACAAAATTTATTTAAGTAGGAGAGATTTGTAACGCCCCAAGTTTCTCGTAGCCAGGAGATTCGTTCTGTGAGCCACCGCCCAGCGGTAGGGTTTTTGTTGGCGGTAGTGTTGCGGAATTGGTGTAGGTGTTCTATGCAAGATACTGTCAGGCGATAGGCTGATATCGCTTGGCGGTAGTACTCAAGCAGTCGTCGTAAGGATACATTGAATGGTATCACGCGGCAATAGTGAGTTACCGTGCAGTGGTATCTTGTTTGATTTATTTGGCAAAGTTTTTTGTGAGCTACCGCCCTACGGTAATGATAGCACTAGCAATAGCATGGCCGATTATTTTGGTAAAGCTCTCGGTGAGCTACCGCCCGGTAGTAGCTGAGCAGTTATGGCACGGGGGTAGCAGGGTAGTTATGGCACGACCACGTGTCAGCCTAGGATTGGAGATTTCGAACAGTGGCTTGCCAAAGAATTTATCGAGTGAGGCTACCACGCAATGGTATCTTTCTACCATATGGTGGTAGCGCTCTGTACAGAGAAGCATTTGAAATTCTAACCATTTGCTGAGATCCGACAATGGGCTGCAATTTCTGCTCGCTTAAGTCCATGGAATGAGAGGTTTCTCTCATTCTAAACCTAGTTATTCTCTCTCTAAGACTTAGAGAGAAGGGAGCGCAAGGAAGAGGAAGAAGAAGGGGAATCTTGTCATTATCGGAGCTTTGGAGCCTCAAATCGTGAATCGAGTCAAGATCTAGAAAGAGCGGCCCGACGCGGTTCTTTCCATCAGCTTGTATTTTGAGCTATGGCTCCTAAGAGGACTTTAAAGGTAACAATCTTCCTTCTTGGATATATGAAGTCCTTTATTTTGACATGCGAGGGTAAACGCTCCGCGAGCACATAAAAGCGGTTCTCCAGATGGGTCGATCGGTTGTATCATCATTACCTTTGTAATTAAAATCCAGAATCGAAGTACAGAATAGGCATGTTGTGTGAAGCCCATCCAGACAGGTTGGTCTAGATGGGTGATGATTATTTTGTATGTCGGAGAAGACTCTGTGGTCAGTATGTAATTTTCGAAGTCACGGGGTGTGCAGGTTACTGTAGTGAGAGTACTGGAGTAGGTCTCCAGGAAAACACCCATTTTGGGGAACAATCAAAAGTATGTCCCCTACCGTGCGGCGGTAGAACTACCGCCAATAGTAGCTCTCAGTGAGTGATTCTTCTGAGGCCAGCCTCATGGAGACTTGGGGGGCCTATAGTTTGAGATGTAAGCTTAAATTGATCTGCAATGATGGTCGTAAGAGCAAGCCTCAGAACATAGCGCGATTATGTATTTATGTGAATGGGTAAGGGAAGGATGACCCACGTAATTGTCGTTGACACGGCGATTTGAGCAATAGGCTGTGGCTAAAATGTACCTTCCTTATGGCATTCGGCTTGGAGTGAGTCAGTGGATTGAATCTCAACATGACTTTGTCGTAGCATAGGGAGGTCTTAGGCTTTGGGCCGGAAAGACTTGTAATGCTCAAAGGTACCGTCTTGACAATGGTGGTGGGGCTTGAAACTCAGCACACTGATAATGTGCCCTGAGTGCTCGAGACGTGTGGCCGGCAGTGCCAACATTTGTGGTGAATGGTGCTTAAATTGTACGTTCCATTACCGTTATTGTACATGTTATTCTACCTGCAGGGAAGGAGCACAGCCGCCCCGGGTGAGGGGTGGGTTCATTATAATTTGGCCAACTAATGCTGGTCATTGCTTGGTTTGCCACCGTTGGGGTGGAATGCTTTGTGCAGGTGCAGCTGAGCCAAGTGGGAAGTAGTAGGCTGAAGCCCTATTTATTATGCCATCCCTCGAAGGCCAAGTGAACTGTGCTTTTAGCATTTCATGTGTAGTCGGCCTGCGTGTCGATGTCTGTAAAACACTTATAATTGTGGAAACAGTGTAAGGCCTTAAGGCCAAAGACTTTTGGTGTGTTTTTGTTAACATTCCTATTGTTTAGGTTAGTGTACATTCATGTAGTTTGGTTCTTATTACTTTTAATACTTCCTCTAGAATACACTTTGAGTTAGGATTCGTAATTGGAATGGTTTATGATCTCAATATATAACTCTGCTAACTGTCTGTAGAATATGGAGTGGGGCCCCGGCCGGACCTTCTGTTATATCCTATGTGACGGATGGGGGTTTTATAATTTAGTATCTGACTCTGGTTTCGGTCTTTCTTATTCGAATTCGTGGTCAAAATATTTTAATGGGTGGTGAGCATGTGTATGTGCGCCACCATTATAACATGAAAGAACCCATGAATGTCCACTTAGGAATGAAAATACACACGTTTGAGGAACCTGTGTGTTCCTATAATGGCTTTTTGGTAATGTATTTAGTCGCTTAATTGTGTGTTTCACAATTATAGGTGACTAGGAGTGGTGTAGAGCAATCTCAATGTTATCACTCTACGGAGAGTAGTGCATCGAACGATGTGCCTACAACCCCTCCTTCTGCTAAAACTATATGGTTGGTAGCTGAAGCTGTGTTATCCATGATAAATGCCCAGCCAGGGAGGCAAGTACAGCCTCCTGCCCCTGAACTAAGCCAAGTATCGCTTGGCGTGGCTGAGCCTATAGTGGTGGATTAAGTAGCTGCAGAGCCTGTAGTCTAAAGAAGAGCAACTTAGAAGCAGTTCAAGCTTGTGATGAGCTTCAATCCTCCAGTATTTATGGGGACTGGAACCCCAACGCAAGCCGAAAATTGGCTCTCTTGGATTAAGAGAGTCATGACGACAATGGAAACGGGGGAGTGGCAGAAAGTCCCAAAAGCCACTTTTTTACTGGATAGAGAGGAAAGGTTATGGTAGGACGAATTAGAGTTGCATCACTTTGCTGGAAGACAGCTCACAAATATCTCGATGGATGAGTTCTTGAGATTGCTTCTGGCTCGATATATCCCTTCAGCACAAAAAATTGTTAAAGAGAATCAATTCCAGAGGTTAACTCAGGGAGAGAGTAGTGTTGACGACTACTTGCATGAGTTCATGAGATTGGGGCGATATGCAGGATCCACCTTTACTGATGAGGAGTGCAAGACCAATCAGTTTATGAAGGACTGTGCGACGATCTGAGGTTGCTGCTCTCAGGTCCAATGACGTAGGGCTTTCTGACCTTGGTTAATGTTGAAACCGGAAAACCGGTCTCTGTGGAGTTCGTCCCTTGGGGAAGGGGTGGCCGTGCACCTACTTCACTCCTGCAAGAAAATGACAAAGAAAAGAAGAAACAAGGACTAGACCAAGGGCCCGGCGTGGAGGTCCCACCACAAACCCGGAAGATCTCAGAGCGCTTCCCCTCCTTAGCCAAATGCCGGGCTAAGGTACCTCAGAAAGCGCTAGTAGGCCGGAGAATTCGTAAAAACGTGCCTTCTGAGGTACCCCTTGGGTCCTATTTATAGGAAAAGATGGCCTGCCAATATACAACCTTCACTGTTTTCGAGGACTACAGGCAAACCAAAGGGGGCCACACAGTAAAAGTGTGCCATGGCCAAGATGCGAGCTGGACCTGAGGGGGCACTCGCTCGGCAAGGGGCCCGACTCACCTCGCCCTGGGCGGACTGTGCTCGGCTAGCGCCGGACTCGGCTGGACTATTGCCGAGCTCGGGCTCGGCGTGACGATCGCCGAGCTCGGACTCGGCACGGAGATCGTCGAGCTTGGCTCGACCATCGTCGAGCCCTGTTTCCGCACCCGAGCTCGGTCTCGGCATGCCGGACTTCGTTCGGCCATCGCCGAGCTTAGCTCGACTATCGCCGAGCTCGGGCTCGGCAAGCTGGGTCCAAGGTGATCTGAGCCGGCCGGTTCAATCCCTGTCGACCACTCGCGGGATACGGGGTTGTACATAATCCCCGCTCTTTGCGAGGTTGGGACAAGCTCGGAAAGAAACATCCAACCCCATGGGATCCGGCGAGTGCGACAGGGGCAAAAAGGAATCTTCTGGTAGGCCCCACGGATAGCTATATATATGTACCCCTGCGCATCTGGCTGACCTTTGCCCTTCCCCAAATTCTGACAAGATGCCGCTCCCCAAGGAAGTCTTAGAGCGACTCGCACGCTCCCGCGGGGAGATCGCTGCCCAGGCCGCGGGGCTAACCAACCTTGAAGCCCCTGCTCGCCGTTTTGCCGATCTCAGCTCGGCCAAGCGGGCGAAGCCCCTTCCCCCGGGGGCCGAACCCATCCTGGCCGACTTTACTGCCGCCTTGGGGAACGGGGCCGGTTCCTCCAACCAGCCAATTCTTGGCTCCTCCACTAAAAATCTCGTGGAATTGTCTTCTGACCGGGAGAACAGCGGCGAAGCGTCCACCCCCCGGGCCAAAAGTGCTCCTGTCAACTCGCCACGGCAGGATCCCGAGGTTAAGGAGCCGGGCTCGCGAGAACCGGCGTCGCCGAGTCGCCTCCCTTCCCGGCAACCCTCCCCTGGATCCCTGGTCGTGGGGAGGGGCGCCGGGATTATCCCCGTTCCCGGCTACCAACTCGCTCCTCAAGAACTGCTGGGGCGTGGCAAGGACCTGCGCCACTTCTCTCCTCGCGCCCACCCGGAAGAGCCAGGCTCGCGCGGTAAGTTTCCGGCATTGCTCTTCTGTTCCGTGGATTTTTGCTTTTCTGACCGTCTTTCAATTCTTCACCCAGAATTTCCCGGGCGGACGGAGGACGGCGAATCCGTGGATCGACCTCCCTACTCGCCCCTCCCTTCTCCAAGCACCCTGGACGCCTTCCTGGACTCCGAGGTGGGCAGCCCTGAACGCGCAAGACGGGAGCGGAAGGTTCTCAAGAAGCTGGTGCGCGAGCTCCACGACCTGCGGAAGGACAACAACAGGCTGCAGTGGGAGTGCTCGCGTCTCGCGGACGGTGCTGGAGTCAGCCTGGCGTTCGAGGAGGCGTCTTCCCTGGTGCTGATGGACGAAATCGACGAGAACCTGCGGGTGATAAACAGGAACATGGGGCGGCTTCGCGAACTTCATGCGCGGCGGCCTGCGACGGCGGGCCGGCGAGACCGGGGAGAATGAGACGGCTCTTCTGCCAGTCGGCCGATACTCGCCCCCGCCCTCGCATGGTCCTCGCGCCCCTATTTGTATTTTTCCTTTTATTTACTCTGAATGGTCTGCATGTAATAATCTTGGAACAATTTTTTAACTACTTTGTATATGTAGACGCTTTTTCAATATTTTGGCGGGTCTTTTCGAATTCCCCCTTCGGGGGCCTGGCCGGCTCGCAAGACTTGCGAGGAGATGGTGGCGAGGTGGCGCGGCGAGACCGGACCGATCGGCCGACTCGCCCTCCCTCTCACCCTTCTTTACCTTCTTCTATAAATAGGCCTTCTCACCTACCCCCGAAGCACGCCTTTATTGCTTTCAAATTTTTGCTTCGCTTCTGTCTTCCCGAGCTCGCGCTTTCCCTTTTCTCTGTGACCATGGTGAAGACCAACCCTGATGCGGACGGTCGGTCTAAGTGCGCCCAGCACTTCGTGGACCATTGCTTTTTCGAGGGGCACATCACAGAGGAGGAGCTCGTCGAGTTCACGGCGGCGTTCGTTCCCCCCGGCTTCCAGGCTCGCCGGCCCGCCGAGCATGAAGCCATCAACTCCTTCCCGGAGGGCGAGCTCGCCTTTCCCATCTCGCACTTCGAGGTGGGACTGCGCCTCCCCCTCTGGCCAGAAATCCGCCAGATCCTGAAGTACTACGGCGCGGTGCCCGCGCAGCTGAACTCCAACGCCATTGCTATGATGGTGGCGTTCGCCTGCTTCCTCCGCCGGGAACGAATTGAGTTCAACCTCGCGGTGTTCCGCAAGTTGTTCTCTTACAAGGCTACCCCCGACGGGGTCGCCTACTTCGGCGGGTCCTTCATCAAGGTTCGCGAGCTGGCGAACAAGAATCACAACTGGATGACCCGGCTCGTCTTCATCAAAGGCGAGCTCGGCAACATCCCTTTTCGCCCCCTGCAGAAGAGCGAGGACATATACCGTCCTCCCTCCCTGTCCGGTAGCGACGCCGACCTCCACAAGTTCTTTCTCCACAAGGACTTCGAGGTCGCCTTCCTCCGCCGCGGCCTCGACTTGCTTCAGCCCGTTCTCCCCGGCGAAGGTATATCTCGCTCAGCCCTCTCGCGAACTTTATCAAGGTGGATCTCAAATGATTTTTCCCTCTCTCTTTTTTTTGACTAAGTCTTTCTCTGCAGGGGAACGGGTTCTCCCGGAGCATCCGCCGTTCGCCGACCCGGGGATATTCTCGGACCCTCTGGAGCTGGCCCGGGCGGCGGCGCTGGCTTGTCGCGAGGAGCAACCGCGAGTCCCACCCTCCGGCAAGAAGCGCTCGGAGTCCGGGGGGTCGAGCTCGCGCCCCGATTCTTCGCTCCCCAAGAAGAAGAGGGCGAAGGTGGTCTCGCGCAGACGGCTGCACCTTCCCTCGTCTCCCGCCAAGTTCATGAGCTCGCCGGAGGCTCTGTCCGACGAGCCGCCCTTGAGCCCGCTGAAAGAAGCCTCCTCTCCCCGAAAGGGGAAGAAGAAGAGCGGGCCGTCCTCCGATTCTACCGGGGAGGACACCGTCCGCGAGCCCAGTCTGCCGAAGGATCACCCCAACTTCGGCAAGGGGTGCAAGAGCAAAGATGCGGCTGGCGAGCCCATCTTGAAGTGGGACGAGGGAGCTCACCGAGTTTCCGTCTCCACTCGCGCCCCCTCCTGGGGAGCTCGCCGGCCGCCCACCGCCCATGCCTTCGCTTTCGGCTTCGGCCTCTACAGCCGCGACAGCGCCGAGTCGTACAAGAAGCTGACCCCTAGTCAGCTCGGCTATGAGGGGATGCAGGCCCACCTGCGGGCCTTCGAGCTCCATCACATGATGGTCCGCCGCGGCTTCCAGCTCAGCAACGCCCTGCTGACTGCCGAGCAGGAGCGCGACCTGGCGAAGGAGAGCGCGGTCGACGCGGAAAGGCGGTTCGGCCTCGCGGACGCTCTACTCGCGAAGTCTGTCGGCGGCCTGGTAATCGCTGGATACCTCTATTTACCTTGCTTAAGATTATTCCTGCGCGTGTTCTGAACTTCTAGTCTTACAGGACGCCGAAGCCGCTAACGCGATGCGAGATGAGATGGCTCAGTTGCGGGCTCAGCTCGCTGAGCGGGAAGCCCAGCTCGCCGATCAGAAGACATATTCCCAGGAGCAGGAGGCTGTTGCCGCCCGGCTGGGGGCGGAGGTGGAGGAATTGAAAGAGAAGAATAAGGGGCTCCTGGGAGAGGTCCTTCGCCAAGCCGACGCTCTCCTTCCCCCGGACGCCAGCGAGCCGGCCTTCCCCTTCAAGAGGCCCCAGGTGTTTGGCGAGGCTGACGTCGCGGAGCGGCTGCGAGTCAACTCCGTCGAGGCTGCCGAGTGTCTCCTACAGGCCATGAGGGGGACGGGGATCTTGGCGGAAGGCTGCGAGGAGGTCACAGTCCGGGAGCTCCTGCCAACCCTGTTCCCGCCCAGCCCGCTCAGCGAGAAGGAAGATAGCTTTGACTCGCTTTTTGCTGGGGTGAGGGAGAAGGACGCTCGGCTTGGTGACGAGGAGGACCGCCACTCGAGGGGGAGGGCGAGAGTTAATTTTTGTTTTCTTTTCTCTGTTCTTTTTTGTACCCTGCCGAGGCGGGCCTTGTAAACCTGTAATGATAACTCAAAGATATTTTTGCACAATTTTGCTATCTTCTTTTCGAGCTTACTTGCGATGTTATACCCGCGTGCTAGGTAGAGCGACCTCGCCTGTAGAATGTTTTTGAGTTAGGACCAGCATCCGCGGTGCTCGCGGCGAATCCCTAGGACGCGTGCTCGCGCCATATCCTACTCGCGCCTCACATTCCCCTGCCATGTCTCGCCTTAGTTTTTCGATAATTCAGACAAGTGAAAACACGCTTGGGTCAAGATATTGCCGGCATCCGCCTTAGACATCAGGGCATGTCTTTCGCCGAGCTAGCTGGAGCGAGGGTGGGCTCGCTGGAGAGAGCCGCTCTCCTTCCCCTGAGTCTGGGACAGAACCAAGGTTTCTTTAGTAGCGAGCTGGAGAGAAAGGGGAGAGGGGGGGTAGGATATTCCGAGCTCGTCGTCTTAACTGGCGAGCTCCCCCCCCCCCCTGGTATTTTCCTCGGGCCAACTCCCAGTCTCAACTTCAGGGTCGTAGCGACGTCCATCGATACTCGGCCGTGCCAGCTAGGTGGGAGCCTGGCAGGGGAGTGACGAGACCTAACCCCAGAGCGAGAAGACTTAGAAACTTTTGCCTCTCCCGGGTGCTACCACCGGGCCAGTCAGCTAGGTGAGAGCCTGAGGGTGGGTGTTGAACATCCTCCGGGCTCAGCCCCAGGGTCATAACGATGTCCATCGAGACTCGGCCGTACCAGCTAGGTGGGAGCCTGGCAGGGGAGTGACGAGACCTAACCCCAGAGCGAGAAGACTTAGAAACTTTTGCCTCTCCCGGGTGCTACCACCGGGCCAGTCAGCTAGGTGAGAGCCTGAGGGCGGGTGTTGAACATCCTCCGGGCTCAGCCCCAGGGTCATAACGATGTCCATCGAGACTCGGCCGTACCAGCTAGGTGGGAGCCTGGCAGGGGAGTGACGAGACCTAACCCCAGAGCGAGAAGACTTAGAAACTTTTGCCTCTCCCGGGTGCTACCACCGGGCCAGTCAGCTAGGTGAGAGCCTGAGGGTGGGTGTTGAACATCCTCCGGGCTCAGCCCCAGGGTCATAACGATGTCCATCGAGACTCGGCCGTACCAGCTAGGTGGGAGCCTGGCAGGGGAGTGACGAGACCTAACCCCAGAGCGAGAAGACTTAGAAACTTTTGCCTCTCCCGGGTGCTACCACCGGGCCAGTCAGATAGGTGAGAGCCTGAGGGCGGGTGTTGAACATCCTCCGGGCTCAGCCCCAGGGTCATAACGATGTCCATCGAGACTCGGCCGTACCAGCTAGGTGGGAGCCTGGCAGGGGAGTGACGAGACCTAACCCCAGAGCGAGAAGACTTAGAAACTTTTGCCTCTCCCGGGTGCTACCACCGGGCCAGTCAGCTAGGTGAGAGCCTGAGGGCGGGTGTTGAACATCCTCCGGGCTCAGCCCCAGGGTCATAACGATGTCCATCGAGACTCGGCCGTACCAGCTAGGTGGGAGCCTGGCAGGGGAGTGACGAGACCTACCCCCAGAGCGAGAAGACTTAGAAACTTTTGCCTCTCCCGGGTGCTACCACCGGGCCAGTCAGCTAGGTGAGAGCCTGAGGGCGGGTGTTGAACATCCTCCGGGCTCAGCCCCAGGGTCATAACGATGTCCATCGAGACTCGGCCGTACCAGCTAGGTGGGAGCCTGGCAGGGGAGTGACGAGACCTAACCCCAGAGCGAGAAGACTTAGAAACTTTTGCCTCTCCCGGGTGCTACCACCGGGCCAGTCAGCTAGGTGAGAGCCTGAGGGCAGGTGTTGAACATCCTCCGGGCTCAGCCCCAGGGTCATAACGATGTCCATCGAGACTCGGCCGTACCAGCTAGGTGGGAGCCTGGCAGGGGAGTGACGAGACCTACCCCCAGAGCGAGAAGACTTAGAAACTTTTGCCTCTCCCGGGTGCTACCACCGGGCCAGTCAGCTAGGTGAGAGCCTGAGGGCGGGTGTTGAACATCCTCCGGGCTCAGCCCCAGGGTCATAACGATGTCCATCGAGACTCGGCCGTACCAGCTAGGTGGGAGCCTGGCAGGGGAGTGACGAGACCTAACCCCAGAGCGAGAAGACTTAGAAACTTTTGCCTCTCCCGGGTGCTACCACCGGGCCAGTCAGCTAGGTGAGAGCCTGAGGGCGGGTGTTGAACATCCTCCGGGCTCAGCCCCAGGGTCATAACGATGTCCATCGAGACTCGGCCGTACCAGCTAGGTGGGAGCCTGGCAGGGGAGTGACGAGACCTAACCCCAGAGCGAGAAGACTTAGAAACTTTTGCCTCTCCCGGGTGCTACCACCGGGCCAGTCAGCTAGGTGAGAGCCTGAGGGCGGGTGTTGAACATCCTCCGGGCTCAGCCCCAGGGTCATAACGATGTCCATCGAGACTCGGCCGTACCAGCTAGGTGGGAGCCTGGCAGGGGAGTGACGAGACCTAACCCCAGAGCGAGAAGACTTAGAAACTTTTGCCTCTTGGGGGTTTAAGCTGCGAATCCCTTTACCTTCACTACTTTGACAGAGCGTGAAATACGGCAACGAGATTCTCTTTCATTCTTAAAGCCAAGTCATTTACAATATTTTCAAGGGTAAAAACGTTTCAGATCGTCGCCACTCCAAGTGTGGCTGAGGGTGTCCCCTCTTACATCTTGGAGGCGATACCCCCCCGACTTCAAGGCCTCCTGCACAATGTAGGGGCCCTCCCAATTGGGGTGGAGTTTTCCCACAGCGGCTGATCTCCCTGCCGCATCCACTTTTTTCAAGACAAGGTCCCCCTCCACGAACTGCTTGACACGGACGTGCTTGTCGAAATACTTGGCCATCCTTCGCTTGGCCTCTTCCTGCCTGATGACGGACAAGTCGCGTAGTTCCTCCACCATATCAAGGGAGAGTCGGAGCTCCTCCTCATTCTCTGACCTCCATTCTTCCCTTCCGGCTCCTGCCTCGACGACCCGAGGCGTCTGGACCTCGAATTCGATAGGAAGAACGGCCTCGCAGCCGTGAGAGAGCTTGAAAGGAGTCTCCCCCGTGGCCGTATTGGGGGTGGTCCTTAATGCCCAAAGGACCGATGGAAGCTGCTCCACCCAGCTCCCCTTCAAGTTTTCCACTTTCTTCTTTAAGAGGTTCACGATGATTTTGTTGGCCGCTTCCACCTGCCCGTTGCTCCTGGGATGATGGACAGAAGCAAACCGAAGGTCAATCCCTAGCTGCTCGCAGAAACGAATGAACTCCGTGCTGGCGAACTGAGGTCCGTTGTCCGTGACAATAGCTTGTGGCAGCCCATGCCTGCAGATGATCTCTCCCCAGATGAAGTTCCTGACTACCTGAGAGGTTACCTTGGCTAGAGCCTTCACCTCCATCCACTTAGAAAAATAATCGATCATGACCAACAAAAACCTCCTCTGCCCGCTGGCCTGAGGGAAAGGTCCTACAAGGTCCAGCCCCCATATGGCGAAGGGCCATGGTGCCATGATACTTCTTAACCTCTGAGCCGGCTGGAGCTGGAGCGGGGCATATAGTTGGCACTTATGACACTTTTTCGCGAATTCGACTGCATCCTGACCGAGGGTAGGCCAGAAGTACCCTTGCCTGACGACCCTCCCTTCCAGAGTCCGACTCCCCGAGTGACTCCCACATTCACCGGAATGGACTTCCTCCAAAATTTTGTGCACCTCTCTTTCGGCCACGCAACGGGCCAACATCCCTGAGAGGGTCTTGCGGTATAACTGTCCCTCGCGTAGGAGGTAGTATGCCGCCTTGTGCTTGAGCCCTCTTCGGTCCATCCCCTCCGGGTATTCCCCGGTGGACAAGAAGATGACGAAGGGATCCATCCTTGAGGGGTGTTGTTCTACTCCCATTAGCTCCCCCTCCTCGATGGAAGGTCGGAAGAGATCCGTAATGGTGCCTCCCATCCGGGGACCGTGCTTTGCTAGCTGGTCGACTGGCTCGTTTTCCCCTCTTGGCACGTGCTTGATTGAGGAGGTCTGGAAGGTCCCAATGACTCCCCTTACCTTCATCAAATAGAGCTGCAGGGTGGGCTCCCTTGCCTCAAACTCCCCCTTGATCTGGGAAGCCACCACCATGGAGTCAGTGAGGACCTCCACGTCATGCACCCCCAAGTCTCTTGCCAGGCGCAGACCTGCGATTACAGCTTCGTATTCGGCTTGGTTGTTGGTGATAGGAAAGTGCACTACCACGGTCTGCTCGATCTTTATCCCTTGGGGGCTTTCTAAGATGACCCCAACCCCTAAAGAATGCTTCCCCGAGGCACCGTCCACCCTGACTTTCCAGGGGAGGGGGCGAGTGAGTCTCTCCTCCGCCACCTCGACCACATACTCTGCCAGGAAGTCAGCCATAGCTTGGGCCTTGATTGAGAGTCGAGGGACGAAGGAGATGTCGAACTCGCTTAGTTCCACCGACCATTTGGCCAACCTACCTGAATGCTCTACCCCCTTGAAGATGTTGCGCAGGGGGTGGTCGGTCACTACTCGAATTGAGTGTGCCTGGAAATAAGGCCGAAGCCTTCGGGCTGAGATGATTAGGGCAAAGGCCAGTTTTTCTAGGATGGGGTAGCGGAGCTCGGCCTTCTTTAGTATCCGACTCACATAGTAGACGGGGAGTTGCCTCTTCCCCTCTTCCCGAACCAAAACCGAACTCAAGGCTTCAGCCCCGACCCCTAGATATAGGAATAAGTCCTCCCCCTCCTTGGGCCCTTGGAGCAGGGGGGCCTGAGTCAGCTGTTTCTTTAAAGCCTGGAATGCCTCCTCGCACTCCGAGGTCCATTCAAACCTTCGACCCCCTCTCAAGGTTTTAAAGAATGAGGAACACCTCTCCCCGGCCCGGGAGAGGAATCTACTCAACCCTGCCAACTTCCCTGTCAGCTGCTGTACTTCCTTGGTATTTTGCGGCGACCTTAGTTCCAGGATTGCCCTCACCTTGTCTGGGTTAGGTTCTACCCCAGAGGGGGTGAGAAGGTGCCCTAGGAACTTTCCCCGGCTTGCCCCGAAGACACACTTCAAGGGGTTCAGCCTCATCTTAAATTTGCGGAGAGTGGCGAAAGTCTCTTCCAAGTCCTGGATGTGGGAGTCGACATCCAAGCTCTTGACCATGAGATCATCCACATACACTTCGAGGTTCCTCCCCTTCTGCTCTCGGAAGACCCTATCCATCATTTTTTGGTAGGTAGCCCCTGCATTCTTTAGCCCGAAGGGCATCATCTTGTAACAATAACACCCATCTCCCGTGATGAACGAGACGTCTTTGACGTCAGGGGGGTGCATCCTGATTTGGTGATAACCTGAAAAAGCATCTAAAAAACTCATTACAGGGAAACCGACGGCTGAGTCAACCAGCGCGTCGATCCGAGGCAAAGGATAACAATCTTTCGGGCATGATTTATTAAGAAGAGAAAAGTCGATACACATCCTCCACCGGCCGTCTCCTTTTTTAACCATTACAACATTGGAGACCCAGCCGGGGTATTGGATTTCAGATATGAAGCCAGCCTCGAGGAGCTTGGCGACTTCCTCTCTGATTGGCTCGGCGAGCTTGTCCGTGATGGACCTCTTTTTCTGCTGGATGGGGGGAGCCTCCGGGTCCAGGTTAAGGCGGTGGCAGGCCACGTCGGGGTCGATCCCTGGCATCTCCGCGGCGCTCCAGGCGAAGATGTCCACGTTCCTCTGGATGCACTCCAGCATCCTGCCTTGAGCTTCCGGGGTCAGACCTCCGCTGACGCGGACCTTCTCCACCCTTCCTCCAATGGTGTGGACCTCCATCTCCTCCACCTCTTCCGCCGCCTCCAGGCGGGACTGCTCCTCCCATTCCCTGGTACCTCCCCCTCCGGGGGCGAGGGCCTCTTCCTCAGCCTCTTCGACGGCCATGGCCTCGGCCGACCCCCGAGTCTCTTCCGCTACCTCCTCCCGAGCGCGGCACTCCACCCCCATCTCTTCGTCAGCTTCCTGCTCCTCCTCCAGCCTCCGCCCCATCTCCTCGGCCCCCTCCAACCAAGAGATGGAGTTTACCGCCGAGACGTAGCACTCCCTTGCCTCCTTAGGGTCTCCTCGAACTCGGACCTGGACCCCCTCGACGTTGAGCTTTAGACACTGGTGGAAGGACGAGGGGACGCAGCGGAAGGCGCTGATGAGGGGTCTCCCGAAGATGGCGCTATAACTGCTAGGGGCGTCCACGATAACAAACTTGCAGTTGCGCAACTGCCCCCCTAGAGTGACATGGAGTCCCACTCCTCCCTCGACTTCTTTCCTCTCCCCTGAAAAGCCGAACAGAGGCCCGTCCGAGGCCAACACCCTCCTGGCCTCCACCTTCATCGCATCAAACGCCTTCTTAAAGATGACGTTGACCGAACTCCCATTGTCTACGAGGATCCGGGAGACAGTGAAATCCTCGATGGCTGTCTGGATAACCAGCGCATCGCAGAAGGGGTCCTCGTGACCCGGCAAATCCTCTCTGGAGAAGGTGATCTTTTCCTCCGGGGGAGGGGATTGGGATGTGGAGCCAACGCTCCTCCGGTACATGGTGTGGAGGCTTGACTTGCGGGAAGCCTCGATCCCGGCCCCCCCCGTGGATCGCTCCGATCCTTCCTCGGGTGCCCACATCAACCCGATCTTCGCACCGATCCCCCTCCTCCCGGGGCCGGATCTCCTCTATCCGAACTTCCTGCTGCTGTTGCTGCTCTCTTCTCCCTCTCATCTCGAGGAACTCCGGACACGTGGACGTGAGGTGCCCCTCTTCCTGATGAAAGTCGCAATAGGGCAGGTCCACCCTGACCTCCCTCCTTCTCCTCGGCTGTCCTCTCCTCCTTCCCCTCATGGCAATCGCCATTGCCTCCTCCTGGTCGGGGAGAGGGGGTCTCTGACCCTGCCGACCCCCCTGAGGGTTGTACTGCCCTCGGCTACCCTGGCGGTTATCTCCTCCCTGATAGCCCCTTCGTGGTGCCTGGTCTTGCCATTCGGGCCTCCACCCCAAACGGTGGGTCTGCTCCGGACGCACCCACCTGGGTTGCGGCTGCTGCTGCGGCTTCTCCCTCTGCCGAGGTTCAGCCCTCCTCTCCTCCTGAATTCGGCCACCCCTTGGCCTTTCCTCTTCCACGGCCCACTTGGCCAACCTTCGCTCGAACTCTGGATGCGCTGCTTCCATTTCGGCCTCCCTGGCCGCCCTCTCTAGAAGTGCCTCAAAAGACACTGGAGGTGACCTCTTCAGCTCCATGGCGAAGAACCCGGACTGGAGACCCAGGGTGAAGGCCACCATCATGGTGTGCCCTGGCATCTCCTGAACTTGGGACAGTTCCTCTTGGAACCTGTCCAGGTAGCTCCCCAGGGTCTCTCCTACCCTCTGCTTGATGCGGAACAAAGACTCCGCCTCCCTCTTCCTCTTCTTTGAAGTGGTGAACCTCAGCATGAAACCCCGTCGCAGATCCTCAAAGCAGTAAATGGACCCGGTCGGGAGTTGGTGGAACCACTCTCTCGCCTTTTCTCTGAGGGTGATGGCGAAGAGCCGGCACTTGAAGCCGTCTGACATCTGTCGAATGGAGACCATGTCCTCGAACCACTGGATGTGGTGGACCGGGTCTCCTCTCCCGGAGTAGTAAGTCATCTCCGGCTCGCGAAACCCCTCGGGAACGGGGGCTGAAGAAACGAACTCGCTGAAAGGGCTCCCCCCCTCAGTCGGGCGAGTCGGGAACTCCCTCCCTGCCGTCTCGCCGAAGTGGTACTCGGCGGCCGAGCCGGGGAACAGAACTCGCCCCTGGAACTCGCGCTCGCCCCTCTCGGCTGGCTCCTTCCCTGGTCGCCTGAGCGGCGCGTCGTCGCCGAGTGCGGGAACGGCGACCACCGGGACAGCCGGCGTCGCACTCTCAGCTCGCATGCCGAGAGCGGTCCTTACGAGCCCGAGGATCTCCTCCCTAAGCTCCGCCGGCATGCTCGCCGCTGGGGGTGGGGGAGGGGGTGGCGAGTTGCCCCTGCCTGATCCTTGTCCTTCTTCCCCGGTCATCGAACCTGCAGAAGATTTTCTCTGCTGACCACTGTCCACGCTCACCGCACCAAAATGTTGAAACCGGAAAACCGGTCTCTGTGGAGTTCGTCCCTTGGGGAAGGGGTGGCCGTGCACCTACTTCACTCCTGCAAGAAAATGACAAAGAAAAGAAGAAACAAGGACTAGACCAAGGGCCCGGCGTGGAGGTCCCACCACAAACCCGGAAGATCTCAGAGCGCTTCCCCTCCTTAGCCAAATGCCGGGCTAAGGTACCTCAAAAACGCTAGTAGGCCGGAGAATTCGTAAAAACGTGCCTTCTGAGGTACCCCTTGGGTCCTATTTATAGGAAAAGATGGCCTGCCAATATACAACCTTCACTGTTTTCGAGGACTACAGGCAAACCAAAGGGGGCCACACAGTAAAAGTGTGCCATGGCCAAGATGCGAGCTGGACCTGAGGGGGCACTCGCTCGGCAAGGGGCCCGACTCGCCTCGCCCTGGGTGGACTGTGCTCGGCTAGCGCCGGACTCGGCTGGACTATTGCCGAGCTCGGGCTCGGCGTGACGATCGCCGAGCTCGGACTCGGCACGGAGATCGTCGAGCTTGGCTCGACCATCGTCGAGCCCTGTTTCCGCACCCGAGCTCGGTCTCGGCATGCCGGACTTCGTTCGGCCATCGCCGAGCTTAGCTCGACTATCGCCGAGCTCGGGCTCGGCAAGCTGGGTCCAAGGTGATCTGAGCCGGCCGGTTCAATCCCTGTCGACCACTCGCGGGATACGGGGTTGTACAGTTAATACAACCCGATCCTTGAGTAAGAGATGAAGCGCGTACAACGTAAAAATGACTCTGCGTTAAAGAGGCCAGAGTTTAAAGTACCGAACTATTCGAAGACTTGGTGTCGAAGGTGGAACAAGAAGTCTAAATCTCTTAGACTGACTCCTTTTGTGGTGTATGGAAAAACTTCTGGGCGAGGCCTAATTCATTGTTATACTTGTGGCAAACTGGGACACATAGACCGAGAATGTTGAAACGGTCTTTCGAGGACTGAGAAGAAAACATGTGTGTCTTACGAGGAGAAAGGGAAAGCGTTTTAGTCAACTGCGTCCTATTATGCTTCAGGCCAACCTAGAGTTTACAACCTTGGCCAGCAGGAGGCCATTAAGCAATACGATGTGGTTATAGGTATGATTTAGACTTTAGCCTTATTGCTTTACATACCTTACACCCTATGCATTGGTTGTATGACTGTCTTATATTAGGCTTTGTTTTAATCTTGGACTATCTGGCAAGAGTACTATTAGATATAGGAGCATCACACTCCTTTCTATCCGAGGATTTCGTGTTGCGTATCGGAGTACCTTCTTATGTGGCGAAGGATAGACTGGATGTGTTGTTGCCTAACAAATTTTCGATGCGCGCAGATAGAGTTTTTTGCATAAAGGTCCAAATAGGGAGTCAAGAGTTTGACTTGGAAACGTCACTACTGCTGATAATAAAGTTTGTTGCGATCTTTGGCATGGATTAGCTCTCGGAGCAATGTGCGTGCATCGACTGCAGTCTCAAGATGGTCAAACTGGGGCTGAATACGAGTCGTGAAACTTCCTTCTCTGGTATGAAGGTGTCGAACAAGGCACTGATGTATGCTCTCCAAGTATTCAAAGCAGTTTGTGAAGGTGTGGAGTTATTCTTCACCCTATTAGAGGCTAAGAAGCTCAAGCCCGGTTTGATTAGTATTTCCACTGTATCGGAGTTTGCTGATGTTTTCCCTGAAGATATCCCTGGAGCTCCACCTCAAAGAGGGATCAATTTCACCATTGAGCTAGTGCTAGGTGCCAAGCCTGTGTCACGCTCTCCGTACCGTCTAGCACCATGAGAGATGTTGGAACTGAAAGTACATCTTCAAGAACTTCTTGATCAAGGTTATGTGCGTCCAAGTTCATCACTTAGGATCACAACGGTCCTTTTTGTGAAGAAAAAGGATGGAAATTTGCGGTTGTGAATAGATTATCAAGATGTGAATAAGCTGACGGAGAAGAATATGTATCTGATTCCAAGAATTGATGATCTGTTCGATCAGCTAGTTGGTTCGACTGTGTACTCGAAGCTGGATCTGAAATCTGGATATTATCACTTGAGAATCAAGGAAAGTGGCATTCCCAAGACGGCGTTCAGTACACATTATGGGCATTATAAGTTCACGGTCATGTCATTTAGCCTAACGAATATGCCTTCAATATTCATGGACCTGACAAACAGAACATTCAAAGAGTACTTGGACAAGTTTGTGATAGTCTTTATTAATGATATCCTGGTGTACTCTCATTTTGAGGAAGAACATGCGGATCATTTACGCATTGTTTTGGAGATCCTGAGAAGGAGTCAGTTGTATGCACAGTTATTAAAGTGTGAGTTTTGGCTGTCTTTCGTAGCGTTTCTTGGTCATATAGTTAGTGGAGAGGGAATTGTGGTGGATCCGGCAAAGATAGTTGAGATACATGAGTGGCCTATGTTGTCTACTGTGGCGAAAGTCTGGAGTTTTCTGGGACTTGCCGGCTATTACAGGCGCTTCATAGAGAACTTCTAGCGGATAGAATTACCCCTCAATACCTTGATGAGGAAGGATCAGAAGTTTATTTGCTCGCCAGGCCTTGTAAATTGTTTCCAATAAATTAAAGTGACTTGCATACATCGGCACGTAGACCGGCAACACAAGAAAGTAGAAAACGAATCTTCACTTGGTCTTCGAGGGCTGGCTTAACACAAAGGGCTCAGCCCGCTACTTTCCACTTGTCTCCCCAACACCTGCTTAGGGACAATCCACAAAGAAGTGGAAAACAAGGCAACAGTCAGCATTAGCTGACCAAATTATAACGACCCCACCCCACACCTGGGTCGTCGGAGCTTCTTCCCTATAGGTAAACATCATGTATATATAACCGCAATAGAATGTGAAATTTAAGCACCATTCACCATTGACATTGGCACGGCTGGCCATACGCCCCATGCACTTAGGGCACATTATTGGTATACCGAAATTTCCTAGGGTCCCACCACCGTACTTAGTGACGGATCAACATTCTTTGAGCATTATCAATCTTTTCGGCCCGAAGCCTAAGACTCCTTCCTTTTTCTATGACAAAGTCAAAGGCAATCACCAAGATCTAACTCAATGACTCACTCCAAGTCGAACGATATAGGGTTGAGTACAGTATATCTCTTTCCCACTACTTAAATCGTCGGGAGCAAAGGGCCATGACGCGGGTCAAAATCCCCTTTCCCATTCACAACAATACATAACCATGTTATGTTCCAAGGCTGGATCTCACGGCCATCATAGCGGAGCACTTTAAGCTCTTAGCTAATCATACAGGCCCCCTGGTCTCCATGAGACAAACCTCAATAAACTCACTGGGAGTTACTACTGGCAGTAGCTCTACACGCATTCTTCCTCCAGAACTTGGGTATTTTCTTGGAGGTCATCTCCAGTACTTTCTTTGCAGCGACCTGCATACCCCTCGACTCTGAAACTTCTCATTTAACCACGGAATCTTCTCCAGCATGCCAATCAATAAACATAACCATCACCAATCCAGACCATCCTGTCCAGATGGGCTTCACAGAGCATGCATATTCCGTACTTTGATTCCGGATTCTAAATACAATTGTAATGGGGATACAACTGATCAACCCGTCGGGAGAACTTCTTCCACGTGCTCATGCAGCGTCTACCCTTACATGCAAAAACAAAGGACTTGACATGTCGAAGGAGGAAGATCGTTACCCTTGAGGTTTGTTTCGATGCCATATAAGAGAAACTAGCTGAATGAAAATGACTGCAACGGACTCGCCTCTGCGGATCTGAACTTGGCTCGTGACTCGAAGCTCCGACACTCCAACAATGGCAGAATCTCCTTCTCCTTCATATTCCTTGCTCTCCCCTCTCTCTACCTCTTAGAAAGAGAAATACTTAGGTTAGAATAAGAAATAACGCCCCATTCACAAACTTAAACTAGTAGAAAATACAGCCCACCGTCGGATTGCGACAAACAACCCTGATTCAAAATGGTTCTTTGTAAAGAGCGCTACCACCGCTCTATAATAAGGTACCGTCGCGCGGTATCCCCAATCGATGGTTTCTCTGATAAGCCCAACATAAAAATTCTCCAATCACACGCCGACCCATGGCCATGCCGTAAGTATCGCGCTGCCGCCGCCTGGTACCACACTACCGCTGAGCGGTAGGTGAAGCATCATGTCATCTAAACGCTTACGACGAATAGTCACTACTGCTATATGGTGTTGCTACTACCGTGCAATAGCTCACAGAGAGCCACGCCAAAAAAATCGGGCACTCTACCATCGACACTAGTACTACCGCCGGGCGGTAGCTCTCAAAGTTCTATCCCTGATGAAATCTGGGGCATTACAATTCTCTCCCCCTTAAAGAAATTTCATCTTGAAATTTACTCATACAAGCAACAACAAAGAAGTACAAAATACATAAAAGTTTGTACCTCAACAGAATAGCTCGGGGAATTCCTCAAGCATCGTTTTCTCTTGCTCCTACGAAAGCTCCTCAGATCCATAGTTGTCCCACCGGACATTGACCATCCTGATCACCTTATTTTGTAACTGCTTGACCTTTGTGTGCTCGATCCAAATTGGCTTGACCTTTGTCTTTAATACACTTTCAATCAGCACTTGATCAACAACAACCACCTGAGTAGGTTCTTTCAATGACTTCCTCAACACCGATATGTGCAACACATTGTGCAAGCCGCTTAACTTTGTCGAAAGAGCGAGCCAATAATCAGCTTCACCAATATGCTCCAAGATTTCGAATGGCCCAAGATACCTCGGACTCAGCTTCTTCAAGCGTCGAATCCTCGACATATCCTTAAACGGTTTGATCTTTAGATACACCCAGTCGCCCACGTCGAACTCGATATTTCAATGCTTGGCATTATAGAACTTTTCCTGCCTATCTTGAGCCACCAGCAACCTATCATGAATCAAACGTATCGTCAAAATCGCATCTTTGACATCTTTATGTTTATACAACTTCGATTCACTTGTTTCTATCCAAACCAACGGAGTATGGCACTTCCTACCGTATAAGGCCTCAAAAGGCGCCATTTGAATACTAGCTTGGCAGCTATTATTGTAGGCAAATTTGATCATAAATAGATGATCATACCACCTCTTCCCGAAATCCAGGGCTCGCATGCAATGTATATCTTCCATCGTCCTATTTACCCTCTCGGTCTGACAATCTGTCTGAGGATGAAAGGTCGTGCTGAATTTCAGCTTGGTACCCAATAGTTGATGAATAAGCTTCCAATCATTTGATGAATAAGATTCCAATCATTTTACATAAAGCACCCATCTCGATCACTTACGATGCTACGGGTCACACCGTGTAGTTGTATGATCTGACCAACATAAAGTTTGTCTAACTTTTCCACTGAATCGTCCCTTTAATTTGGAATAAAGTGAACTACTATAGTCAACCGGTCCATGATCAGCCAAATAGAATCATTCCTGCATTGCAATCTCGGCAAAACATGCTCGAAATATATAGATATATCATCAAACTTCCATTCTGGTATTGGCAACGACTTCAGAAAACCACCGGGTTTTTGGCATTCCTCTTTTACTAGGGCGCAAGTATGGCACTTTCGCCACATAGAGTGATATGTCCTTCTTCAACCCTGGCAACCAGAACAACTTTTTTCATGTCTTTATACATTTTTTTGCTCCCAGGGTTGATCGAGTACTTGGTAAAATGAGCCTTGTACATCAATTCCTCCTTTATGGTGCCAAACTTCGGGACGCACAAATGGTTGTTTTTTCGCAAAAGATAATCTTTAAAAGAAAACTCAGTGTTAGACCGATTCACAGTCTCTGCTACGTAGCACTTCATGATTTCATCATGCTCTGATGCTTGTAAAATCATGTCTCCAATGTCACACTACACCTCCGTCCAGTTCAAGCATGCAATTGATGTAGCATTATTCTTAACACCAGAGATTTTCAAAGCCTCCGACTCATGAATCAGACTCTCATCATGCATTCGTAACCAATTTTCTCGTGTCGAATCCTTGCGACTCAGCACATCCGCAACCACATTTCATTTGTCAAGAATGTAGTGTATCTTGAAGGTGTAGTCCCCGAGGACCTCCATCCACCTCCTTTATCATATGTTCAAGTCATTCTAATCTATCAAATACTTCAAATTCTTATGGTCCGTAAAGATATCGATCTTCATGCCATACAGGTAGTGTCGCGGCAACTTAAGAACGCTGCCTAAACCACTCCCTGAGGCATCACTATAAATTTCAAAACCTTCTATCCCACATGGCGAGCACAACACAGGCGTCGTGGTAAGATGGCTCTTCAACTCTTCAAAAGCTCGCACGCACTCTGTCGTCCAAATAAACTTCTCATTCTTCCATGTCAACATAGTGTGAGGTAAAGCAATTCTTAAAAAGTTCTCTACGAAGCTCCTATAATAGACGACAAGTCTAAGGAAACTCCTGACTTTCGATATGGAAGCAAGTATAGACCACTCTCGTATCGCAACTATCTTTGTCAAATCCACGGCAATACCCTCTCCACTCATAACATGACGAAGAAATGTCACTGAAGATAGCCAAAACTCACACTTAGAGAACTTGGCATATAACTGATTCCTTCTCAGAGTATGCAAAACCAATCTCAAATGATTTGCATGGTCCTCTTCTGACTAAGAGTATACCAATATGCCACATTAGTGAGCCCAAAAGGCATCACAGCAAACTCATAATGCTCATAACATGTGCCAAATGTTGTCTTAGGGATATCACTTTCCCTGATCCTCAACTCATAATATCTGAAATTCAAATACAACTTCGAATTGACAGTTGATCCAGCCAGCTGATCAAACATATCATTGATTCTCGGGATCAGATACTTGTTCTTCTCTGTCAGCTTATTCAGTTCAAGATTGTCAATGAATAAATGCAAGCTCCCGTCCTTCTTATTTACAAATAGGACCGGTGCACTCCAAGGTGACATACTTGGTTATATATATCCTT
Organism: Platanthera zijinensis; assembly: GCA_039513925.1. Classification (NCBI taxonomy): domain Eukaryota; kingdom Viridiplantae; phylum Streptophyta; class Magnoliopsida; order Asparagales; family Orchidaceae; genus Platanthera; species Platanthera zijinensis. The sequence goes on from CM077090.1 coordinate 119,911,004, forward strand.
GCTTTAGCAACTCCTACAACTGAACCTTCAGTTCCTCTATCTCTTTTGGCTCCACACGGTATGGATAACGTGACACAATTTTCGCATGTCACAACCCGCATTTTCTCTGCATTTAAACAATATATCAGAGTAAGAGAAAGCACACATCATGATGTCATGTCGTGCAGGGGATAACTACAGGCGCTTAGGCAAGAACTCGAACCTAATACTTTATACAAAATCCTCAAATTATTATGAAGAAAGTTGTAATTTAAGTTATGTTTTTACGGTCGTATCCCTCGGCTTAGTGGATCAACTAGTCCATAAGTGAAAAATATGAATATACGCTGTGAAAAGTACTTTGTTTATATAGATTAACATCCTACATGAGCATAAACATCCAAATAAGACAACTCATGATATGCATACCTCTAGGTTTAATATAAGTATAGAAATAGTTTTTATGTTTGTTAAAATATACTGACTTTGGTTTAAAAACAATGTTATGAATGAGATAGTCATAATGACACTTTTATACTTAAAATATCTAACATGCAATCCTAACATAAAACCTTTCTAGAGAGCAAGTAAAACTAACAGGTCATCCAGAAGAGACTAAGCAGCAAGCAAGTAACATAACAGTATAAAAACTCCAGTGGGTGTCAACAACTTGACATGAACCCACCAAATAAGCATGTATGTCTAACTAAACAAAAAAACAACAACAATACCTCATAATGGTGAGGAAAGGATGACTGCAAAACTACAGAATACTAGCAACCACCAACTTTAGCCGCTCAATCGGCTACTGCTCCAAACCTGAGGCATTCCAAAGACAAGAATACCTCAGCAAGAATTTACAAGTGGTAATCAAAGATCATTAGTAGTAATAATAAAAGAGACAAAAGGGTTACCAAACCTTATCAAAGAAAAGATGTCCAATTGCAGCAAAAAGTCATACTTTAATAGGTAGAGAAGAATTCTCAAACAGAGTAATAAGAAAGGGTGCACCAAGTACAAAATGAAGCCACGTTTCTATAAAATCTGCAAGTGCATGCATAAGAACATATGTGCATATATATATATATATATATATATATATATATATATAACAGAGACTAATCAGCTCCAAAACACGTGAATCATTAACACTGGTAAAAACGGTACTAGATTGGGGCCACATTGTCTAACACCAACCTTCAGACCAAACATCTCAAAAAGGCACTAGGGTGGTGGCCACATTGTACAACACAACCCAACCGTCCATAAGAAGAGAAGAAAACCCATCAGGTGTAATGATTCACAAACCGGCATCATGTTGGTGGTCCTTTATCCACTGCCAACTTAGCCACAAACAACCATGCATTATATAAATAAACTAAAAGAAACCTAAGGCTTTGCACCAGATTTTCATGGTGATGCAAAAAGGAAGAAAAAGAAAAGTTAATAAGGTATACTCGATGAATATGACTTGACAAACTCAAAGTCACTTGATAGATACATTAAAAAAAATTACTCAACTCAAGCTCTGAAATCACTTGATGCTAAGAATACAGCCACTCAATGCCTTTCTACTTCATCCTAAGTTTAAGAATGGCATCATTATGAAAATCCCAGAGCAAGTTAGCAGCATGAGAAAGTATCTATACATATATGGTATGAACAAAGTTGGGTAGTTCTAGCATTGAACTAGGTTTGATTAGTTGTTCGTTATATTATTAGGATGTCACCTAAGCGTGTTGCGACGAGGTAGACCCCCTAGTCTTAGGGTGAGTTGTCAGGTGTGCAAAGTGAGGCTGTGATTGAATGGCTACGACAGAGCATTGAGGCTCTATCAAGGCAGATGGTTGAGATGCAATCGCATTTTAAGGCACTGTTGACTGTTTTTTCAGGGCAACAGCCTAGAGTGCAGGACCCTACTATGGGTCAAGCTGTTCCTGTTCCTCCTACTCTATTGGTTCCTCTATTTTTGCTACCACCAGAGATGAACTTCATTTCACACTTTCAGTGACTAGGACCACCTACCTACGACTGGATCATCATTATAGAGGAAATGTTCTCGTACTCAGGAATATCTACTGACTAAAGAGTGATGGTCACCACTTACTAGCTTAAGGGTCTTGCTAAGAGCTGATGGTTAAGAGAAAAAGGAAATCTCATAGATGGGTGCTCGTGGGGATCATTCAAGGAGTTACTGCTTAGGAAATTTCTGTCGTCAGTCGAGCAAGACCATTTGATGAACAACTTTTTGCATCTGAAGCAAAGATAACTCACCGTTAGTGAGTATGAGGTAGATTTCAACGAGTTGAGCCGGTTTGCCTAAGATTTAGTAGCCTTTGATGCTAGCAGAGTCAAGTGATTTCTGGGGTGGTCTTAGGAGTGACATCCAGCAGCTGGCTAGCGCTTATGGATCTGAAAACTATGCTGAGGTAGTAGAAGTTGCTCTTAAAGTCAAAGCGATAGATAATGCTAAGAAGTGAGGCATGCAAATAAGAAAGAAAAAGAGAAAGTCTTATGATTATAAGAGCTCTCAGGGATCTGGTCCTACTTCGAGGAAAAGAAGCAAGGAGGTGTGTAGTTTCTGTGGCCGGTCAATCCATCCGTTCGAGAAGTGTTTCAAGAGGTTGGGAGCTCAAAAGCAGCAATAAGTGCATGCAATTCAGAGCGCTCCCAAGGGAGATTTGGTTTGTGCTTTGTGTAAGAAAAAGGGGCATGATGCTGCCTATTGTTGGAGCAAGGAAAAGGTCTATTTCTAGTGCAGACTGAAAGGCATTTTAAGTCAAGTTGCCCGCGGTCTCAGCCCCCGCTACAGCTAGTTCCACTTCAAGAATTGCTGCCGTCGTAGCATTTGGATAAAGGGAAGGACAAGTTAAATGTGATGACTTTGGAAGAAGCGCAGACGTCCACCCAAGTGATCCTAGGTTAAATTCTAATCTAATTTTTTCTTCTCTTAGCTATAATTTTGACATTATTTGGCAAGTTATGTATGTTATTTTATAGGGAGGTTTAAGGTAAAGAATCATTGGGCATGCATTCTGTTTGATTCTGGTGCTACCCACTTTTTCATGGCTAGGACTTTCATAGAACATCATCATCTGACTCTTGATCAAGTTGGCAACTCGTTTTGCATCAAGTATCCTTCTGGTGACTCGGTGGTGTCGGTCCAGGGCATCCAGAGTTGTCCTATTCTTTTAGGCGATTTTCTAGCTTTTGCCGATCTAAAGGTGCTCGACCTATAGGACTTTGATGTGATTCTGGGCATGGACTGGTTGTCCATATTTGATGCGGTTATCCAATACAAGGTTAAGTGTTTGGACTTCAAGATGGTCAAAGGCCACCCCAGGAGTGTGTATGGTTTTCCGCGCCAAGATTCCCCGATCATTTCTGTGGTATGTGCCCGGAAGATTTTAGATTCTGGTTATCGTACTTACTTTGTTTCTGTTTTGGAAAAAGTTAGTAGTTTGTCGTATGTCAAGGATGTTCCAGTAGTGCGAGAGTTCCTTGATGTCTTTCTAGATAGTCTTCCTGGTCTTCTGCCTGAGAGAGATGTGGATTTTGTCATAAGTATGGTGTCGGGTACTCGCCCTATTACTAAGGCACTGTACCATATGGCCCCGCATGGGCTGGAAGAGTTATGTACCCAGCTAGATGAGTTGTTGCAGTGTGGATTCATTAGGCCAAGTTCTTCTCCTTGGGGTGCTCCCATTTTGTTTGTAAAGAAGAAGGATGGATCTATGAGGCTGTGCATCGATTATTGGGAATTGAACAAGGTAACGATCAAGAACATGTATCCCTTGTCATAGATAGATGATTTTTTTTGATCAGTTGCGTGGTAGTGTGGTGTTTTTGAAGATTGACCGTCGTTCAGGCTATCATCAGTTGGGAATCCGTGAGTCAGATGTTCCACAGACCGCTTTTCGTTCTCAGCATGAACATTTTGAGTTCTTGGTAATGCCATTTGGATTGACGAATGCACACCCTCTACTTTCATGGACATGATGAACTTGGTATTTAAATATTTTCTTGATCATTTTGTGGTCATTTTTATTGATGATGTCATGATTTATTCCCAGAGTGCTGAGGAGCATGCACAGCACTTGCATTTAGTTCTATATACTCTAAGAGAACATAAGTTATATGCAAGGTTGAGTAAGTGCGAGTTTTGGCTACCTCAGGTGTCCTTTTTGGGTGATGTTGTGAACAAAGATGGAATTTCAGTTGACCCGGAGAAGATAGCCGCTGTTATGGATTAGAAAAGTCCTACCACACCCAAAGAGATAAGAAGCTTCCTAAGGTTGGCAGGCTGTTATAGAAGATTTGTGGAAGGATTCTCTACGTTGTCAGCGTCGCTGACTAAGCTTACGCAGAAGAACGCAGCGTTTTTTTGAAGCGATAAGTGCAAAGAAGCTTTTCAGGAACTGAAAAAGAGATTATACACTGCTCCAGTATTGTCTTTGCCTACTGAAGGATTGGAGTATGCTGTTTATGTGGATGCATAGCACGTCGGGATTGGATGTGTCATGATGTAAGAAGGCAAGGTAATTTCATATGGGTCGAGGCAATTAAAAATACATGAAAGGAACTACCTTACTCATAATTTGGAGTTAGCGGCAGTGATTTATGCCTTGAAGTTGTGGAGACATTTGTTTTATGGCATATTGTGTAAGATTTACACGGACCATAAGAGTTTGAAGTACGTATTCACTCAGAAGAAATTAAATTTACGCCAGCATAGATGGTTAGAATATATCACGGATTACGATGTCGAGATCCAATATCATCCGGGCAAAGCAAATGTGGTAGTCGATGCCTTGAGTAGAAAGACCACGCAGATCTTTGGGCTTTCAGTGGAATCCTTGGTGGAAGAGTTTCTGTTAATGGGTATCTCAGTCGGAAGTAGTGACTTTCCAAGCAGCTTGGAAGTAGCAGAGCCTTCATGGATTATGCTTACAAGGCTAAATCAAAAGGACGATCCTGATTTGCAGCACCTTCATAGTAGAACTGAGAAAGGTGAATTACCAGACTTTTTAATTGATGATGCAGGTACTTTGAAGTACCGCGGTAGATATTGTATCCCCGCAGTTGAGGATATTCAAGCTAAGTTGTGCAGTGAGGCGCATGGTTCTAGTGTTGCCTACCACCCTGGTTCTACTAAGATGTGTAGAGATCTGAAGCAAATTGTTTGGTGATATGGAATGAAGAATGATATAGTCAAGTTTATGTCTGAGTGTTTTACTTGCAAACGAGTTAAAGTAGATCATAGAAGGCCTGGTGGTAAGTTGACGCCTTTGGATATTCAAAGTCTAAAGTGGGAGAGTATTTAGATGGACTTTATTACTGGTTTACCAAGATCTCCTAGAGGGCATGATTCTGTGTGGGTCATTGTTGATAGATTGACGAAGTGTGCTCACTTTGTGCCATTCAAGATTGATTACTCCATGAAGAAGATAGCAGAGTTGTATTTTGAAGAGGTCATTATATTGCATGGAGTACCTGTTAGTATTGTGTCAGATCGAGATTCCATGTTTACATCTCGTTTTTGGAAAAGTTTACAGGAAGGGTTGGGTACCGACCTAAGATATTCAACCGCTTATCATCTGTAGACCAATGGTCAGATGGAGAGAGTTAATAAGATTTTGGAATATATGATAAGATGTTACAGCTTGGACCACAGAGGAGAGTAGGACGAGCGGTTGAGATTGATAGAATTTGCCTATAATAATAGTTATCAGGAGAGCTTGAGATGGCCTCGTTTGAGTCTTTGTTTGGGAGACGTTGTAGAACTCCCTTATTTTGGGCCGAAGTTGGTGAAGGACCGTTGTTGGGTCTAGAAGCCATAGAAGAAATGAAAACTTTTGTGACGCATATTTGAGAGAAGCTTCGTATAGCTCAAGAGCGTTATGAGAAGAACGCTAATCGAAGAAGGATAGATCTAGAATTCGTAATTGGAGACATGGTTTTTCTCAAGGTTTATCCAATGGAAGACGTTAAGAGGTTTGGAAAGAACCACAAGTTAGATCCTTGGTATGTGGGACCTTTCCTGATTGTTGAATGCATCAGAGTGTCAGCTTATAGGCTAGATTTGCTCGCAAATTTCCCTGGTGTGCACGATGTGTTTCATGTGAGCCAGTTGTAGAAATATGTGCTTAGTGACTGGCATGTTCTCGATTCGGTGCCCCAGTTATAGCCTAATCTTTCTTATGTTGAGTGCATGTTCGCATTCTGGAAACTCAAGATCGGGTGTTGCAAAAGAAGACAAGACCCATGGTCAAGGTTCTTTGGCGAAACCAAGATGTGGAGAGCGCGACTTGGGAGTTGGAGTCAGCTATGTGGGAGGCTCATCCTCATCTGTTCTCCTAGTTCTGTTGGTAAGTATTTCTTCACGATAACCTTTGGTTATTTCCTTTTGAGTAGTAGTTTCGATTTTTTTCATATCATGTTTCGGGACGAAACTTCTTTTTAGGGGGAGTGGATGTAACACCCCTGATTTTCTGATGTTTATTTAAATTCCTTTAGTGGCGTATTTTTGACATTAGGGCGTTACGTTGATGCGTAGTTGACGGGTATCGTTGCTGAAGTATGACTTTTTGTCATTGGTATCCGAGGTTTTGACTTAGAATATTAGCATGGCTAATTTCTAGTGTGTGTTTTTTTTGAAATTTCCCTTGCGAACAGGGTTTATTTTGGAACTCGGTGGAGCCTTTTAGGGATATTTGGTGTTTTGACTTCGGGGAGTTTTTGTAACGCCCTAAAAATCAAAAGAGGGACGGGTGGCATTTTGAGCCAAGTCTGGGTTTTGTTAAAGGAGACATGGCCAGGGACACGGGCGTGTCCCAGGGGCGTGTCGTGCTCGGGTTCGACGACGGTTGTGTGGTCCACAAAATTGCAGTCGACGAGTATTGACCAGCGAACACGGCCTGAGATACGGGTATGTCCCAGGCAGTGTCCCACTCAGGTTATTAGCCGAGTTGTGTCGAGGAGAGACACGGCTTGAGCCCAGGTGTGTTCGGGTCTGACACGGGCGTGTCGAATACTCGTGTTCTCCTCGGGTTGGTGCTGGGCATGTGTCGATGGAGGAACATGCCCAGCTACACGGGTGTGTACTGGGTGACACGTGCATGTCAAGTCTGACACGGGCGTGTCGAGTGCTTGTGTTTTTTTCGGGACGTGACGGTTTTGGCATCGAATGAGGCACACGGCCTTGTACATGGGTGTGTCGCAAGCCGTGTTCGGCCCAGGAAGTTTATTTTCAGGGTGAATCGTGGCCGTTCGTTTCCTTATTTTGGGATTTAATGGCTCAGGCCTCTCCATCGTAGGGTTAAGGCCGGGATTGGGGGTTTAAACCCTCACTTTTCATTGGCCTTTATCTTTCTAAATCCTAGATAGAAGGGAGAGAAAGGAGGAAGAAGGAAGAGGGAGATCTGGTCGCCGGAGGAGATTCGGAGCGCCAAATCGCAAACCGAGTCTAGATCCGCGGAGGCGAGATCATCGCAGTGCTTTTCATCCGTATGGATTTCCATGGCACCGAAGAGGAATGCTAGGGTAACAATTCTCATCTTGAGCAAGTGAAGATCTTCTTCTTTTGCATAAGAAAACCCTCTCTCGCGAGTGTGCGGCGAATTTGTGGTATTCCTTGGGGTAGATATGTGAAGTCCCCCTTGTTTAGAGTCTGAATCGTAGTACGGACATAGGCATGGTGTGTGAAGCCTACCCAGACATATTGTTCTGGATCGGTGATGATTTGCTATGCATTGTTAGCCGGCGATGACTCCATTCCTTTAGTTGTTTTCGGGTTTCTACATGGTAGATTGCAGCAGGGATCCTTGGGGATTAACCCTAAGGCGCACCTGGAAAACATGGCGGAAACGCATTTCTGCCATCTTGGTGGCCTGGGAGTCAACCTTAAACATAACTAGGTTATGTGCTTGTGTGATCGATTTTGGGATCCGGGAGAAGCTTGGCTCGCGCATATGTCTTAAAGTGACTAGGCAGAGTGAGCAAAGGGGCAAGTGGAAACAGACCCGAGCTATGTGGTTTGGTGACAAATACCTGAAAAAGGGACTGGCCACTGGCATAGTCGTGCGAGCCTTAGGCTTAGGTCGGAAAGGCTAAATGCTCACGAGATTTGCCATCCAAGGGATGGTGGTGAGACCGCAGTTTTGACCGGGTTCACCGAGTTAGTAACTGAGAGCACGGGGTGTGTGGTCGTGTGAGACTGCACCTGTGATGTTGTGTTTATTCACTATATTGCTTGTTACGCTAACAAGTGTAGGGAAGGAGCTTTGTCGCCCCGAGTTTGGGGGCAAAATCGTTATAATTTGGTCGGCTTTAGCTGACCATTATTCTTGTTTGCCACCGTTATGGTGAATTGTGCTTGCAGGTGCTGCGGAGCCGAGTGGCAAATAGCGGGCCAAAGCCCATGTTGCTGAGCTGGCCCTCGAAGGCCTTGTTTGTTTACTTGTTTAATTCATGTATGGCCGGCCTGCGAGCCGAAGTTTGTAAGACACTGTTTTAAATTTAGTGAACTATTGTAAGGCCATAAGGCCAGTACTTTTAGTACTTTGTATTTCATTCCTGCTGGGTTTTTTTAGTGGACATTCATGCTTGTGGCTGGGTTCTTACTTTTGCAACTTAATAAATTGCTTCTGCTAGATGCTCTGTGTAGGACATTGTGATTGGAAGGATGGTTTCATCTAGTAACCCACTGGTCTGTCCATGGTATATGGCGTCGGGCCCCGGCCAGACCTACTGTTATATGCTATGTGACAGATAGGGTGTTACAATTTGGTATCAAACTACTGGTTTCAGTCAGACTTAAATGAATTCGTGGACGAATTCACTTTAAGGGGTGGTGAGCACATGTGTGTGCGTCATCATTATAACATGAAAAGAACGCATGAATGTCCACTTAGGAATGAAAATACTCATGTTTGAGGAACCTGCGTGTTCCTATAATTGCTTTTTGTAATGTTGTTTGGTCGCTTATCGGTGTTTTATATGACTATAGGTGACCAGGAGTGGTGCAGGTCCGTTAGAATGTCCAATTTTTGAGGCAAGTAGCACACCAAATGATGTGTCGGCAACACCTCCTTCGGCCGAGACCATACGATTGGTAGTGGAGGCAGTGTTTGCGATGATTAATGCGCAGCCTACGAGACAGGTGCAGTAGCCTGCCCCTGCTGTGGAGCAGGTACCGCTCCAAGCTGCGGAGCCAAGGAGAGTGGAGCAGGTTGTAGTGGAGCAAGTGTTGCTTAGGAGAGCAATGGAGAAACAACTCAAGCACGTTATGGGCTTCAATCCTCCAGTGTTCTCGAGGACGAGAACCCCAACCCAAGCAGAGGATTGGCTCTCCAGAGTCAAGAGAGTGCAGATAGCTACTGAGAAGGAAGAGTGGCAGAAGACCACAATTGCCACGTTCTTGTTGGATTGTGACGCAAGGTTATGGTGGGAAAGCTTGGAGCTACACCATTTGAGGGGTAGACAGCTTATTGACGTCTCGATAGAGGAATTTTCGAGACAGTTCTTGGCTTGATACCTCCCCTCAGCTCAGAGGATAGCAATGGAAAACGATTTCTAAAAGCTGGTTCAAGGTGAGAGTAGCATGGATGAATATCTCCACGAGTTTACTCTCTTAGGTCGGTATGCAAGCGCTACCTTTGCTGATGAGGAGCGAAAGACAAGCCAATTTTATGAAGGTCTAAGGGATGACTTGAGACTGCTACTTTCGGGGCCGATGACGCAGGGTTTCCTGACCTTGGTCAACACAGCCCGACATTTGAAGATAGACATGAATAATGTTCAGGCAAAGAAAGACTCCGGTGGTAGGAAGTCAGAATTCAAGGTGCCATCTTCAAAATCCGGTTCCGCAGGTGGAATAAGAAGGCTAGTACGTCGGGTCCAGCCTCTTCTTCGGGTGCCTCGGGGGCAACTACCAACTGAACCCTGGGCGCTTGTTTTACTTGTGGGAAGACAGAACACTTTGCCCGTGATTGTTGGAGTGGATGTCCAAAGTCCAAGAGGAAGCAGGGAGCAACTTACGAGGAAAATGGCAAGGCGGTTGAGTCAACTGCATCCCATTATGCTCCGACTCAACCAAGAGTCTACAATCTCATCCAGCAAGACGCTATCAAACAAGCGGATGTCGTGATAGGTATGGTTTAAATTTATAGCAAGTTAGCTTTAAATACTATTACCTAGTGCTTGTTAGCTTATTACTGTTTGTATAGGCATTGTTCTGATTTGCGATAGTCCGGCAAGGGCACTATTCGATACGGGAGCTTCGCACTCCTTTTTGTCCGAAGGTTTCATATCGCGCATCGGAGTCCCTTCTTCGATGGCGAAGGACAAATTGGACGTGTTGCTGTCGAATGGGTGTTCTATGCGTGCGGACAGAGTATGTGCCGTTAAGATTCGTATTGGAAGTCAAGAGTTTGACTTACTAGCATCGTTACTGCCGCTAGCAGAGTTCGACGTCATTTTCAATATGGACTGGCTTTCGGAGCAGAAGGCATATATAGATTGCAACCGTAAAGAAGTCAAGCTGGGTGCTGGGCGGGAGATAACATTTGCGGGACTGAAGGGGTCGAGCAAGACTTTAATGTCTGCTCTTAAGGTGGTCAAGGCAGTCTGTGCTGGTGCAGAGCTGTTCTTTACGTTAGTGGAGGCTATAAAGCCTAAGCCCACTTTGGGTAGTATCCCAGTAGTGTGTGAGTACCCCGATGTGTTCCCGGACAATCTTCCTGGAGCCCCACCTCAGCGGGAGATCGATTTCACAATTGAGTTGGTATCAGGTGCCAAACCTGTGTCATGCTCTCCTTATAGGTTGGCGCTTAAGGAGATGGCATAGCTAAAGGTTCAACTAGAGGGGTTATTGGAGCAGGGCTATGTGCGTCCAAGTTTGTCGCCTTGGAGCACACCGGTCCTTTTCATTAAGAAGAAGGACAAAAGTTTGCGGCTCTGTATCGACTATAGAGACCTGAACAAGTTAACGGAAAAGAACAAGTACCCGATCCCAAGGATTGATGATCTTTTTGATCAGTTAGTCGGGTCATCGGTGTACTCAAAATTGGATCTGAAGTCCAGTTACTATCAGCTGAAGATAAGGGAGAGTGATATCCCAAAGACAGCGTTCAGCACAAGGTATAGGCATTTCGAGTTTATGTTCATGTCATTCGGGCTGACTAATGCACCATCAGTGTTCATGGATCTTATGAACAGGACGTTCAGGGAGTACTTAGACCATTTTGTGATCGTCTTTATTGACGACATATTGGTGTACTCGCAGTGCGAAGAAGATCACTTCAAGCATCTGCATTTGGTTTTGGAGACGCTGAGGAGGAATGAACTATATGCAAAGTTTTCCAAATGCGAGTTCTGGTTGTCCTCAGTAGCGTTCCTTGGTCACATAGTCAGTTGTGAAGGGATTGCGGTGGATCCGGCGAAGATTGTTGCGATACGGGAGTGGCCGGTGTTGTCTTCGGTAGCGGAAGTCCAGAGTTTTTTGGGGCTTGCCATCTATTACAGGCGCTTCGTAGAGAACTTCTCGCGGATAGAATCACCTCTCATGACGTTGACTAGGAAAGATCAGAAGTTTGTTTGGACGCACGAGTGCGCACAAGCTTTCGAAGAGTTGAAGGATCGATTGACAACGGCGCCAGTGTTAAGTTCATCGAGTGGGACTGAGGGCTTTGAGATCTACAGCGATGCTTCGGACAGTGGTTTGGGCTGTGTGCGGCTACAGCATGGAAATGTTATTGCGTATGGATCGCGTCAGCTGAAAGTGCACGAGAGGAATTATCTGGTCCACAACTTGGAGTTGGCGGCCGTGATTTTTGCGCTAAAGCTGTGGAGGCATTACTTGTGCGGCGTAAAGGTCGATATTTATACCGACCACAAGATCCTTAAATACCTATTGGACCAGAAGGATCTAAACATGAGGCAGCGGAGATGGATGGAGTTACTGGGGGACTATACATTCAAAATTCATTATGTGCCCCGGAAAGGCAATGTAGTTGCGGATGCGTTGAGTCGCAAGGCTCCCGCACAAGCCAACTTGTTGTCGATTCATGATGAGCGGTTGATTCGGGAATTGGATGCGTTAGATATATCTTGTGTTAATAAGCAGACTAGCTCCGAAGCGTTATTGAACTGGACGGAAGTTTAGTATGATCTGGCTGATCAGATTCGGCAGGCTATGGATTTGGATAACAGCATGAAGGAAATCATGGATGCAGTTTTGGATGGCTCAAATTCCCAATTTACAGTTGAAGATGGACAACTAAGGAAGGACAGTCGTTTGTTCATCCCAAATGTGGGTAATTTACGGGTGGAGTTGATGTATGAGGCTCATCATACCAAGTACTCAATTCACCCAGGGAGCACAAAGATGTACCGAGATCTGAAGAAGTTGTTCTGGTGGCCAGGACTCAAGAAGGGTGTTGCTCTATATGTTGCTAAGTGTCAGACTTGTGCCTTAGTGAAGGCAGAGTGCCAAAAGCCAGGGGGATTCTTGAAATCTTTGCCTATTCTGGAGTGGAAGTTCGACAACATTTTTATGGACTTTGTGCATGGCTTGCCGAGGTCGTAGAAGGGAAACGACGCCATCTGGGTGATCATAGATCGGTTGACAAAAGTGTCGCACTTCATTCTGCATAGGAAGGATGATTCGATGGAGAAACTGGCAAAGCTTTATGTGGATAACATTATTAGATTGCACGGTGTGCCCCGTAGCTTCGTGAGCAATAGAGATGGGTGTTTTACGTCCAATGATTGGAGGTTGGTGCAGCAAATGCTGGGAACTAAGTTGAAGTTCAGCACAGCCTTTCATCTGCAGACGGATGGGCTGACCTAGAGGGTCAACAGGACGATGGAGGACATGATTCGCATGTGCGTCCTGGACTTCGAAAAGCAGTGGGAAGACCATCTATATTTGGTGGAGTTTACGTACAACAACAGTTACCAAGCGAGTATACAAATAGCGCCCTTCGAGGCCCTATATGGTAGAAAATGTCGCACGTCGTTGTCATGGTTAGAAACGGGTGAGGCAAGGTTATACAAAAAGCAAGAGGTGGAAAGCGCCACTTCATTGGTGCGAATCATTCGGGATCGTTTGCTGATCGCTCAGGATAGACAAGTTAAATACTACAATGCCAAGCATCAGAACGTGGAGTTCGCGGTTGGCGATTGGGTGTATTTGAAGATAAAGCCGTTTAAGTGTGTTTCACAGGTACGACTCTTGAAGAAGCTGAGCCCGAGATACCTTGTACCATTTGAGATTCTAGAGCGAATCGGTGAAGCGGCTTATCGTCTAAAGCTATCGGTGGAGTTGAGTGGTCTACACGATGTATTCCACATATCAGTGTTGCGAAAGGCGGTGTTAGAGCCTTCGCAGATGATCACAGTTGATCAAGTACCGGTGGACGAAGGTTTGACAACAAGGGTCAAACCCATTCGTATTGAGGACTCTGAAGTCAAGCGACTCCGTAACAAGGAGATCAGGATAGTCAAGGTCTGTTGGGACAACTGCGGCCTGGAGGAGCTCTTTTGGGAGTGAGAGTAGACAATACTGGAGGAGTACCCAGAGTTATTCCACTCAGGTACCGCTTTTGGTTTTATTTACCTTTTCCTTTCGGTAATTTCGTTGACAAAATTCTTTTAAGAGGGGGAGAGCTGTAATGCCTCGAAACTCAAAAGAGGGATGGGTGGCATTTTGAGCCAAGTCTGGGTTTTGGTAGAGATGATACGGCCTCAGACACGGGCGTGTCCCAGGGGCGTTTCGTGCTCGGGTTCGATGACGGTCGTGTGGTCGACAAAATTGCAGTCGACGAGTGTCGACCAGCTAACTCGGCCTGAGACACGGGCGTGTCCTAGGCCGTGTCCCGCTCGGGTTGTTAGCTGAGTTGTGTCTGGCAGAGACACAGCCTGAGCCCAGGCATATTCGGGTCCGACACGGGCGTGTCGAATACTCGTGTTCTCCTCGGGTTGGTGCAGGGCATGTGTCGATGGAGGAATACGCCCAGCTATACAGGCGTGTACTGGGTGACACGGGCGTATCAAGCCTGACACGGGCGTGTCGAGTGCCCGTGTTCTTTTCGGGACGCGACGGTTTCGGCATCGAATGAGGCACACGGCCTTGGAAACGGGCGTGTCGCAAGCCGTGTTCGGCCCAGGAAATTTATTTTCAGGGCGAATCGTGGTCGTTCGTTTCTTTATTTTGGGATCTAACGGCTCATGCCTCTCCATCCTATGATTAAGGCCGGGATTGGGGGTTTAAACCCTCACTTTTCATTGGCATTTCTCTTTCTAAATCCTAGAGAGAAGGGATAGCAAGGAGGAAGAAGTAAGAGGGAGATCCGGTCGCCGGAGGAGATTCAGAGCGCCAAATCGCAAACCGAGTCTAGATTCGCGGAGGCGAGATCATCGCGGTGCTTTTCATCCGTGTGGATTTCCATGGAGCCGAAGAGGAATGCTAGGGTAACGATTCTCATCTTGAGCATGTGAAGCTCTTCTTCTTTTGCATAGGAAAACCCTCTCCCGCGAGTGTGCGGCGAGTTTGTGGTATTCCTTGGGGTATATATGTGAAGTCCCCCTTGTAAAGAGTCCAGAATCGTAGTACGGACATAGGCATGGTGTGTGAAGCCTACCCGAACATGTTGGTCTGGATCGGTGATGATTTGCTATGCATTGTTAGCCGGAGAAGACTCCGTGTCTTTGGTTGTTTTCGGGTTTCTACGTGGTAGATTGCAGCAGGGATCCTTGGGGATTAACCCCAAGGCGGACCCGGAAAACTGGGCGAAAACACATTTCTATAATCTTGGTGGCCTAGGAGCCAACCTTGAACATAACTGGGTTATGTGCTTTTGTGATCGGTTTTGGGATCCGGGAGAAGCTTGGCCCTCGCGTAAATCTTAAAGTGACTAGGCGGAGTGAGCAACGGGCAAGTGGAAACGGACCCAGGCTATGTGGTTTGGTGACAGATACCTGAAAAAGGGAATGGCTACTGGCATAGTCATGCGAGCCTTAGGCTTAGGTCGGAAAGGCTAAATGCTCACGAGATTTTTCGTCCAAGGGATTGTGGTGAGACCGCGGTTTTGACCGAGTTCACCGAGTTAGTGCCTGAGAGCACGGGGTGTGTGGTCGTGTGAGCCTGCACCTGTGATGTTGTGTTTATTCACTATATTGCTTGTTACGCTAACAAGTGCAGAGAAGGAGCTTTGTCGCCCCGAGTTTGGGGGAGAAATCATTATTATTTGGTCGGCTTTAGCTGACCGTTATTCTTTTTTGCCACTGTTATGGTGAATTATGCTTGCAGGTGTTGCGGAGCCGAGTGGCAAATAGCGGGCCAAAGCCCATGTTGCTGAGCCGGCCCTCGAAGTCCTTGTTTGTTTACTTGTTTAATTCATGTGTGGCTAGCCTGCGAGCCGAAGTTTGTAAGACTCTGTTTTAAATTTAGTGAACTATTGTAAGGCCATAAGGCCAGTACTTTTAGTACTTTGTATTTCATTCCTACTGGGTTTTGTTAGTGGGCATTCATGCTTGTGGCTGGGTTATTACTTTTGCAACTTAATAAATTGCTTCCGCTAGATGCTCCGTGTAGGACGTTGTGATTGGAATGATGGTTTCATCTAGTAACCCACCGGTCTATCCGTGGTATATGGCATCGGGCCCCGGCCGGACCTACTGCTATATGTTATGTGACGGATAGGGGTGTTACAGTTTTTACCCGAGTTTAGGTTTTTGGATACTAATTTTGACTTCACCATTAGTTTTGTAGCATCGATATTTAGCTTCGGTGCGAATTTCGTGAAAAATCGAGTTTATTCAAGTTTTTGGTCGCTTGGACGTTTAATTATTATTAAGAATATTATATTATTATTATATTAGATATATAAATACTTATAATTGGAAACCCTATTCATTATCATCTTCTCTAAGCCATCAGACCGAGAACGCAGAAGAAAGGAGGCGACTTGTTTTGCAAGGCTTTCGGCCGCCGCTTGTAGGAGTGGCGATGCTCGAAATCAACCACGGAGGGTAGATCCAGAAAGCTCTCGCCGAAATCTACGCGTTGGTGGTAGGTAATTTTGTTTTCTTGGACTTTTGACATTAGGTTTTTCGACGTTGACTCTCGATTGCTCCGTAAAGTTTCAGGAATCGTTGCCTAAGATTTCTTATGGCCGATCCTTAGAGCGGAGCAATCGTGAGGCCGAATTCCTATAGATCTTGAGGCAAGTGATAGTTTGCTCTGTTGCCTAGCCTCTTATAAATTTCTTATGTTTCCTCCTCCGAATTTTTGTCTACTCCTGGTTGTATCTTGGATAGCATAACTGTAAGATTTCTTTTCTTTCTCCTTGTCGTGTTGTTGTAAAGTCTTTCACCTGTGCTTGGGCTCTTGCCTTGTCTACCCCTCCCTTTCTCTTAATTTATGGAACTTATTCATCTTTTAAGTTTAGTTATTGTCAAAAATCCATGAGTCTAATTAACCTCTATTTGGTTAAGAAAGTTTCTAGAAGGGATAGGACTCAGCTAGGCGTCGAGTGTAATAAAAATTCGTTGAGTTAAGTCTAGGCGTCGAGTGCGTTGAGTAGATCTTACTTGGCATTGAGTGTAGTTGCTATGGCATCGAGATCGTTGAGTGTATCTGCTATGGCATCAAGATCATTGAGTATAGTTGATATGGCATCGATAGCATTGAGTGTAGCTGCTATGGCGTCAAGAGCATTGAGTGTAGCTGCTACGGCATCGAGAGTGTAGAGTGTAGCTGTTGTGGCATTGAGAACATTGAGTGTAGTTGTTGTGGCATCATGAGTGTCGAGTGAAGTAGTTTTGGCATTGAGTGATTCCAGCGCCTCTGTCTTGGCGTCAAGTGAATCAGAGAGGCGTTGAGTGGCATTAGTTTTGGCATTGAGTGATTTTAGCACCTCTGTCTTGGCATTGAGTGAAGCAGAGAGGTGTTAAGTGGCAGTAGTTTTGGCATTGAGTGATTTCAGAGCCTCTGTCTTGGCATAGAATAAAGCAGAGAGGCATTGAGTTACTGTAGACTTGGCATTGACTGATTTCAGAGCCTCTGTTTTGGCATCGAGTGAAGCAGAAAGGCGTTCAGTGGCTATTGTCTTGGCGTCGAGTGATTTCAGAGCTTGTGTTGAGTAATTTTTTTAATGTATCTGTCATGTGACTTTGAGTTCGTCAAGTCATATTCGTCGAGTATACCTTAGTAACTTTTGTTTTTCTTCCTTTTTGCATCACCATGAAAATCTTGTGCTAAGCCTTCGGTTTCTTTTAGTTTATTTATATAATACATGGTGCTAAGTATTAGTTTATTTATATAATGATGTCATGCTTAAACTTAGGATGATATACCGTCATCTTATTGACTCTTGTGCATAAACTTATGAATGCATGAATTATCATTCTTTTTGTTTTAAATCCATGTGTGTATGTATGTCATTATATAGATCTTTAGCTTGGCACGTGTGCTAATGCTATGTTATGTCATGCATATTGTGTTATGCAATCTAATAAAAGGCTTTAATGCATGTTATGAGCGACGTAAACATGAAATATTATGCATCTCATACTACATAATATCACATGTAATGATAAAACAAAATCTAATGTGCATTCATGTGATGATTGTTATGCATCCCATACTACGTAACGGTCACATGTTGCTTCTTATGAGGATCCATATATAAACATATATTATGCATCCCATACTACATAATATGCCACGTATACTTCTTATCATGCTTATGTGTGTAAAGTTCATGCTTTAGCCAAGACGTACTGATGACACATCAGTGTGTGTAAGAAATGGAACAAGACCACTAAAACTACACCTCTGATAGCAACTGTCACAACCCACATTTTCTCAGCATTTAAACAATATATCAGATTAAGATAAAACACGCGTCATGATGCCATGCCGTGAAGGGGATAACTACAGGCGCTCAATCAAGAACTCGAACCTAACACTTTATACAAAATACTCATGTTATTATGAAGAAAGCTGTAATTTAAGCTAAGTTTTGATGGTCGTATCCCTCGACTTAGTGGATCAACTAGTCCACAAGTGAAAAATATGAATATGCGCTGCAGAGAATACTTTTTTATATAGATTAACATCCTACATGAGCATAAACATCCAAATAAGACAACTCATGATATGCATACATCTAGGTTTAATATAAGAATAAAAATAGCTTTTACGTTCGTTAAAATATAGTGACTTTGGTTTAAAAACAATGTTATGAATGAGATAGTCATAGTGAAACTTTTATACTCGAACCTAACATAAAACCTTCCCAGAGAGCAAGTAAAACTAACAGGTCATCCAGAAGAGACTAAGCAGCTAGCAAGTAATATAACAGTATAAAAACTCCAGTGGGCATCAACAACCTGACACGAATCCACCAAAAAAGCTTTTATGTTTGAACTAAACAACAAAACAACAACACTACCTCGCAATGGTGAGGAAAGGATGACTGCAACAACTACAGAATACCAGCAACCACCAACTCTAGCCGCTCAACTAGCTACTACTCCAAACCTGAGGCATTCCAAAGACAAGAATACCTCAGCAAAAATTTACAAGTGGTAATCAAAGATCATTAGTAGCAATAATCAAAGTGACTAAAGGGTTACCAACCCTTATCAAAGAAAAAATGTCCAATCACAGCAAAAATTCATACTTTAATAGACAGACAAGAATTCTCAAATAGAGTAATAAGAAAGGGTGCACCAAGTGCGAAATGAAGTCATGCTTCTATAAAATCTGCAAGTGCATGCATAAGAACATATGTGCATATATATATATACACTGGTAAAAATGGTACAAGGTTGGGCCCACATTGTCCAATACCAACCTTCAGACCAAACATCTCAAAAAGGTACTGGGGTGGTGGACACATTGTCCAACATAACCCAACAGTTCATAAGAAGAGAAGAAAACCCACTAGGTATAGGGATTCACAAATCGGCATCATGTTGGTGGTCCTTTATCCACTACCAACTTAACCACAAACAACCATGCATTATATAAATAAACTAAAAGAAACCCAAGGCTTAGCATCATATTTTCATGGTGATTCAAAAAGGAAGAAAACCAAAAGTTACTAAGGTATACTCGACGAATATGACTTGACGAACTCAAAGTCACTTGACGGATACATTAAAAAACTTACTCAACACAAGCTCTGAAATCACTCGATGCCAAGACTACATCCACTCAACGCCTCTCTGTTTCACTCTATGCCAAGATAGAGGCTCTGAAATCACTCAAATCCAAGTCTATAGCCACTCAACGCCTCTTTGTTTTACTCGACACCAAGATAGAGGCTCTGAAATCACTCAACGCCAAAACTACTGCCACTCAACGCCTCTCTGCTTCACTCGACGCCAAGACAGAGCCACTGGAATCGCTTAATGCAAAAACTACTGCGACTCAATGCCTCTCTGCTTCACTCGATGCCAAGACAGAGGCGCTAGAATTACTTAATGCAAAAACTACTTCACTCGACGCACTCGATGCCACAGCAGCTACACTCAATGCTCTTGATGCCACAACATCTACACTCAATGCTCTCAGCGCCACAGCAGCTACACTCAACGCACTCGATGCCATAGCATCTACACTCAACGCTCTTGATGTCATAGCAGCTACACTCAACGCTCTCAACATCATAGCAGCTACACTCAACGCCAAGTCAGATCCACTCAACGCACTCGATGCCTAGCTGAGTTCACTCGACGCCTGGACTTAACTCAACGAATTTTTATTACACTCGATGCCTAGCTGAGTCCTATCCCTGCCAGAAACTTTTTTACCAAAACAGAGGTTAATTAGACAAATAGATTTTTGACAACAGCTAAGCTTAGACCATGAATAAGTTCTAGAAATTAAGAGAAAAGGAGGTGTAGACAAGCAAAGAGCCCAAACACAGGTGAAAGACTCTATAGCAACACGGCAAGGAGAAAGAAAAGAAATATTACTGTTATGCTATCCAAGATACAGCCAGGAGTAGACTAAAATTAAGAGGAGGAAACATAATAAATTTATTACAGGCAAGGCAAGGGAGCAAACCACTGTTTGCCTCAATATCTACAGGAATTCGTCCTCACGAGCGCTCCGCTCCAAGGATCGGCCACAAGAACTCTTAGTCAACGATTCCTGAAACTTTACGTGGCAAACGAGAGTCAAGGTCAAATACCTTAGTGCCAAAAGTCCAAGAAAACAAAATTACCTACCACCAATACGTAGATCTCAACAAGAGCTTTCCGGATCTACACTCTGTCGACGATTTCGAGCATCGGCACTCCTACAAGCGGCGGTCAAAAGACTTGCGAAACCCGTCGCCTCCTTTCTTCTATATTCTTAGTCTTATGGCTTGGAGAAGAAGATAATGAATAGGGTTTCCAATTATAAGTATTTATATATCTAATATAATAATATATTATTATTATTATTATTATTAATTAAACATCCAAACGACCAAAAACTCGAATCAACTCGGATTTTCATGAAATTCGCACCAAAGCTAAATATTGATGCTACGAAACCAATGGCGAAGTCAAAATCAGAATCCGACAACCCAAACTCAGGTAAAACTTCCCAAATTCAAAACACCAAATATCCCTAAAAGGCTCCACCGAGTTCGAAAAATAAACCCGGTTCGTAAGAGAAATTTTAAAAAAAACACTAGAAATTAGCCGTGCTAATATTCTAAGTCAAAACCTTAGTTACTAACGACCAAAAGTCATGCTCCAGTAATTATATCCATCAACTACGCTTCAATATATTGCCCTGACGTCAAAAATACAACACTAAAGGAATTAAAATAAACATCAGAAAATAAGTGGCTTTACATTGCACCTTGCACCAACTGAACAGCGAAGTCAATATCTCGCTGGGGTGAAATCCCAGGGAGATCCTTAGGAAAAACATCTACAAACTCGGACACGATAGGGACATCACCCAAACTGGACTTCGACTCTATAGCTGCCAATAGCGTGAAGAATAACTCCACACCCATCTGAATAGCCTTGACCACTTGGAGAACAGACATCAATATCTTTCTTGATCCTAGCATACTAGCAAATTTAGTCTCTTGTTTGGTATTCTGTCCCAATGTGACTTCCTTTGAGTAGAAATCAATGCAGGCATACTGCTCCAAGAGCCAGTCCATGCAAAAGATTACATCGAACTCCGAAATCAGCAATAGAGATGCTTCCAATAAAAATTCATGACTTCTATCAGCGCCTAAACACAGCAGGACCTATCCGCAGGCATCATGCAACCGTTAGGTAGCAATATATCCAATTTATCTTTCATTATAGAAGAAGGCACTCTGATACGCGATGTAACATCCTCGTCCGTCACATAGCATATAATAGAAGGTCCGGCTGGGGCTTGATGCCATATATTATGAACAGTCAAAGGAGTTACTAATTTAAACCATAACCCAAATACATGCATCCTATCACAAAGTGCATTCTACTGGAAGTAATTTAAAGGGTAATAGAAGCACAACCAATTGAATGTCCACTATCAAAGAAAGTAGGAATGATAAACTAAATTCATAAATAGTCTTGGACTTAAGGCCTTACAAAGTTCAAATCAAAATTAAAACATATTGTATACATCGGCACGAAGGCCGGCCACAAATGAACAATACAATAAACGAGTAATTCGCTTTGGCCTTCAAGGGCCAGCATAGCAACCCCGGGCTCCAGCCCTCTAATTTTTGCTTGGCTCGGCTGCACCTGCATAAAATATTCTACTGTACGGTGACAAACAATAGTAACGGTCAGCATTAGCTGACCAAATTATAACAACCCCACCCCTCACTCAGGGTGTTGGTGCTCCTTCCCTGCAGGCATTAGTTTAATCAAATATTTGTATCTAGAACTTGCAACTTAAGCCACATTCACCACAAACGTTGGCACTGCCGGCCATATGCCCCGTGCACTCAGGGAATATTATCAGTGTACCAGAATTCCCAGGGTCCCACCACTATTCTCAGCGACGGTAAGCATACTTGAGCATTTTCTAGTCTTTTAGGGCCGAATCCAAAGAGTCGCCTCTATGGCTACAACTAGTAATAATGATCCCCTGGATTCACTCACAAACTCAATCCAAGTCGAACGGCATAAGGTTGGGTACAGTTCAGCTCTTTCCTATTGCTCAAATCACCGGGCGCAACAATCCACGATGCGGATCAGCCTCCGCTTTCCCATACACAATCATACATAACTCTATTATGTTCAAAGGTTGGCTCTCACGGCCACATAATCTAGGCCACACAGGCTCTTAGCTCTCACATGATAGCCCCCAGGTCTTCAATGTAGGATCTTGTGGCGCCCTTAGAGGGGGGGTGAATAAGGGCTCTATTAAAATGATAAAAATTTTCAAATATTTGTAATTTAAAACACAAAGTTGATGACAAATGATTGAATGAAAAGTAAAAGTGTATTTCATCAACAACAAAAGTAGAAAATGATTTCAATGAAGCTTAAAATCAAGGCTTACAATGATAAAAATCTCTTTAATTTTTCACCGGTCCTTCTCCCAAGAACCGGTAGGCTATATCCAATATCTCCCTAGATATGGCCACTAGCCTCCCCCTAAATCAAACCTATGATCTAGACGCTGCATACAAGGCGGCGATTTACTTCTAAGCCACACAAGGACCTAGACACCACACATAAGGTGGTGATTTGCCCCAAAGCCACACAAGGACTTAGACACCACACACAGGATGGTGATTTTCCCTTCCCAATTACAAAGTACAAAGTGAAAATGAAAGTAAAATAGTAAAAACTCAAAAACTCCCTCAAACACGAGCTCTGAAGATGATGGTGGACCGTTGAGAAGATCTCTAATCTAGAATGCACGGGCGTATCTCCTTCGCTCTTCGAGATTGCAATGGACCAAGGGAGTTCGTCTGGAAATGGAGATGACTGGCACAAAAAAATCCCTAGGAATCAAGGCTCTGGTAGTTCTCTTTTGTCCCTAAAATTCTTGGCCGTATATATCTTTTCATTCTATCGCTTGCAGTAGAGTTAATGCCCCGCGATAGCAAAAAACTCCGTGGCTTGATATGTGGCACACGTCGCGCAGTTTTTTTGATCTGAGTGGAGAATGTGACGATCGTGGGCTATCGCGCGGCGACAGCGATATCGCCCCGTGATAGCGCTGAGACGTGACTTCATCGGCAACATGCAGATCATGGCCGACGTCAGCAGTAACTGTCTACGTTATCGCCCGCGATAGCGTTATCGCCCGTGATAGCGAGATTTTCCTTTTCTTCAATGTTCTGTTCAGCCAATCCTTAGTACTTGTAAACCTGTTATCCCTGCACATTATACCACACATACCAAGATCAAATACATCCGGGATTTGTTATTTTCAAACCAAGAAGTGCGGAATGCATGCTCCAACAATCTCCTCCTTTTGATAATAACAAATCCACTAAGAAAGAAATTATGTGAGATCAATAAAATGTGAAACAATTCAGATAAACATGATGAATCAAAGTGCATAAGTATCGATAGATAATAGACTCCCCATATATAAAGACTTTCCTTCTAAAGATTACAAAGAATGATTACTCCCTCTAAATTTACTAATCAATTGAGTACTTGATTCTTGATTTCTTACTTAATTCTCCCCCGTTTGGAATTAGCAAAAGAAGGCGGGTTATGGAAGGGAAAATATAAGAGAGAATATGAAGTGAGTTGCAACGGCGGAAGCTTAAAGAAGTGAGAAATTAGTAACAGTAATTGGAACCAAGAGGAGTGGGATATCAACATTAATACCCATGGAATAGTATTATAATAAAATTTGGAATGTAATCATATAAAAAAATGTATCACGTGGAAAAAATTAATTTAAAAGTGGAATTTAAACATTGAAAACAATCATGGCAAGATATCTAAAGTAGTAGAATTGATGAAATAGAAGAAACGAACTATTTCCGGTCCAATTCTCATGAGAAGAAATTTTATAAAAGATAATGATGTGTACATGTGAAGAGTGATAAAGTATACATATTCCTTAACAAATAATTTTACATGAAGGTTTGTAATATATTAATATAAGAAACATTCATAACTAATATATTTCCACAAATAATTTCATGTCATAATGATTTAAAAAAATGGCCAAGACTTCTTGCACAAGACACTTTACAATTCTTTTCAAGGTGCTCAATCTCACAATGCTCATTAAGACTTATCAGGAGGGTGAGTAGAGCTTGATGGAGTATCCTAGCCATATTTATTTAATTTTTTTTCAATTCATTTTTTCATAAACTTTGACGTAGGACTCCAAATTCACTTATAATGCAAACATTATAATATTTATTTATTTTTAAATGGTCATCAATTTTGAAAATCAATTTGATGAAGCATAAATGAAAACTTTAGCTATGCATTCCAAGCTTTGAAACAAACCAATACCATGTAATATTACACTTAAGTATATGTTAATTATCAACCTGTGTAAGTGTTTGCACATTATCAAATAGAAAATGTTACTCATACTTAGAGGCATGCGGAAATAATTCCACTCAATTACTAGTCACCATAGATATAGGTAGATATCGATAACATGACAACTTTAGAACAATGTTCAAAGAACTTATAAACTAACAATCACACATGTACGAGGTATTTTATCCTGATAATCATCCAAAAATTTAGTGTAACACTAGAAACAAGTTTGTAAATAGATATCATAGAAATTGATAAAAGAATTGCTGAAAAAGTCACTATCACCAGCGGTAGCGATACCGCGCGGCGATAGCATTTTTTGTTATAAAAGGCGAAAAATTGGATAGGGCTGTCACATATGCTCATTTGACCGACCCTGGACTAGTGTGCTTCGTCTCTTTCCGTCTAACCCTCAAGAACTCCAAAAGGTATGTTTAGATCTCTCTTTAGGTTTGTGTTTTTCTCAAAAAATATATATATCTTGACTCTAGATGATGAAAGAAGAAAGATCTATGAAAAAATTTTAATTTTGGTCATACATATTATAAGAAAAATATTTTGAAGAAAATGTATGATGTTCATGCAAATTTTCCACAAATGAGGAATCATAGGAGGTAGATCTTTGGAATTTGTTTAATTTTAGAAATTATAATGCAATGTCAAGAGTAGATCTACAAGAAATTTCGAATGTCAAGCCCAAATTTAAAAGAAGGTTTTTAAAAGTAAATTGGAAAAATAAGGAAAAATAAATAAAATTTTGAGAAATTGTTCATTTTCGGATTTTTATAGATAGAACATCAAGTAATCATGGAACTTAATATTTATTGAGAGAATCATGCAAAGAGAATAAAATTTTGCATTATCGCCCGGCGATAGTACTGTCACCGGCGATAGTAAATGGCATGATTTTAGAATGTTAAGATTTCTTGACTTAACATGATTTTAGAATGTTTTTTCAGGAAATGGCATCATCATCCCATGCAAGAAAAAGCACCAGCTGCAACCCACACGCATCATATCAAACGTATTCAGGAATTGAGAATGCGTCTGTTGGTGTTGCTAAACTTTTGTATGAATCATTGCCACCGCATATCTATGAATTACTTGTGGAGGCAGGTATAATGTCTCTCATTATACCGAACCTTTTTACCTCTATGTTTGTAAGGGATTTTTATAATAATTTGGAAGACCCTAAATATACTGGTTTGAATGGATGAGTAAGGTCAAAAATCTAAGGAGTTGAAATAGACATTGCACATGCTGATTTAAGACGTGAGTATAATCTTGCCACTTGTGAAGAAAATTTTATGGACATTGTAGAGAATTACCGAAAAGATCGTGATTGGAGAATATTGAATCAAGTCCTTCATGGGAAGGAAAATAGGAGTTTGATTCAAGATATCTCATCACTAACTCGCGATGCATTTATAGTGCAAGATATATTAAGAAACACGGTTATGTGGAAATCCTGTGATATAAGGAAGATCACGGCTCAATTGAGCTTAGTGACGTACTATATATTAGAAAGAGTCAAGTTTGATGTGGCTGACTTTGTGTTATCCATCATAAGATATACGTATAAAATGAAGCATCCTCTTAGGAGGAAACTGAATACACTTCCATTAGGAAGTGTTATTCAAAAAATCGTATATCACAAATATGATTGGATAGATCAAGGATTCTACATCGATGACTGTATCCCGGCGACACATACTGTAGAACCAGCTAGAGGTCCATCTCCAAGGGCTGCCTCTTCATCAAGACAATCATTCCGAAGGGGAGGTTCTTTGCGTGAATCTATCGATGACCTACGAGAGACTGTGGAAGAGATGAAAGAGGAACAAAGGCGAAGTCATTCAGGATTTCGCAAATTCAAGAATTTTCTGGTAAAGGGGCTGAAACTGAAGCAAACTCCAGAAGAAGAACGAGAATGGGGGAGTCCATTCGAGGATCCTCCACGACATTCGATAAGACGTGCTCGAAGCCTAGAGAACCAACACCGACTTCCAGTGAAGATGTGAATGCTTTTACTGAAGAAAACATGGATGAATGACTTTTTATTGTCAGTGATGTAATATTTTGTAGTTGAAACAATTTATTATATCGCCGACGACAGCACTGTCGCCTGGCGATAGTGAAAACTCTATGAATTTGTGGTTTTGTTGTTTGTATGACTTTTCCAGTTTTATCTTATGTATTTTGTGACAAACTTGTTATATTTTGTTATGGTTGTTATTGTGAAAGAATTGTTAATAATGTAATTAACAAAATAATATATATAAATATTTTTGAGTAATTTTCGTAAGCATATTTTATAAAAATAAAAACTTGAAATTTTCAGAGATATATGAAAAAAAATAACTATTTTTAATTTATAATTCTAAGACTCCAAGTTCTAATCTTAGCCTTAAAAAGCGTGAATCATTAAGAGGTTTAGTGAAAATATCTGCTACTTGAGAATCTGTTCCAATAAAATTTATTTTAACATGTCCTTTCTTTATAAGATCCCTAATAAAATGATGTCGAACATCTATATGTTTTGATCTAGAATGTAATACGGGATTGTTCGTTAAATCGATAGCAATTTTGCTATCACATTTTAATTCAACATTATTTTGGTGTATGCAAAAATCTTCTAGTGTTTGTGTCATCCAAAGTGCTTGAGCACAATAACTACCTAGTGCAATATATTCAGCTCAGTTGTAGAGAGGGCAACAGAATTCTATTTCCTACTCGACCAAGACATAAGTGATGGGTCGATAAAGTGACAAGTGCCACTTGTGCTCTTTCGATCTAATGAACATCCCGCATAATCAGAATCAGAATATCCATGTAAAATAAAAGATTCATTATGAGGATACCATAACCCAAGTTTAGATGTTCCTATAAGATATCTAAAAATACATTTCACCGCTTTTAAATGTGATTCTTTGGGATTAGCTTGAAATCTAGCACACAAGCAAACGGCAAACATAATATCAGGTCTGGATGCAGTTAAATATAATAATGAACCAATCATGTTTCTATAAAGGGTTTGATCAATTGAAATTCCATATTCATCTTTACCTAATTTTAATGAAGCACTCATAGGAGAATTAGCATGCTTAAGTTTTTCAAAACCAAATCTCTTTAACATATCATGAATGTATTTAGATTGACTAATAAAGATGTCATCATGTTTTTGTGTAATTTGAAAACCTAAGAAAAAAGAAAGTTCTCCTACCATGCTCATTTCAAATTCATTTTTCATAATTTAAACTACTTCATTACATAACTCTTCATTAGTTGCTCCAAAAATAATATCATCAACATAAACTTGCAAAATAACTAAATCATCATCAATTTGTTTAATGAAGAGTGTAGAATCAACACTTCCCATTTTATAACCGTGCTTTAACAAATATTGAGTTAATCTATCATACAAAGCACGAGGCGCTTGTTTTAAACCATAAAGCGCTTTATCTAATTTATAAACATAATTTGGATATTTCACATTTACAAAGCCAGGAGGTTGTTCAACATAAACCTCTTCTTTTATATACCCATTTAAAAATGCGGTTTTTACATCCATTTGATATAATTTAAATCATTTAAAACTAGCAAATGCAAGAAAAATTCTAACCGCTTCTAGTCTTGCTACGGGTGCAAAAGTTTCATCAAAATCTATTCCTTCAATTTGGGGATAACCTTTAGCCACTAATCTGGCTTTATTTCTAACAATTCTAGATTCACTATCCAATTTATTTCTAAAAATCCATTTTACACATACTACTGTATGATTTTTAGGTCTTTCTACAAGATTCCAAACCTTATTATGTTCGAATTTATTGAGTTCATCATTCATAACTAAAAACCAAAATTCTTCATTTAATACGGTGGAAACATCTTTTGGTTCAATTTCGGAAACAAAACAAAGATTTGAAAATAAGACATGTAAAGAAGATCGTGTACTAACCCCTTTAAGTGGATCTCCAATAATAAGCTCCTTTGGATGATCCTTTGAAAATCTCAATTCACTTGGAGGCATATTTTCTTCTCTTTCTTCTTCTCTTTCTTCTTCTCTTTCTTCTTCATTTTCTCCAAGTTCTTCATCGCCATTTTCCATCGAAGGAAGGGGTTCATCTTCTTTCCCTATAATTTTCTTTTCTACACATGGAATAAACTCATCAAACCTAACATGAATGGATTCCTCAACTACCTTTTTTCTTTTATTAAAAATTCTATAAGCTTTACTAGTTGAAGAATAACCAATAAAAATACCTTCATCACATTTTTCATATAATTTACCTAAAGATCCTTTAGAATTCAAAATAAAACATTTACAACCAAAAACTTTGAAATAAGACACATTTGGTTTTTTATTAAAAATTAATTCATAAGGAGTTAATTTTAAAATAGGGCGAAGCATTATTCTATTCATTACATAACATGTCATATTGACCGCTTTGGCCCAAAATGATTTTGGAAATTTAAACTCTGAATGCATGGTACGGGCTAACTCTTGAAGAGTTCTATTTTTCCTTTCCACTACACCATTTTGATGTGGTGTGCATGGAGAGGAAAATTCTTGTTTAATTCGTAACTCTGTACAAAAAGAGATAAATTTCTCATTGTCAAATTCCCCTCCATGATCTGATCGTATGCATTTAATTTTTAACTCAAACTCATTTTGTACATGCAAACATAATTTAGAAAATTCTGAAAATGCATCGGATATGGAGGTTAGAAATAAAGTCCAACAAAAACGAGAATAATCATCAATCAATATAATTGTATATTTTCTACCTCCTAGGCTAGAAATTTCAATTGGTCCAAATAAATCCATATGTATTAATTGATGTGGCCTAGTGGTAGAAATAAAATTTTTACTTTTGAAAGATGATTTTGAAAATTTTCTTTTTTGGCAAGGCTCACATAATGAAGATAAATTTCCATTTAGTAATGGTAGACCTTTAATTAATTTATCCTTTGAAAGTTTTGAAATTAACTTGGTACTTGCATGTCTAAGTCGCCTATGCCATAATTCTAATTCATCATTTTTTGACAAAAAACATTTTAACGTAGAATTGGAAAAATCAAGAAATTTGATCATATATACTTTATGACATCTAGGTGCGGTAAATACAATTTCATTTGTTTTAGAATTAATAATTTTGCACAAATTTATAGATGATTCAAATAAAACATTTAAACCCTTATCACACAATTGACTAATAGAAATCAAATTATGTTTTAATCCTTCTACAAATAAGACATTTGAAATTGAAAAAATTTCGTTACCCACAACACTAATGTCGTTGATTTTTCCTTTACTATTGTCTCCAAATGTTACAACTCCTCCTTTCTTCATCTCCAGGCAAAGGAGCTTCTCTTTATTGCCCATCATGTGCTTTGAACACACTGAGTCCAAGTACCACACGTCTTCTTTGTCCTTAGCCTGCCAACACACCTAGAAAGAGGGGGTGAGTAAAGATCTGGCTACCCAAGTGGTTCCACCCATAATATAGGTAGAAGCCTTAGGCACCCAGATTTGTTTGATTTTACTTTTTCCTTTCCTCCAGCACGAGTCCTTGGTGTGTCCAAACCTATTGCATTTGGCACATGTAATGTATTGAGAAGAGTATAACTTATCTGGACTTTTGCTAGAAGATGATGCAGTATTAGATAATTTATTATCATTAGAAATTTTTAAACAAGATTTTCTAAATTTTTCTCTATCGCCGGCGATAGATGTTTTCATTGGGCGATAGCTTCTAGTTGTGTATCCGAGTCCAAACCTTCTAGATCCATGGCATTGGTAACCTAAGACCATATCCAGTGATCTTTGTACCATTCCAAACTTTTTCATGGCTAGTGTTAAGTCATGAATCTTGTTTCTCATTTCCGTATTCTCATATACTAGATTAACGCATCTACGTTCAAAAGCTTTCTTTCCTTCATGAACTTTGGAAATAGAAGCTTTCAAATCTCTCTCTAAAATCTGATTCTTTTTAGTGATAATTTTTATTGTAGAATGAAATTTGGAAAGAGATACTTCAAGCTCTTTTATTCTTCCCATAGAATGATCACACTCTTGGCAAGAAACTTTTTCTTTTCCAATAGTCTTAATTTCATTGAGCAATTTCTTATTTTCTTTATGTAAAACTTTATTTTCAGATTTAAAAAGATCATTGTCTTCTAGGCTTTTTTTAAGAGATTTGCAAGTTTGTAGAAATTCAGAAAGTAAATCATCATATGTTGGAGGAGTTACCTCAGTGTCACTCTGGACACTGCATTCATCATCTGATATGACACTCTTTCCCATCAAGCACATGTTGGCCTCCTCCTCTTCGCTTGAGCTTGAACTGCTTGCACCTTCGGAAGTAGTGTCATCCCATGTTTTTGCCTTCAACACCTTCTTCTTCCCCTTGTGCTTCTTTTCTTTTATTTCTTTCAAGTATTTTGGACACTTGCTTCGTATGTGTCCTATTTTCTTGCAATGATAGCATTCCGGTGGGGGGCTCTCTTCTTCCTCATCATCATCCTTTCCTTTTTTCTTCCTAAACGTCTCTTTCTTAAAATATTTTTTAAATGAATTTCTTCTCTCCGGATTTCTCATAAATTTTTTGAACTTCCTCACAAATAAGCTTTCCTTATCTTCTTCTTCCTCCACAGAATCACTGCTTTCCACCTTCTTAGATCTTAGAGCAAGACCCTTCTTCTTTGGCTCCATATACTCTTGTTGTTGAATTTTCAATTCAACTTCATGAGTTTTTAAATTCCCAATCAGGCTTTCAATATTAAGTGATTTAAGATCATGAGATTCAGAAATAGCCGTCACTTTGGGATTGAATTTAGGGGGAAGTGATCTAAGAAGTTTTCTCACCAAATCACCATTTGAAAAAAATTTACCAAGTACTTTTGAGTCATTCACTATCTTGGTGAATTCTGTGTACATTGAGTCTATGTCCTCATCCACTTCCATCCTAAACATTTCAAATTCTGACTCCAGTTGAAATAGCTTCGAGTCTTTCACCTGCAAGGTACCTTCATGAGTAACTTCAAGTAAATTCCAAATTTCATAAGCATTATTACAAGCACATGTTCTATTAAATTCAGTTCTATCTAATGCACAAAATAATGCATTCATAGCTTTTGCATTATTTTTGCATCGCAGCTTATCCTGATCATCCCATTTATCATTAGGCTTTTCCATTTCTACATCTCCTACTTTATAAATAGGATTAGTATTATTACTCTCTACCATATTCCATACTTTAATATCAAGAGAAATTAGAAAACACCTCATTCTAGTTTTCCAATAATTATAGTTAGATCTAGTAAATAAGGGAAGTCTACTAATCCCTTGCCCCTTAGAGAAAGCATGGTCGTTCTGTGCCATAATTCCTATTGGTGAAACCGTATTAGGAATAACCACCTCTGATACCACTTGTAGGATCTTGTGGCGCCCTTAGAGGGGGGTGAATAAGGGCTCTATTAAAATGATAATTTTTTTCAAATATTTGTAATTTAAAACACAAAGTTGATGACTAACGATTGAATGAAAAGTAAATGTTTATTTCATCAACAAGAAAAGTAGAAAATGATTTCAATGAAGCTTTAAATCAAGGCTTACAATGATAAAAATCTCTTGACTTTTTCACCAGTCCTTCTCCCAAGAACTGGTAGGC
This sequence comes from Platanthera zijinensis, assembly GCA_039513925.1. Taxonomy (NCBI): domain Eukaryota; kingdom Viridiplantae; phylum Streptophyta; class Magnoliopsida; order Asparagales; family Orchidaceae; genus Platanthera; species Platanthera zijinensis. Next base: position 119,943,142 of record CM077090.1, read on the forward strand.
TATATCTAATATCTCCCTAGATATGGCCACTAGCCTCCCCCTAAATCAAACCTATGTTCTAGAGGCTGCACACAAGGCGGCGATTTACTTCTAAGCCACACAAGGACCTAGACACCACACACAAGGCGGTGATTTGCCCCTAAGCCACACAAGGACTTAGACACCACACACAGGATGGTGATTTTCCCTTCCCAATTACAAAGTACAAAGTGAAAATGAAAGTACAATAGTAAAAACTCAAAAACTCCCTCAAACACGAGCTCTGAAGATGATGGTGGACCGTTGAGAAGATCCCCAATCTAAAATGCACGGACATATCTCCTCTGCTCTTCGATATTGCAATAGACCAAGGGAGTTCGTCTGGAAACGGAGATGACTGGCACAAAAAAATCCCTGGGAATCAAGGCTCTGGTAGTTCTCTTTTGTCCCTGAAATTCTTGGCCATATATATCTTTTCATTCTATCGCCTGCAGTAGAGTTAACGCCCCGCGATAGCGAAAAACTCCGTGGCTTGACACGTGGCACACGTCGCATGGTTTTTTTGATTTGAGTGGAGAACGTGACGATTGTGGGCTATCGCGCGGTGATAGTGATATCGCCCCACGATAGCGCTGAGACGTGACTTCATGAGCGGCAACATGCGGATCATGGCCGACGTCAGCAGTAACTGTCTACATTATCGCCCGCGATAGCGTTATCTCCCATGATAGCGAGATTTTCCTTTTCTTCAATGTTCTGCTCAGCCAATCCTTAGTACTTGTAAACCTGTTATCCCTGCATATTATACCACATATACCAAGATCAAATACATCTGGTATTTGTTATTTTCAAACCAAGAAGTGTGGAACGCATGCTCCAACATTCAAGAGATAGGCCTCAACAAATGGCCACCAGGTCTCCATGAGATAAGCCTCACAACCAATATAGCGCTCACTAGGAGCTATCACCAACGGTAGCGCTACCTCCTCATTGTAGGGCACAGACTATCGATTCTTCCCCATTTTGGGTGTTTTCCTGGAGTCCACCTCCAATATTCTCAATGCAGCCATCTATACACCCCACGACTTTGAAATCTACATAATAAACATGGAGTCTCCTCCGACATACAACAACATAAAAATATCACCAATCTAGACAAACCTGTGTGGATGGGCTTCATACAGCATGACTATTCCGTACTTCAATTCCGGATCTAAATGCAAACTAACAGGAATACACTGATCTAACCATCAGGAGACCCACTTCCATGTATCTGTGGAGTGTCTACCCTCAAATACCAAAATAAAGGACTTTACATGTCCAAGGAAGAGGATCGTTACCCTAAGAGTTCGCTTCGGCACCATGGGAGAGAATCTAGTCGGACGGAAACGACTGCTTCAGCTTTGCCTCTGTAGATCTGAACACTCCTCGTAAATCCGATCTCCGAATCTCAAATGGTGGCGAGATCTACTCTCTTCGGCGCTGCTTCTCCTCCTCCAAACATCTAACCCAAGGTTCTCAAACTCCAAAAGAATGAAATGAAAACGGCCAAACCAACATTATAAACAGAGCTACCACCGCACGGTAACAAACTACCACCGCGTGGTACCATTAATCAATGCCTCATTTCGCGTGCCACCTCCCAGGCCCTCCAACCACAGGCTAACACGTGGCCATGTCATTACAGCTTCGCTATCGTTGCGCGATAGGATGCTAATGCCTCGCGGTAGCTAGTGATGGTTATGCCATGACCGCTCCTGCTACCTCCGCACGACAGCTACTACCGCTGCGCGATAGAAACCCGAGAGCTTTGCCAAAATAATTGCCCAAGCTACCACCTGCGGTATCATTGTCGCTGAGCGATAACTTCTCAAGGGATCGACCAAATAATTAGCTAATGTCGCGCAGTAACAACCTACCGTCGTACGGTAGACAATGCGTCGAGTCAACACGGCTTACTCGACACTCTCGATGCCTAACGCTACCGCCACGCAGTGTCGCAATATACCTCCACACTGTATACAATGCGTCGAGTCAACATGGCTTACTCGACGCTCTCGATTCCTAACCCTACCGCCACGCGGTATCAACTTACCGCCGCGCGGTAACTGCATTTCCTGCCTACAAAAACTTGGGGCATTACAAATCTCTCCCACTTAAAGAATTTTGTCCCGAAATTACATACTGCAGGAAAACATAAGAGTATCAATACTACGAAAGTATACCTCAAACAAAAAACTTGGGAAATTTTGCCTTCATGGTTTTTTCCCGCTCCCACGATAGCTCCTCTCGGCCATAGGTGTCCCAACGGACCTTGACCATTTTGATAGACCTATTACGAAGTTGCTTGACTTTCGGGTCTTCAATACAAATGGGCCTGACTTTCGTTGTCAACCCAACATCAATCGGCACCTGATCCACCGTAACCACCTGCGTGGGCTCTTGCACCGCCTTCAGCAACATAGAAATGTGGAATACGTCATGCAGACCACTAAGCTCTGTTGAAAGCTTCAATCGATAGGCGGCTTCATCAATGCTCCAAAAACCTCTAACGGCCCAAGGTATCTCAGACTTAGCATTTTCAAGCGTCGAATCCTTGACACGCCTTTGAACGGTTTGATCTTTAGGTAAACCCAATCGCCGACGGCAAACTCAATATTTCTGTGTTTTGCATTGTAATATTTAGCCTATATATCCCGCGCAATCAACAACCGCTCTCTTATTGTTCGAATAATAGAAGTCACATCCTCGACTTCCTTCCGCTTATATAACTTTGACTCGCCCGTCTCCAACCATGACAATGGAGTACGACACTTTATACCATATAGGGCCTTGAAGGGCGTCATTTGAATACTTGCCTAGTTACTGTTGTTGTAAGAGAATTCGATCATATACAAGTGATCTTCCCACTTTTTTCCGAAATCTAGGGCGCACATATGAATCATGTACTCCATCATCCTGTTTACCCTCTCGCTCTGACCATCTGATTGTGGATGAAAAGCTGTATTAAACTTCATTTTGGTAACCAAAAATTCATGTACCATCCTCCAGTCATTAGACGTGAAGTGCTCATCTCGGTCACTCACGATTCTACGGGGCACACCATGCAGTCTTACAATATTATCCACATATAATTTTGCCAGTTTCTCCACTGAATCATCCTTCCTATTCGGGATAAAGTGTGGCACTTTCGTCAAACGATCAATGATCACCCAGATGGCGCCGCTTCCCTTCTACGATCTCGTCAACGTATGCATGAAATCCATGAATATGTCGTCGAACTTCCATTCCAGTATAGGCAAGGACTTCGAAAATCCACCGGACTTCTGACATTCGGCCTTTACAAAGGCACAAGTCTGACACTTTGCTACATATAATGTTATGTCCTTCTTCAGTCCCGGCCATCAGAACAGCTTTTTTATGTCTTTATACATCTTCGTGCTCCCTGGGTGAATCGAGTACTTGGTATAATGAGACTCGTACATTAATTCTTCCTGTATTGTACCCACCTTTGGGACGCAAAAACGATTTTTCTTCCATAACAACCCATTATCAACCGTAAACTGGGCATTTGATGCTTCCAAAGACTCAGTCATATAGCATTTAATACTGTCATCCAAATCCAAAGCCTTCCGAATCCGATCGGCGAGGTCAAACTGTACCTCTGTCCAATTCAATCGTGCTTCAGCAATAGACGTCCTATCAACACAAGAGATCTCTAAGGCCTTCAAATCTCAAATGAGATGTTCTTCATGCATCAATATCCAATTGGCATATGTGGGAGCTCTACGACTTAACGCATCCGCAACTGCATTCCCTTTGTCAGGGACATAATGTATATTGAAGGTGTAGTCCCCAAGGAACTCCATCCACCTTCGTTGATGCAAATTTAAGTCCTTTTGATCTAACAGATACTTCAAGCTCTTATGATCTGTGTAAATGTCGACCATCATATCGTACAAGTAGTGACTCCAAAGCTTCAGCGCGAATATCATGGCTGCCAACTCCAAGTCATGGACCAGATAATTCATCTTATGCACCTTCAATTGGAGCGAACCATAAGCTATTACATTCCCATATTGTAACAATGCAACCTAAGTCGCTTCCTGAAGCGTCGATGTAGACCTTAAAGCATTTTGTCCCACATGGCGAGCATAGAATAGGCGTCGTGGTCAGATGACTTTTTAATTCTTCGAAATCTTGTATGCACGCTGGAGACCAAACAAAATTCTGATCCTTCTTTGTCAAGGTCGTGAGTTGTAAAGCTATCCGCGAGAAGTTCTCTACAAAATGCCTATAATGGTCGGCAAGTCCCACAAAACACCAAACTTCCGTCATATAGGACAATACAGGCCACTCACTTATTGCAGCAACTTTTGTCGGATCCACCACGATACCCTCACCACTGATAATATGACTAAGGAACGACGCCACAAAAGATAGAAAAAAACTCACATTTAGAGAACTTGGCGTATAACAGATTACTCCTCAAGGTCTCATGAATAATATGTAAGTGCTCCATGTGATCATCCTCATATTGGGAGTACACCAAGATATCATCGATAAATACTATCACGAACTGATCCAAATACTCTTTGAATGTCCTGTTTATTAAGTCCATAAACACGGATGGCGCATTCGTCAGCCCGAAAGGTATGATAGTGAACACATAATTCCCATATCGTGTACTGAACGCCGTCTTGGGAATATCACTTTCCCTGATTCTCAGCTGATAATATCTAGATTTCAAGTCTAGCTTTGAATACATAGTCGACCCAACAAGCTGGTCGAATAAATCAACGATCCTCAGAATCGAGTACTTGTTCTTTTCTATTAGTTTATTCAATTCTCGTTAGTCAATACACAGTCGCATACTTTCGTCCTTCTTCTTCATGAAAAGGACCAAAGCGCTCCAAGGTGACGAACTTTGATGCACAAATCCCTGCTCTATCAATTCTTGAATCTTCGCCTTCAATTCTGCCATCTCTCTCGGTGCTAAGCGGTAAGGAGACCGCGACACCAGCTTGGAATTTAGCACCAACTCAATGGTGAACTCGATCTCTCTTTGAGGTAGGCTCCAGGGAGATCTTCGGGAAACACATCGACAAACTCTGACATTACTGGGATACTGAACAAACCAGGCTAGGGCTTCTTAGCCTCTAATAGGCTGAAGAACAACTCCGCCCCTCATGAACTACTTTAACTACTTGGAGAGCAGACATCAGTGTCTCGCTCGACCCCTTCAGACCAGAGAAAGTAGTTTCTTGGCTTATATTCAACCCCAGTTTGATAGTCTTCAAACTACAATCGATGTATGCACGTTGCTCGGAGAACAAATCCATGCCAAAGATCACGTCAAACTCTACTATCAGTAGTAGTGACGCTTCCAAGTCAAAAGTTTGACTTTCAATCGGTACTTTAACGTAACAGACTCTATCCGTGCACATCGAACACCCATTAGGTAGCAACACATCCAATCTATCCTTTGCCACAGAAGAGGGCATCCCAATACGTAACATGAAGTCCTTAGATAGGAAAGAGTGTGAAGCTCCTATATTAAATAGTGCTAGAGTCGGACAGTCCATAACCACGAAAAAGCTTATCACCACATCGCCTTGCTTGATAGCCTCCTATTGGCCAAGGTTGTATACTCTAGGTTGGGCTAGAGCTTGATTGGATATGGTTGACTCAAATGCCTTCCCCTTTTCAGCATAAGATGTTCTTGCCTTCTTCTATGATTTGCCACTCACCCATTCGCAGGCTATATGTCCCGTTTTTTCATAATTATAACAAAGAACTGAGCCTGCTCACCCAGACGATGCTCCAGTAGTAACCGATGAAGTAGTCGATCCAGAAGTTTTGGGATTCTTATACCACTTTCGATGCCCAGACTTCGACGAACTTGGAACTTTAAATTCCGACCTCTTCACCGTCGAGTCCTTCTTACCTTGAACTCTCTTCAGATCCTTCTCTAGAGATCGGGTTGTATTGACCAAGACTAGAAAGCCCTATGTCATAGGACCTGAGAGTAGCAACCTCAGAACATCACGCAGTCCTTCATAGAACCGGTTGGTCTTACGCTCCTCAGCAGTAAAAGTAGAGCCAGCATAATGTACCAATCTCGTAAACTCATGTAGGTAGTTGTCCACGCTACTCTAACCTCGAGTCAGTATCTTAAACTGATTCTCCATAGCTATTTTCTGCACTGACGGGAAGAACCGTGCAAAAATAATCTCGAGAACTCCTCCATCAAGATATCAGAGAGTTGCCTCCCAGCGAAGTGATGCAACTCTAACTCATCCCAACATAACCTTACTTCATTATCCAGAAGGAATGTGGCTATTATGACCTTCTGCCACTCCTCAGTATCTGTTGTTAACGTGACTCTCTTCACCCTAGAAAACCAGTCCTCAGCTTGCGTTGGGGTCTCAGTCCCCAAAAATACTGGTGGATTAAAGCTCATCACGTGCTTAAGCTATTTTTTCAGTTTCTCTCCTCTGCACTACGGTCTATACCGCTACTTGATCTGCCACTATAGGTTCCGCTACACCAAGCGGTACGTGAGCTAATCCAGGAACAGGAGGCTGCACCTGCCTCCCTGGTTTGGCATTGATCATCGCGAACACTGCTTTAGCTACCATTCGAATGGTTTCAGCAGAAAGAGGGGTCGCAGGCGCATCATTGGGCACATTATTCACCACAGAGTGATGACGTTGTGAATGCTCTGCACCACTCCTAGTCACCTATAATCGTAAAATACGTAATTAGGCAACAAACAATTGGCAAAAATTAATCATAGGAACACACAAGTTCCTCAAACATGTGTATTTTCATTTCTAAATGGACATTCATGGGTTCTTTTATGTTATAACGGTAACGCACATATATGTGCTCACCACCCCTTAAAAGAATTTGTCCACGAATTCAAATAAGAAAGACTAACACCGGCTCTAATACCAACTTTGTAACATCCTCGTCTGTCATATAGCATATAACAGAAGGTCTGACCGGGGCCCGACGCCATATACTATGAACAGTCAAAGGAATTACTAATTGAAACAATAACCTAAATACATACATCCTATCGCAGAGTGCATTTTATAGGAAATAATTTAAAGGGTAACATAAGCCCAACCAATTGAATGTCCACTATCAAAGAAAGTAGGAATGATAAACTAAATAAACAAATAGTCTTCGCCTTAAGGCCTTACAATGTTCAACTCAAAATTAAAATATCTTGCATACATAGGCACGCAGGTCATCCACACATGAACAATACAGTAAACGAGTAAAATGCTTTGCCCTTCAAGGGCCAGCTTAGAAACCCCGGGCTCCATCCCGCTAATTCCTGCTTGGCTCGGCTGCACCTGCATGAAACATTCCACCATACGGTGGCAAACAATAGCAATAGTCAGCATTAGCTGACCAAATTATAACAACCCCACCCCTCAATCGGGGTGGCAGTGCACCTCCCCTGCAAGCATTAGTATAATCAAATATTGTTATCTAGAATGTGCAACTTAAGCACCATTCACCACAGACGTTGGCACTGCCAGCCATACGCCCCGTGCACTCAGGGCACATTATTGGTGTACCAGAATTCCCAGGGTCCAACCACCATTCTCAGTGACGGTTAACATACTTGAGCATTTTCTAGTCTTTTAGGTCTGAAGCCAAAGACTCGCCTCTATGGCTACGACTAGTCACGGCGATCCTCCAGATTCACTAACTGACTCAATCCAACTCGAATGGCATAGGGCTGGGTATAGTTCATCTCTTTCCCATTGCTCAAATCACCGAGCGCAACAAGCCACGATGTTGGTCAGCCTCTCCTTTCCCATACACAATCATACATAATTGCGTTATGTACTTACTCTCATGACCACCTAAGCTAAGCCATAAAGGCTCTAAGCTCTCACATGCTGGCCCCCAGGTCTTCATGAGACAAGCCTCAACAACTGGCCACCAGGTCTCTATGAGATAGGCCTCCCAACTAATACAGTGCTCAATGGGAGCTATCCTCGGTGGTAGCGCTACCGCCGAGCAGTAGGGGATAGACTATCGAATCTTCCCCCATTTCGGGTGTTTTCCTGGATTCCACCTCTAGTATTCTCAATGCAACCATCTGCATACCCCGCGACTCTGAAATCTACGCGATAAACATGGAGCCTTCTCCGGCATACAACAACATACAAACATCACCAATCCAGACCAACCTGTTCGGATTGGCTTTATACATTATGCCTATTTTGTACTTCAATTCCGGATCTAAATGCAAACTAATGGGGATACACGGATCTACCCGTCGGAAGACCCACTTCTACGTGTTCGTGGAGTGTCTACCCTCAAATGCCAAAACGAAGAGCTTCACATCTCCAAGAAAGAGGATCGTTACATTAGAAGTCCGCTTCCGCGCCATGGGAGAGAAACTAATCGGACGGAAATGACTACTTTGGCTTTACCTCTGTAGATCCGAACTTGCCTCGCGAATTCGAGCTCCGAATCTCAAATGGCGGCGAGATCTCCTCTCTCCGGTGTTGCTTCTCCTCCTCCAAACGACCAGCCCAAGGTTCTCAAACTCCGAAAGAATGAAGTGAAAATGGCTGAACCAACACTATAAACCAAGCTACCGTCGCGCGGTACCATTAATCAACGTCTAGTTTCATATGCCACCGCCCAGGCCCTCCAACAACAGGCCGACACGTGGCCACGCCGTTACAGCTTCGTTATCGCCTCGCGATAAGGTGCTAACGCCTTGTGGTATCTAGCGACGATTGTGCCACGACCACTCCTACTACCACCGCACGACAGCTACTACCGCCGCGAGCTAGAAACCCGAGAGCTTCCCCAAAATAATTGCCCAAGCTACCGCATGTGTTATCGCTACCGCTGAGCGATAATTTCCTGGGGGTTTGGCCAAATAATTATCTATCGCCGCGCGATAGACAATACATCGAGTCAACATGACTTACTCAAAGCTCTCGACGCCTGACGCTACCACCATGCAGTATCGCAACCTACCGTCGCGCGATAGATAATACGTCGAGTCAACATGGCTCACTCGATGCTATCGATGCCTGATGCTACTGCCACGCAGTATCAATCTACCATCGCACGGTAACTGCTTTTCTTGCCTACAGAAACTTGGGGTGTTATACGCGACATGAAGTCCTTAGATAGAAAGGAGTGAGAAGCCCCTATATCGATCAGTACTCTTGCCAGATAGTCCAAAATTAGGACAAAGCCTATTACAGACAAGTTATACACAAGCAACTCACAAGGTAACAAGTATATCAAGCTAAAAAATCTATATACTAAACTGTACCGGTCACCACGCCGCTTTGCTTTATGGCCTTCGGTTGGCCAAGGTTATATATTCTAGGCTAGGCTGGAGCATAATGGGATCCAGTTGATTCCACTACCTTTCCCTTCTCATCATATGATCCTCCTGCCTTTTTCTCCGTCTTTGGAGGGCCACTCCAACAATTGTGGTTCATGTGTCCCAGCTTGCCACAAGTATAACAATGAATTGGGCCTCTCCCAGAAATTGCTCTAGACACAATCGAAAAAGGAGTTGGTCCAGAATATTTGGTCTTCTTGTTCCACCTTCGAAATCCAGTCTTTGAAGAGCTCGGTAATTTGAACTCTTGATTCTTCACAGCCAAGTCCATCTTACCTTGGATCCTTTTCAAATCATGTTCCAAAGATTGGGCAGTATTTACCAAGATCGGAAAACCCTATGTCATTGGACCTAAGAGAAGCAACCTCAGATCATATCGTAGTCCTTCATAGAATCTGTTTGCCTTGCGCTCCTCATCAGCAAAAGTAGCGCTCACATACCTCCCCAATCTTGTAAACTCATATAGGTAGTCATCTACAGAACTCTCACCCTAATTTAACCTCTAAAATTGATTCTCCGTAGAAATCCTTTGAGCAGATGGGAGATTCCTTGCCAGAAAGACCCTCGAGAACTCCTCCATCAAGATCTCGGACAGTTTCCTTCCAGCAAACTTATGAAGTTCCAGTTCATCCCACCAGAATCTTGCCTTGTGTCTCTCCTCCGTCTCTGTCGCCGTCAAGACTCTCTTTATTCTTGAGAGCCAATATTCGGCTTGAGTGGGGGATCCAGTTCCCTCAAATGTCGGAGGATGAAAGCTCATAACGTACTTCAGTTTCTTCTTCATCACTCGCCTCATCGCCAAAGGATCATCAGGTACTTGTCGCATAGCTATAGGCTCAACTACGCCAACCTGCGTCGGGGCTACCCTAGGTATAGGAGGTTGTACACACCCTCCTAGTTGCTCATTGATCATCACAAACATGGCCTCAACAACTAAGAGAATCGTTTTAGCAGAAGGAGGAGGTATAGGCATATCACCTGGTGCATTACTCTCTGATGTGCGATGTATCTAAGACTTCCACGCACCACTTTTAGTCACTTATAATCATGAAACACACTATTTAGTGACTAGAAATATTGCAAAACAGCAATCACAGGAACACACAGGTTCCACAAACATGTGTATTTTCATTCCTAAGTGGACATTCATGGGTTCTTTCATGTTATAATGGGGACGCACACACATGCTCACCACCCCTTAAAAGAATTCGACCAAGAATTCGAATAAGAAAGACGGACACTAGAGTTTGATACCAAATTGTAATACTCTCATCCGTCACGTAGATTATAACAAAAGATCTTGTCGGGGCCCCATGCAATATTCCACAGACAGTTAGCGGAGTTACATATTAAAACCAAACCAAACACGCATCCTAACACAAAGTGCATTCTATCAGAAGCATTAAAAGAATTAGGAACCCAACCAAAAGAATGTCCACTAAACCAAAGTATGAAAGATTAGCAAAATACACAAATAGTCTCGTCTTAAGGCCATTCAAATTATTTCCAATAAATTAAAGTGTCTTGCATATATCAGTAAGCAGGACGCCAACACATGAAAGTAGAAAAAGAAGCATTGCTTGGCCTTCGAGGGTCGGCTTAACACAAAGGGCTATAGCCAGCTACTTACCACTTGGCTCCCCAGCACCTGCATAGGAACAATCCACAAAGAAGTGGAAAACAGAGCATCGATCAGTATTAGCAGACCAAATTATAACGATCCTGCCCTACACCCGGTGTGGCGGTGCTCCCTCCCTACAGGCAAATAGCATGTATATATAACGACAATAGAACTTAGAATTTAAGCACCATTCACCATAGACATTGGAACGACCGGCCACTCGCCCCGTGCATTTAGGGCACATTATCAGTGTACCAGAATTTCCTAGGGTCCTACCATCGTACTCAGTGATGTTTCAACATTCTTTGAGCATAATCAGTCTTTTCGGCCCAAATCCTAAGACTCCTCCATATGGCTTCGATAAAGTTAAAGGCGATCAACAAGATCCAACTCAATGACTCACTCCAAGTCAAACGATATAGGGTTGGGTATAGTTCAGCTCTTTCTCATTGCTCAAATTGTCGGGCGCAATGAACCATGATGTAAGTCAGCCTCCCCTTTCACATTCACAATAATACATAAACATGTTATGCTCTAAGGATGACTCTCATGGATACCATAGTGGAGCACTTTAAGCTCTTGGCTAAACATACAGGCCCCTTGGTCTCCACGAGATAGGCCTCACAAAACTCATTGGGAGTTACTGTCAGCGATAGCACTACCGCCAAACGGTAGGGGTCAGAACACACATTCTTCCCCAGAACTTGGGTATTTTCGTGGAGGCTATCTCCAGTACTTTCTTTATAGCGACATGTATACCCCTCGACTCTGAAACTACTCGTTTAACCACAGAGTCTTCTCTGGCACCCAAATCAACAAAAATAACCATCCCCAATCCAGACCAACCTGTCCGGATGGAATTCACATAGCATCCATATTCCATACTTTGATTCCGGATTTTAAATGCAATGGTAACGTGGATACAACCAATCAACCCGTAGAGAGAATCGCTTATACGTCCTTGTGGAGCATCTACCCTCACATGCCAAAATAAAGGACTTCATATGTCCAGAGGGGAAGATCGTTACCCTTAAGGTTTGTTTCGGCTCCATAGAATAGAAACTATTCGGATGAAAATGATCGTAACGGACTCACCTCCACGGATCTGAACTCGGCTCGTGACTCAGAGCTCTGATTCTCCAACAATGGCAGAATCTCCTTCTCCTTCCTCTTCCATGCTCTTCACTCTCTCTACCTCTTAGAAAGAGAAAGGCTTAGGTTAGAATGAGAAATAACTCCCCATTCAAGAACTTAAACCAAGAGAAAATGCAGTCCACCTTCGGATTACGACGAACAGCCCTGATTCAAAATGATTCTTTATAAAGAGCACAAACGCCGCACAGTAAGAAGGTACCGCCACGCGGTAGCCCGCGCTACTGTCACGTGGTACCATACTACCACCAAGCAGAAGGTGAAGCATTATGTCATCAAAACGCTTACGACGAATAGCCACTACCTCCATGCGGTATCGCCACTACCGTGCGGTAGCTTACAGAGATCCATGCCAAATAAATTGGTGATGCTACCGTCGGTGCTAGTACAACTGCTGGGCAGTAGCTCTCAGAGAGATATCCCTGATGAAATATGGGCATTACACTGCATACCCGAAAGATCTTTGAGTGCTTCCCCTCTCAAATCAAAGCTAAAGTTGGGCACCTTGGAGAGCCTTCGAAGCTAACCAAAAATAACATGAAGAAGAAGCTAAAAAGACCGGATCTTCTCAAAGGTGCCCTTCAGGGTCTATTTATAGTTTTTCTAGCGGGACCTACCAATATCATAATTTTGTCTTTTTAGTTTTGCTAAGCGCACCCCAAATTAGTCTACCAATAGCAAAACTCCACTATTTGGAATAGCTATCAGCAGATAAATAAATATAATATTGCACAACAAATACTCCTAGATGGTGAGTGCCCTGATGGTACTAGCACCTAGCCTCCGGCTCATCTCGCTCTCTAAGGCGAGTGCCTTTGCAAACGAACACCTGCCTGAATTTGCGAGTGCACAATAAAACCAGCACTCACCCGCATCTTTGGAGTGGTGAGTGCCTGATGAAACCAACACTCGCCTGCTTCTTCGGAGTGGCGAGTGTCTGATGAAACCAGCACTCACCCGCCCATTCGAAGTGGGAGTGCCGGATGAAACCGGCACTCGCCCTCTTCTATGGCGAATTCCTGAACACTCGCCTGGCTAGAGCGAGTGTGGTCTTACTTCCCGTCTCACCCAGTTAACTAGGTACTCGCTACTTTAGGCAAGCACAAGCCTTCCTCCTCAGCTCGCTTGGATCTATGGAGTCATTCTGGTTTGTCCACTCGGTGAACACGGGGTTGTACTCAATCCTGACTCTTTGTGAGATTACCTCAAGCTTGGAAAGACAAGGGCAAACCTAGTGTTCGGAGATTGCCTGCTGACCTAGAAAGAATCTTTTAGTGGGCCCCTCCCCTACACTAAATACCTCCAATAATGGGGGTGAGGGGCCTCCTAACTCTTTCCCTTTCCTCTACCAGGCCAATTTACTATAGCTGTAAAAGGCCACATTCGGAAGATGTCCAGGCCCGCCTAGACGTCGTGAAGGAGAGTAATCGCTCCTTTAATATAAAGTTCGCACATTGGCTCGCCTGACAGACTCCGGGCTCGCCTTTAAAGCCAAAGAAAGCCAAGATGGTCTTGTGTAACTGGGGGGAGGGTGGATCCCCCCTTTTGAGTCTGTTGTTTACCACCAAGCTCGCCCCACCCATACGTGACTCGATTGCTTCCCCAAATGTTGAAAAAGGATTGAAGATGTTCGGATTACTCGTAGAAATGCTCCTCGAGAAGGAAACCGCGGGTGAGAACCCATCATATGACCGACCACACTCGCCCGAAGGGAGGGCCAACACTGAAGTTATGGTGATTAACCTCGCCTTGATCCTAAATGATCCTCCGCCTTCGCCTGTTAAGCTACTTCTCTCCCTCTATCTCGCCTTGACCCTCCAAGGTTCTTAGGCTTTCACCTACTATTACTCCTCGCAGACACCACTTTCAGGACTATTGGCTTGTACGTTCCACCGCTAAGGTCGCCGACTCGTCCAACCACACTCGTTGTCAACACGGGTTCCGGCCTCTTGGTCGAAAAGGACTTCGACAGCTCAACACCCATCACCTTCCATATCGCCGACAATGCGCCAGCCTGCCCCGGATTGGTAAAATCCCTGACGCTCACCTTCAATGAACCCTTCTATGGGCAGTCAGGCCACGTCTGCCAGCGCCCGGGCAAGGGAGTTGCAACTTTGCTAAGTCAGCATGAGAACTTGTTATTCCTTGAAACCCGACTTTCTCTTGGCTAACACTCTCTCCCACAAGCTACTAAGAGGTCTCATCCACAGATTTTGACCTAGGAGAGGAAGAATTCTCACCTCCTCCCACACCAGACAAATTTTTAGATTTTCTGGGCGACCCAATTGTAACGCCCCTGTTTTTTTCGAAAATTTTATTGGATTTGGTATCGTCATATTTATAACGTCTTAGCGTTACTTTTAACGTCGAGTTGACGGCGCAATTCCGTTAAGGCATTTTCGCGTCTGTCCGGTCGAGTCGGACGATTTCTTCAATTTCTATTATAATCAGCAATTTTTGTATTTGAGATTTAAGTTGAGTAATTTTGGACTTGCACGTCAAGTTTCATCGCAATCCGAGCATTTTTGGAGTCTCGGCGCACGATTGAAGTTTTGATTAATTTATGTTCATCGCATACTTGGAAAATTTATGTCTCGGGAATGGCTCGACGGATTTTGGTTTTGACTTCACCGTTGTGTTCGTTGTGTCAGTGTTCGCCTACGGTGCGAATTTCGTTTGATTCGGTGCGCGTTCTGGCCTCCGTTTTGAACTCATGTTTTTTTATTCAAAAATATATAAATATGATTATTTTAATATTATAGTACTTTTCAAAAATGTCTTTTACTATTCATTCATATAGTTTGATCAAAAGGTTATATTTGCAAAGAATTCTGTCAAGTTCTCGAGTGATTAATTTATACCTACTCGAGTGGTTTTTTTGTCACGAGTGCTTCTTCTTAAGTTACTCGAGTCCTGTTCATTTCACTCGAGTCCTGTATTGAACTACTCGAGTAGCCATTTTGAACTACTCGAGTAGCCATTTTGAACTACTCGAGTAGGCATTTTGAACTACTCGAGTAGCCATTTTGAACTACTCGAGTAGCCATTTTGAACTACTCGAGTAGTCATTTTCTACCTCTCGAGTACCCGTAAGCTTATTCTGGTATAGTCTGTTGCAGTTTGCGGCGGGAGTTTTTTTGAGGTCAAAGCGAGGTCGTATGGAAAAATGGTTAACATAAAATTTGTTCGTCTCGATGGGATCCGGAATCTTCATCCGAACATAGATCCGGAAAGCTTTTGCCGAGAGCTACGCCATCATAATATCAACTTCTCCCGTGTTCTTTTTCCCCGATCTACGACGCGGAGCGATTCAGAGAACTTTTCTGGTACAACCAAGGCAAGTGATGGTTTTCCTTCGTTGTTCCTTGTCCGGTTTGATGGTAACCGTTATGCCTTTGTTCCTTAATTTTTTTCCCTTTTGTGTTGTCTTTCCAAACTATGATTATTTTTAATTCTTCTTTAAGATCACTCAAAATTATAAAATCTTGTCATGATAATTTCGATCTTGACTAGGTGCGTATAACCGTCCGTAGAATGATTTATCAGTTAATTAAATTGCTTCGTCTATCGTTGTTGGACGTGTTAGTGTCTATATAGGATTGTAAATCATTTTTAAAGGTTGATCAACCGTGTCTTTAATCTAGAAATGTCATGTAGAATCCGATGTGTCAAGTCCTGAGATGTTGGTGTTGTGGTTTCTTTGGTTTTTCCTTGGTTTCGAGAGTTAGTGGGCGTAGCTACCTCCGCAAGGTTATTTCCTTTATTAGTACCTTTTGGAACTCTACCGGTGTTTTGGGCATCTGTGGTGTATGGTGGAGTGAATGAATCTCTCCCGCAGTTTAACAGACTTAATCTTCGTGAGGGGTGTGTCCAGCTAAGTGACCATCTCATCTGTGTTTTTAGGCAGAGTGACCACAAGTGGCTAATAAAGGTTATGGATTTTCTTCCTTATGATTTACCCATGTTCTTCACCTTATTGCCTTGTGCATATGGGGTGTTTGTGATGTACGTGACGATTCACGTAAGTGTTCTTTTCCTGTTTGATGCTTACTTCATACTTTATGTCAGTATTTTTGGTCTTGGGTTGGTACCCCTTATGACCTTTGTTTACCTTTGCTTAATTTTCTGTCACCATTTATACCTACTTGCTGAGGCATTCTATTTTTTTTTTTGAATGCCTTAAGTTCAGAGCCGTAGCAGGTAGTGGAGTTGGTTTTGGACTCTCTTAGCGGCAGTGTCATTGCGGTTTTGCACCTCGCCGTAGCGAGGTAGTTGTCGTTCAGTTTTCTTTTTCCTAGTTCAGACATACTATTATACTGTGGGTTCCTGTCAGATTGTTGATGCCCACAGAGTTGTTGATATTGCCAATTGCTAACTGATGTGGTTTTCTTCTTCTTTGATTTGGATTACTTGCTTTCTTGGATGATTTATTGCTAGGACTGTATATTAGATATTTTTTAAGCTTATAAAAACTTATTATTATTAAAGTATCCATGCAACCTCTTTTAAAACTAAGTCACTATTTCCTTGGTTAGCGTAAAGATTTTTTCTTATACTTATTATAAATCTAGAGTCTGATTAGCATTAGTTGTTCCTCGAGGACATTTATACTCATGTAGGATGTTAGAGTCAATTTAAAACAAGTATCTTCCGCAAGCGTATAAATTATATTTTTGAATAGTGGACTAGATGATCCACTGAGCTGAGGGATACGGCTACCTTCTTAATTTAAACTGGATTTAAGTCATAATAACTTATGTTTTCTTTTAAACTGTAGAGTTTGGAGTCTTGCCTGGACGTCTGCAGTTATCCCCTGCACAGCTTGGCATCACGACACGTATTTTATCGTACTCTGATATAATTAAATTGTTGGGAAAATGCGGTTGTGACAGTTGGTATCAGAGGGAGGTTGCTTGACAATTGGTCGGACAACCTTCCCTTGTTAGTGTTAGTTGTTTAGTGTCATATCATGCACACACCAATGTGTCATCAGTACGTCATGGCTAAAGCATGAACACTACATTCATAAGCATGATTAGAAGTATACAAGGTATATTATATAGTATGGGATGCATTATATGTGTTTGTATATGGATCCACCATAGGTGGCAACATGTGAGGGTTATGTAGTATGGGATGCATAACCTCACCACATGAATGTCCATTAGCACGTTTTCTTTTTGTTGTATGCAATATTATGTAGTATGGGATGCATAACATTGCATGTGTACGCCGCTCATAACATGAATTAAGGCCTTTTATATAATTCATAGCACCACATGCATAGCATAACATAACATAAGCACAACATGCCAAGCTAAAGATTTACACGATCACACATGTACATACATGATTTTAAATAAGAGTAAAGTATCCATACATTCATATCATTGGCAAATAAGTCAATAGGATGATAGGATATTATCCTAAGTAGGACATATTATCATTATAAAATCCCAGAGCAAGTGACAGCTTAAGCTAGTGTCTTTCAAGTATGATCTGAACTAGTTTTGTTTGCTCTAGTCGTAATATAGGATTTTAATTCAGTTGTTCATTTGTTTTTCTTTAGAAATGCCTCCTAAACGTATTGCGATGAGGTTAACTCCCCAGTCGGAGGGTTAGTCGGAGGGAGCGCAAAGTGATGCAATTATCATGAGTCTGCGTCAGAGCAATGAGGCTCTGTCGAGACAATTAGTTGCGATGCAGTCGCAAATTCAGTCATTGTTGTCTGTCGCTCCAGCGCAGCAACCTTCAGTGCAAGATCCTGCCTTGGGTCAAGTTGTGCCCGATACTCCTGCCCCTCTGGTGGCCCCAGTGGCAATACCACCAGAAATGAATTTCATATCACACTTCCAACGATTGGGACCTCCAACCTACGACAGGAGTGCCGACTTTATGATTTTGGATGATTGGATCATCTCAATCGAAGAGATGTTTTCGTATTCCAGAACTCTATAAGCCTAGAAGGTAATGATTGCAGCCTATCAGTTAAAAGGCCTAGCAAAGAGTTGGTGGATTCGTGAAAAGGAGAGTCTGAAGGAAGGTTGTTCCTGGGACTCTTTTAATAATATGCTGCTGAAGAATTTTCTACCCTCGGTAGACCAGGACCGCCTGATGAATAAATTCTTACATCTGAAGTAGAGACAGCTCTCGGTGAGCGAGTACGAGATTGAGTTTAGCAAGTTGAGTATATTTGCTCTTGATTTGGTAGCTTCGGAGAAAGGAAGAGTGAAGCATTTTCTTGGTGGACTAAGAAGCGATGTCCAGCAGTTGGCATGCGCTTATCGAGCAGAAGTTTATATTGAGGCAGTGGAGGCTGCATTGAAGGTTGAGGCGATTGAAAACGCCAAGAATCGAGGTGTTGCGGCAAGAAAAGATAAGAGGAAAGGTGTTGAGGATGGAAGTTCTAGGGCATCCGGCCCTCCTTCGAAAAAGAAAGATTGGGGAATTTGTAGCTTCTGTGGTCGACCTGGCCACTCTTACGAAAGGTGTTTCAAGAGGACCGCCACCCTGAAGCAACAGCAGGTGCTCGCTCTTCTAAGGAGCACCCAAGGGAGAGCTTGTGTGCTCATTCTGTTCAAAGAAGGGGCATGATGTGAATCGTTGCTGGATGAAAGAAAAGACTTGCTTCCAGTGTGGGCAGAAGGGACACATGAAGTCTTCGTGCCCTCAGGCTCAGTACCTACTACAGCCTATACCACTTCGAGCTCTGCTGCCGCCACTAGCCCAGGACAAGGGAAAAGGAAAGTTAAATGTGGTGACTACAGATGAAGCTCAGACCTCTACCCAGGTGATATCAGGTCAGATTCTAGTTTTACTTTTACCCTACATTGTTTGCTTTAGTTTCGTTCGTTTAGTTATGCGTGTTACGTTTTAGGGGAGTTTAAGGTGCGAAATAGGTGGGCATGTGTTCTTTTCTATTCGGGTGGCACCCATTCCTTTGTGGCCTGGAGATTTGTTGATAAACATCGCCTGAATGTGGATCAATTAGGAGACTCCTTCAACATCAAGCTTCCCTCCGGTGATTCGGTGATATCTAATCAAGGAGTTCTGAGATGCCCTATTTATCTTGGCAATTTTCTGGCCTTTGCAGATATAATGATTTTAGATCTGGCTGATTTCGACGTGATTTTGGGCATGGACTGGCTGTCCAAGTATGATGCGGTCATCCAGTGCAAGGCTAAGCGACTGGATTTCAGGATGCACGACGGCCAACCTATGAGCGTCTATGGATTTCAGGACAGAGTTTTCCCTGTCATTTCTACGGTACGTGCTTGTCGTGCTATAGAGTCCGGTTGCGAGGCATTTTTAGTTTCTATTTCTGCTCTAGAAACAGCTTTTGTTACACCACGTCTTGAGGATGTCTCGATGGTGCGAGAGTTTCCAGATGTCTTTCCTGATAGTCTTCCAGGACTTCCTCCTGAAAGCGAGATAGAGTTTGTAATAGACCTCGAGCCAAGTACTCGTCCTATTGCAAAAGAACCGTACCGTATGGCCCCGCGTGAGTTGGATGAGTTGCGTACTCAGCTCGATGAGTTGTTGAGGTGTGGTTTTTTTAGACCAAGTTCTTCTCTGTGGGGTGCTCCTATTTTGTTCGTCAAGAAGAAAGATGGATCGATGAGTCTTTGCATCGATTATAGGGAATTGAACAAGGTAACCATTAATAATAGATATCCCTTGCCAAGGATTGATGATCTGTTCGACAAGTTGCGTGGTAGCTCAATATTTTCAAAGATCGATCTTCGCTCAGGCTACCACCAGTTGAGAATTCGTAAGGCATACATTCCACGAACTGCTTTCCGTTCGCGGTATTGCCATTATGAGTTTTTGGTGATGTCTTTCGATTTAACCAATGCACCCTCTGCTTTCATGGATTTGATGAATAGGGTGTTTAAGGACATCTTGGACTGATTTGTTATTATGTTCATAGATGATGTCTTGGTGTATTCCCGCAGTGTTGAGGAGCATACTCAGCATTTGCGTTTGGTTTTGTCGGCCCTGAGGTAGCATAGGTTATATGCGAAGTTGAGCAAGTGTGAGTTCTGGCTACCTCAGGTGTCCTTTCTGAGTCATGTTGTAAGCAAGAATGGTATTTCTGTAGATCCGACCAAGATTTCGGCTGTGATGGAATGGGAGAGACCTTCTACACCTAAGGAGATTAGGAGTTTCTTAGGCCTGGCTTGCTATTATAGAAGATTCGTGGAAGGGTTTTCGGTGTTGTCTGCTCCTATAGCTAGACTTACTCATAAGAATACTGCATTCATTTAGAGTGATAAGTGTGAAGAAGCCTTCCAAGAGTTGAAGAAGAGATTATGTACTGCTCCAATTTTAACCTTGCCTACCAAAGGAGTTGAATATGTTGTGTATGTTGATGCATCACACACCGGACTCGGCTGTGTTTTAATGCAAGATGGGAAGGTGATCGCGTATGGATCGCGGCAACTAAAGATTCATGAGAGAAACTATCCTACGCACGATTTGGAGTTTGCTGCTGTAATTTACGCACTGAAACTTTGGCGAAACTTATTGTATGGCGCGCTGTGCAAGATTTATACGGACCACAAGAATTTGAAGTACGTCTTCACTCAGAAGAAATTAAATATGCGCCAGCGTCGGTGGTTAGAATATGTGGCTGATTATGAAGTGGAAATTCTTTATCATCCAGGGAAGCTAATGTAGTAGTTGATTCCTTGAGTAGAAAGACTGCCAAAATTTTTAATCTGTCGGTACAGTCCTTGGTGGAAGAATTCCTATTAATGGATATTGAGGTTGGGAATGGTATTGTGCCTGCTAGTCTAGAAGCAGAAGATCCCTCTTGGATTTCCCTTACTTGAGCACATCAAAAGGATGATCCGGATCTGTTACACCTCCAAAATAAGATTGTGAAGGGAGAGCTACCTGATTTCTCCTTGGATGAGTTGGATACCTTGAAGTATCGGGGTAGATTTTGTGTCCCCACCTTTTGCGACATTCAAGCTAAGATCTATGCTGAAGCTCATGGTTCCAGTATAGCCTACTATCCCGGTTCCACTAAGATGTATAAGGATCTAAAGCAAATTATTTGGTGGTCAGGAATGAAGAATGATATCGCGAAGTTTGTATCGGAATGTTTTATGTGTCAGTGTGTTAAGGCTGATCATAGAAGGCCTGGTGGTAAACTAACACCGCTTGATATCCCAAGTTGGAAATGGGAGAGTATATCAATGGATTTCATCACCGGTCTACCGAAATCTCCCTGTGGGCATGACTCTATTTGGGTGATAGTCGATAGATTGACCAAGTGTGCTCACTTCGTTCCCTTTAAGATTGGGTATTCTATGAAATAGATAGCTGAGTTATATCTTGATGAAGTCATCAGAGTACATGGAGTGCCAGTTAGCATCGTATCGGATCGAGACTCTAGATTTACGTCTTGCTATTGGAAGAGTTTGTAAGAGGGGTTTGGTACTGATTTAAGGTACTCCACCGCCTATCATCCGCAGACGAATGGTCAAACAGAGCGAGTTAATCAGATCGTGGAAGATATGATAAGGTGTTATATATTGGATCAGGTGGTTCTTGGGACGAGCGTATCAGACTCATGGAGTTTGCGTACAATAATAGTTATCAAGAGAGACTGCAGATGGCCCCGTTTGAGGCCTTTTATGGGAGGCGTTGTAGGACTCCCTTATTTTGGGCTGAGGTTGGTGAGAGACCATTGCTAGATCCAGAAGCCCTTGAGGAGATGAATTGCGCTGTGACTCATATTCGAGAGAAGCTCCGTGTAGCACAAGAGCGTTATGAGAAATATGCTAATCGACGAAGGGTCGATTTGGAGTTTGCCGTTGGGGACTTGGTTTTTCTGAAAGATTCTCCGATGCCAAGTGTAAAAAGATTTGGAAGGAACCATAAGTTAGACCCCCGGTATGTGGGACCTTTTAAGATTCTGGAGAGCATCGGAGTGTCATCTTATCAGCTGGAATTTCCTGCTACCTTCCCTGGTGTCCATGATGTGTTCCATGTGAGCAAGTTGCGGAGGTGTGTTCGTAGTGATCGTCAAGTTCTTGACTCGGTGCCCCGGATTCAGCCCAATCTTTCGTATGTGGAAGAGCCTGTCCGCGTTTTGGAATCTCTAGATCGAGTGTTGCGGAGGAAGACCATTCCTATTGGCAAGGTTCTTTGGAGAAACCAAGACATCGAGAGCGCGACGTGGGAATTTGAATCAGCGATGAGAGAATCTCATCCGCACCTCTTCTCCTAGTTCTGGTATGTCTCTATGTTTTAGTTTGTGTTTGAATTTTCCCGTTTTTAGTTTGGTTTTGGAGTTGTGATAAGTTTCGGGACGAAACTTTCTTTTAGGGGGAGTGACTGTAATGCCCCTGTTTTTTTTGGATGATTTTATTGGATTTGGTATCGTCATATTTATGACGTCTTGGCATTACTTTTAACGTCGAGTTGACGGCGCAACGCCGTTAAAGCATTTCGTGTCTATCCGGTCAAGTCGGCCAATTTCTTCAATTTCTATTATAATCAGCAATTTTTGTATTTGAGATTTAAGTTGAGTAATTTTGGACTTGCACGTCAAGTTTCATCGCAATCCGAGCATTTTTGGAGTCTCGGCGCACGATTGAAGTTTTGATTAATTTATGTTCATCGCATACTTGGAAAATTTATGTCTCGGGAATGGCTCGACGGATTTTGGTTTTGACTTCATCGTTGTGTTCGTTGTGTCAGTGTTTGCCTACGGTGCGAATTTCGTTTGATTCGGCGCGCGTTCGGGCCTCCGTTTTGAACTCGTGTTTTTTATTCAAAAATATATAAATATGATTATTTTAATATTATAGTATTATTCAAAAATTTCTTTTACTATTCATTCATATAGTTTGATCAAAAGGTTATATTTGCAAAGAATTCTGTCAAGTTCTCGAGTGATTAATTTATACCTACTCGAGTGGTTTTGTTGTCACGAGTGCTTCTTCTTCAGTTACTCGAGTCCTGTTCATTTCATTCGAGTCCTATATTGAACTACTCGAGTAGCCATTTTGAACTACTCGAGTAGCCATTTTGAACTACTCGAGTAGCCATTTTGAACTACTCGAGTAGCCATTTTTAACTACTCGAGTAGTCGTTTTCTACCTCTCGAGTACCCGTAAGCTTGTTCTCGTGTAGTCCGTTGCAGTTTGTGTTCGGGAGTCTTTTTGAAGGTCAAAGCGATGTTGTATGGAAAAAATTGTAAACATGAAATTTGTTTGTCCCGACGGGATCTCCAACTTTCATGTTGGGCAATTTTCGATTTGAGGTCATCCTAAATATTTATTTTTGTCTTCCGCGCACCCGCGCGTATATAGTTCGTTTTTAGACAGAATGTTTTATAAACATATATATTTATATATATATTTATATATCTTTATATATATATATATATATATATATACTATTAGAGAAAACTTCATCTTCTTCATCTTCTCCAATATTTTTCCTCCCAAACCAGAGCGGCGTGAGCGTGAGAGAGAAAATATTTCGTGAACCTTCCGGTGGCCGCCGACGGTGCTCCGGTGCCCGAAATCTTCATCCGAATATAGATCCGGAAATCTTTCGTCGAGAGCTACGTCATCGTGATCTCAACTTCTCCCGTGTTCTTTTGCCCCGATCTACGATGTGCAGCGATTCGGAGAACTTTTCTGCTACAATCAAGGCAAGTGGTGGTTTTCCTTCGTTGTTCCTTATCCAGTTTGATGGTAACCGTTATGCCTTTATTCCTTAATTTTCTTGTCTTTTGTGTTGTCTTTCCAAACTATGGTTATGTTTAATCTTTCTTGAAGATCACTCAAAATTATAAAATCTGGTCATGGTAATTTCGATCTTGACTAGGTGCGTATAACTGTCCTTAGAATGTTTTATCGGTGAATTAAATTGTTTTGACTATCGTTGTTGGACGTGTTAGTGTCTATATAGGATTGTAATCGTTTCTAAAGGTTGATCAACCGTGTTTTTAATCTAGAAATATCATGTAGAATCCGATGTTTCAAGTCCCGAGATGTTGGTTTTGTGGTTTCTTTGGTTTTTCCTTGGTTTTGGGAGTTAGTGGGCGTAACCACCTCCGCAAGGTTATTTCCTTTATTAGTACCTTTTAGAACTCTACCGGTGTTTTGGGCATCTACGGTGTATGGTGGAGTGTATGAATATCTCTCGTAGTTAAACGGATTTAATCTTCGTTAGGGGTGTGTCCAGCTAAGTGACCATCTCGCCCGTGTTTTTAGGTAGAGTGACCATAAGTGGCTAATAAAGGTTATGGATTTCTTCCGTATGATTTACTCATGTTCGTCACCTTATTGCCTTGTGCATATGGGGTGTTTACGATGTACGTGATGATTCACGTAAGTGTTCTTTTCCTGTTTGATGCTTACTTCGTACTTTATGTCAGTATTTTTGGTCTTAGGTTGGTACCCCTTATGACCTTTGTTTACCTTTGCTTAATTTTCTGCCACCATTTGTACCTACTTGCTGAGGCGTTCTGTTTTTTTGGAATGTCTTAGGTTCAGAGCCATAGCAGGTAGTGGAGCTGGTTTTGGACTCTCTTAGCGGCAGTGTCAGTGTGGTTTTACACCTCGCCGTAGCGAGGTAGTTGTTGTTCAGTTTTCTTTTTCCTAGTTCAGACATACTGTTATACTGTGGGTTCATGTAACATTGTTGACGCCCACAGAGTTGTTGATTTTGCCACTTGCTAACTGATGTGGTTTTCTTCTTCTTTTATTTGGATTACTTGCTCTCTGGGATAATTTATTGCTAGGACTGCATGTTAAATATTTTTTAAGCTTATAAAAACTTATTATTAGTAAAACATCCATGCAACCTCTTTTAAAACTAAGTCACTATTTTCTTGGTTAGCGTAAAGACTTTATTATACTTATTATAAATCTAGAGTCTGCTTTGCATGAGTTGTTCCTCGGGGACATTTATTCTCATGTAGGATGTTAGAGTCAATTTAAAACAAGTATCTTCCGCAAGCGTATAAATTATATTTTTGAATCGTGAACTAGATGATCCACTGAGCCGAGTGATACGGCTACCTTCTTAATTTAAACTGGATTTCAGTCATAATAACTTATGTTTTCTTTTAAACTGTAGAGTTTGGAGTCTTGCCTGAACGTCTGCAGTTATCCTCTACACGGCGTGGCATCACGGCACGTATTTTCTCGTACTCTGATATAATTAAATTATTGGGAAAATGCGGGTTATGACACCGATGGACCCCATGGTGTTGAAGAGGCGAATGACCGAGCTATTCCAGAAGTATGGCCTTATGTTGCGGGGGATTTGTAACCAGGTGCAAGAGGATAGGGAAGCCGTTAAGACACGACTTTCTGCACTTAAGAGAGACAACACGCAGCTTCTTGGTGAGATGTAGTAAGGAGCTGATAGTGAGGCGACCTCCCCGGGGATCCACATCTCGCTGGCCGAGGACCAGCTGTGCCTGGTGCAACAAGAGTACTGCTCCATCCGCGAGTATCATTATACTCGCGAGTCAACGAGATCAGGAGTGTGAGGCCGGGGTAGGTGGAAATGGCTCAAACACTAAGCCTATCGAGACTCGATGTCCCTTCCTCTTCCCTAGGGTCGTACTCGCCTGCTGGCTCTCATATTGTTTTTTTATTTCTAAGACTTTGTAATGTTGGATTATGAACTAAATGAGCGCTCGTAAATAAAGTCTCGACGCTCTTGCCCGCTATAGGTTTTTTTTTAATTTATTTCTCGCATCGCTTCTCGTGCTTTCACTCTCACTCTTTTATTTCTGAATCGCCACGAGAGCTAAACCTTCAGATAAGGGATAGTGGATGAGGAAGGGGCCGTCTCGGGAATCGAGCTGCCAAAATGACATTTTTGCGATTTGCACACCACCTGCCTTAATTTCTTCCTACCCATTCCATTTCATATAAATAGACGCCCTCCCTTTCACCTTTGCCACTGCATTTAATCTCGCATACCTCCTCGCCATCTTCATCCCCGAGTGCTCGCCTTCAGACGTTCTCATAAGCACTCGCCTTCCGGCTCTCGTGCGAATACTTGTAAGATAGAAGGAGATGGTGGCAAGGCTGAGGGTAGATCCAAGAGCACGTGGGCCTTCTAGGATTACATGTTCCTCCAATTACCGAGAGCGAGTACCTCCTGATCGCCGCCCACTACATCTTGCCCGAGTTTGTTTCCTGACACCCGGGGGAGTTTGACTCGATCAACGACCTCCACCCCGACGAATTCATGATCCCCATCGCGCACTTTGAAATGGGGTTGCGACTGCCACTTTTTCCGGAGGTACGCCAAGTGCTTAAGTATCTGGGCGTAGTCCTGTGTACAACCCCATGTTTGCCGAGTGGATGAACCAGAGCGACTCTATAGCACCAAGCGAGTCGGTGAGGTGGGATTGCACTTTCCTAAAGTGGCGAGTACCAATTCAGCGGGGCGAGATGGGAAGTAGGACAACACTCACCCCTGGTAGGCGAGTGTTCAGAAATTCTCCATAGAAGCAGGAGAGTGCCAGTTTTATCAGGCACTTGCCACTCCAAAGAGGAGGGCGGGTGTTGGTTTCATCAGGCACTCGCCACTCTGAAGAGGCAGGCGAGTGTTAGTATCATCAGGCAGTCGCCACTCCAAAGATGCGATCGATTGCTGGTTTCATCGGGAACTCTCCAATCCAGGCAGGTGCTCGTTTGCAAAAGCACTCACCTTAGAGAGTGAGGCGAGTCGTAGGCTAGGTGCCAGTTCCATCAGGGAACTTGCCATCCAAGAGTATTCGTCGTGCAATATTATATTTATTTATTTGCTGATAGTCATTCCAAACCGTTGAGTTTGGCTATTGGTAGGCTAATTTGCGGTACGCTCAGCAAAACCGAAAAGGCAGAACTGCAAAATTGGCAGTCCCTGCTAGAAAAATTATAAATAGTCCCTGATGGCCATACTTTTGGAACAGCTTTAGCTTTAGTTTGGGAGGGGAAGCAAAATTGGCAGTCCTCGGTTGTTTTTGGTTAGCTTCGAAGGCTCTCCAAGGTACCCAGATTTAGCTTTGGTTTGGGATGGGAAGCACTCAAAGATATTCCAGGTGTGTGGCATGTCCTCCGTGTTGCAACTAAGGTCTGTTTCAATTTCTAAATCTTTAGCTCAGCGTCCTTTCTTATGAGAAGTAGGTGCGGGTTGCCCCTTTGGTTTTGAACTCCTCGTTGGCCAAATCCCGATTCTAATATTTTTTGGTGTGCTGAGCGTAGACTGTAACTTGCACAAGAAAATCATGAGAGAGTTCTGAGGCTAGAGATGAGGAACAAAGTACTGACCACGGTGGCCCGCCACTACCTACAATGCCGGCTACGATAAGGATGTTCGAAGAGTGTAATAGGGAGGTCCTAGAGACTATCCACTTTGCATTTATCATGGTGTGGGGTAAGTGATTGACCCTTGCATTCCAAGTAGTAACGTCGTCATGGATAGGCGAGAACACCCTAGTATAGAGGCCAGGTAAGGAGGCGGTGAATGGAGTAGGTGCGAGATCTAGCTGGGTGAGAACTCTTCCCCAGTCCGGCGAGTGCGGTCCTAGACTGCGAGCTGGTCATATGAGTGGATCTTGTGAGACCTTCAAGCAGCGAGAATCCATTCTGTTAATTAGTAGTTTCAGTGCCAGTTTTAGAAGGGTCAGGGAGCCAGAGATGATATATTACACTGGCAAGGATGATCCCATCTAGCACCTATAGTGGTTCAAAGATATAGTTCCAACAAGCTGATGTTAGATGTATTAAAGTGCCGTCTTTTCACCATCCCCTTGAAAGAGAAAGCAAAAGACTGGTATCACTAGCTCCCGATGGGGTCGATCTATGCATTCGAGGACTTGTGTCGAAGTTTCCAATTGCACTTCTCAACATCTAAGAAGAGGAAGATAGTACTGAGGTACTCTTCAAGATCCAACAGGGAGTAGAGGAGTCACTGGCCAGCAACATAGACAAGTTCCAGGAGTAGATCTTGCTCATTCAGGAGGTTTCAGAATTCGCCCTCCAGCTCACATTCACCATGGTGCTGCGCGATGGATTCTTCAAAATGAGCTTGAATTGGAAGCCACCCTTTTACTTCAAAGAGCTCATGGATAGGGTGACAAAGGAGATTGAAGGAGAGGTGGCGAACCCAGCATTCTCCAAGAAGTTGGCAAGGTTGAGTAACTCGGAGTTGAGAGAGTAAGGAGGTTCTAGGCAGCAAGAAGCAAGAAGGAGGGAGGAGCTGAGGGCTCAGGTTTGGGATGGAGGCAGCAAGGAGGGGCCACGTAGGGCCAAGGAAGAGGGTTTTCCCAAGGAGGGGGAAACCTCCATGGAGGTCAGGGGAGTTTCACCCCCACGACATAGAGATAAGGCTTGAGGCCACTCCTACCCCCGCCACAACAAGCTATGTTGATCGGTAGGGGTATAGGTAGAGGGAGAGGAGTAGGAGGAGCAGAAATCATAAGAAGGAATCAACTGGCAGAGGGTCGAAGAGAGGGGATGGCATTGCCATACTATGACTTCCATTATGAGGAAGGTCACGTGACGGCTATCTGCCCTAAGTTCTCTGAGAACAGGAGGGTGAGGGGCCCAAGGGAGCAGCAGCCACCGGCGAGGATAGAGGAGGTAACCAGGGCAAAAGAAGAGGATCAGTGTGTGGATAGGGAAGACATGGGAACTCGAGGAGGGATTGGGGTGATCCATAGAGGGGTGGTGATCGAGGCCACCCACGGGGCGATCCTCCACACCATATACCATCGAAGCATATCTTCGACATCCCAAGCCCCCCCCCCCCCACCCCCCACCCCCACCCCCACTAGAGGAGAAGATCACCTTCTCTCGCAAGGGCATGATAGATAATGAGGATCCATTCTGCGATGCGCTGATGATTCAGACCGCCATTGAAAACTTCACAGTCTCATGGATCCTCGTATATAATGGAAGCTCGGCCAATGACATCGTTAAGAAGGCGTTTTATGAGATGAAGGTAGAGTCGAGGCGGGTGTTAGCCTCAGACGGTTCACTGTTTGGGTTCTCAGGAGAGATTAAGGAGGTGGAAGGAGGGGTCGGACTTCATATGATCTTGGGGGGACAATCACGGAACTACCAGTTCATCATTGTTAATGCTCTGAGAAGCTACAATGACATCTTTGGGCGGCCCATCATCATCGCATTTAGATGTGTCCTATTGTCAGTCCACCAGTGCTTGAATTTTAGCATAAGAGGAGTCTAGATCAGAGTGAAGGGAGACTCGAATATATCGAGGCAATGCTATGTAACAACCGTCAACACCATCATCTAGAAGGCGGAGGTCGAGGAGATGGGAAGGAAGATGGAAGAGAGAGTGAGTTTGGAGGGAGATATGTAAGATGCGGAGGTTGAGGTCATCGGTGGAGTGGAGGAGGGTGAGGAGATGGAAGAAATTGTATAGGAGGCGGAGGAGGATGAAGGGGGGAGATAGGCACCCAAGTGGAATGGGTGGATGAGTTGCTAGGATATCGGGACTGGGAGATGATCATCAGAGAGGTGGAGGAGGAAGAGGCGCTCATCAAAGGTGAGAGGGCATAAGTAGAGTAGGAATAGAAGTCCTTGTTAGAGGCTGTGGAGGAAGTGGTGGAAATGGAGGTTCTTTCCCGGCCAGGGAGGTTGGTGAAAGTGAAGATAAGTGGGGAGCTCAGCTCAGAGGACCGAGAAGGATCTTAGCATGCGTCCAGCAGAATGTCAACATCTTTGCTTAGAGTGCGGCAGACATGCCAGGGATTGATGTAGACATGGACTGCCACCATCTAAATCTTGATACCAGAACACGTCCTATCCGACAGAAGAAGAGATACGTCGCTAACAAGCTATTCGAGCCCATCCGAGAGGAGGTGGGTAAGCTTCTCAAGGCTAGGTTTGTATCGGAGATCAAGTATCCAGGTTGGGTCTCCAAGGTGGTGATGGTCAAGAAGGGGGATGGGCATTGGAGGATGTGTGTTTATTTCTCACTATTAAATAAATCATGTCCTAAGGATTGTTGTCCTCTGCCACAAATCGACATGTTGGTTGACTCAGTCGTCAGTTTTTCTTTAATGAGTTTTCTAGATGCTTT
The DNA here is from genome assembly GCA_039513925.1 of Platanthera zijinensis. Lineage (NCBI taxonomy): Eukaryota > Viridiplantae > Streptophyta > Magnoliopsida > Asparagales > Orchidaceae > Platanthera > Platanthera zijinensis. The sequence goes on from CM077090.1 coordinate 119,973,375, forward strand.
TTCAGGTTACCACCAGATTCGTATGCACCTGCCCGACATCAAGGATGTCTTCTTCATCACGGGTGATGAGCGCTACTACTACAAGATTATGCCCTTTTGGCTAAAGAATGCAGGGGCAACATACCAAAGGATGATGGACCGGGTCTTTCTGGAGCAGAAGGGCAGTAACCTAAAGGTCTATGTAGATGACCTTATGGTAAAAAGCAAGGACATCGGGTCTCACCTCCAAGACTTGGCAGAAACATTTAGCACTTTAAAGAAATTCAAGATGAGGCTCAACCCCCAGAAGTGTGTCTTCGGGGCTAGCAGTGGCAAGTTCTTGGTCGACCTTCTCACCCCAGCGGGAGTAGAGCCTAACCCTAACAAGATAAAAGTCATATTGGAGCTAGAATCGCCAAAGAATGTTAAGGTGATCTAGCACCTCATAGGAAAGAAGGATGGGTTAAGCAGGTTTCTCTCCCGGGCAGGGGAGAAATGCTCACCTTTCTTCAGGGTGTTGTGTGGAAGCAAGATGTTTGAATGGACCTCCGAGTGTGAGGGGGCCTTCCAAGCTTTGAAGAAGTAACTCACTCAGGCCCCACTACTCCAATGTCCAAAGGAGGGGGAGGATTTAGCCCTGTACCTAGGAGTGGGGGCCGAGGCAGTGAGCTCCATATTGGTTTGGGAGGAAGGTAGAAAGCAGCTCTCAATTTATTATGTCAGCAAGGTCCTAAGGAAGGCAGAACTCAGATACCCAATCCTTGAGAAGCTGCCATTCACACTTGTTATTTTAGCTAGGAAACTCCAGCCTTACATCCAGGCACACTCCATCCGGGTAGTGACCGATCACCCCCTTCACAACACCTTAGAAGTGGTACAACACTTTGGTAGATTAACAAAATAGTCGGTAGAGCTGAGCAAATTTTATATCTCATTCGTCCCCAGACTATCGATAAAGGTGCAAGTGGTGGCGGATTTCCTGGCAGTCTATGTGGCCAAAGTTGAGGAACCCAAGCATTCCCACCCGACATCATGGGAGATGTTGGTGGATGGAGCTTTGGGGAAGCACTCATTTGGGGGAGGGTGATCTTAGTAATCCCACACGGGATTAGGATCGAGCAAGCGATAAACATTCACTTCCCACTCACCAATAGCCAGGCCGAATACGAGGTCATGATCATAGGGCTTCGCCTAGCCAAGGAGTTGGGGGTGTAAGATGTAAGGGTCACGACGGACTCCATGATGGTGGCTAGTCAAGTCAGAGGGGAGTTCGAGGCTAGAGAGTTAACTCTCCAATACTACCTTGTAAAGGTCAAAGGCCTCATTGGGTAGTTCCACGCTTTCTCAATTCAACATATACTAAGGGAGGAGAGTGCCCCAGTAGACCATCTGGCCAAGTATGGCCCTTGGACAAGAGGAACAGTGATGAAGCTTTTTCGATCGCCCATTGAGGAAGAGGAGTTGATGGAGGTGGATCAAAGGGCATCATGGATGGATCCATTCATCACCTTCTTGACTTTGGGAAAGTTCCCAGAAGGGGACATGGACAAGATACGGTATAGGCATAAATCGACATAATATCTATTACATGAAGGAGGGTTATACCGAAAGACCCTCTCAGGGCTTCTAGCCAAGTGTGTGCCATAAGAGGAGGTCCTTGAAGTCCTAGAAGAGATCTACTTAAGGGAGTGTGGCAGCCATTCTGGGAGCAGGACCTTGGAGGGAAGGGTGCTAAGGCAAGGCTATTTCTAGTCGAGTCTCAGCAAAGTTGCAGTGGAGTTTGCAAAGAAGTGTCAAAACTGTCAGCTGTTCACTCCTCTCTAGCTCCTACCAGCCTAGAGGATCAGCACCATCACAGCTCCGTGGCCTTTTACAATATGGGGAATGGATCTGGTGGGACCATTTTTCTAGGCCAGTGGACAAAGGAAGTTTCTACTAGTCATGATCAATTACTTTTCAAAGTGGCTGGAGGTAAAGGCACTTGCCAAGGTAACCTCTCAAGTTATTAAGAATTTTGTGGGGGGGGAGATAGTCTGTCGACATGTGCTACCTCTAGCTATAGTCACAGACAACGGACCGCAGTTTGCTAGCGAGAAGTTCGTCAGCTTTTGCAGTCAACTGGGCATAGATCTTTGTTTTGCATCGGTCCACCACCCTAGATGTAATGGGCAGGTGGAGGCGGTCAACAAGATAATTGTGAACTTGCTAAGAAAGAAGGCCGAGAACTTGAGGGGTAACAATGTGGAACAGCTCCCCTCAGTCATTTAGGATTTGAGAACCTCACCGAATACAACCACGGGCAAGACCCCCTTCAAACTTTCTCACAGGTCTGAGGTTGTGCTGCCAGTCGAATTCGAGGTAAGGTCACAAAGGGTTGTCATGGTAGTGGAAGGAGACAAGGAATGATGAGTGGGGAATGAGGAAGAGAAAAAGCTCTCAATTGACCTGGTAGATGAACTTCCGGACCTAGCACCCATCCGATAAGAAGAGGTCAAACAACGAATGACTAGGTATTTCAACAAGCACATTCAAGTCAGGCAATTCCAGAAGGGGGATCTAATCCTTAAGAAGGTCGATGCGGACGGAAGGGGCAATGATCGGGATGCTCAATCCTAATTGGGAAGGCCCTTATATTGTAGAAGAAGCTCTGAGATTGGGGGGTACTGAAAGTCTTTTTAAGGGTAGCTAAGAACTTAGAGGGGGGTGAATAGGTTATTTTAAAATCTTTAATCCTTTGGAAGGTAGATCTAGATGTATGTTTATGTTAGTTGGTTAACTTTCAAGAACACATACAACATACAAGAATTTATAGTGGTTCCCCTATCTAGGGTGCATTCACTTTCCCTCTTCACCTATCTAACAGTGAGCTAGATTCGGCTAACTCCTCCTTTACTCAGATCAAACTGATTTTACACTTCAGATCCTTCCCTAGATCTTACAACTCAGAGTGCACTTCACTCATACAGCTCAGACTGATTACAGTCCTACCTCAGAGACAACATATGTCTCCTACCTCAGGAAAAATATCCCTGCAACTCATAGTCTTCGAACTTCTACAACATAGAGACCCTTGTGATCTCCTACCTCAGATATTCACAAAGATCCTACCTCAGGCACAAGCCTTACCTCATATCCTATCCAGGATCCTACAACTCAGAGTGTTGCACACTCCTACCACTCAGACTGCTTATAGTCCTACAACTCGGCCTTTATAAAATAGGCTTACAACTCAGATCTCAGTGAGATCCTACAAGAGAATAAATGTTTGAGTAATATGACTCCAGAAATAAATTTCTGAGTCTTCTTCTTCCTATACTATTCAGCAAATAGTCTTACTCCTCCACAGCAGTAAGAATATGCTCCTTTAGTTTTAATTCAGCATGTGTTGTGTTGAACTTTTGCAGAGCTCTTCATCTTCTTCAAGCTTGAGAAAGATGATTGTTCTGTATATTATAAGGCTTGAAGATGACTAGAAATTTGTTCAGCTCTGCTAGCCGACTTTTGCGAAAGTTAGGGTTTGAGAAATTTTCTCAAGTTCTTCGCAAAAAGTTCTTCTTAAAGTATCGAATCTCTTCCCTTATATATATATCGGCAACAACTACAGCAATATCCTCCGTTGGTAAGCGGCATAGCCGAATTTATTGGTTGGTTCATTCCAGGATATCACAACCCGATCAATACGGTTGTCTTTGTCTTTTAGAACGCGATTTGCGTCAATTTGAATTAAGGATGATGACAGCATATATGATGCAGCGCCAATGGACTTAGAATAATTCTGATTCTTTACAAGCATTGAGTGATTCCATAAGACTTGACGAATCAGAGCTTTGACGGTTAACTCCAGAAGCGTTGAGTGAATAGCCTTCACTCGACACATTTGTACTTAGCTAAAATTTCTATCTGAATCAGGGGTGTTGAGTGAAGACTTTTCACTCGACGCATTTGTACTTAGCTAAATTATGTCTATCTCTAATGCGTTGAAGGAAGGTTCTTCTTTTGACCCATTTGTCCTTTAATACATATACTGAGAAGGCGTTGAGTGTAAGTCCTTCACTCAACGCATTTATACTTAGTCAAATTTTCCTTGAGTACGTGTCGAGTGTATGTCCTTCACTCGACGGATTTATACTAGACTGATTTTACTAAGTCGGCGTCGAGTGTAAGTCCTTCACTCAGCGCATTTGTACTTATCAGTCTTTTATTTTAGAAGGCGTCGAGTGTAAGTTCTTCACTCGACGCATATGTACTTATGCAGATTTCAGATTTTCTCCACTGAGGCTTTGAGTAATAGTCCAACTATCAATGCTTTCTGACCTCGGGCATTGAGTAATGTGTAGTGACTCAACGCATTAGGACTTAGCCATTTTCCTGACTTTCTTGATCATGCTGACTTCTTTCCATCCATACTTCTCACACTCTTAACCTGTCTAATCACATAATTATAGAAACCATGCACATATGAACTCAGACATATATCAAATACATGTTTGTATATATTATTGAATTATGACATACTTCAAATATGGGACATTGTGGTCAATATACCCAACAATCTCCCCATATCTGAAGAAGTCAGAATCCTAGTCAATGATATATACTATCTCATAATAAACAATTATTTACATAGATTAAGAACACATAATGGCACACACATATAAATTGAATTATCTTAAATAGGATAAATAACAGAATTACAATATGCTTATAATAATAATTTCTTATTCCAAAAACCTAAGGAACCTATAACATATAACATTGTTAAGTTTCAGGCTTCTTGATTACAATGCCCCTGCCAGATTTCTTTCCCATCTTTTCCTGTGCCTCTTTCTTCTTTTGTCTTTGTCTCTCAAAGTAACTGTAAGGTTTTGGATAATATCTATAGGGCTCGGGGCCATCTATATGTACAATACCATCTCTCTTGTCTCTTCTAAACTTTCTACTCACTTCTTCCTGCCTCTGAAACTTGGCTCATTCAATAAAACTGATAAGTTTGGCCCCATATGTCTTATTTTCTTTGATTTAATCCTAGACTGACAATATAATTATTCTTGATTATGGACTCCTCAGCTCTAAACCTGTCCTGGATTATAGTTCTTCTCCATGTCTTTTCTTGCTTAGTCTAGCTTCCTCTTCTTCATCTACAATAAACTTGCCTATGACCTTTGATAATTGTTGAGTGGTGGAATTAAATGCAGGCACAGCAGCAGTTATATCACCAACTTATTCAGCTCCATCTTCATGAATTTCAGGCTCATCATTTCTGATAGGGTTAAGGCACAATGCTTCTCTGATAATATTTGAGGTCCAGATAACATGATCTGTGCTGGCCTTTATCAATGACTTCTCCCCCTTTATGACTTCTTCAAAGACTTCTTTTGCCTAGGGAAGTGGTCTTGTGAGCTAAATGATTGACCCCTATAGTGACAACATTCTTTACTTGCAGTATATGATCATCTAGGAATTGGGTTCATGCATTTATTCTCCTTTCCAGGATAATCTTGTTCCCTTCTATGATGGACTTGGTTACCTCATGAACCATTTTCATGTTCTCAGTGGTGATGCACTGATTCTCTATTATATTATTCTACTTCTTTTCTATCGCATCAAGCTTGTTGGCAGTATAATCCATAGTTGGAGCAACTCTGGTAAAGAACTTGATAGTATTTCTTTCAGCAATTTGACTTCAAGCCTAACAGAATAAATTTCAATTGAAATGTCCTTTCTCAATTTTTTTATGGAGTCATCCACATAAAACTCAATTTTCCTCCTTTGCTCATCAAAGAGACCTCTGAGTTGAGTCAAAAAGGAGGTGTGCATTTCCTCATTTAGTTGAGTAGTCCTTGGGAAGTTGACTTTTGCATCATCCTTCCTGATGTCTTCTCTCATTTCAGAGAGAGTTACTTCATAACCAGAAGAGTGCTCTGGAACGTCAACAACATGAATAGACTCTTCTTTCTCAGGCTCTTAACCATTAATCATATCATTAACCCCTTGATCTTCTTGAGAGTCTTAGTCAGATAGTTCAATTGCATTTTCAACAACTAGAGTAGGGAGCTCAAGGTGAGTCTCCCCCTCAACTATAACATCAGTCAGAGGAACTTGACGTTGATCATCTACTGGTCTACTGTCATCTTATGGAACAATCTCCCCCTGAACAGGAGCACTGTCATTAAATACTAGAGATTTAGATTGGATTTGATCTATTTTTCCTTGTAGATTGACCAGGAAGGTGTCAATCTTGTCCTATAGGCACCCAGATGGTAAGCTATGCTCCCCCTCAACAATAGCATCTACTCTTAGGGTCTCCTCCTGAAAACCAGTACATATACTTCCCATAATATCTGTTATAGCATCTTCAACATTCTTTATAGTTGTGTCTCCTTCAGCAACAGTAGGGGACACACATATGGGAACAACCTTTGCAGCAAGGTCTAAGGAGACAGAGACTTGTGCACTTACATCCCTTCTTTCCTCTTCAGTTGATTCTTTTAGATTGGGATCATGAGGTTCAGTATTCTTGCTGTCAAAAGTGTTTCTGCTTGAGCTCTCATCAAAATCTAGAAAACCTCCTTATTCTTTAGCATCTCAAATTGTTGAGGGTGATTAATCAGTACCCTATCTCATCTATCAAATATCCTGATGTCCATCTTCCTTATATGATGGATCTTTGCTCCTAGTCATATATTCAGAAGTTCTGGGGCAATGTTCAGCAAAAACAGAGACAGGATTCTACCTAAGTTTGGCTCAGGTATGCACTAAATATTCCTTTCAAAAATTATTTCCCCAATTTGTCTTCTTGGTAAGAATTACTCTAGTCATCAATTCAAACATATTTTTTGAGATTTTTTCATGAGATCAAGTCTTATAGATCAGGGCTTTCCCAATTATATCATCTAGGAACTTGCCCTTCACGTTTATCTCTTTCCTAATTATAGATCCACTGGTGTGTTTTGACAGTCCATGCCATTTCAAAGCATATTTGACGTCATCTAGATATTGTTCATCTTCTTCCTCACTGGAGCTAATCTTGGTCATTCTCAAAGCTTTGCTCTCCCTCCTTGTTGTTATTTTCATCATCTCTCCATTGATGGAGGTTTGATCTTAGAGGATGATGAGTCTGCTTTAGCATTGGAGTATAGTTCTAGTACTTCTCTTTTCCATATTGCACAGGGCTCTAATAATGTGATTCCAATTCGGCGGCAGTCAGAAGGTGAATAACTAACTAAACCTCTTCTAGAGCGTCCTTGAAGCCATTTCTTACTAGTTCTAACCCCTCAAACAAGAAATCAACGCCCTTGGGAGTCATTGAATCAAAGAAATTATTTGATATAAGAGGAAGATGACATGAGAAGTCAAGGGCAAGGACACAAAAAATCAAAAAGGGCTAAGGAATGTGTTTATTATTTTAGGCACACTTTTTTATTTATAGCTTACCCTATTTGAGGTGGAAAGGCGCTTACCTTGTTGTGATTTCCATTTTTGATTGATGGTTATGATTCAATCTCATAGATTTGAAGCTTTTTCAGCCCGTCAGAGTATATGTGTCGAGTTAACTCAATGCACTCGACGTATTGCTTTAAACTTGAAGCTCTCAACACACTCGACGCCTGAAGTTGACTCAACGCTCTCAATGCCTGGAGTTGATCTTTTTCTCCCTTATATTCTCTTGCAAAAGGTTAACCTCCAAATGCACATATATATATACTAGAAATGCTTTATTATAATAAAGCTACATCAAGTTCAACATCCTCAATTCAAATTTGAAACTTTTGAACTTGACTTCATCAAGAGGCTTAGTAAAGATGTCAGCCACTTATTTTGTAGCACCCCAAAAACTGGAAAACAGAACTTAAAAGTGGTTATCGCCTGGCAACTATTGGTATCTCTGGCGATAGCGATAACACTCAACGAAGCATTGAGTAGACTCGACACTCTCGACGCACTCGACGCTCTCAACACACTCGACGAAGCGTTGAGAGAGCTATCAGAGTGACGATAGTGGGTATCATCGGGCGATACTGCCACGTAGGGTTGGATATATGTCGGATGGTCGGTCAGCTGCCGAAGAGCGGTGGTTGACTGGGGTCAAAGAGGCTACCGACGATATCGACCAGGCGATAGCAGATATCACCAGGCGATAGCATTAACTTTGACTTGTCAGCTAAAATCGTGCCTAATGCTTTCTCTGGATGAAATGATCATATGGCTGGGATTAATCCCGAGACCACTTAAGAAGAGAAGTGTAGAGAAGAGAAGTCATTTCTCTTCTTCTCACACTCTCTCCTCCTTTTCATCCAAGCTCTTGAGAGAAAAGAGCTAAGGAAGAAGAAAGACGAGGCTGAGCTTAGCAAGGCTTGGTGAAGGAGATCCAAGAGTTGGAATCGAGAACAAAGGCAAGATCTGTGAAGAGTAAAGCAAGGCGCTCCTTTCCATCCGGATAGAAAGCTTGTTAATGGCTCCAAAATGAATTCCGAGGGTAACGATCTTCCTTCTTGGATAAGTGAAGTCCTCCTTTGCATATGCATGGAATCCCCCACCAAAAGGTGGAGAATCAAGGGAATTCTGATGGGTTGATACGTGATATCCTCGGGTGGTTTTGCATATAGAATCAAGAAATCATAGTACGGAATAGGCATGTTGTGTAAAGCCCATCCGGAAGGGTTGGCCTAGATTGGTGATGTTCTATTTTGCATGCCGGAGAACACTCCGAGTATAAACAAGTATTTTACGGGGTCTGTGGGTTATGCCTGTGAAATGAGAGTAGCAGGAAGTATTGGAGCTGTGCTCCAGGAAAATACCCAGAAAATACCATAGTTTGCATAACTATTGGATATCGCCGGGCAACAGCGAGTATCACTGGCGATAGCTCTCTGTGAGCTTTGATTGATGTGAAAGACTAGTTTTCTTGCACTACAGGATGCTGTAGGGTTTTGGCTGGAAAGATGTTAAAGTTGTGGCTGAGTTTGGAGATAGAAGAAAGTTTTGTCGCTAATGCCAAACGATAGTGACTATCGCTAGCGTTAGCTTCCAGATAGCTTTTTGTTTTTGCGAATCCTGTGTCCGTGAGATAAGGTGTGTAGCATGAGAAGCTGTGAGCCTGGAGAGCCCAGCTATTGGCCATGAGTGCCCTGATTGAGCACTGCCGGCTCAGGTCCTGGGGACATGTGAGCGGCAAGATATGCTGAGAGCCTGTTGTGCCTAGAAATAAGGCCAGTGAGCCAAACGGGAAAAGGGGAGGCTGACCCGCGTCTTGTCATGGGGCTTGATTGCTTCGGCTTTCGTCAATGACATAGTGATTTGAGTAATGGGATAAGTGCTAAACCGTAACAGTGTTATGTCAGTCTGGGCTAGATCGCCTAAAGTAATTGGCTTTCGTCATTGGCATAATGAGAGCTTTAGGCCCCATTCCAGAAAGACTGAAATGCTCAAAGTTGACCGTCAAGTCTTGGACCTTTGAACGGTGGTGGGACCCTGGTAATCCGGTACACCGAGAATGTGCCCTGAGTGCACGGAATGTTTGGCCGCTGAGGCACTCGTTTGTGATATATTTATTGGTGCTTGAGTGTGCCTTCTTGTGATATATCTATATGTTAATGCTATGCATGTTGGGAAGGAATATCTCTGCCCCAGGAATGGGCTAGGACCATTATAATTTGGTCTGCTGAAAGCTGTTCGTTGCCTTATTTGCCACCATCTGGTGGAATGTCCTTGTGCAGGTGCTGGAGAGCCGAGCAGGAAATAGCGGGTTACTGCCCTTGTTGCTGTGCCGGCCCTCGAAGGCCAAGAGAAGAGTTTTAGTGTTTTCATGTGTGGTCGTCCTGCGTGCCGATGTATAAAAATACTTGTGAAAGAGGAAATCATTATAAGGCTTTAAGGTCGTTTTGACTTTTGTGTATTTTTATAAACATTCCTATATGGTTTATATTAGTGGACATTTGCATTACTTGAGTTCAAAATTTAACCCCTGAAGCTTCCGCTAGAATGCTTTGAGTTAGGATTCATTTATTCTTTGATATTAACATATAACTCTGCCGACTATTTGTGAGATATGGCGTGGGGCCCCTGCCGGACCCTCTTTTATATTTCATGTGACAGATGGAGGTGTTACAATTTTGTATCGGCTTATTTTGGTCTTCCTCCTGCGAATTTATGGTCGAATTCTTTTGAGGGGTGGCGGGCACGTGTATCTGCTTACCGTCATAACACAAATGAACTCAAGAATGTCAACTTAGGAATGAAAATACACATGTTTGAGGAACCTACGTATTCTTAATATTCGTTTTTTTGTCTTTTTTTGTAGTCGATAAATTATGTAATTTATACGTATAGGTGACTAGAAGTGGCGCGGGGCAGTCTAAACCCTAACGTTCTGTTGAGAGTGTGGCACCAACTGATGTGCCCACACCTCCTCCTTCTGCGAAAACAGTACACTTAGTTGTTGAGGCAGTATTTGCAATGATAAATGCACAACCAACTGGGTAGGTGCGACTTGCGATGGTGCCTGTCCAGGTTGGTGTAGCCGAGCCTATAGTTGCTAGGCAAGTGCCTACTGAATATTTGGTGGATAAGCGAGCGACTGAACGACAGCTGAAGCAATTTATGAGCTTCAGTCCTCCTACATTTACAAGTGCAGGATCCCCAACGCAGGCAGAGGACTGTCTTTCGTGAGTCAAGAGGACATTGACAGCGATCAAGACAGAGGAGGGATAGAAGGTCACCTTGGCCACTTTCCTATTGGAAGTAGAGGCTCGGCTTTGGTTGGATGAGTTAAAGTTACACCACTTCGTGGGCAAACGACTATCGGAGGTCTCGATGAAGGAGTTTTAGAGATTGTTCTTGGCAAAGCATCTGTCGTCGTCGCAGCGGATTGCCATGGAATATGAGTTCTAGCATTTGACTCAGAGCAAGGGTAGGGTGGATGACTACCTGCATGAGTTTACCAGGTTGGGACGTTATACAGGGTCTACTTTTGATGACGAAGAGCGTAAGACCAATAGGTTCTATAAGGGACTGCGGGATGAGCTGAGGTTACTGCTCTCTGGTCCGATGAACCAAGGTTTTCCAAGTGTTGGTGAATATGGCTCATTCGTTAGAGAAAGACATGAAGAGGGGGAAGGGCAAGAGGGACTTGGTTGTGATAAAGCCAGAGTTCAAAGTGTGGCATCTTGAAAATTCTGAGTATCAAAAGAAGTGGAGAACAAAGTCCAGGTCATTTGGACAAGCTACTTCTACTATTTATTCGGGAGCAACATCAGGGCGATGTCCACTCACATGTTACACATGTGGCAAGGTGGGATATATAGCCCGAAACTGTTAGAGTGGTCCTCCAAAGATGGATAAAAAGGCAGGATCATCTTACGCTGAGAAGGGAAAGACGGTGGAGTCCAATACATCCACGTATGCTACAGCTCAGCCAAGGGTGTATAATCTTGGCCAACAGGAGGCTATCAAACAGGCTGATGTCGTCATATGTATGAGTAGTATATATTTTTCATGCTTTATATACTTTATACCTTGTGAATTGCTTGTGTATAACTTGATAAGTCTAGGCTTTGTACTTATTCGGGACTATCCGACGAGAGCACGGTTAGATACAGGTTCTTCTCATTTGTTTTTATCTGAGGACTTTGTATCGCGGATCGGAGTGCCTACTCTTATGTGATCTGATACAGTAAAGGTGTTGTTACCTAACAGATACGTGATGCGTGAGGATAGGTCTTGTTGTCTTGAGGCACGGATTGGAAGTTAAGATTTTGGATTGGAAATGGTTGTGCTATCGATATCTGAGTTTGATGTAATCTTTGGCATGGACTGGCTCTCGAAATATCATTCTTGTAGAGATTGCAACTCTAAGGAAGTCATACTAGGATAGAACACCGAATGAGAGACTAAGTTAGCTGGTATGTGAGAATCGAGCAAGATATTGATGTCTGCTCTCCAGGTAGCTAAGGCTGTTCGGAAAGGCGTGGAGTTATTATTCATGCTTTTGGAGGCTTTGAGCCGAAGTCTAGTTTGAGTGACATTCCTATTGTATCGGAGCACGCAGATGTGTTTCCTAAGGATCTTCCGTGGTTACCTCCCCAGCAGGAGATTGACTTCGCTATAAAGTTGGTGTCAGGTGTGAAACATGTGGCGCGCTCGCTGTACCGTGTTGCGCCAAAGGAGATGACAAAATTGAATGTTCAATTGCAAGAATTGTTAAAGCAATGATATATATGCCCAAGTATGTCACATTGGAGTGCACCAGTTCTATTTGTGAAGAAGAAGGATAGAATCTTGTGGTTATGCATTGATTATCGAGAGCTAAATAAGTTGACGGACAAGAACAAGTATCCAATTTGACGGATTGATGACTTGTTTGATCAGCTGGTGGGTTCAACTGTCTACTCAAAGCTAGATTTAAAATATGGTTATTACCAATTGAGGATTTGGGAGGAGACATTCCCAAGACGGCATTTGGTACATGCTACGGTCATTATGAGTTCACTGTAATGCAGTTTGGGCTTACAAATGCGCCATCGATATTCATGGACTTGATGCATTGAACCTTTAGTGGGTACTTGGACCTGTTTATGATCGTCTTTATTGACGACATATTGGTGTACTCTCAGTCCAAAGAATACCATACAAATTATTTGCGGATGGTTTTGCACACCCTGAGGAGAAACAAGTTATATGCCAAGTTATCAAAGTGCGATTTTTGGCTATCGTTAGTGGCTTTTCTTGGCCATGTGGTTATGGAGAAGGTATTGCAGTGGATCCGGTGAAGATAGTTGTGATATGGGAGTAGCTTGTGTTGTCTATTGTAGTAGAAGTCAGGAGCTTCTTTGGACTTGCCGGCTACTACAGGCGCTTCATAAAGAAATTTTCGTTGATATCCTTACCTATGACTACGTTGACAAGAAAAGATCAGAATTTCGTTTGGACGCCTGAGTGTGTGCGAGCTTTTGAGGAGTTAAAGAGTCGTTTGACTACGGTGCCAATTTGATTTCTCCATGTGGTACAGACGACTATGAGGTTTATAGTGATGCTTTAGGGAGTGGCTTAGGTTTCATCTTCTTCAGTTCAGAAAGGTTATTGCTTATGGCTTACGCCAGTTGAAAGTGCATGAGCGAAACTATCCAGTTCATGACTTGGAGTTGGTGGCTGTTATTTTTTCACTTAAGTTGTGGCATCACTACTTATATGGCGTGAAAGTTGATATATTCATGGACCATAAGAGCCTTAAGTACTTAATAGATCAGAAGGATATAAATATGCGGCAGTGGAGGTGGATAGAGTTCCTCAGGGCTACACCTTAGAGATACACTATACTCCCAGGAAGGGAAATGTAGTCGCAGATGCCTCGAGTCGGCGGACTCCGGTACGGGCAAGTTGGTTGCAGATGCATGATGAGCGTCTGATCTAGCAGTTGGAGGCCCTAGATATTTCTTGTGTGGACAAGAATGCTACTGCAAATGCATGCCTGAACTGGACGGAGGTACAATATGACCTTGCAGTCAGGGTTCGATAAGCAACAAAACTCGATGAGAGTATGAAATGCTATGCAATGGATGGGTCAAATCACCAATTCTCCTTGGATGACGGTCTTTTGAGAAAAGACGGTTATTTGTGCATCCTGAATGTGGGTAAGCTACGGGAGGAATTGATGTATGAAGCACACTTCACAAAATACTCAATTCACACAGGGAGCACAAAGATGTACAAGGACATGAAAAAGATATTCTGGTGGCCGGGTTTGAAGAAAGACATAGATCTTTACATGGCAAAGTGCCAAACTTGTTTCTTAGTAAAAGCTGAATGCCAGAAGCCTGGAGGTTTCTTGAAGTCGTTACCAATTCTGGTGTGGAAGTTCGATGATATTTCTATGGATTTCGTGCACGGGATGCCAAGATCATAGAGCGAGAACGATGTCATGTGGGTGATCGTTGACCGATTGACAAAGGTATCGCACTTCATAACAAACAAGAAGGACAATTTAGTAGAAAAGCTGTCTAAGTTGTACGTGGACAACATAGTGTAATTGCACGGTGTGCCCGATAGCATTATCAGTGACCAAGATGGGTGATTTAATTCAAATGATTGGAGGCTAATCCACCAGTTATTGGGTACAAAACTGCAGTTCAGTACGGCATTTCATCCGCAGACGGATGGTCAAACTGAGAGGACCAACAGAATAATGGAGGATATGCTACGGATGTGCGCCTTGGATTTCAGGAAGAGGTGGGAGGACCATCTCTATACTATCGAGTTTGCTTATAATAATAGCTACCAAGCTAGCATTCAGATGGCGCCCTTCGAAGCTTTATATGGTAGGAAGTTCCGTACTCCTTTAGCTTGGGCGTACACCAGCGAATCGATGTTGTTTAAGTGTAAAGAGGTCGAAGATGCAAATTCGACTCTACGCACTATACGAGAGAGGTTATTGGAAGCCCAGGATAGGCAAGCTAATTACTAGGATGCCAAGAACCGAAATATGAAGTTTGCGGTGGGTGATTGGGTATATCTAAAGATAAATTCATTCAAAGGCGTGTCCTGGATTCGCTGCTTGAAAAAGTTGAATCCGAGGTATCTTGGTCCATTTGAAGTTGTTGAGTGGATTGGAGAAGCTGTCTATTGATTAGCTCTATCGGCGGAGCTAAGTGGTTTGCACAATGTGTTTCACATATCAGTGTTGCGGAAAGCCTTGAAGGAGCCGATGCAACTAGTGGTTGATGATCAAGTACCGGTCAATGGTGGGCTGACGACGAGGGTTAGACACATTCGAATCGAGGATACGGAGGTCAGGCAGCTACGAAACAATTAAATCGGGATGGTCAAAGTTCGTTGGGACAATTGTGGTCATGAAGAATTTACATGGGAGTGTGAGCAAACCATGCGAGATGAGTTTCCCGAGCTGTTTTTGTAACAGTAACGTTGTAATAGTTTTGTACTATTTTCCTTCAAAAGAATAAAATTTCGAGACACAATTTTTGTAAGGAGGGTAGGTTTGTAACACCCCAAAAACTGGAAAACATAACTTAAAAGTGGCTATCACCGGGCGACAGTGGGTATCGTTGGCAATAGCGATAACACTCAATGAAGCGTTGAGTAGACTTGACGCACTCGACGCTCTCGACACACTCGATGCTCTAAACGCACTTGATGATGACTTGAGTGAGCTATCATAGTGGCGATAGTGGATATCGCCGAGCAATACTGCCACGTAGTCCTGGACATGTGTCGGATGACCGGTCGGCTGCCGAAGAGCGGTGGTTGATTGGGGTCAAAGCGGCTACAGACGATATCGCCCAGGCGATAGCGTTAACTTTGACTTGTTAGCTTAAATCGTAGTCATTGCTTTCTCTGGATGAAATGATCATGTTGCTAGGATTAATCCCGAGACCACTTAAGCAGAGGAGTGGGGAGAAGAGAAGTCATTTCTCTTCTTCTCATACTCTCTCCTCCTTTTCATGCAAGCTCTTGAGAGAAAAGAACTAAGGAAGAAGAAGGCTGAGGCTGATCTTAGCAAGGCTTGGTGAAGGAGATTTAGGATTCGGAATCGAAAATGAAGGCAAGATCTGTGAAGAGGAAAGCGAGGCGCTCCTTTCCAGCCGGATAAAAAGCTGCTAATGGCTTTGAAACGAATTCCGAGGGTAACGATCTTCCTTCTTGGATAAGTGAAGTCCTCCTTTTGCATATGCATGGAATCCCCCACCAAAAGGTGGAGAATCGAGAGAATTCTGATGGGTTGATACGTGATATCCTGGGGTTGTTTTGCATATAGAATCCGAAAATCGCAGTATGGAATATGCATGCTATGTGAAGCCAATCCATATGGGTTGGTCTGGATTGGTGATGTTTTATTTCGTGTGTCGAAGAAGACTCCGAGTATAAACAAGTAGTTTATAGGGTCTGTGGGTTGTGCTTTTGAAATGAGAGTAGCAGGAAGTACTGGAGGTGTGCTCCAGGAAAATACCCAGAAAATACCATAGTTTGCATAACTATTGGATATCACCGAGCGAAAGCAAGTTATCACAGGCGATAGCTCTTATGAGCTTTGATTGCTGTGAAATACCAATTTTCTGGCACTGCAGGATGCTGTAGGGTTTTGGCTAGAAAGATGTTCCAGTTATGGCTGAGTCTGGAGACAGAAGAAAGTTCTGTCGCTAACGCCAGGAAATAGTGACTATCACTGGCGATAGCTTCCAGATAGCTTTTTGTTGTTGAGAAGCCTGTGTCCGTGAGACAAGATGTGTAGCATGAGAAGTTGTTAGCCTGAAGAGCACGGTTATTTGCCATGAGTACCATGATTGAGCACTGCTGGCTCAGGTCCTAGGGACATGTGAGAGGCAAGTGATGTTGAGAGCCTGTTTTGCCCAGCAATAAGACCAGTGAGCCGAATGGGAAAAGGAAAGGCTGACCCGCGTCTTGTTATGGGGCTTGATTGCTTCAACTTTCGTCAATGACATGGCTATTTGAGCAACGGGAAGAGTGCTGAATCGTACCTGCATTATGTTATTCTGGGCTGGATCTCCTAAAGAAATTGGCTTTCGTCATTGGCATAATGAGAGTCTTTTGCATGCCAGAAAGACTGAAATGCTCAAAGTTGACCATCAAGTCTTGGACCTCTGAATGGTGGTGGGACCCTGGTAATCTGGTACATCGAGAATGTGCCCTGAGTGCACGGAACGTTTGGCCGCTGAGGCACTCGTTTGTGATATATTGAATGGTGTTTGAGTGTGCCTTCTTGTGATTTATCTATGTATTAATGCTATGCCTGCAGGGAAGGATTGCCATTGCTCCAGGAATGGGGTAGGATCGTTATAATTTGGTCTGCTGAAAGTTGGTCATTGCCTTATTTGCCACCATCTAGTGGAATGTCACTGTGAAGGTGTTGGAGAGCCGAGCGGGAAATAGTGGGTTACTGCCCTTGTTGCTGTGCCGGACCTCAAAGGCCAAGCGAGGATTTTTAGTGTTTTCATATGTGTCCGGCCTGCATATCGATGTATAAAAATACTTGTGAAAGAGGAAACCGTTGTAAGGCCTTGAGGTCGTTTTGACTTTTTTGTATTTTGTAAACATTTCTATATGGTTTTCATTAGTGGACATTTTTATTACTTGAGTTTAAAATTTAACCCCTAAAGCTTCCGCTAGAATGCTCTGAGTTAGGATTCATATAGTCTTTGATATTAAGATGTAACTTCACCGACTGTCTGTGGGATATGGCGTGGGGCCCCGGCCGGACCCTCTGTTATATTTCATGTCATGGATGGAGGTGTTACATGTTTGTCAGTTGGACAAACTTAAGGCTGATATCTTACTTCTCACCATGCTCTCTTATGAAGTGATATCTAATTTCAATATGCTTAGTCCTGCTTTGTGACATAGGATTCTTAGTTATTTAAATTGCACTAGAGGAATCACAATATATAGGAGTTTTACATAGTTGTAAGTTGTAGTCCTGAAGTTGATGATGTATCTACAGGAGTTGTGCACGATAACTCCCTGCTTAGATGTATTCTGATTCAGCTGTAGAGATAGCTACACTAGTTTGCTTCTTGCTGCTCAAGGACACCAACCTTCTCCCGAGGAATTGATAGGTACCAGAAGTACTTTTCCTGTCTTATTTGCAACATACAACATCTACATCTGAGTAACCTATTAGTTCAAAATCATTATTCCTAGGGTACCAAAGACCAAGATCAGGTGTGCCCTCGAGATATCTCAGAATTCTCTTTGCAACAGTATAGTGATATATTTTAGGGCAGGCTTGGTACCTAGCACAAACACATGTAGCAAACATAAAGTCTGTCCTACTAGCAGTCAAATATAAAAGGGAGCCAATTATGCCTACATAAAAGGTTTCATCAACTTGTTTTCCATTCTCATCCTTGTCTATAGATATACTTTACTCTATAGGATTTTTCATGGATGAGACACTCTCTGTACCAAATTTCTTAATTAACTCCTTGGAGAACTTAGACTGAGAAATAAATAGGCCATCCTCAGACTATTTAACTTGTAGGCCCAAGAAGTACTTGAGTTCACCCATACTGCTCATTTCCAATGGCTCTTGCATAAGTTTAGCAAACTTTTTTCATATGCCATCATCAGTGGACCCAAAAATTATGTCATCAACATAAATTTGGACAAGGATAATCTTACCCTTTACTTCCCTTAGGAATACGGTCTTTTCTATCTTTCCCCTTGAAAATTTGTTATCAATGAGAAAGCTAGGCAGGGTTTCATACTAAGCCCTTGGGGCTTGTTTCAACCCATACAAAGCCTTTCCTAAATGAAATACATGATAGGGGAAAGAGGGATTGATAAAACTTGATGGCTGCTCAACATAGACCTCCTCTTTTAGGTCACCATTCAGGAAAGCTGACTTAACATCCATATGGTGGACCTTAAATCCTTTGTAGGCAGTATATACAAGGAATAACCTTATGAATTCAAGTCTAGCTACTGTTGCAATGGTTTAATCAAAGTTAATACATTTCTCTTGCTTGTATCCTTTAGCAACCAGTCTAGTTTTGTTCTTAATTATAACATTATTCTCATCTTGTTTTTTTTTGTATATCCATTTGGTTCCAAGGATGTTATATCCAAGATGTCTGGGAACCAGCTTTTAGACATTACACCTCTTGAACTGGTTCAACTCTTCTTGCATAGCCACTATTCAGAATGGGTCTATGTTGGCTCCTTCAAACTTCTTGAGTTCTATTTGAGACAGAAAGCTTAAGTACATAACAATGTTGTGATTTCTACTCCTTGTGGTTACACCCAAGCTTGCATCCCTAATGATCAGAACTTTGAGATGGTCTCTAAAGTGTCTGATGTTTGCTGGCATCCTCTCTTCAGCTTCTTGAACTTCATCTTCAGTGGCCTGAAGATCATCTGCTCTTTGCATTTCAACTAGACCTAGACTTTCCTACCAAGACTATGAATTGACATAGGACCAAATAAATCCATATGCAGGAAGTAGAGACACCTCTCAGAATCCTTGGACACAATGCTTTTAAAGGAAGCCTTTGTCTAATTGCCCTTTTGAGATGCAGAACAAATGCCCTCTTTAGTGCATTTCAAGTTTGTTCCATTTCTAACCAACCCTTCACTGAAAAGCTTGTTGATAGCCTTTAAGTTAAAGTGAGCAAGCCGCTTATGCTATTGCATATAGTAGAAGTCTTTCTCATTTGCTACAAGGCACACTAGAGAGTCTGAATCCAGACACAAAAAGTTAAGACAATATATATTTCCACTCCTAGTACTAGTTAGAATGATCTCTTGGCCACTTGACCTCTTGATTAAGCACTTATCCTTGTGGAATACAAACGCATAGCCTAGATTATAGAGTTGGCTTATGCTAATTAGATAGTGTTGCAATCCTTCCACATAAGCAACTTTTGAGATGGAGACTATGCTATTGGTGATCATACCATAGCCATTAGTAACTCCTCTGTTTGAACCACCAAAAATGACTTTGGTTCCATTCCTCACTAGAGTGAAATCTTTTAGATGGCTCATTATTCCAGTCATGTGCCTAGAACATCAACTGTCTACCCTTCACCTGCAATCACATAATTAGTTTACCTTAGGTACCCAAAAGAATTTGGGTCCTTGGTTATTGTTAGCATAAATAGAAGTGTTTCTACCAACTATAGCCTTAACATGAAGGCTTCTCTTTGCACTAGGCATACTAGGGTTGTACCAATAGTCAATGGAATAGTGTTCCACCTTGCCACAACACCAGCACTCATGTATTTTATATCTCTTCTTCTGAATAGCCGTGGATGAGTGTGAACCATCAGGTTTCTTCTATTCAGCAGGGAGTGCATCAGCCTTCTTCCTATTTCTCTCAGCAAGAATCTGGTTGAATGTAAGACTGCAAGCTGGTTCACTTAGTTGATTTTGTATGATAACAATAGATGCCTACTTTACAGCTGACAAAGTGTTGATGACATCAGAAATGTCCAAGTGATACTTGACTGCAGTCTTGCTCACAACCTTATTCTTTATTGACAGATCATGGGAGGAGGCCACTGCCTTAGCCTTGAGTGTGGGTTCGGGAGCACCAAACATAAATGGTCCGTGATAGGCCATGTGAATTTCTTCATGGGGAGCCTTCAAGGAACTCAACCCCACGCCATTTCTTCTTCCATTGTGAGGAGCACTATTGTTCTTACAAGAAGAATTTTCATTCTTCCAGTGAACATACATGATGTCATGGTCATACCTGCTAGAAGGGAATACCACCTTCTGAAAGGTGGTTTGAGGCATAGTTGGAGCCTTGCCTTTCCTTTTGTAATGGGCTAGTCTAGCATTCCACTTTAACCCCAATCCCCTCTTATTATTTTGAGAGGAGAATGTATCAATAAGTGGCAGAACTATCTTTGGATTGAAAAATTTATCTATTAGCATCCTCTCTTTGAGGAGCTTCTCTTTAAGATTCGTAATGATCTTGCATTTCTAGCTAATGGTGCCCACTTGGATGATAGTGATTTTCTTCAACAGACTAATTTTTTTCTCATTTGAGCTAGAAGTGAAGCTGACTAAGTTTGCAAGGAATTAGCTTGTTGTAGAGAAACAATCTCTTCAGCTTGCCTCTTGACAAGCTTCTTGCTCCTCTTCAGAGCTTCCAAGGGATCACCATAACTGGCAATCAATTGATTGACATCCTAATCAGTTTTTGATCCATCCTCCTCTTTAGATGAAGAGGATGCCTTGGAATCTGGGCCAGTCTCATAATCAGAATCTGAAAGAGAGATTGGGTGAGAGATTACCATATCAGGATTAGGATTGTCCTGATTTTCTTCAGTAGTGTCCATGAGGTTATACTCTTCTTCATCTTCACAGTCACTATCAACGGAGGACAGTGGAGCCCTTATGCCCACCGTGGCTGTAGGATGATCAGCATCCCCTTCTATGGAGATTAGACTAATGTAGGCCTCTTCATCTTGAGATTCTGATGTCTCAGAATCACTATCTGACAAGCTTGACTTCTTCTTGGATAAGAAGCCCTTGTCCATTTTATTTACTTATGATAAGTCTTATCATTAGACCTTCTGCTTTCTTTCCTTTTAAAAGGATAGTCTGCTATGATGTCCCGGCCTATTGTAGCAGTAATATAACATATTAGTTTTAGAATGTTTATTCTATTTGGAATCATACATGTCCCCAGAGGGGACTTTTCTGGACTTGTCTAGGTTGGTCTGTTGCTTCCTTGAGTTAGAGTTAGATGAGCTCTTATTCTTCCACTATCTTCTTCTACACAGCATATTCTTAAACTGTTTAGAGAATAAGGTTTGTTATCCATCAGACGACTTATTTCTTGAAGTGCTGGGTGTAGAACTATCTGACTCAGCACCCTCCTTTGTGGAGAAAGAGTCTTCTCCCTGCTCCTTGAGGTTTCAACTTTGAAGGCTACAGACTTCTCTTTGTTGAGGGACTTGGTAGATTTTTCTTTAGCTTTTCTAGTATTTAGCTAAAGCTTATGTGATATGAAATTGCCAAATAGAATCTAGGGCAGAGTATTGGCCAAGTTGCCTACTTCCCTTATAGCACAGATCTTGATATCCCACTCATTGTTAAGTGATCTTAGGAATTTGTCAGTTAGCTCATAGTCAGAGAACTGTCTGCCATAGGTGATCAGATTGTTTATTATCTTAAAGAACTTCTTATAGCACTATGCTATTGAGTCCTTCTGACCTTGTTTGAAGGCCTCATAATGCTGATTGAGAAGGGATTTTTTTTCACCCCTCACTTCCTCTTTCCCCTCCATGTAGACTATCAGTGAGTCTCACATCTCCTTTGCTATCTTGCAATGGACAAGATGTTGAAAGTTTGAGTCATCAATTGCACGCATTATGACATTTTGGGCCCTCTACTCCATTATGGACAGAATCGCCTCATCTTTGGTCATCTCAGAATATTTCTTTAGAGACTTGATATTGGCATCAATAGCTGAGACCTTCATAGGAATGAAAGGTCCCTCCTCTACTATGATGAAGATCCTATGGTCTGAGGCTTCCATGATCAGCATCACCCTCTCCTTCCATATTCCAAAATTTTCCTTCATGGAGCTGAGCTCCTTATGGTTCTCACCAGAAGCCATAATGTTACACTTCTTCGACCCTTGGAGATCTAGTTCAGACTGTTAAGTCCTTTTTGAACAACGTCTCTCTGATACCACTTGAAAGTCTTTTTATGGATAGCTAAGCACCTAGAGGGGAGAGGGGTGAATAAATTCTTTTAAAATCTTTAATCCTTTTGAAGGTAGATCTATATGTGTGTATATGTTAGTTGGTTTTCTTTCAAGAACACATACAACACACAAGAATTTATAATGGTTCCCCTATCTAGGATACATACACTTCCCCCTTCACCTATCTAGTAGTGATATAGATTTGGCCAACTACTCCTTTACTCAGATCAAACTAATCCTACACCTTAGATCCCTCCCTGGAAATTACAACTAAGAGTGCACTTCACTCCTACAGCTCAGACTGATTATAGTCCTACCTCAGAGATAGCACAGAACTCCTTCCTCAGGCAAAACAACCCTACAACTCAGAGTCTTCCAACCCCTACAACTCAGAGACCAAGCTAATCTCCTACCTCAGATCTTCACTAAGATCCTAACTTTGGCACAAGCCTTACCTTATATCTATCCAAGATCCTATGAAAGTCCACCTAGTGCCAACTAGCTTCACCTATGGGGGGGATACGTGACTTGCAGCGTATTTGCGGAATTAAAATTGTACCTGCAGAATCAAAACAAACCACACAGCACAGAAAATAACACAGGCAATTTATAGTGGTTCCCCGATTTGGGTACGTCCACTTCCCCCTTCGACCTATCTCCCAACCAGGGACGACCCGGTCACTTCACCAACAGGATTGAAATCCAATCCTTGCACTATCGGAAGGAACCCTTCCACACGTAGGAGTCAACACTCCCACAACACGGGTTGCACCCAACCCAACACCTAGGAACCAAATGTTCATTTACAATGAAAAAGAAATTGGAGTGTATAAGAAATACAAACAACTTGAAGATCTAGGTGTCCCTTTTCGTTAGACTACGTGTTCTTGTAGACAACGAAAAGTCCACAACCCTTGATCTTTCTTGGAGAGAATCTCCCCGAGACCGGCGGCGGCAAAGAGCGGCGGCGGCAAAGAGCGGCGGCAAGGCTCTCGGTGTTGGCGGCGGCAACTGAAAACAGTAGCGATGCACTGGAGATTCAATCTTCTTAGCGAAGTCGGCAAGGTCTTCCAACGGTCACACTAGGATCGATCGTCTCGATCGATTCGGACGGGGATGGATTTCCCTATCTCAAATCAAGAGACAAAAGATCTCTGGTTAGACGCGTGAGACGCTGTGCAAGACTTGGCTTCTACCACCGTGGATCTGGAGGAGATCGAGATCTGCTACGGTGACCACTGCACGAGCGGCGGCGGAGACGATCGACGGAGCTAGTTCGCGAATTTAGGGTTTGACGGCGGCTCGGCTTTCGTATTCTGTATTCGTAAAAATCACTGTACACCAATACTTGTGTATTTATACACTAGGTCATAAAGATGACCGTTGTGGGCCCCACCAAAGCAATGACCTAAGTCTGGTTCGAAATACCGCTGGAAACCTGGACCGGTCCAGGAAATGTCGGAAATTTGCCCAAGTCAAATTCGGCGAGAATCGTAGGTGATTCTCGACGAATCGGCGAGAATCACTTACGATTCTCGCCGAATTCTACTTGGCGAATTCTGGCTGCACAGGTTATAGAGGCCGGGGAGAATCGGCGGGAATCACATTTGATTCTCGCCGAATCGTCGAGAATGCAAAGTCATTCTCGACGAATCGGCGAGAATCACTTAGTGATTCTCGACGATTCTGCCTTAGAGAATTTTCTGACTGCGTCGAGACAGCCGGCCCAACCTGGCGAGAATCATCTAGTGATTCTCGACGACTTAGTGATTCTCGACGAATCGGCGAGAATCACATAGTGATTCTCGATGATTTACACTTAGACGATTCTCGTCTTTCAACCCGTGAGCTGGTCTTTGGCCCATCCTTGCTCCTTGTCTGCTCTTGCTTTATCATAGCCCTGTACTTGAAATTAAGTACACCCCAATAGAGAGAGTACACGTAGGCCAACATACTGATCTGCTCAACGAGGGATTATGTCACGCAGACCCGTGTATATTGACCCACTGCACCCTGACATTGGTGTGTACTTAGCGTGGAATAACTACAAGCACAACTTAAAAGATTTCATCAAACACACTGTCTATTTACCTTGGCTTGCTCAGGGGCTTCTTCAAATCAGGTACATTGTGGATACAATACCCAACAATCTCCCCCTATTTGAAGAAGCCAAAACCCTACAAGCTAAGGTGAATAGAGCATATAGGAATGAAAATCATAAACTTAAAATTGAGTTGAGAGAGATATTCATTACCAATTACATGAGAGCAAACTTGGAGCCACTTTAGAATTACTTGAGAGCAAACTTGGGCCCACTTTAGCCTTAGCCGAGAGGGTAACCTCCCCCTTTTTGGCTTCTGCAAATCTGGGTCTGGTGCATTTGACACCATGCTCCCCCTTAGTTCTTGCACCTATGCTTACACTTGAGTTCCTGGCAGATGCTCCCCTTAGATGCACGAGCTAGGAGCTTCTGGAGTCTTCATTCCTCATAGTTGAGCATCCCCAATTCAGTTTTGAAGAGACTGAACTTGGCCTCGTCTAAGGGCTTTGTGAAAATATCTGCAATCTGCTTGTCCGTGGGGACATAGCAGAGAGAGATGTCCTTGTTCTCCACATGCTCCCGAATGAAGTGGTAGCGCACTTCAATATGCTTCGTTCTGCTGTGCGATACCGGATTGTTGGCAATAGCAATTGCACTTGAGGAGTCGCAGTACATTGGTACTTCCTTGAACTGGAGGTCATAGTCGGCTAACTGGTTTCTTATACATAGGAGTTGTGCGCAACAGCTGCCAGCCGAGATGTACTCAGACTCTGCAGTGGAGGTTGCTACACAATTCTGCTTCTTGCTGTTCCATGAAATAAGCCTTCTTCCGAGGAATTGATACGTCCCGGAGGTGCTTTTCCTGTCATCCCTACTTCCTGCAAAATCAGCATCTGAAAAACCTATTAGCTCGACATCATTGCTTCTCGGGTATCATAAGCCAAGATTAGGGGTACCTTTAAGGTATCTAAGAATTCGCTTTGCAGCGACATAATGAGATTCCTTAGTGTTCACCTGATATCTGGCACAAACACATGTGGAGAACATGATATCCGGTCTACTCGCAGTAAGATAGAGCAGAGATCCAATGATGCTTCTGTATTTGGTTTCATCAAAAGGTTTCCCTTTCTCATCCTTATCCAGAGACATGGTGGATCCCATTGGAGTCCTCATAGAGGTTGCATTCTCCATTCCGAATTTCTTGAGGAGTTCATTTGTGAACTTTGTCTGAGAAATGAAGATTCCTTTCTCAGACTGTTTCACTTGAAGTCCCAAGAAATACTTCAGCTCTCCCATACTGCTCATTTCAAACTTTCCTTGCATAAGTTTGGAAAACTTTTTGCAAAGATTGTTGTCCGTTGAGCCGAATATAATGTCATCAACATAGATTTGCACCAGCAAAATCTTGCCTCTGACTTCCCTGAGAAACAATGTCTTGTCTATTTTTCCTCTAAAGAACTTGTTCTCAAGAAGAAAACTAGACAATGTCTCATACCAAGCTCGAGGAGCTTGTTTTAAGCCATATAGTGCTTTATTAAGAAAATATACATGATTAGGATAAGTAGGATTGACAAAACCTGGAGGTTGAGCAACGTATACTTCCTCTTTCAAATCTCCGTTCAAGAAAGCCGATTTCACGTCCATCTGATATACTGTGAATCCTTTGTGAGAGGCATAGGCTAGGAATAGCCGGATTGCCTCGAGCCATGCAATTGGTGCAAACGTCTGGTTAAAGTCAATCCCCTCCTCCTGTCTGTATCCTTGAGCCACCAATCTGGCTTTGTTCTTGATGATGACTCCATGTTAATCCAACTTGTTTCTGAAGATCCACTTGGTGCCAATCACATTTTGCGTCTTCGGTCTGGGAACCAGCGTCCAGACTTTGCATCTTTCGAATTGATGCAGCTCATCTTGCATGGCCAAAATCCATGACGCGTTTTTGTTCGCTTCGTCGAACTTTTTTGGCTCAACCTGCGACAGAAAGCTAAGATGCAAAATCTCGTTAAGAGTACCTCGGCGAGTTCTGACACCGTCTCGGGGATCTCCAATGATTTGATTTCTGGGATGATCCCTCACGTGTCTGAGCTCTAGAAGTCTTGCATTAGGTGCTTCGACTACTTCTTGGGCATCTCCTTCTTCTAAAGGATTTGCTTCATTTTGATCTTCAACTTCTCCGATCGGCGTTGATGTGGAGACCTTGACGTATTTTGGAGTTGCATCTTTCTCGGGATCATCCAGTTGTAACTTTTCGAGTCTGGCACCTGCATCTTCAGGAAGACAACTAGAAGTCTTGCAAAGAAGCAAACTTCCTTCATCAAATACAACATTTATTGATTCCTCTACCACTAGAGTTTTCTTGTTGAAAACTCTATAAGCTCGGTTATGGCTACTATAGCCCATGAATATGCCTTCGAAGCATTTTTCACCAAACTTGGTACGCGGGTACTTCCCATTATTCAGTACATAACATTTGCAGCCAAAGATCCTCAGATAGGACATGGTTGGTTTCTTGCCTTTCAGTAGCTCATAAGGAGTCTTACGATGGCTCTTGTTGATCAACGCCCGGTTTTGTACATGACAAGCCGTATTGACAGCCTCGGCCCAGAAGTATTCTGGGAGAGAAGCGTCATTTAACATTGTCGTGCACGCCTCAATGAGTGTTCTATTCCTCCTCTCCGCCACTCCATTCTGTTGAGGAGTGCAAGGGGAGGAGAACTCATGAAAGATACCAAGTTCTTCACAGAACTCTGTCATAGCCCCAGACTCAAACTCTGTTCTGTGGTCACTTCTGATTTTGACCACTGAGCAGTTAAGTTCGTTCTGTATCTGCTTGACAAAACTGGTGAAGATGTCAAACGTATCAGACTTGCGCTTTAAAAAGAACACCCACGTAAACCGAGAGTGATCATCTACAATCACTAGCGTATACGACTTCCCTCCTAAGCTATGAACTTGCATAGGACCAAACAAGTCCATATGCAGAAGATAAAGACATCTGGAGGAGTCTTTGTCGGGGATGCCCTTAAAGGTAGCCCGAGTCTGCTTGCCCATCTGACATGCAGGACATGGACTATCTTTAATGTACTTAATAATGGGAGCATCCCTTACTTAATCCTTGGAAAACAGCATATTAATTGTCTTGTAATTAATGTGTGCCAATCTCTTGTGCCATTGTTCACAAAGAGATGCACTTCCTTTTGCAACGAGGCATACTGGGGTAGAAGAATCTAAACTAAGAAAATCCAAACAGAAAATATTTCTGCTCCTAATGCCAATTAATACAGTCTCCGAAGAATCACATGATATTATCAGGCATTTATCCTTGCAGAACTTAACGTCATACCCTTTATCACATAACTGGCTTACGCTGATCAGGTTATGATTTAACCCTTCAACATAAGCTACGTTAGAGATAGAGAGTATACCGTTGGAAATCATACCGTAACCTCTGGTGACTCCCCGATCAGATCCCCCAAATATGACTTTGGGTCCATTCTCGACTGGAGAGTACTCCCGCAGCAAGCTTCTTGTCCCGGTCATGTGACGGGACCATCCACTGTCCAAATACCAAATAGGAGTTTTGTTGGCCTTTGGACATTCCTGCAAAATAAAATTAATTTGCCTTAGGAACCCAATCGTACTTGGGTCCTAGATTTTTCGTTAGCATACTCCCCCTCGGTTGGTTAGCTCTACGAGAGGTCGGCCTCGCATTACCAACATGAGGAGTCTCGATATTCCTCGGATTAAACCAACAATCCATGGCAAAGTGACCAATTTTGCCACAACACCAGTAGTCAAACCTGTTATACCTCCTCTTGGGCGCCTGCTTCACCCTTGAAACGTGGGGTTCAGCCGGGGCCGAAGACCTGGAGGTGGAGGCATCATGATGACTACAGTCACATGACTTCTTCACCTCTTGGCTTTTCAGTGTAACAGGCTTGGCCTTAGGTGCCTGCTTCCTATTATGGCCGCTAGAGAATTGACCATAATTTCCCAAGTGGATTTCCTCATAAGGTGCCTTGAAGACACTCTCACTAAAGTTACGGGGAAAGGTCCACCCATCATACCGGCTCTTCAGCTTTGCAACCGAGGGCCTGAAGTGATGGGCATATGTTGACTCAAAGTCATGTTGGTTACAGGGAAAGCTAGGCTTTCTGAACTCAACAGGGCTGAATGGGGCCTTTCCTTTCTCAGCAGTAGAGGCTTTCTTGGCAGCCTTATTCTTCCTCTTGTTCCTGTTTCTCCTGGATGAGGAGCTAGGATACCCCTACATGCCCCAAGCCAGCTCCTTTGGCCTGAGCAAAGAAGGTATCAACTAATGGAAGAACAGTTTTTGGCATAGAAAAGCTCATGACGATCTTCCTTTCTACCGCAAGTAGTTCTTCCAACTTGTCGACTTCCTCCTGCTTAAGATCAAGGAGCTTAAGAGACTCTGAATGCTTTGAAGTCAGGTCCAAGTGCTCCTGTCGGAGGGAGATCAAACTGGTGATCTCTTCCCTCAGGGATACACTCTCACTTTTAAGGATTTTAACTTCCTTTTTCTCAGCCTTCAGTCTCTTTCGACATTCCAGGAAAGTATTGAGCAGAAGCTCATACTTATCGAGGAGCTCAGCTTCACGGGCAGAAGGGCTATCCTCAGGGTCATCATCCTGAGACTCAGGATCAGAGTCAGAGTCGGAGAGAGGGGTGTGAGCTTTTACCTTCCCAGTAAATGGGGGGCATTCTCCTTCTGAGTCAGAGCGACCCATTAGCCCAAAGTAGGCTTCCTCATCATCGCTGGTGTCTGACGTGTCAGATTCACTCAGCGTCTTTGGCTTCTTTGCGATGTAACTCCTCTCCTTCTTCTTGTCTTTTGAGGACCTGTGCTCCTCTCCCTTTCCCTTTTCCCTCTTGCCTTGATGGCAGTCGGCCATGACGTGTCCTGGCTTGTTGCAACCAAAGCATATAATATCAAATGAGCGGTATTTGTTCGGTTTGGAAACATACCTGTCAGAAGAATAGTTCTTCTTCTGATCCCTTGAGGAGGAGCCGTTTCTCTTTCTCTGATTCCTTAGCTTGAGGAACTTCTTGAATTCCCGTGTGATAAGGGATAAGTCTTCCTCTGACAATTCTGAGTCGGAGGAGCTTGGCTCAGAGTCTTCCTCTTCATCCCTCTTCCACACACGGGAAGAAGCGGCACCCTTGCCCTTTCTGGAATGAATGGCTTTCAGGGCCACCGTCTTTTCCTTGGCCGCGGCTTTCTCTGCTTCCTCTTCAGCCTTCCTTGTGTTCAACTGGAGCTCATAGGACATGAGCTTCCCGAACAAAATCTGTGGGTCAGTTTCCGCAAGTCTGCCAAACTCGCGGATGGCGCAGATCTTTGTGTCCCATTCCTTAGTGAGGGACCTAAGGAACTTATCATTGAGTTCACCGTCAGTGAACACTCTTCCATATCCTTTGAGTGCATTGACGATCTTGAGGAAGTTTTCGAAGGTAACTCCGATCTCCTCCTTTGGCCCTTGCCTGAAGGCCTCATATTTCTGATTGAGGAGGGATCTCCGATCGTCCCTCACTTCATCTATGCCCTCCATTAGGACAATCAGATAGCTCCAGAGATCCTTGGTTGTCCTGCAGTTGCAGAAGTTCTGCATCATAGAGTCCTCAACTGCGCTTACCAGGATGTTCTGAGCTTTCTTGTCGAGTCCGAACAGCACCATGTCGTCCTTGTCCATTTCTGAAAGTTTCTTGGGCACTTTCTTGGTTGGATCAATGGTGGAGGCCTTAGTGGGAATGTAAGGTCCCTCCTCCACTATCATGAAGAGCCGGGGGTCGACTGCTTCCATGTAGAATCTGATTCTTTCCTTCCAGATAGGAAAGTTCAGTATAGTGCATACTGGGATTTTGCCGGAGTGCTTGAGTCCGTCCATGGAAGATATCGGTCTTCTTCTTGACACTGGTGGCAGGATTCTACTCAAGGTGTGAACCTTTTTGATGAGTAACCTGGCTCTGATACCACTTGAAAGTCCACCTAGTGCCAACTAGCTTCACCTATGGGGGGGATAGGTGACTTGCAGCGTATTTGCGGAATTAAAATTGTACCTGCAGAATCAAAATAAACCACACAGCACAGAAAATAACACAGACAATTTATAGTGGTTCCCCGATTTGGGTACGTCCACTTTCCCCCTTCGACCTATCTCCCAACCAGGGACGACTCGGTCACTTCACCAATAGGATTGAAATCTAATCCTTGCACTATCGGAAGGAACCCTTCCACACGTAGGAGTCGACACTCCCACAACACGGGTTGCACCCAACCCAACAACTAGGAACCAAATGTTCCTTTACAATGAAAAAGAAATTGGAGTGTATAAGAAATACAAACAACTTGAAGATCTAGGTGTCCCTTTTCGTTAGACTACGTGTTCTTGTAGACAACGAAAAGTCCACAACCCTTGATCTTTCTTGGAGAGAATCTCCCCGAGACCGGCGGCGGCAAGGCTCTCGGTGTTGGCGGCGGCAACTGAAAACAGCAGCGATGCACTGGAGATTCAATCTTCTTAGCGAAGTCGGCAAGGTCTTCCAACGGTCACACTAGGATCGATCATCTCGATCGATTCGGACGGGGATGGATTTCCCTATCTCAAATCAAGAGACAAAAGATCTCTAGTTAGACGCGTGAGACGCTGTGCAAGACTTGGCTTCTATCACCGTGGATCTGGAGGAGATCGAGATCTGCTACGGTGACCACTGCACGAGCGGCAGCGGAGACAATCGGCGGAGCTAGTTCACGAATTTAGGGTTTGACGGCAGCTCGGCTTTCGTATTCTGTATTCGTAAAAATCACTGTACACCAATACTTGTGTATTTATACACTAGGTCATAAAGATGACCGTTGTGGGCCCCACCAAAGCAAAGACCTAAGTCCGGTTCGAAATACCGCTGGAAACCTGGACCAGTCCAGGAAATGTCAGAAATTTGCCCAAGTCAAATTCGGCGAGAATCGTAGGTGATTCTCGACGAATCGGCGAGAATCACTTACGATTCTCGCCAAATTCTACTTGGCAAATTCTGGCTGCACAGGTTATAGAGGCCGGGGAGAATCGGCGGGAATCACATTTGATTCTCGCCGAATCGTCGAGAATGCAAAGTCATTCTCGACGAATCGGCGAGAATCACTTAGTGATTCTCGACGATTCTGCCTTAGAGAATTTTCTGACTGCGTCGATACAGCCGGCCCAACCTGGCGAGAATCATCTAGTGATTCTCGACGACTCGTCGAGAATCACTAGTGATTCTCGACGATTTACACTTAGACGATTCTCGTCTTTCAACCCGTGAGCTGGTCTTTGGCCCATCCTTGCTCCTTGTCTGCTCTTGCTTTATCATAGCCCTGTACTTGAAATTAAGTACACCCCAATAGAGTACACGTAGGCCAACACACTGATCTGCTCAACGAGGGATTACGTCGCGCAGACCCGTGTATATTGACCCACTGCACCCTGACATTGGTGTGTACTTAGCGTGAAATAACTGCAAGCACAACTTAAAAGATTTCATCAAACACACTGTCTATTTACCTTGGCTTGCTCAGGGGCTTCTTCAAACCAGGTACATTGTGGATACAATACCCAACATCCTACAACTCAGAGTGATGCACACTCCTACCACTCAGACTGCCTACAATCCTACAACTTAGCCTTTATAAAATAGGCATACAACTTAATTCTCAAATAGATCCTACAAGAGAATAAATGTTTGAGTAATATGACTCCAGAAATAAATTTCTTAGTCTTCTTCTTCCTAGACTGTACAGCAAACAGTCTTACTCCTCCACATCAATAGGAATATGCTTCTTTAGTTTTAATTCAGCCTATGCTGTGTTGAACTTTTGCAAAGCTCTTCTACTTCTTAAAGCTTGAGAAAGATGATCATTCTGTATATTATCAATCTTGAAGACAACCAGAAATTTGTTCAGCTCTGCTAGTCGACTTTTGCGAAAGTTAGGGTTTGAGAAATTTTTTCAAGTTCTTCGCAAAAAGTTCTTCTTAAAGTATCAGATCTCTTCCCTTATATATCTCGGCAACAATAGTGGCTATATCCTCCGTTAGTAAGCAGCATGGCCGTCTTTAATGGTTGATTCATTCCAGAATATCGCTGCATGATCAATACGGCAGTATTTGTCTTTTAGAGCGCGATTTGCGTCGATTTGAATTAATGATGACGATAATAGATATGACACAGCGCCAATGGACATCAAATAATTCTGATTCTGTACAAGCATTGAGTGAGTCCATAAGACTCTACAAATCTGAGCTTTGAAGGTTAACTCTAGAAGCATTGAGTGAATAGCCTTCACTCGATGCATTTGTACTTAGCTAAAATGTTTATTTGATGCAGAGGAATTGAGTGAAGGCTCTTCACTCGATGCATTAGTACTTAGCCAAATTTTATCTATCTCTGATGCGTTGAGTGGAGTGAAGGTTCTTCACTCGATGCATTTGTCGTTTAATACATACACTAAGAAGGCGTTGAGTGTAAGTCCTTCACTCAACGCATTTATACTTAGTAAGATTTTCTTTAAGTAGGCATCGAGTGTATGTCCTTAACTCGACGCATTTGTACTAGAATGATTTTACTGAGACGGCGTCGAGTGTAAGTCCTTCACTCGACATATTTGTACTTAGCAGTCTTTTTTTTAAGAAGCCGCCAAGTGTAAGTCCATCACTCGATGCATTTGTACTTAGGCAGATTTCAGACTTTCTCCACTGAGGCTTTTGAGTGATAGTACAACTATCAACGCTTTCTGAACTTAGGCTTTCAGTGATGTTTAGTCACTCAACGCATTTGGACTTATCCATTTTCCTGACTTCCTTGATCATGTTGACTTCTCTCCAGCCATACTTCTGACACTCTTAAGCTGTCTAATCACATAATTATAGACACCCTGCATACGAACTCAGACATATATCAAATACATTTTTTGTATATTATTGACTTATGACCTTCTTCAAATCTGGGACATTGTGGTCAATGTACCCAACAGATACCACCTTCGGGATATAGAACGGATACCCCATGACCATGCATAGAGCGATGATGACTTGAAACATTTATACCCTTAACAATGGAACTCTAAATATATTGATGGTTTCTTTCATAACATTATCTGACTGTAGGTTTATGTGATAAGCATAGCATGTAAACACCCCTGATGGATCTCGTTGACCTGGGTCTCACTAGCTGGCAAGGCTGGCATGTCGCTCGGGTGGTGGGTGGTTGTGAAAGAAGGAAAGTTTGTTTAAGATCTTGTTTGGATTTCGTTGACCAGGCTCCCATTAGCTGGCAGGGCTGACAGGTTGCTCGAGTGGCTACACCCCCGATTGGATCCCACTAACCAAGCTCTCATAAGTGGTTACACACCCGATTGGATCCCGCTGACCAGGAACTCGCTTAAGTTTCTACAACTACCGCATTTAATCTCACATACCTCTATGCTCACCGCGCAAAAAATGTTGGAACCGGGATTTGGCCCAATGAAGATTTCGGACCCAAAGGGGAACTCGCACCTACTTCTCCCGAGAAAGGATGCTAAGTTGAAGATTCGGAACTTGACACAGACCTTGGTTTCAACGCGGAGGACCCACCGCACACCTGAAAGATCTTTGAGCGCTTTCCCTCGCAAACCAAATCTGAAGCTAGGCACCTTGGAGAGTCTTCAAAGCTAACCAAAAACAACATAAGGAAGATGAAGCCAAAAAAGACCCGATCTTCCCAAAGGTGCCCTTCAGGTTCTATTTATAGTTTTTCAAGCGGGGCCTACCAATATCGCAATTCCGCCTTTTTGGTTTTGTTAAGTGCACCATAAATTTGTCTGCCAACAGTCAAACTTTGCTATTTGGAATGGCTATTAGCAGAAAAATAAATATAATATTACACGGTGAATACTCCTAGATGGCGAGTGCCCTAATGGAGTGGAGGAGTAGGCTTGTGTAATGGAGTGGAGGGTCAAAGCGGAATTGGCGCACTTCAAGAACAATCTAAACTAACCAAATATTTCATAACAATGAAAATAAAAACACAAATCATGAGTCTACAAGGGTAATCATCATCATAATGTGAGGACTATATTCAACAATATCAAACAAGTAGGAGAAAAAGGCAAGATATATGACCAAATCCCAAGGCTTGTTGTATATTAATGATAAGAATCATTGGTTCATCAATATGCATCCTATCTCGGTCCTAACTATCATCTTTGGTAGAGGAGGGCTATCACTTCCTCCCAATAGACCCATCTTCTCTGGTAAACTACAATCCGGACAAATCCAAAGCTAAGATCTCCTTGCTCAGCATTGATGATGATTGTGTAATCCTCTCCTTGAAGCTTTTGGATGATGTGAAGCGGCCTAGGGAAAATCCCTCATGGAAGGTTGAAAATGGAGGAGTCGTAGCACTCCCCTAGGGTTTGCGGCTCCGAACATGGCAGAAAAGAAGTGTGATATGGAATAAGGCAAAACCTGTGGCTTAAATAGAGAAATTATGAGAAAAAGGCCGTGCATGGTCAATTACACAACCATGTGCACAAAACATGCAAAATTAATCGAGCAGGATGCCTAGAAAAGCTAAGAAGAATGACCTGTGCGATTTTGCTCACGAATGACCAAAATTGACCATGTGAGAACAAAATGCACGGGTAGCGGCAGATAGCTGGAAATCAGGCCAATAAGAGAATATCATGTGATTTCCTTCGCACATGGTTGAATCAAACTATGCATGAAGGAAACACACGGGCAATTAAAACATATAATTTTTGACAAAAAAGAAGGGCTCGTGTGATTTTTCTCATGCACAGGCATACCCGACAGTGCACGAACAAAATGCACGAGCCGGGGCAGATCACTAAAATTGGGCACTGTAGAACGTGAGCGGTCGCAGAGATCATGCGTCAAGGAAATGCATGACCGTACAATTCCTATAGGTTAGGAATCAAAGAGAATGAGGATCTGCCCACCTGCAATACAAACCAACGAACTGGGGCACAGACCACCAACACACAGAAATAGCCAAAATAACAAAAAAAAAGGAAATGGGGAGCACCGTGTGCTTACCCCTAATGACAAAGTGCGCAATTGCACACCACAACTGGCTAAAAAGCTGCACTTCGTATAAAAGTGTGAATGAGTGAAATATAAGCAATAATGGTTTATAAGTGAAGTGCAAGTGTGTGAAATCGAAACCAGATGAGTCCAAAAAAATCTATATAAATCGTACTCATCGGGCCACGCCACTTATCACTTGCTAATACCAAAATGAATATATTTAAAAATATATCATTTCTTTTCATTTTCTTTTTCTTTTATTCACACACCCAAGTATATTAAACTTTTTTGCATTCCACCTTATAATCACATAGTTCCCAATTTCCATTATCATGAAAAATAAAATTTTAAACCCAGAATTTTAAGTGTGAAATTGGGTTGGAATTTTTGGCTTTGGTGATAAATTGGTGGGGGTGAATCAATATAAAGGTGGTAGGCATAAATTTGGATTAGCAGTGGTGATGAAAATAAGCTAGGATGCATAAAATAAAACTATCCAAGTGAAGGACTAAATCCTATAGGTAAAGTTAATTGGTATTGAGTGTACATGCTTTGAAGGTCGCTAGGGGCGAGTTCTAGACATCGAGAAAAAACATCCCCTTGTCGTGAACCTAGAATATAGCACTAGCGAAGCTATAAATTACTCTTACCCTAGCTTTGGGCTCGACCACGTTCTAACGAGCAGTGGAAATATACCAACGATAGTTGAAATTCTCCTAATGGTAGCAAGAGTAATAAGAAATACACTGTATTTAACATATGCGAAAAAAATTTAACTCTAAATCTATTTCAATCCGAGAACATGGGAACTCGATTTGGAGCACTACATGAGTCTACAGTTGACTAAGAGATTTCTAAATTTTTGATTATAAATCAAGCTATCTTGCCATCCTAAAGATATTGAAAAAATGCGGGAATAACAAAAATTAAAGTCATAGTGGAGTGGGTATGGCATGATATGCACATGAATGAACACATTTTTAAATTTTTAAAACCAAAAATTGGAGTAGTTTTTGTTTTTTTAGAAAATAAAGATAATAAAATGCAAGATGGAAGTGTAGTGCGGCCGTGACTAACGCAAAACTACCCCCTTGACTTAAACCTAACATTGTCCTCAATGTGCATAAATATGAAAAAAAAACATGAGAAGAGTGCAAGAAAAATAAGCTGGGATAGAAATTTATAACCCATGCCCGAGAATGGGGTATTACTGTAGCCTCTAAATTTGATGTTTGTGCTCAAAAAATCTGCCCCCGGTTCCACTCGCCTAAATAATAGAAATTGTCATCGGTATCCTACCGGGGTTGGACAAATAACAAAACAAAATATGCATTATAATAATAAAACTAGCACAACATATAACATTGGGTGCCTCCCAAGAGCACTTTGCATATCGTCATTGAGCTAGACCAAATACTCGTATTAAGCATTATTTAAAATGCTTTTAAGTGAAATATATGAAAAATAAGATTACGAATTCTACTCCTACTCCTAATTACTCAGATTGTCCATACTTGGAAGAGATTAGATAAAAGCTTATTTGAAGTGATAATTAAAGATAAATAAAAAGGGCACGAAGACCTAACTATGATGATGGATGGGAGTATCAGTCCTCCATCCCCTGCACTCAATCCTTCAGGGGGAACATTAGCAATGACAATAGGGTGTAACAAGCAATGTGTTCCATCATTGACGCATGCTTCCCTTGCCAGGATTGCGATTCCAAATTACCTAAAAATGGGTCACTAAGCTCATGCACCTACATGGGATACGAGAAATAACATTATAAGAATCAAGAGGAAAAATAAGAAGAAGTAATTTAGTAATTTCAGGGTTAAAAGAAGAGGGTTCAAGGAATAAATCAGAAGAATAACTAAGAGAGTCAATAAAAGTAGGAGGGACCCCGATCTCATTCCCCTCATGTTTCTCAAAAGGATTATTGCCGATCACAATAATATCATTGCTGGGAAAAGATGAGTTATAGGGATCTTCAATGATGAGTTGGAATTTCTCCTCTAGTGATGAGGTAGGAACCTCATCACTGAGGAAAATATCCTACTCATTGCAAATCATCTCAACTTTAGGTTCTACATGCTCATCCTGCACATTAAGATAATCGCCAATAAGAATAAAAAATCAATACGTACTGATACAAAAAGTCTGAGTAGAAATAGGGCTCAAGATAGAGTCAGATACAATAGAAGATACATCATCAGACGCTGAATACAAAGGTAATAATGGTACCATGGAGGAAGAAAACTCCAAAATTTCTGGTCAAAAATAATGCTAATATGCATATCCACTGTACTCCCATAAGGATACAAGAGCAAATCATATATATCATCAATGATGTAAGGAGTCGTGAAAGAAGGGAATGGTGGGATGGGGATATGTACAACATTATCCTCTTCCTCCATTTATAGTTTAAATTTTTCACAATCCTTCACAGTATGATCAATATTATGACAACGTAAGTAATGTCTGCTAATAAGTTCCGACCAAGAAGAGGTCAAACCACCTGGTGAAGGCAATGCTAGCGATGGAGAATCATAATCATAATAGGTGGGTTCACTGTATCAAGATTGCCTCGGGACCACAAATGCAGAAGGTCCATACGATGAGCCATACAAATTATAAGTATGTCTTTCTAAATAGCAATCGAAATATTGATAACTAAATAACTTACACATATTACATTATTTAGGAGAATATATTTTTTTGTAAGGATGGATTCAGAAATAGTCAAAGTAGAATGAACTCAATATACACGATATAAAAATGAAATTAGCGAAAACCTGGATTTAGAAAGACTTCAAGAAGAATCTACAAGGATGGAGAAAATAAAAAAATCAAAAATCAAAACAATGCGATAAACATTTGGAAAAGAAATCAATCAATTGAATCCCTTAAACAAAAAATAACATGTGTCATGCTCCCCAGCAACATCGCCAAAAACTTGACGCTCTCGAGTGGAATTTCGATCAACGGAGGAGCAAGTGCACCCAATATTGTCATCAAGTAATAATAAAACGAGGAGTGATCCTCGAGTATCGATCGCACACAAAACATAGAAAGGAGGATTTTACTTGTAGGAGAGACTTGAGATTGAAGCCTCTAAAATTGGTGTTTAGGGGGGGGGTGATTTCAGTTAATAGCTACTTGCAATAATGAAAAACTAATTAACAATGCAGATCGCCGACACCGCTTAACACTCTTGTAGGTCGCCAAACTCCGCTTCACTCTTCCGCAGGTCGCTGACCTCCGCTTCACACAATGCTTGTCCCTACCAAATAAACAAATCCACCAACCTAAATCACAACAAACAATCACAAGCCTATGGGAAATCACAACAAACTAGGCATTAGGCCTCCTTTGCTACTTCAAAGAAAAGAACAATATGATACATGATTTAATACACAAAAAATGAGAGTCTACACAAGTTCAATCCACCACCATCAATAACTTAGAAGGAATATAATTACTAACTCAACCTGATGTGTAGGAGAAAAGAAAAGAGATACCAACAGTGCTTGAGGCTCTTTTGTAGAGGAGAGGTTAACTCCAGATAGCGACTCTGTGAATACCTCGCTCATCGGCTACCGTCCGGGGTAAAGGAACCTCTGTCACAATCTCCCAATGGACTCGTCTTCCCAAGGGGTTTGCACCGTCCTCGTATTTTTCTTTCAATCCCTAGTTTGTGGCTAGTGGAGGACTCTTTCTCCTTCGCCTTAAGCACCTGGATGGTGGGGAGGGCCTAGAGGATGATCCCTAGCCCTTAAAAACCTAAAAATGGAGAAAATGGGGGAAGGAAATAGGAATACACAATCTTTTTATGAAGAGGATGGAATGATCTATTTATAGATGGAGCAGATTTTAGTAGAATGCGCGAGTGCGTGCACACCCTATGGTCATGCAAGAAAGAAAATTCCCCTACTTGTGCATGAAGGAACCTGGACTGGTGGGAAAAATTGAGGTTTTGGATGGAAAAGGTTTTTCCTCCCACGAGTAGTGGTCGTGTAAATATTAATATGTGCATACACTCATGCGTTTCTCGTGTCTTTAGCCATGCACGACCAATGATCGTGCATAGATAGGGTGGAAAAAATCATGTGTGAAGAGATTTGCACGAGGAGTGGCCTCACTCGATGGTCATTATGATAAGCAAATGTCTATGCCTTACTAGTGGTCGTGGGTGGAGGGGGTCGGTGATTGTGCAAGTATAAAAACACATGAGGACTGACCTCCTCCAAGAAACAAAGTAGAGGCGCTCGAGGAACTTACCACACACATTGGTACTTACATGAAAACACCCATCACACATAGGGAACATAACCTCAAGTCCACAAAATGCTCATAAACATAAAGAGAGAATGAGAGAAGACCCCCCCCCATAGTATAAAATGTACAAGAAAGCTTTAATTAGCTAAACAATGTTGAATGGATTCTCAATTCAATTCTAAATGATTTCTATATGAAAATATGATGAGCGATACAATATGAAAATAATGCTAAAACAGAGCCTAAAAAACTTTATTATATTTGCCCACCAATAGACTCCATTTAATGTCATTGGTCTGCAGATAGAAGAGGCAAACATTTGTATTTATAACCCTATCAATAAATAGGCAGAAAATTAGGGATTTAATGATGTCATTTTGAAGATCAAGATGGAAAAGAATTTTCCCGAGATCAGAAGTCCATTCCGTGAGCCCAGTTCTGTCTGAATGAAGCCAGAACTTAATTGACAGATTATCGGAATGAATCCAGTACTCGATGCTACGTTTATATGAACTCGACGCCATGTCAAATAGATTTATGAATGAGAACTTTTTTGAAGATTAATTCAGAATTACTTCAAGAAAGGTTTGAATTAAATAACTGATTCTTGGAGACATTAGAGTGTCTGTCAGATATATATATGAGACAAAGAGATTGAATATGAAGAACAATTTCAACAATCATTACACTTACATTAGAACGTAGTTTTGGAAGATTGATTTTGACAGAGAAGGATAAGAAGATTATTATCTGCAATTGAAGTTTTTCTTCAAATCAGTCGATCATCATCTTTGTTCCTGAATTTGAAAAGAGAATCAGTTCTTTTTCTTCTCAAGGGCTTATCAATTGATGCATCAGATTCAGAGAAGTTTAAAAGGATAATCTAGATTAAGCACTTATAATCCTTAGGATTTTCTTATTTAAGGATTCATTAGAGATCCAGATATTAATTCACAAAGTGACATATAGTCCTCAAAATTCTGCTGAGTGGACTCAATAAGAAGATCACTAAATCCTTTGATCTTTTTCTATTTTTCTATTTCATTAATTTTTCAATTTGTGAAAAGATTTTTGAGAATCCCTCTTCAAAAGATTTAGTTAGAGGTTCTAAGTGTCTCCTTAGAAAAATACTCAGATTGTAT
The DNA here is from genome assembly GCA_039513925.1 of Platanthera zijinensis. NCBI lineage: Eukaryota > Viridiplantae > Streptophyta > Magnoliopsida > Asparagales > Orchidaceae > Platanthera > Platanthera zijinensis. The sequence continues at coordinate 120,014,082 of CM077090.1, forward strand.
TGGTTTAATATCTCTTTATCAAGAGATCTGGTGATTGGTTTTAAGAGTCTCCTTATCAAAAGACTCAGACACTGTGATAATGAATTCTTACCAAGGGGGTAGAAGAGTGGATGTACCTAGATTTTGGGTAATCACTATATTTCTTGTGTCTTTTGTGTTTGTGCTTCATTCTATGATTTGATTTTTCTTTATGCTATGATTATAATTATCTGTTTTTAATTCTGGTTAACTGCTTGTATAAATGTAAATTCTGTAAATTATATAATTAGTTTTAAATAAATTTTAATCTATATTCGCCCCCTTATAGAGAAATTTCTGAGGAATTAGTCAGCTATTCTCCCATTTCAGCAAGATAATAAAAAGTGATAGAAAAAAACACCCCGAGGATTTCTGAAGGTGAAGATGAAGGTTGACATCAGTGTTTTTGGTGCATTCGTTCTTCGTGTTGAATATGCGTGGTAGAACTTCCCCTACAAAAACTCATTTCAATCTTCGTGTTCAACCAGGGGAGTTCCCTTGATCTTTGGAGACAAGCCTCTCTCAAATAATTCATAGTTGTGTTTTGGAGAGCAAAAGAATTGATGCCAAAGAAGAAGAGGAGCGCTCTTTAAATAGGTCTCGGGAGCTACCATCGGTGCTAGTACTACCGACGAGTGTTAGCTATTTTAGGAAACTTATCTATCATTGGAAATCACTATTTTTGGAACCTTTTTCTTCCAAAATTGGACCTTCCAAAAACTACCGTCGGGCAGTAGTGCTACCATCAGGCATTAGCACTTGCTAAATCTGGATCCACCCAACCTTTCTTTTTCGTCACGTCAATATTGCCTTTTTTATTGATGCTACCATCGATGTTAGTTACTATCGTCGGCGTTAGATACTACCCCGGCATTAACAAAAACTTTTCCATCTTGTAGATGACGTCATCCACTTTTAGGAATGGGGTAGTTAATTCTGTAACTCTTCTTGAATTGAAAGATATGACTGTTTTAATATTCAGTCGTTGAAACCGAAAATCGGTCTCTTATGGAGTTCACCCTTAGGGAAGGGGTGATCGCACACCTACTTCTCCTCTACGAGCTGGAAAGCTGGGAGGAAGGAACTGGGATGGGAAAGCACCCAAGGGCTCGGTGAGGAGGACCCAACACACACCCGGAAGATCACTGAGCGCTTCCCCTCCTTAACCAAGTGTCGGGATAAGGTACCTCAGGAAACGCTGGGGGGACTCTAGAGACAAGTAAGCATGCATTCTGAGGTACCCCTTGGGTCCTATTTATAGATTTCTAAAAACGGATTGCAAATAGCCAACCTCCGCTATTCTGAACGGCTATGTGCAGCCCACCTAGATCTGCCAATAACGAGACTCCTTCGTGACTTGGTGAAATTTTAGAACTGAGAAACTTTTTCTCTTCAAGAATCTAATCTTCATTCCATGGTCCAAGTGCTTGAATATGAAGTGTATCCCAATAGAGAGGCTACACATGAGTCAACACCTTAGATCACACAGTGAGGGATTACACTGTATGGTCCTGTGTTTATGACCCACTGTAGACTGACATTGGTCTACACTTAGCAATGATGGTCTGCAAACACACAACTAAACAAAGATATCAAATACAACTTAATTCATCTTAGTTCAAGGGAGACTTCATGCAAATCTGGGTTATTGTGGATGCAATACCCAACAGCCTAAAATTCTTCGTTGATCTGGGAGGCCACCACCATGGAGTCAGTGAGGACCTCCACATCATGCACCCCTAACTCCCTAGCTAGGCGGAGCCCCGCAATTACTGCCTCGTACTCGGCTTGATTGTTGGTGATGGGGAAGTGCACTACTACCATTTGTTCAATCCTCATCCCATGTGGACTCTCCAAGATCACCCCCACTCCTAGGGAATGCCTTCCCGACATGCCATCCATCATAACCCTCCAAGAGACTGGGTGGTGGAGCTCCACCTCTGCCACTTCCACCACATAATCTGCCAGGAAGTCGGCCATTGCTTGTGCCTTGATCGAAAGGCGAGGGACAAAGGAGATGTCGAATTCGCTTAACTCTACCGACCACTTGGCCAACCAACCTGAGTGCTCCACCCCCTCGAAGATGTTGTGGAGGGGGTGGTCAGTCACCACTCGGATCGAGTGTGCTTGGAAGTAGGGCCGGATCCTCCGGGCTGAAATGATGAGAGAAAAGGCCAGCTTTTCCAAGATGGGGTACCGAAGCTCTGCCTTCCTCAAGACCCGACTCACATAGTAAATTGGGAGTTGTTTCTTCCCCTCTTCCTAAACCAAAACAGAGCTCAGAGCCTCCACCCTGACCACTAGATACAAGGACAGGTCCTCTCCCTCCTTTGGCCCTTGAAGTAGGGGGCCTGAGTAAGCTGCCTCTTCAAGGCCTGGAATGCCTCTTAAAGGCCTGGAATGCCTCTTCGCACTCCGAGGTCCACTCGAACTTCTGACCTCCTGATGCGAATGTGACGGCAAGTGTACCGGTCGCACAAGTAATATAAAATGGGCGAATTTCCCCAAGTATCGATCTCTCAAGGAACACAGTAAGGTGGAGTTAATTTTGAGCAGTACTTAAGATTGAAGTCCTTAGGTCGACGTTAACGATGGGGGTTTTGATATTGCGAAAACAGAAAATAAAATACTAATAGTTACTCCTATGAAATGCCGCTATGCATCACTTCGCCAGGCAGGACGGAAGGCTACACGGGCCGCAATGCACCGAATTGCTAGGCGGAATGGATGAGTAGGCAAGCGTAAGAACCAGAAATTTGAGGGTCGTAAGCACCTCTTCGCTACGCACGCTTCTAGCAATTACTAGAACGGCTTGAACAAACGGAAGGTGGATGGATATACAGGCGCACCTAAAGCAAATAACGAATACATACAATCACATAGACATGATTAAATATAAACGTTTTACAAACTACAAACACTTCATCAAATATAAGCGTTCAACTAAGCTATCAACAACCAGAGAAGAAAAGTGTGCGAAATCGACCGGATCTGAATTCTTGCCAAGGGTTCACGGTTGGAATCGCCGGGTTGTCAATCCGCGTCCAAGCTCGGTCCTCAACTGCATCCGGGGTAGAGGAGGCTGTCACTCACTCCCAATGGACCCGTCTTCTTCGTGTTACGATGCGGAAGAAGATGGCACAAACTTCTCCTTGCTTGATGGAGAACGCAAGGTTAAACCCCTTCTTGAAGCTCTAGGATGAAGGAGGAGGCCGAGAGGAAACTTCGGCTAGAATATGGCATTGAAAGCTTTCCCGGAGCCTCTCCAATGGTGAGGAGGAAGAAGGGTGGCGGAACCCTCGGAGTTGGACGAAAAGGGGGGTGGAAAAAAGTGATGTTCTGATCCGGAGAAGAATATATGCTTAAATAGAAAAAGATCAAAAAAATGGTCACGCACGATCCCGCGCACAATCGTGCGCTAACCGTGCATTATTAACTTAAAGATCTTGATCGCGGAAGCAAATGCGTTGACCTGTGCATTTTACTCGCGCACGGGCGATTCCTCCCGTGCGTGAAGGAAATCACACGGGTAAGCACAGAATGCAGGAAACAGGGGAAAACAGTGGAACCGTGCGTTTTACTCGCGCACGGGCGCTGCCGCCCGTGCGTGAACAAATCGCACGATTAACCATAGAATGATGCCAAAACGAAAGGTACAGGACAACCGTGCGTTTTCTTCACACACGGTTTGGCCGAAACCGTGCGTTAACCGTGCGTTTCAAATCTTCGAGCTCATCTCGACGAAATTTGTCGAGATCCTGTCAACCAAGTAAAACACACGATTACGAAGCAACTATGCGCTAAGGAAATGCACGACCGTGCGTTTTCCAAAAATTAGAATTCCTGTCTTGGGGAAAACGCACCACCTGCACAGCAAAAACCAAAACTGGAGCACAAGCTCCCAGCACAAATACACAGCATAAAATGAACAAAAAGAACCATGGGGAGCACCGTGTGCTTACCCCTAACAAAAGAATGCGCAATTGCACACCCACGGGCCTACAAGTGTACTTTCTATGGAAATAACGATTAGAAGAAATATGAACGATATATAACTAAAAGTGAAGTGCAAACGCGAGAAAAAAAGCCCAGATGAGTCCGAAAAACCCTATATAAATCGGACTCATCACACCCCCAGACTTAACTGTTTGCGTGTCTCGAGCAAACTAAATCTATGCAGATAGGAAAAATGACTTAGCTAACATAGAAATTGTGACATAGAGTACCATGCGAAGTTGCATGCTCGTACGCGTACAAATATAAAAGAGGAAATTTCTAAGTATGCAAAATAGTTTACATTTTTCACAATGCATATAAAAATTTTATTATTACTCAAAAATGAAATCACGGTGAATCATCCGGTCACGTATAGGAAGAAAGTAGGCAGGACACTAAGGTGAGCTTTGCCAAAGACCAGGGCTCAGGATCATCTCCAAAGGAATCCACCAATGTCGGGGACCATACGCTTGCCCAATCACACTCTCTCCACGGCACTAGTCAGACTCAAACGTGAATCAGTAGGACTTAAGGATAAGAGATGGGGCTTGGGTTACGGTGAGGTAAACAAGGATAAAAAGGAAGGCTATGCACCTAACCCAAATGAGCTAGCTTCAAAAGAATCCTTCCGCTAATCCCAAATACATACGGGTACACCACACCCCCAGACTTAACTTTTAACATATGGGTGTGTGCACCGCCTACTCCAAATACAATCACATCTCCAATAAGATTTTCAATCAAACTTTTTCTACTTTTTACTTTTTTCCTTTTTTACAAACATTTTTTTATTCATCTTTATTTTAACAATATAAGCAAATCCAAACTTTGGAGCACATCCACAAATTCACAATGAATATCACCACATCAACACCCCAAAATTATAATATAAAACACTAGAGCTCGACTTGGGTGTGCGACTAGGATTGGCTATGAGGCTTTGGTGAATGAAGGTGGAGCTGAATCAAAAGAAGGGTAGGCACAATGGGGCTAGCAAGGATAAAACTTTAGGAACGGTACAAAGCTCAATCGGGCAAAAATGATGGCCTACATCACACTCACGCTAGACTATCCATGTGCCAATGCTTCGAGAGTAACTTGGGGCAAGTTTTTAGCCACCGAGAAAGATAATCCTTCGTCCTGACTCGAGCAAAACGAGTCTAGTGACGGCTACACACATCCCTACACTACCATTTGATTCACACCGGATTCACCAACTTTTGAGTAGAATAAAAAGTATTTACATAAATAGAAAAATATAAAACTATAAGCATACAGAAAAATTAAATCTATTCAAATTTCTACACGAGACGAGAGCAATTGACTGGAAGCACGGCAAGGTAAACATTTTACTCTGTCCCACAATCCTAAGCAGCACAATAATTTTCCCAAATCTAATAAAGACACGAGTTTAACTCGCAGCACGCTAACAGCTAAGCACGCGCTCATGGGGGTACAGTGGTGTGCAATGTAATGAACTAATCAAAATAGTAATATAAAAGCTTCTAGTATGCACATGAAATGTGCGCATGCAAAAGGTAACTAATAATGGCTCTCCCCCAGACTTAAACTAAACTACACAGCAAATGATATAGATATTTAAATCAAAAAGAGATGAGGGAAGAGGTTACCCAATGCTCAGCCAATGAGCATACCAGAAGACGCGTGAAAACCTGAAGCAGGCCCGCCATAAGAAGAATCACAATCCCGCCAACACGAAGTTATTAAGAATACCTGTAGGTGTGAGCTCCACAAAAACAAAAGAAAAATACACAAAAAGAAATGCTAAAACTAAAATAGACATGAAAATAAAAATGTAGAAAATAAGATAACTACTGGGGTTATTGTCATCCCAGCACGACTTATTAAATTCTATACAGTTCTAGCTAATGGGCCTATGAAAAGAAAAATGCACAGGTAACTGGCCTAATATCTATTGCGGTAACGGGTACCGATACGGAGAAAGAGCAGTTACCCCTCTACCTACATAATAATACCTGCTCAACACAGGTAGAGGAAATAAGAAGTAAGATGAGGAGGTGCACTAGTCATCACTCATCTCACAACAAAATATATCCTTGCCTAGCAAGGTATCATCCACCACAGGTATGCAGTAAGCGATGGCGATGGCATGGGCACCAGGCACATCGTCATCCCACTGTACCCGTGGAGACTCATCCTGCATAGGCTTAGATAAAGAAGGGGGATCAAGTAATAAAAGAGATGAAGAACTAAAATAATCAGAAAATGGGAGAGTGACTTCGGCTTCACTCTCAGCGAGATCCAAGCATAGATCATCGTCGGTATCATACGAGTCGTATCGGGGGGAATCCGACAACTCGAGGTCCGCGGTGGTAAGAGGAACGACCTCGTCCAATAAAGAGGTGCAAACCTCTGCATCAGATAGGGAATATTCCTCATCCCACCGGGGTGCATAAAAGTGCTCCGAAGATCCACATTCTCCATCAGAGATAGAGGAATCATCATCCCACTTTGGTGAAACCTCAGGCACCGATTCATCAATAAACACAGCATCATCAGCCGACTCACAAGAAAAAGGTGTAACACAATCTGGAGAAAATTGCAGAGGGGCAAGGCTGCTCTCAAAATCAAGCACTGAATGAGCAGGCCCCAACGCAACATCATCCGCAAACGCCACCTCATCGACAAGAATAATCCCTGCGGGAAAAGAATGAGCAAGGTGCGCTATGTCAGTGTATGGGCCAGGCAACACCCTGGTAGGCCCGTCTACAGCAGTCTTCCGCGAACGGGAGGTTGCTGCAGGCATGCCCATAGAGGGAGAAGGCTCGCACAAGCGAGGGCAATATTTCACCAAGTGGCCTACACCTTGACATAGCAAGCATCTCAAACAATGCTCGGCATTATGAGCAGCCATGGAGTTGATGCATCGACGTAAAGTGTCAAGTAGACGGCACTCAGCTTCCGAATACATCGTGAACAAAAATAATTACCGAAAGAGAGCTACACAACTAGAATAAAAATAGCATGGATCAGCTATCTAAATCAAAAATCAGAAAGGGCAAAAAGAAATAAACAATAATTAAAATTCTAACAACTAAAGCAAATAAGAAAATGATATGTACAAATGGAAAAGGGCTTCAATCTACTATCTTCCTCTCGAAACTCACATGACTGTGTTCCCAGGCAATGGCGCCAAAAACTTGATGTGAATGTGACGGCAAGTGTACCGGTCGCACAAGTAATATAAAATGGGCAAATTTCCCAAGTATCGATCTCTCAAGGAACACAGTAAGGTGGAGTTAATTTCGAGGAGGAATTGAGATTGAAGTCCTTAGGTCGGCGTTAACGATGGGGGTTTTGATATTGCGAAAACAGAAAATAAAATACTAGCAGCTACTCCTATGCAATGCCATTATGCATCACTTCGCCAGGCGGGATGGAAGGATGCACGGGCCGCTATGCACCAAATCGCTAGGCTTAATGGACGAGTAGGCAAGAGTAAGAACCAGAAATTTGAGGGTCATAAGCACCTCTTTGCTACGCACACTTCTAGCAATTGCTAGAATGGCATGAACAAACGGAAGGCGGATGGATATAAAGGCACACCTCAAGCAAATAACGAATACATACAATCACATAAGCATGATTAAATATAAACATTTTACAAACTACAAACACTTCATAAAATATATTCGTTCAACTAAGCTATCAACAACAAGAGAAGAAAAGTGTGCGAAATCGATCGGATCCGAAGTCTTGCAAAGGGTTCACGGTTGGAATCATCGGGTTGTCAATCCGCGTCCAAGCTCGGTCCTCAACTGCGTCTAGGGTAGAGAAGGTTATCACTCACTCCCAATGGACCCGTCTTCTTTGTGTCACGATGCGGAAGAAGATGGCACAAACTTCTCCTTGCTCGGTGGAGAACGCCAGGTTAAACCCCTTCTTGAAGCTCTAGGATGAAGGAGGAGGCCGAGAGGAAACTCCGGCAAGAATATGGCATTGAAAGCTTTCCCGTAGCCTCTCAGATAGTGAGGAGTAAGAAGGGAGGCGGAACCCTCAGAGCTGGACAAAAATGGTGGGTGGAAAAAGTGATGTTCTGATCCGGAGAAGAATCTGCGCTTAAATAGAAAAAGATCAGAAAAATGGTCACGCGCGGTCCCGCGCACGACCTTGCGCTAACCGTGTGTTATTAACTTAAAGATCTTGATCGCGGAAGCAAATGCGTTGACTCGTGCGTTTTACTCGCGCACGGGCGATTCCGCCCGTGCGTGAAGGAAATCGCACGGGTAAACACAGAATGCAGGAAACAGGGGAAAACAATCGAATCGTGTGTTTAAGTCGCACACCGGCGCTGCTGCCCGTGCGTGAACAAATCGCACGATAAACCACAGAATGGTGCCAAAACGAAAGGTACATGACAACCGTGTGTTTTCTTCTCGCACGGTTTGGCTGAAACCGTGCGTTAACCGTGCGTTTCAAACTCTTCGAGATCATCTCGACGAAATGTGTCGAGATCCTCTTGACCAAGTAAAACACACGATTACGAAGCAACCGTGCGCTAAGGAAACGCACGACTCTGCGTTTTCCAAAAATCATAATTCCTGTCTTGGGGAAAACACACCACCTGCACAGCAAAAACCAAAACTGGAGCACAAGCTCCCAGCACCAATACACAGCATAAAATGAACAAAAAGAATTGTGGGGAGCACCGTGTGCTTACCCCCAATAAAAGAATGCGCAATTACACACCCATGGGCCTACAAGTGCACTTCCTATGGAAATAACGATTAGAAGAAATATGAACGATATAGAACTAAAAGTGAAGTGCAAACGCGAGAAAACAAGCCCAGATGAGTCCGATAAACCCTATATAAATCGGACTCATCACCACCCCTCAAAGTATTAAAGAAGGGAGAGCACATCTCTCCAGCCCGGGAGAGGAACCTGCTCAACCCTGCTAGCTTCACTGTCAACTGCTGCACTTCCTTGGCATTCCGTGGCGACCCCAACTCTATAATCACCCTCACCTTGTCCGGGTTGGGTTCTACACCGATAGGGGTGAGGAGATGCCCCAGGAACTTCCCCTTGCTCGCCCCGAAATTGCACTTCAAGGGGTTCAGTCTCATTTTATATTTGCGGAGAGTGGCAAAAGTCTCTTCCAAGTCCCGGAGGTGAGAGTCGACGTCCAGACTCTTGATCATGAGGTCATCTACATACACCTCAGGGTTCCTTCCCTTCTGCTCTTGGAAGACCCTATCCATCATCTTCTGGTAGGTCGCCCCTGCGTTTTTTAGCCCAAAGGGCATCATTTTATAACAGTAGCATCCATCCCTTGTGATGAAGGAGACATCCTTGATGTCGGGAGGGTGCATCCTTATCTGATGATAACCTGAAAAAGCATCTAGGAAACTCATTATAGGTAAACTGAAGGCTGAATCAACCAGCGAGTCGATCTGAGGCAAGGGATAACAATTCTTAGGGCATGCTTTATTAAGTAAAGAGAAATCAACATACATACTCCATCGGCCATCTCCTTTTTAACCATTACAATATTGGAGATCCAGCCGGGATATTGGATCTCGGATACAAAGCCGGCCTTGAAGAGCTTGGCCACCTCCTCCCGGATTGGCTCGACCAACTTGTCCACCGTGGACCTCTTCTTCTGCTGGATGGGGCGAGCCTCCGGATCCAAGTTGAGGCGATGGCAGGCCACATCCGTATTGATCCCTGACATCTCAGGGCACTCTAGGAGAAGATGTCCACATTCTTCCGGATGCACTCCAGCACCCTGGCTTGGGCCTCCGGGGTCAGCCCTCCGCTGACGCGGACCTTCTCCACCCTGTCTCTGAGGGTGAGAACCTCCATCTCCACCACCTCTTCCTCCGCTTCCAGACAAGACTGCTCTCCCCACTCTTCAACATCCTCCCCTCCGGGGGCGAGGACCTCCTCAGCTTCCATCGCGGCCATTGCCTCGGTCGGCTCCCGGACTTCTTCCACCTCCTCCTCCCGAGGGCGGGTCACCCTTACCACCATCTCCTCTTGGCCAGCCTCCTGCTCTGCCTCTTCCATCCTTCGCCCCATCTCCTCGGCGCCCTCTTTTCATGAGATGGAGTTCACAGCGGTGACATAGCACTCCCTTGCCATCTTTAGGTCTCCGCGGACCCGGACCTGGTCCCCCTCGATGTTGAATTTCAGGCATTGGTGGAAGGAAGAGGGGACTCAGCGGAAGGCGCTGATGAGGGGCCTCCCAAAGATGGCGGTGTAGCTACTGGGGGCGTCCACAATGACGAACTTGCAAGTGCGAGACTTACCCTCCCCCAGCGTGACATGGAGTCCCACTCCACATTCTACCTCCTTCCTCTCCCCTAAGAACCCGAACAAGGGTCTGTCTGAGGCAAGTACCCTCTTCGCCTCCACCTTCATCGTGTCGAATGCCTTCTTAAAGATGACATTGACCGAGCTCCCATTGTCGACGAGGATCCGGGCAATGGTGAAGTTCTCGATGGCTGTCTGGATGACCAGTGCATCACAAAATGGATCCTCGTGATCCGGCATATCCTTCCTCGAGAAGGTGATCTTCTCCTCCAGGGGTGGGGTCTGGGACGTGGAGGCGACACTCCTTCGGTACATGGTATGAAGGATTGCCTTGTAGGAAGCCTCGACACCTGCCCCTCCGTGGATCATCCCGATCCTTCCCCTGGTCCCAACATCCACTCGGTCCTCATACCGGTCCTCCTCCGAGCGTGGTAGGACCTCTTCGATCCGCACCTCTTGACGCTCCTGCAGTTGTTGTTATTCCCTATTTCCTCTTATCTCGAGGAACTCTGGGCACGTGGCAGTGGCGTGCCCTTCCTCCCGATGGAAGTCACAGTAGGGCAGCTCCACCCTAACCTCCCTTCTTCTCCTCCGCACTGCTCTCCTACTCTACCCCATGGCTATTTCCATAGCCTGCTCCTAGTCGGAGAGACGTGGCCTCTGGCCTTGCCTCTCTCCTGGAGGATAAAACTGGCCCTGGCCTCCCTAGAGGTTATCCCCACCGTGATGACCTCTCCTCGGCCCTTGGTCCTGCCACTCTAACCTCCAACCTAGCCGATGGTTCGGCTCCTAACACCCCCACCTGGGCTGCTGCTGCTGCTCCCTCTGCTAGGGCTCAGCTTTCCTCTCCACCTAACCTTTGCCCCCTCTTGGCCTCTCCTCCTCTATAGCCCACCTGACTAGCCTTCGGGCAAACTCTGGGTTCGACGCCTGTAACGCCCCCGATTTTTCTGCGATTATTTTAATCCTCGTTTGGCGTTAAGTCGACGCATTTTCTTGGCTTGTGCCATCTGTGGAGTGTGGTCTTAACTCCTTAGAACTGGGTGCCCTATTTTGTAGCCTGTTGGCAAGATCTCCCTAGCAAGCCGAGTCGTTTTGGGTGACCCGGTGTGGCCTCTCGGGGGATGCTTGTGTTTTGGCTTCGGGAGGGTATAACTCGAGTTCTATTCGTCAAAAGTTAATTTCGACTTCGCCGTTGTGTTCGTAGCGTGGATATTTAGCTACAGTGCGGATTTCGTCGAATTCCGAGGTAGTTCAGTTTTCGTGTCGTTTTGGGTGTGTCATTAGTAAAATCTAATTAGAAACCCTTTTTAATTAAGTGAACCAGTGGCTTGGGAGGCAGTTAGGCTGAACTGTCATGGCTAGCTTATATAAAAGCCTTAATTAGAATCAGCGGCCCATTCTTCTTCTTCCCGAAACCGTTGTTCCTGTTCGCGGAAAACAGAGGAGAACCGCCGGACCTGCTTCTCCTTCGGACGGCGATTCCGGGAGTGTTCGTGGATGGATTTCGATTCCGAAAGCGGCGTTGTCTTGCTCTCACTCAGATCTTCATTTTGACGGTAAGAGTTTTGTTTTTACTAGAGTTTTAGGAGACTTGGATTTCCAGTTCTTGTGCTTTTCCGCCATTAAAGTGCGGGTTTGCTTGTTAGGTGCTGCTCCTTCTAGTGCAGAACGAAGACGAGGGAAGGCCGACCAAGCTTCGCCGGAAATCGAGGCAAGTGGTATTCTTGCCCTTGCCATTGTTGTTCTTTGGTTATTCTAGAATGTTTCCCGGTTAGCCCTAGGGTAGAAACCAAACATATTCTCTTTTACCTTGCTGAATTTAGGGCTTAGATTCGCCTATGAGCCCCCTCCTTGTGCTGTTTTGCTCAACCCGATGGTTGTTATAACCATTTAGACTCCAGATTTGTAGTTCTAGTTGGGTGCTTTTGCGGGTGGAGCCGAGAGAGAGAGTGAGGGAGGTTGTTATGGTAGGGCTCTAGTTAGAACTAGTCCTTGGCAGACTCTCGGGTTTTGGTGTTGAGTGTGGTGCACACACTCAAAGCCAAAAGCTGCCCGGACTCGGCGTTGAGTGTGGTGGACACACTCAAAGCCATAGTTTGGTTTGTTCTTTGCGGCTGAGTGGTGGGGTGATTGAGTGAGAATTTTCGTCTAAGTCAAAATCGACGGGAATCACCAAGTGATTCCCGCCGATTTCGACGTGATTCCCACCGATCGGCGAGAATCATCCTTGATTCCCGCCGATTCGGCGAGAATCATCCTTTATTCCCACCGATTCGGCGAGAATCATCCTTGATTCCCGCCGATTCGGCGAGAATCATCCTTGATTCCCGCCGATCGTCGAGAATCATTCTGGATTCTCGCCGATTCGGCGAGAATCATCCTGCATTTCCGCCGATTCGGCGAGAATCAGTCGGCATTCCCGCCGACCTCCTCTTGTTGGCATTGGCTTAGGGTTTTCCTGCGAGAATGAACTTTGGCGTAGAGTGAGTTGACCTCACTCAACGCCAAAGCTGCTTTGGCGTTGAGGGAGGTGGACTCACTCAACGCCACTGTTGGGTTTTGTGGTTTTGGCTGAAGGCGTTGAGGGAGTGGACCTCACTCAACGCCATAGCTATTTTGGCATTGAGTGAGGTTAGCTCACTCAATGCCGCTGCCTCTTTTACTGAAGGCGTTGAGGGGGTGGATCTCACTCAACGCCATGGCTGTTTTGGCATTGAGTGAGGATAGCCCACTCAACGCTAGAGCTGTTCTTGCGGAGGGTGTTGAGTGAGTGACTCTCACTGAACGCCATGGCTGTTTTGGCGCTGAGTGAGGCTAACTCACTCAATGCCAAGGTCTGGTTAGGCGCTGAGTGGGTTCCACTCAACGCCGAGCCGTGTTGAGTAACTTCAACACTTTTTCTCTTTCCTCGATTTACGTTCCCGAGTGAATTCCTTGATTATATTTGTAGTTTCCTTGTTAGCCATATTTTTCTTTCCTAATGGCCGAATCGTGGGTCGTGGTTAGTAGTGGTGGTTTGAAGCTCTTCATGGGGGAGGTGTTGTGTAATTTAGCCAAAGCCACCCTTATTCTTCTATCTTGCTCCATATACGGGCTGGGCAAGGGGGTGGAAGGTCCCTTGTGCTTTCACATGTAGACCCTTGAGCTTGTTGGCTTGGAAATGGTGGTTGGGGGACTGAGTTTGCCTCCAACCCATATCCATGCTGTTTGTTTTTGCTACTACCATCTCCCACAGCTTAGGGTGTTAGAAGTTTCTTCCTTGGTAGATTGCAGCACTTTGGGCTCTTGGTAGCCTAGTAGACCCTGCAGGATGTAGTTTCTGGGTAGGGTTGGTGTTGTTTCCTCGCACGTAGTGCATTCCTTATTGTCTTGCCTTGGGCAGTTGTGACTTTTACTGCTGTGTGTTTTCCTCTTTTATTTATTCCCTGGTTGGCTCTTCCATGCAGTTTTTACTTGTTTTGCTTGCTGAGGTATTCTTTCTTCTTTTGAATGCCTCAGGTTCTGAGCAGTAGCCAGTTTGGTGGCTAGGTTGTGGTGGTGTTGTTGGTGGTCTCTTGGACTTTGGAGATCCTGTTGCTTTGTTAGTGAGGTAGTTTTTCAATACTTTTCTTACAGACAAACATATTTGCCCGTGGGTTCGTGTCAAGTTGTTGGTACCCACTGGTAGTTTTTACCTTTGTACTAGATATATTACTTTTGTTGCTACCATTTTCTGGAGATAGTCTACTTGCTCTGGGGAGAATTTATGCTAGGTTGCTAGTTATTTTAAAACTACAACTATTATTATTATAAGTACATCGCATGATCAGCATGTTTTATAAAAATAAATCACTATTTTCCAAACAACGTATAAAGATCGTTTTCTTATATATAATGTAAATTAAATGTAGAGTCTTGCATGGCATAAGTGGTCCTCTTAGGGCTCTTATGCACTCCCTAGGAAGTCAAACCTGAATAAAGTATTTTTTCCGCAGCGCATAAGTATAGTATTTTAACTGTGGACTAGGTGATCCACCGAGCCGAGGGATACGGACTCTAAAGTATAACTGATTTTCTAATCATTAAACTTATAAATTTCTTTCATAAAGTGTAGTAGTTGGTTTTGCCTGAGCGTCAGCAGTTATCCCCTACTTGACGTGGCATCATGACGCGCGTTTTCTCATACTCTGATAATTCTTTAATTCAGAGAAAATGCGGGTTTTGACAACGCCTCCCCGTCGACTTCTCTCGCTGCCCTCTCCATCAAATCCTCGTAAGAGAGGGGCGGGATCCTCTTCAGCTCCATTCGGAAAAAACCCTGCTGCAACCCCAGGGTGAAGGCCATCATCAGAGTGTGTCCCGACATTTCCTGAACCTGGGATACCTCCTCCTGGAAGCGGTCGACATAGCTCCCCAAGGTCTCATTCACTCCCTGCTTGATGCCGAATAGGGACTCTGACTCCCTCTTCCTCCTCTGGGAGGTGGTGAATCTCAACATGAACCCCCGACATAGGTCCTCGAAGTAGTAGATGGAATTGGCCGGCAACTGGTGGAACCACTCCCTTGCCTTCTCCTTCAGAGCGATGGCAAAGAGTCTGCACTTGAATCCATCTGACATCTGTCAGATCGAGAACACGTCCTCAAACCACTGGATGTGTTGGACCGGGTCCCCCTTCCCGGTGTAGTAGGATATCTCGGGCTCCCTAAAACCATTCGGGACCGGTGCAGAGGAGACCAAATCGCTGAAGGGGTTGTCTCCCCCCACTGGGCGAGCTGGAGGGTCTTGCGCCCCCATCTCGCCGAACCTGTCACCGCTTCCCGAACTTGGTAAAAGCACTCGCCTAGGGAGCTCGGCACCCCGGCCTTCCTCGGTGACCTCCTTCCCTGCTCGCCTGGCGGGAGCAACCTCGGTGAGTGTCGGATCCGCGAGAACCGGAATCGCCGGAGTCGAGCACTCGGCACGCGCACCGAGTATGAATCGGACCAAGCTGAGCACATCCTGCATGAAGTCCTTGAGCATCCCCATTGTGGCGAAAGGGGGAGGGGGTGGTAAGTCGGTCCTGTCCGATCCTTTCCCTTCTCCTCCAATCATTGAGCTCGTTGAAGATTTTCTGTGCTGATCACTTTCCAAGCTCACCGCACCAGAATGTTGAAACCGAAAATCGGTCTCTTGTGGAGTTCACCCTTGGGGAAGGGGTGATCGCACACCTACTTCTCCTCTATGAGCTGGAAAGCTGGGAGGAAGGAACTGGGATGGGAAAGGACCCAAGGGCTCGACGAGGAGGACCCACCATACCCCGGAAGATCACTGAGCGCTTCCCCTCCTTAACCAAGTGTCGGGCTAAGGTACCTCAGGAAACGTTGGGGGGACTCTGGAGACAAGTAAGCATGCATTCTGAGGTACCCCTTGGGTCCTATTTATAGATTTCTGAAAATAGTCTGCAAATAGCCAACCTCCGCTGTTCTGAACGGCTATGTGCAGCCCACCTGGGTCTGCCAATAGCGAGACTCCGCTATTCTAACTGGCTATGGGCAGGCTAGCGGGGGCAAAACGGTAAAGAGCACCTCACAGTAGATTGGGCGAGTCACCCTCAATGGTCCCTACTCGGCAATGGTGGCGAGTGCCTGATAGAGCTGGCACTCGCCGCCTCAGCTTAGCACTCAGCGAGTATGGACTCGGCCCGCCCTACTCGCTCGCTGTGGGCTCGACGATCGGCTAAAGGATCATCGGACTGGGCTCTGTGAACCCCTGTGAGCTGTCCAGGTGTCGAGGCGAACTAACCGGGGCAGGGGCGTCGGGTGATCTCGGTGCCAAGGCTGGGGGGCGACTGAACTCGGCGCCAAGGCTGGGGCACCGACTGAACTCGCCGTCAAGGCTGGGGCGTCGAGTGAACTCGTTGCCAGGGCACATTTGGCCCAGGGCTTAGGCAAGGCTCGACAGATCTGGCCCCTACTGCCCCACTCGTCGGATATGGGGTTGTACATCACAAATCACGCCCCCATGATGGAGGGCTTGTCTCCTTATTCAATCTATGCTTGTACCTTTATAAACTTCACATTATAAACACACAAAATATTAGATCAAATATATCATGGTATTTGTTATTCTCAAACCAAGAAATGCAGAATGTATGCTCTAATACCTTGGACCCGGTCTCCACCCCGGAGGTTTGAACTGTCCCTACCCTACTTAAAATTCCCCTCTCCGTGGATGGGCCCTTCACTTTAAGCAAACCCTCTTACTTAACCTATGGTCCTCCTGCCTATCTTCATACCGACAGGTTGAGTAGCGGTTGAAACCTCCACCCTGGCTCCTACCCTTATGGGTCCTTGAAATTCCCGCCTCCTCGTCTCTTCCCTTTTTCTCCCTTCCTACTGTCGGGATCCTCCCTACACATTATCCTCGTCTCTTCTTATCTTGGTCAACTTTGATATGAACTCAAGGTTTGTGGACTTGCACTCAGTATCCCTCCCAGCTCGGCCAATCAATTCCTCGAAAGATTGGGGGGTCTAGAGCAAGCTCCATCCTGAATAACCCATGCTACAGCCTGAGAGTGAAGGCCAGCTACAAGGTGTGCCCGGGTACCTCCAAAACTATGAGGATCTCCTCCTAAAAGTTACCACATAACTCTCCGGCAATTTATCAACCCTTTGCTTTATTAGGAAGAGGGCCTCAACTCTATTCTTCCTCTTCTTGGACGCGGAGAAGTGTAGTAGGAAGCTCTGATTCAAGTCCTCGAAGTTGTAGATTGTTCCCGAGGGAAGCTGTTGAAACCATTCCTTTGCTTTTTTTGAAGTTGTTGGATAATAACCAGCACTTGAAGGCTGTAACACCCCTATCCGTCACATAACATATAGCAGTAGGTCTGGCCGGGGCCCGACGCCATATACTACGGACAGACTGGTTGGTTACGCGTTGAAACCATTCAACCAATCATGTCGTCCTACACAACACCTAGCGGAAGCAAATTATTAAGTTGCAAAAAGAAAATAAGAACCCTGCTACAAAGCATGAATGTCCACTACCAACTCAGGAATGTAATCATACACAAAAGAGAACTGGCCTTAAGGCCTTACATTGTTCACTTAACAAAATAGTGTTTTCCAAACTTCGGCACGCAGGCCGGCCATACATGAAAACGGGAAAGATACATAAGCAATTAGGCCTTCGAGGGCCGGCACATCAACAAGGGCTTTAGTCCGCTATTTCTCGCTCTACTCCGCAGCACCTGCAAGCCACAAACCACCGCCCGGTGGCAAACAATAGCAACGGTCAGCAATGCTGACCAAATTATAACGATCCCGCCCCCAAAATCGGCGCGGCGATGCTCTTTCCCTGCACTTCATTAGTATAGGCAATGTTATTAATGTGAACACGCATCAACACAGGCGTAGGCTCGCACGGCCACACACCCCGTGCACTCAGGGCACATTCTCGGCGAACCGGCCAACGTCACGTCAATTCAAGCCATAGACGTTCCCAATCCACCACCGCCTCTTGAACGGTCGTCCATATGAGCATTTTGCCTTCCTGGCCTTGGTCACGGCAATTTAAGCCATAGACCGCCGAAGACCCTCATCCATGCCAACGGTCCTACCGAACGACATAGACCGGGTATGGTTCCGCCTGACCCGTGCTCATACCGAAACGGCAATTTAAGCCATATGCGCAGGTCAAGACTCACCGAGTCCCGTTTCCGCCACAACAATCACATAACCCGGTTATGTTCATGTTGTCTCCCCGGCCACCGTGTTGGCAAAACCCGCCTTTGCCCAGTTTTCCGGGTGCACCTTGGAGTTAATCTCCAAGGCTCCCTGATGCAATCTACCACGTAGAAAACCCGAAAAACACCCAAACACCCGGAGTCTTCCCCGGTTCGTATGCAATGCAACATCACCGATCCGGCTCTACTTGTCCGGATAGGCTTCACACACAATGCCTATGTCCGTTTTCGCATACGGACTCTACACAAGGGGGACTTCACATATCTACCCCAAGGAACGCTCCAACTCTTCGCTCACTCGCGAGAGCGGGCTTCCTATGCAAAGGAAAAGAGGGCTTCACATGCCCAAGGATGAGAAATCGTTACCCTTGCATTCTTCCGCGGCGCCATCGAAAACTATACGGTTGGAAAGCACCGCAACGGCGTCGCCTCCGCGGATCTGGACTCGGATCGTGATTCGGAACTCCGAAGCTCCTCCGGCGGCCGGATCTAGCCCTTCTTCCTCCTCCTTGCTCTCTCCTCTCTCTAGCTTTAGAAAGAGAACCACTCAAGAGAAAATGAGGGTTTCTAAACCCTACTCTCGGGTAAAACCATCCAGGAGCAGCCCCCCACCGTCGGATCCAAAGCCAAGGGAATGAACGGCCACGATTAAGCCTCAAAATATAAAATCTGGGCCGAACACGGGTTGGCACACGGCCGTGTGCCTGGCCGTGTAGCTCATTCGCCGTCTCGACCCAAATTGAAAACCAGCACACGGCATGTGACACGGCCTCCGACACGCCCGTGTCGCCTGCGACACGCCCGTGTAGGGACCCGTGTCACGCCCCCCCGTGTGCAATAAGTCACCAGTTTGGAGTCAGAGGGGTACACGGCTTGGTGACATGGCATCGGGCACGCTCGTGTCAAACCGGACACGCCCGTGTTCGTGCCCGTGTCACTACCCATGCACCCAACCGCACAGCACAGGTGTGACACGGCCTGGGACACGCCCGTGTCCTAGGCCGTGTTCCACCACACGACCATCGTCGACCTGAACTGGTCGACGACACGGCTCGAGCTCGACACGCCCGACACGGCCTCCGACACGCCCGTGTCGGGGCCCGTGTCACCTGCACCAAAAACCCGACTTGGCCCAAAAACGATCCCCGTCGCTCCTACAACAATTTAGGGTGTTACAATTCTACCCCCCTTAAAGAATTTCGTCCACGAAATTAATAAAGGAAAAACAGGACTTAACGTAAAACAGTACCTGAGCGGAATAATTCCGGGTACTCCTCGAGCATAGTCTGCTCCCGTTCCCAAGAGAGCTCCTCACGCCCGCAGTTATCCCACCGGACCTTAACCATCCGGATCTCCTTGTTACGAAGCCTTTTGACCTCAACATGTTCGATACGAATGGGCTTGACCCTAGTCGTCAACCCTTCATCCACCGGCACCTGGTCAACCGCGATCACCTGCGAAGGCTCTTGCACCGCCTTCCGCAACACAGAAATGTGGAACACATCATGTAATCCACTCAATTGCTCCGATAGCCTCAAACGGTATGCCGCTTCGCCGACTCGCTCTAGGACCTCAAACGGTCCAAGGTATCTTGGGCTCAGCTTCTTCAAGCGTCTCACCCGCGAAACCCCCTTGAACGGCTTCACTTTCAGGTATACCCAATCGCCTACCGCGAACTCCACGTTCTGGTGCTTGGCATTGTAATACTTCGCCTGCCGGTCCTGAGCGATCAACAAGCGCTCCCGAATGATCCGTACTAACGAGGTAGCACTCTCCACCTCCTGTTTCTTGTACAACCTTGCCTTACCCGCTTCAAGCCACGATAACAGCGTGCGACACTTCCTACCATACAGGGCCTCGAAGGGCGCCATTTGTATACTCGCTTGGTAGCTGTTGTTGTACGCGAACTCCACCAAATAAAGGTGGTCTTCCCAATGCTTCCCGAAGTCTAGAACACACATGCGGAGCATGTCCTCAATCGTTCTATTGACCCTCTCGGTCTGCCCATCCGTCTGCGGATGGAAAGCTGTGCTGAACTTTAACTTTGTTCCCAGCATCTGCTGCACCAACCTCCAATCATTTGACGTGAACCGCGCATCGCGATCACTCACAATGCTACGGGGCACACCATGCAGCCTAACAATATTGTCGACATACAACTTTGCCAATTTCTCCACTGGATCATCCTTCCTATGCGGAATGAAATGCGACACCTTGGTTAGTCGATCTACGATCACCCAGATGGCGTCGTTCCCCTTCTGCGACCTTGGCAACCCGTGCACAAAGTCCATAGATATATCATCGAATTTCCACTCCGGTATAGGCAAGGACTTCAGAAATCCTCCTGGCTTTTGGCACTCCGCCTTCACCAAGGCGCACGTTTGGCATTTAGCCACGTACAACGCCACATCTTTCTTAAGCCCCCGCCACCAAAACAGCTTCTTGAGATCACGATACATCTTCGTGCTTCCTGGGTGGATTGAGTACTTGGTATGATGAGCCTCGTACATCAACTCCGCCCGGAGGTTACCCCCACTCGGGACGCACAACCGATGATCCTTCCTTAACAAACCATCATCCACCGAGAACTGGGAATTTGACCCATCCAGAGCCGCCTCCAAAAGCTCCTTCATGGAGTCATCTAACTCCAATGCCTGCCGAACCCGGTCAGCTAGGTCATACTGCACCTCTGTCCAGTTTAACATTGCTTTGGCGTTCGTCTGCTTGTCAACGCAACAGATCTCAAGCTCCTCCAACTCCCGCACTAGCCGCTCATCATGCACCGACAACCAGTTGGCTCGGGCGGGAGCCCTGCGGCTCAGCGCATCCGCAACTGCGTTGCCCTTCCCGGGTACATAATGTATCTTGAAGGTGTAGTCCCCCAGGAACTCCATCCACCTCCTCTGCCTCATATTAAGGTCCTTTTGATCCAACAAGTATTTTAGGCTCTTGTGATCGGTGTATATATCGACTCTTACGCCGTATAGGTAGTGCCTCCACAACTTGAGTGCAAAAATCACGGCCGCCAACTCCAAGTCGTGCACCGGATAATTTCTTTCATGCACTTTCAGCTGACGCGATCCATACGCGATCACACTTCCATGCTGCAACAACACGCAGCCCAAGCCACTACCCGAAGCGTCGCTATACACCTCAAAGCCCTCGGTCCCACTCGGCGAACTAAGCACTGGCGTCGTGGTCAACCGCCTCTTCAGCTCCTCAAAAGCTTGCACGCACTCTTGCGTCCACAAGAATTTCTGATCCTTCCTTGTCAACTTCGTGAGAGGTAACGCTACCCGCGAGAAGTTCTATACGAAGCGCCTGTAATATCTGGCAAGCCCGAGAAAACTACGGACTTCCGCGATAGAAGATTACGCAGGCCACTCCCGTATCGCAACAATCTTCGTCGGATCCACCGCTATACCTTCCCCACTCACTATATGACCAAGGAACGCTACCGAGGGTAGCCAGAACTCGCACTTGGAGAACTTTGCGTAAAGCTCATTCCTCCTCAAAGTCTCCAACACCAAATGCAAATGCTTGAAGTGGTCTTCTTCGCACTGCGAGTATACCAAAATATCGTCAATAAAGACGATCACAAAGCGATCCAGGAAATCTCTGAACGTCCTGTTCATCAGATCCATAAACACCGATTGCGCATTCGTCAGTCCAAACGGCATGACCGTGAACTCGAAATGCCCATACCTCGTACTGAACGCCGTCTTCGGGATATCACACTCCCTGATCCTCACTGATAGTACCCCGACTTCAAGTCCAACTTGGAGTATACCGACGATCCGACTAACTGATCAAAGAGATCATCAATCCTCGGGATCGGGTACTTATTCTTCTCCGTCAGCTTGTTCAACTCTCTATAGTTGATACACAGCCGCATACTCCCGTCCTTCTTCTTAACGAAGAGGACCGGTGCGCTCCAAGGCGACGAGCTTGGACGCACATATCCTTGCTCCATCAGCTCCTCTAGCTGAACTTTCAACTCTGCCATCTCCTTAGGCGCCAACCTATACGGAGCACGTGACACCGGTTTGGCCCCCGGTACGAGCTCGATGGTGAAATCAATCTCCCGCTGCGGTGGGGCTCCGGGAAGGCTATCCGAGAACACATCGGGGTATTCGCAAACCACGGGGATGCTATCCAACGGGGACTTTGGCTCCACAGCCCCCACTATTGCAAAGAACAGCTCTGCACCAGCATGAACTGCCTTCACCACCTGAAGAGCAGACATCAGTGTCCTGCTCGACCCCTTTAACCCCTCGAATGTAGTCTCCCGCCCTACACCCAGCTTGACCTCCTTCCGGTCACAGTCAATCCAAGCTTTCTGCTCTGACAGCCAATCCATTCCAAAGATCACGTCGAACTCTACTAGCGGCAGCAATGACGCTAGCAAGTCGAACTCTTGGCTCCCAATGTGAACCTTCACGGTGCACACCCTGTCCGCACGCATTGAGCACCCATTCGGTAGCAGCACATCCAACTTGTCCTTCGCCATCGAAGAAGGGACTCCGATGCGCGATATAAAGCTTTCGGACAAGAAGGAGTGTGAAGCTCCCGTATCGAACAGTGCCCGTGCCGGACTATCGCTAATCACAACAAAGCCTATACAAACAATATTAGGCTAACAAGCAATAGATAACGGTATTAAAGCTAACTTGCTATAAATTAACTCATACCTGTCACCACATCCGCTTGCTTGATGGCCTCCTGCTGGCCCAAGTTATAGACTCTAGGCTGAGTCGGAGCATAGTGGGACGCGGTCGACTCCACCGCTTTGCCCTTCTCCTCGTAGGTAGCTCCTTGCTTCCTTTCGGACTTTGAGCGTCCACTCCAGCAATCACGGGCAAAGTGCCCCGGCTTCCCACACGTGAAACAAGCGCCCGAGGTTCGATTGGTAGTTGTCCCCGAGGCACCTGAAGCAGCTGGACCCGACGTCTTAGCTTTCTTATAGAATCTGCGGTAGCCCGACTTCGACGTAGTCGGTGCCTTGAACTCCGCTTTCTTGCTACCGGATTCCTTCTTTGCTTGGACATTCTTCATGTCCTTCTCCAAGGACCAGGCCGAATTGACCAGGGTCATGAAATCCTGCGCCTTGGGCCCCGACAGTAGCAACCTTAAATCATCTCTTAGCCCTTCATAGAAGCGACTCGTCTTGCGCTCCTCGTCTGCGAAGGTAGCGCCGGCATATCTCCCCAACCGAGTAAACTCGTGGAGGTACTCATCAACGGTACAATCCCCTTGCACCAACTTCTGAAATTCGCTTTCTAGCGCAATCCTTTGCGTCGAGGGGAGGTATCGAGCCATGAACAGTCTCGCAAACTCCTCCATCGAAACTTCGGCCAACGGCCTTCCCCGCAACTGATGTAGCTCTAGGCCTTCCCACCATAACCTTGCGTCCCCATCCAAAAGGAACGTCGCTATAGTGGTCTTCTGCCACTCTTCCATTTCCGTCGCAGTCATCACCCTGTTGACCCTTGAGAGCCAATCCTCTGCTTGGGTCGGGGTTTCTGCGCCCGTGAATACAGGTGGGTGAAAGCCCATCACGTGCTTCAGTTGTCTTTCCGTTGCTCTCCGAGGCAACTCTGGCTCCAACACTACTTGCTCAACCCTCCTTTGCTCTGCCGTCTGAAGCGGTACTTGCTCCATAGCAGGAGCGGGCTGTTGCACCTGCCTTGCAGGCTGCGCATTGATCATTGCCATGACCGCTTCTGCCACCAACCTAATGGTCTCGGCAGACGGAGGTGTTGCAGGCGCATCGCTTGGCGCACTGCTCGCCTCAGAACCTGGCCGTTCAGACGGCCCAGCACCACTTCTGGTCACCTATAATCGTGCAAAACACCGATAAGCGACCCAAAAATTACTGTAAACAGCAATTATAGGAACACGCAGGTTCCTCAAACATGTATATTTTCATTCCTAAGTGGACATTCATGGGTTCTTTTCATGTTATAACGATGACACACGCATGTGCTCACCACCCCTTAAAGTGAATTCGTCCACGAATTCATTTAAGCTTGACCGAAACCAGTAGTCTGATACCAATTTGTAACACCCCTATCCGTCACATAGCATATAGCAGTAGGTCCGGCCGGGGCCCGACGCCATATACTACGGACAGACCGGTTGGTTACGCGTTGAAACCATTCAACCAATCATGTCGTCCTACACAACACCTAGCGGAAGCAAATTATTAAGTTGCAAAAAGAAAATAAGAACCCTGCTACAAAGCATGAATGTCCACTACCAACTCAGGAATGTAATCATACACAAAAGAGAACTGGCCTTAAGGCCTTACATTGTTCACTTAACAAAATAGTGTTTTCCAAACTTCGGCACGCAGGCCGGCCATACATGAAAACGGGAAAGATATATAAGCAATTAGGCCTTCGAGGGCCAGCACAGTAACAAGGGCTTTAGCCCGCTATTTCCCGCTCTGCTCCGCAGCACCTGCAAGCCACAAACCACCGCCCAGTGGCAAACAATAGCAACGGTCAGCAATGCTGACCAAATTATAACGATCCCGCCCCCAAAATCGGGGCGGCGATGCTCTTTCCCTGCACTTCATTAGTATAGGCAATGCTATTAATGTGAACACACATCAACACAGGCATAGGCTCGCACGGCCACACACCCCGTGCACTCAGGGCACATTCTCGGCGAACCGGCCAACGTCACGTCAATTCAAGCCATAGACGTTCCCAATCCACCACCGCCTCTTGAACGGTCGTCCATATGAGCATTTTGCCTTCCTGGCCTTGGTCACGGCAATTTAAGCCATAGACCGCCGAAGACCCTCATCCATGCCAACGGTCCTACCGAACGACATAGACCGGGTACGGTTCCGCCTGACCCGTGCTCATACCGCAACGGCAATTTAAGCCATATGCGCAGGTCAAGACTCACCGAGTCCCGTTTCCGCCACAACAATCACATAACCCGATTATGTTCACGTTGGCTCCCCGGCCACCGTGTTGGCAAAACCCGCCTTTGCCCAGTTTTCCGGGTGCACCTTGGAGTTAATCTCCAAGGCTCCCTGATGCAATCTACCACGTAGAAAACCCGAAAAACACCCAAACACCCGGAGTCTTCCCCGGTTCGTATGCAATGCAACATCACCGATCCGGCTCTACTTGTCCGGATAGGCTTCACACACAATGCCTATGTCCGTTTTCGCATACGGACTCTACACAAGGGGGACTTCACATATCTACCCCAAGGAATGCTCCAACTCTTCGCTCACTCGCGAGAGCGGGCTTCCTATGCAAAGGAAAAGAGGGCTTCACATGCCCAAGGATGAGAAATCGTTACCCTTGCATTCTTCCGCGGCGCCATCGAAAACTATACGGTTGGAAAGCACCGCAACGGCGTCGCCTCCGCGGATCTGGACTCGGATCGTGATTCGGAACTCCGAAGCTCCTCCGGCGGCCGGATCTAGCCCTTCTTCCTCCTCCTTGCTCTCTCCTCTCTCTAGCTTTAGAAAGAGAACCACTCAAGAGAAAATGAGGGTTTCTAAACCCTACTCCCGGGTAAAACCATCCAGGAGCAGCCCCCCCACCGTCGGATCCAAAGCCAAGGGAATGAACGGCCACGATTAAGCCTCAAAATATAAAATTTGGGCCGAACACGGGTTGGCACACGGCCGTGTAGCTCATTCGCCGTCTCGACCCAAATTGAAAACCAGCACACGGCATGTGACACGGCCTCCGACACGCCCGTGTCGCCTGCGACACGCCCGTGTCGGGACCCGTGTCACCCCCCCCCCCCCCCCCCCCCCGTGTGCAATAAGTCACCAGTTTGGAGTCAGAGGGGTACACGGCTTGGTGACACGGCATCGGACACGCCCGTGTCAAACCGGACACGCCCGTGTTCGTGCCCGTGTCACTACCCGTGCACCCAACCGCACAGCACAGGTGTGACACGGCCTGGGACACGCCCGTGTCCTAGGCCGTGTTCCACAACACGACCATCGTCGACCTGAACTGGTCAACGACACGGCTCGAGCTCGACACGCCCGACACGGCCTCCGACACGCCCGTGTCGGGGCCCGTGTCACCTGCACCAAAAACCCGACTTGGCCCAAAAACGATCCCCGTCGCTCCTACAACAATTTGGGGTGTTACAAAGGCAACCATCACTTTCCCGATGGAGACAGTGTCTTTGAACCACTAGAGATATTGAACTGGATCATCCATATTGGTGTAGTCGGATATGACTGGATCTCTGAAAACCTCCAGTGCTAGGTTCAAAAGGACCAACTCATAGCAAGGGTTCCCTGGCCCTACTTTGCTAGTTGAAGGGACTCATGTCATCTCCTCGTCAGAATAGCGAGCACCCGACGGACTGAGAAACAACATTCACCCCTAGTGGGCTCACTCTCCCTCTTCCACCGCTACCCCTTACCTGCTCGACTGCCTGGTACATCCTCGCTTAGGGACTGTTAGGAGAGTAATGGGGTTGTTGGGCGCCGAGCACTCGCCTGCCGGCATTAGGGCGAGGCGCATGGTCTCTATGATATACTTCTAGAACTCGATGAAGTCGCTCTTCTTGATGAATTCACTCAGAGGGGGAGACTCGCCCTAGTCAGCGCCTTGCCCCTCGCTTTTGGCTATAAGACTCACTCAGAATTTTTCGAACAAGGTACATTCCATGCTCACCGCCCCAGAATTTTGAACCCGAAAACCATGACTAAAGAGAAGTTCAAACAAAACAGGAATAGCTTAAACATACTTCTTCCGAGTTAGAACTCTAGGACAGACTCTCAAAGCAAAGAACCTCACTCACAAGAGGTTGATGATTACAAACATACCCTAGAGCTATAACGGGGAGGTCACGCCACACACCTGAATGTTCAAAAAGAGATTCCCTTTCCAAGCCAATGCTGAGACGGACACCTTGGAGGGCACTTGAGAGCACCAGACTGTAAACCCAAAAACCACGGTGAATAATATGCTAGAGCTCTTGCCAACTAGAACCTGTCAAAGGAGAGAGAAGCCAAAGAGAGCCCTCTCCAAAGGTTCCCTTGGGGATTTATTAATAGTTTTCTAAAAATTGTATGCGGATAATGAAATCCCGCCTTTTGGTTTTACTAATGAAAACCCAAATTGGTATGCCAATAGTAGAATCCTGTTGTTTCGGGTGTCTAATGATATGCTAAATTGGGATTTCCTGGAGGAATAAGTCACAACAACTATAGACGAGTCTAGACTACTCTATGTGTAACGCCCCAAAACTCAAAAGAGGAACGGGTGACGTTTTAAGCCGAGTCTGGGACTTGGAGTAGGTGACACGGGCGTGTTGCGGGCGTGACACGGGCGTGTTCGACCACGGGTCGCGTGGTCGACGTTGTGGCATTCGGAGATCATCGAGTATAGGCACACGGCCTGGGACACGGGCGTGTCCTAGGGCGTATCCCGCTCAGGAAATTCTGTGGGATGCACACGGGCCATGACACGGGCCGAGACACGGCCATGTCTCTTTGGACACGGGCGTGTCGGGTGCCGTATCGAAAGTCGTGTTGTTCTCGAGAAAATCCGGGGAGTTGTGCACGGGGCGTGACACGGGTCTTGACACGACCGTGTCACATGTGACACAGGCGTGTCGAAGGCCGTGTCACAGGCCGTGTACTGGTCGGGATTTTGGATTGACGGCGAATGGGTGACATGGCCATGCACACGGCCGTGTTGCAACCCGTGTTCGACCTAGATTTTGTAATTTCATTCCCCGATCGTGGCCGTTCATTTCCTTGACTTGGGATCCAATGGTTGGGGTTCTTTCCTGAAGGGTTTTATCCGGGAGTTAGGGTTGTAAGGGCTCATTTCTCTTGGGTTCATCTCTCTCTAAGTTCTAGAGAGAAGGGAGAGCAAGGAGGAGGAAGAAGACCAAGATCCGGCCACCGGTGGAGCTTCGGAGCTCCTGAATCGCGATCCGAGTCAAGATCCGCGAAGGCGACGCCGTTGCGGTGCTTTCCAACCATGTAGATTTTCATGGCGCCACGAAAGAACGCAAGGGTAACGATTCTCATCCTAGGGCATGTGAAACCCTCTTTTCCTTTGCATAGGAAGCCCTCTCTCGCGAGTGAGCGAAGAGTTGGAGCGTTCCTTGGGGTAGATATGTAAAGTCCCCCTTGTATAGAGTCCGTATGCGAAAACGAGCATAGACATGGTGTGTGAAGCCTATCCGGACAAGTTGATCTGGATCGGTGATGTTGCATTGCATATGAACCGGGTCTTTCTCCGGGTGTTTGGGCGTTTTTCGGGTTTTCTACGTGGTAGATTGCAGCAGGGAGCCTTGGAGATTAACTCGTAGGTGCACCCGGAAAATTGGGCAAAAGAGGGTTTTGCCAACACGATGGCCAAGGAGCCAACGTGAACATAACCGGGTTATGTGATTGTTGTGGTAGAAATGGGATTCGGTGAGTCTTGACCTGCGCATATGGCTTAAATTGTCGTTGCGGTATGAGCATGGGTCAGGCGGAACCGTACCTGATCTATGTCGTTCGGTGGGACCGTTGGCATGGATGAGGGTATTCGGCGGTCTATGGCTGAAATTGTCGTGACCAAGGCATGGAAGACAAAATGCTCATATGGTTGACCGTCCAAGGGGCGGTGGTGGAACATGAACGTCTATGGCTTGAATTGACGTGACGTTGGCCGGTTCGTCATGAATGTGCCCTGTGTGCACGAGGTGTGTGTCCGTGCGAGCCTACGCCTGTGATGAAGTGTGTTTACACTATTTTGATGCTATACTAATAAAGTGCAGGGAAAGAGCATCGCCGCCCCGATTTTAGAGGCGGGATCGTTATAATTTGGTCAGCATTGCTGACCGTTATTTTGTTTACCACCGGGCGGTGGATTGTTGCTTGCAGGTGCTGCGGAGCTGAGCGGGAAATGGCGGGCTAAAGCCCATGTTGCGGTGCTGGCCCTCGAAGGCCTAACCTTTTTATGTTTTCCATTTATCTCATGTATGGCCGGCCTGCGAGCTAAAGTATGAAAGACATGTTTTGTTAAGCAAACATTGTAAGGCCTTAAGGCCAGTTGTTGTGTGTATTCAACATTCCTATTTCCTTTGAGTAGTGGACATTCGTGCTTGGCAGGGTTCTTATCTTTGTGCAACTTAATAAATTGCTTCCACTAGAATGACTCTGTGTATGACGTTTGTGATTAGTTGAATGGTTTCAACGCGTAACCAACCGGTCTGTTCGTGGTATATAGCGTCGGGCCCCGGCCGGACCTACTGCTATATGTTATGTGACGGATAGTGGTGTTACACTATGCTTGCTCGCATGGGTGTGGGGAATTCCCGGTGAAGCTGGAACTCGCCACTCGCCCTGAACTAGGGGTGGGTGCGGGCTGTTGACAATACTCGCCCCTTCGACTCACCTGGGCCTAGTCCCCCCTACTGTTTGATGGTTTGGCGAATCCACTCGATAAATATGAGGTTATACAAGCATAACACTTGGGTCCAATATTGATATAAAACATTCAATAGATTAGATATAACTTGTTTCCAACCCATCATAAATGTAAATGTCCAAAAACGGTTGACTTGTAGATGTAATCAAAGTAATTGATAGTAAAGGCATACAATATTGATTATGTTTTGTATGCATAATTTAATTGAAAATATATTTGAGAACTTAAATCTTAATTTGATTGAGTTGTGATGTGCGTAGAATAAACACTCTAACTTTTTATTGTCCTCTTTAATGTATTAATGCTAACATATCCTACTTCAGTAATATACTTATATAAAAATTGTATTTGGCTCAAACCATTAAATTTCTTTATGTAGTGTTGCTATTTGATTGTAAATAGTTCTCATTGTAGTGATACTTTTCATATTATTTTTTAGTGCATATATGTAATACTTTTTTATGTTTAACTCGTGGTGATTACATTAACTTTGGCTAAATTCTCTTCACTTTCATACAACCTCCCCGCATATGGATGTGCCTCTAAATGAACAATTTTATGATTATGAATGTCACATAACATTTCAACTCACCATTAATACATATTAATCTTTTTATGTCCCTTAATGGAAAAATGACACCCACTTTTTTAGTGATTGTTTTCCTCAATTCTATTTAACCAATTCTCTTTTGTTTTGACACTCACCGTCAAATCGCACCTTTCACAACCAAAGATTACACGGGGGGGGGGGGGGGGGGGGGGGGGGGGTCTATCGGTAGTTTATCAGAGCTATGCATCATGAGAACAAAGTGTAGAAACCTACTGTATTATAAGCCCACACAATTAATTCATCCATTGACATAAATATTGTTGTTGTCTCCAAATGTGTTGTTAGATCTACAAACAAAACACAATATAAACCCCATCTCAAAAATGCATTTACTATTCGAATATCATGGAGATTTAGGAGAAAATATTAGATCTTTGCCATATATGGGCAAATGAGATACAATATTAGGGTTGACCTCTTTGAAGATGACGATACTTGTGAAATGCCCTATATGATAAAATTATAAAGAGAGGCATACAACTTGAAGAAATTTCACCAAGCAAGACGGAATACACACGAAAAAAATGTTTGGGATATACCTTAACAAGACGAAGGCAAACTCGGAATCATATGTCGACAGAGATTTTCAACGATTCCTGCATGAGGGCTGGTATAAACCCTAACATGATCAAAATCCAATACAAGCTCAAAAATGTGCAATGAGGATGGTCTCAGAGATGGAAACGAATATATACTAGCGGAAAAGAGGCAGAATGGAGTTATATGGCTCAGCTTATAAGGTAACCAAAGAAATGTCGTTGTTGTGCTCGATTCAGAATGGAGTTCCCAGGATAGCCAGATGTCGTCGTCAGCCCACAATTTTTTTTGCGAATGAAATAAGGAGCTGCTAGGGGTGAATTACTTCTTCGTCGACGAGTCAGAGATACTAGGGGAGAACTTCTTCGCCGATTTAGGCTGCGTTTGGCACGGCTTATGAAATGAGGAGCTACTAGGGGAGAATTACTTCTTCGCCGACAAGTTAGAGCTGCTAAGGGAGAACTTCTTTGCCAACTTAGGCTGCGTTTGGCGCGGCTTATCGCATCTTATTTGCTCCGGTGAGGTTGGACAAAAACGTCACTGTCATAAAATGTATGTTTGGTATTACAAATGTTACCAAAAATGGTGTTTATATTGGCAGCCCAGATTTGGATATTGGCAGCCCAATTATAATAGTAACCCAGTAAATCAATAATGGCAGTCCATCGGCTATTGACAGCCCATTTTTTTTAAAAAAAACAATGTAATCATTTTAGATTAAGCAAACCAAATGAATGTAACAACAATCCATTGTTTTTTAAACACAAAATAGTTAAAACAACTTAGTCGACCAAAATATAATGCAAGAGTCCATTGTTTTTAAAAACACAAAATAGTTAAAATTCACGCCTTTGTGGTGACCAAATTAGCACGTCCCAAAATAAATTTTGCCTGCACAATGCAATTAAGAAAACATTGTAAATAATAATTTATTAAAACAGTGCTTTCAAATTCATCAAATGCTATAGAACCTACCATGTCTCGCACAATTTTAAGTAAATTTTGTAGTTTGAAAGGCCTCCATAAGTCTTGTCATCTGTAATGTGATATAATTTTTTTGTTAGAACCAAATGCAACAAAATGAATTGTTTACAAATATTAAAAAAAAAATATATGCATACCATTTTAATCTTGTAGATGTGTAATGTACGGTATGTCCCATTACTCCGCAACCACCATATGAAATCTTGCCCAAACAGGGAATACCGGTGGTAGTGGACATTCTTCACTCAATTTTAATTGTATGTAGTGATTTCCATTTATAAAACTAATGGAAATAATCTTTTGAACTTCACTAGGAGCTGAATGTAGCGGAAGGAAAGTAAATGATTGCTCGCGTGAGACATGCACAAGTTACACGTTATAGCAAGAAGTAATTACCAAACTCATGTCCGACATAGACATCCACTTCTCCACCGGTGCCAGAACAATTTGACAATCTAGTGAGATCAACAATTCACCTCTCCTAGACATTCCAAAGATAGCGGTATACAACTCCTTTTGTTATTCTATCTCCCAATAAAGATCATGTCGGACTTGATTCCAATTATCATCTATGTAAACTGAAGCACTAATGACCTTGTACCCGCAATGGCCATCTCCCATCACATCAATGACATCTAAAATGTGTTGAGAGATGTAAGAGGGCATTTGTTCTTTGACCCTTTCTACAAAGTTTCCTCCTTGAGTTCTCCGTATCTTTCTTGCCGCCCTATTTATGTTGAGATTTTTTTCTTTCTCTTCAAACATCAGGACATGCTCAAAGTGAGAAGGATTTCTCTTTGTTGATTTGTAGTCATCCGTGAATTTTTCCAACTACCTTCAGGATGACCCTTTGATTTTGGAATTTTGGGTTCCAATGTTTGACTAATTAGAGAGTTAATAAGCTCTCTCAACTTGGTTTTCATTTCCTTCCCTTGTAGTTCGCTAATATTATTGTACCTTTTTAATAAACCGTCAGGTTCAATTTCTATATTAGTAGCCTCATTTGATTCAGCTGTATATGCTTGATTTTCCACATTCAAACATAAAAATCGCCAATGTTTATGAATTAAACATAATGGAAATGGAGAACACTGATTAATATATTGAACAAGCTCATGTGTACATGAAAGATCAAGAGTATAATACGTCTTATGTCTACACAACTGTTGTTCCACACATGAATTTTTAAGTGAGAGCTCCTCTTTCTTAATAATATCCAATTCTGCTACAAAGACTTTGCCGATCAATTCAGAGTATAACAAACTCTTATAATCGGTGCTAACATGTATCTGACTCTGCCCTAGCATTTTCCTAATCTCCGTATGTTATATCAAAATCATTTGGTTAAAAGTTTTTCATACTGTGGAAAGACTTCCAATAGATAGTTCGAGGAATTTATTTAGCAAACCGTGTCCGCCTTCAACCCGATTTGTGCTTGTGTTGCCCAAATGTAAGTACATATTAATCCAACAGGAAACAAAATACTTTTTATATGGATCCAACCATGTAGATGTAACATACACAATAACAAAAGAATATTTGTCAGCATAATAATTCACCATTTGATTAAACCGCATGTTGTACTCATTTTCGGTCTCCGAATTAACCAAATGTTGCCATTCACCCATAAAATGGCCGCTTTCCTTTTCGGCTTTGAAAAATTTCATGCAATGCGCCAAAATGTTTCTAGAAATATGCACTCTACATAGTATATGTTTTGTTTGTGGGAAGACAACCTTAAGTGAATTCAAGAGAGAAATCTCCCGGTCCATTACAAAAATATTTGGTAGAATATTTTCATTGAAAACTCATTTAAAACATTGCAATGCCTACAAGTAACTTCCCTCTGTCTTATTTGATAAAAAAGCAAAGCATGAGAAAAACATTTGATTTGTAGAAGTGATGCCAACAATGCAAATCAACAGTAATATGTAACAATTGGTCTTGTAGGTGCAGTCAATTAAAAATGTATTCGGAAACAAGTTACTTAATAGAACCGCAGTAGGATGAGCAAACAATATCCTCTCCAATTGATTAGCTAGTCCATTCACTTCATTGTAACTAGTATAATCGGCTACACTAATGCACTTATATAAATATTGAATCAGTGTACTACCCGTCAATTCATTTCTATAGATCTTTGAATTTTCATTATAAATGGTTCGCATTGATGTGTCGTTCAATGAATTTCTACTCTTTAGTTCCAACAAGATCTTTCTTGGTTCCACCCCTGAATTATACATATCTTTAACAATTTCTACCTCACTTTCATCTAATCTTCCCCGCACAAGGGTGTGCTTCAAGATAAACCAAAACGTGATTATGCACTCCGCACATAACTTCACCTTTCCATTCATCACCCGCTTCTCTATGACCTCTAATAGAAAATTTACACCCGCATCGTTTTGAACTTGATTTCCTCAAATCTCTTTTAATGAAACCCTTATTTTGACTTGCTCATACAAACTCAGAGCGATCACAACCAAGCATAACTCCAGGTCTTGCCCTTGATACAATTTTATCGGCCTTGGTGATGATTATGATAAAACCCAAATCTTTACAAATTTTTCTCGCCCGTTCAATCAATTCTTCTTTGCTACAAAAAGACCTATTTGTAATGAAATGCGAACTGACATCGATGGAAGTTTGTTCAAAGCAATCACCATACGTTAATAATTTCATTTCTTCATCGGAATTCATTGTAATCTAAAAAATAGATGAATAATCCTAGGTTAAGAAATGTAAATAATCCATCAAAAGTGCAATGAAGCCATAAACTTGACTACACATGCCATGAGATGTACTAAAACTGGGCTACACATGCCCTTGATTTCAGGTAAGAGCCAAGATATAGATCTGAGTTTGTAGGTATACCTTCAACAAAATGATGAGAAGATATTCTGTTTGATGCCCTAGAACTTCAGGTAAGAGCCAAGATAAAAAGCCTTGGTGCGAAATGCAGCAACCTCCCCTGCAGCAAAATGCGATATACTCTCCAAATTATGTTCTAGTTCAGAAAGAGGGGGAATGAAAATTTTGAAAATATACTTTCCAAATCAGAAAAAATGGAAGATGTGGAAGATCTGGAGAATAGAAGATGCAGATATACCTTCAAACGAAATGAAGCCGACGGTTTGGACGGGAAAAGGCAGGCGAATTTCGCCGGACATCATGGCAGATTTCACCCTTGATTTCCCAGAGGAAAACGCCAGAGTACATAGAGGACTTCGCCGGACTACACGGAGGAGTTCGCCGGACTACACAGGGGACTCCACCGGCAGTGTTCGACGGGAGCGGAAGCTGTAGTCGGGGTTTCGTCCGGTATCGCACAGAGCGACACTGGGTTCGGGAGATGGGAAAAGAGTGTTTTTAGGGCTGCTATTAGATAGTGTTTTAAATGACTTTTTTAGGTTTGGATGAGCTGCCAATATCGATAGCGAGGCTGCCAACATAAACACACAAAAAAATTAGTTTGAGACATAAGATTTTGGCATGACAATGACCCTTTTGTCCAACCTCATTGGAACAAATAAGTCGTGATAAGCCGCGCCAAACGCAACCTTAGTTGGGTTACTCAGAAAAACGGGATGAGATGATAGCGATTGGGAGTCGAGGTTTCAATGAGGTGGTATTAACCCACATGAGGTTGGTTTACAAATAGAGATGTCGGGAAATGTAAATAGGATTATAAATTTAAATAAAAGAGGAAAATTTAATTTATGGATAAATATATGTGACATAGGATCAGGAATAACAATCCCTAAAATAAACACGGAGGGTGGCAAAATTGAGTGCGGTAAGCTGTCATTCCCCATTTCCCCCCGCCCATTGTTCTTCGACTCCGTCTGGCGTGCTTTTCCTAGAGGACCAGATTTTCCCACCTCACCTTCTCGCCTCTACTCCCAACGCCGCGAGTTCGAGGTAATCCCTGGAACCGCTTCTATTTTTTTTTTGTTTCTTCCATATGTAATGTTGCGGAACCATAGGAGAACGAGCACTCCACTAGTCTCTCGCGCGAAAAAAAAGATAGAAATCTGGAGAACAGCTTTCGGAGCTTCTTTCTTCCCTCTGCTGTGTCCAAAAAGTTCGCAGAGATTTCGTTTGGGGCGGTGTTGGAGCTCCAGAGCGAGAGCAGACGCCTCCTCTAGGCGGAAAAACAAAGGCAAGCCGCTAGCTGTCTTCAGCGTTTGCTCCCACATCCCTTCGCAAAAACATTGGAGAGGCTCCCTCGCCAACCCTGCACCAGAGCTCTGACGTCGCCCCCTCGGACACCACCCCCTCGGACACCGCCCCGTCGAAGCTCACAGACTCCACCGCAAGGCTGAAAAACAAACGCATGCGGCACATGGGAGGCTGCGTTTTGATAAGATCCAAATGTAATAAGCGCATAAATAGAACATTACTTAGTTACTTACTCCAATGATCACTCAGCTGGGATAAAGAAACACACTCTAAATAGAAAGATCAAAAGCAGAACCATCAGCCCATACAATCAACCCTAAGGGTGCACCCTGAACAGGTTGAACATTGCAAGGAGGAGATCACCCTCTTTTGCCGTCAGACACAAGTACATAACATACAACAACAACACTCAAGCATTTATCCCACTATAATGGGGTCGTCTATATGAATCCTTTGTCGCCATTGTGCCCTATCTTTTGCCATAATCTCACTAATGTCGAAGTACATCACGTCTTTCCTTATAGTTTCATTCCGAGTCTTGATTGGTCTACCCCTCCCTCGTTTAACATGCCTAGTGACTAGAATCTCAAAATGCCTAACAGGTGCCTCTAATGGTCTCCTTTGTACGTGTCCAAATCATCTTAGTCGAGCTTCTCGCATCTTCTCTGCAATTGGTGCTACTCCATTTAGCATAAGAAAAATCCAAAACCCTACCTCTGTCTTATATATCCTGGCAGTACATGACTAAAATACCCTCCCTTTATCAAAATATTACCCAGGCAGGCCAAAACGTTCATAACATTTCCCGCCAAACCATTTAGCACACATCAACAACCCCCCCCCCCCCCCCCCCCCCCCCCCCCCCCCCGCAACTTCATCCTTGTTCTCAAGGATAGAAATGTGGAAAGTGTTTTCGGATCGTCCAGAGATCCTTCCACGTCGCCTCCTCCTCTATGCCTTGTGAACATTGAATTAACCTTAGCGTAACCACCTTACCGTCGCGGGGGACAATGCGGCAGTTCAACACAACCATTGGCTCAATCATGACATTGCCTTCCTGGTTCACTGCTTATGGTAATGGGATAGTTTGTTCTGGTAGGTTTACATGATGCTCTCGCAATTGTGATATGTGGAAAGTGTGGTGGATCTTTCCCTCCTCAGGAAGTTCTAGACGGTATGCTTCCGCTCCCACCAGCTGCACCACTTGGAACGGAGCAAAGAATTTGGGCGCTAACTTGTGGAAGCCTCGAGAACAGATGCTCGTTTGTTTATATGGATGTAGGCAGACATAGACTCACGATCCCACCTCTAACAAACACTCCCTCCTATTATCTGCCATGACCCACATACCCCACTGGGCTTCCGCTAGATTGGTCTTCAAGATTGTTATGACTCATTCCCTTGCTGCCAATGATCGATCCACGTCCTCCACTTCTGCTAGTACGAGTCTGTAGGTAGAATGCAGTGGTGGAGCTTGCTCGTAAACGACTTCGTATAGAGTCATTTTTATTGCAATGTGGTACGTGGTATTGTACCACCATTCTGCCAAGGGTAGCCAATGAGTCCAATTTTTTTTGTCTCTCAAAGCACATGCACTTTAAGTAATTCTCTAGACATCGGTTTACCAACTCTGTTTGACCATCAGACTGGGGGTGATAAACGGTGGAAAAGTTCAACTTCACTTGTAGTATCCAAAATAGCTCTTGCCAAAATTGGCTAACAAAGATGGCATCCTTGTCTCTAATAATCGATTACGGCATGCCATGCAAGCGAAAAATTAATTCCAGGAAAACTTGATCCACGCTCTCGACGGTCTAGGTGTAATATATGGCAATGAAGTGGGTCTGTTTGCTAAGTCGATCAACAACCACCAAGATAGTTGTTTTACCATTACTGTTGGGTCCATTGTTCCCAATGTCCCTGATTAGTGAGAAGCCAAACAGGTCAATGTCACACACACCAACTGTATTTGATGTGCATTTGAGGTATTGAGTGCATTTTGTCCATATCACATTGATTGGACTTATGTACAAAATAAGTGATTGCTGGACATAGCAAAAATCGACTGAGTCCATAGACGTTGAGTGGAGCAAGCTCACTCAACGTCAGAGGTATGAATTCAATATTATCTAGTAGAAATTTGCCTAAGTCAACAGGCATTGAGTGAGGACAGCTCACTCAACGCCATATAATATATAGCGTTGAGTCTATCTCTGCCTAACTGAAAGATAGCCAAAAAATTTGGTTAAGTGCAAAAACATTGAGTGACGACAGCTCACCCAACGCCATATAACATATAGCGTTGAGTCTATCTCAGCCTAACTGATAAATAGCCAAAAATTTGGCTAAGTACAAAAACGTTGAGTGTAGTCTACTCACTCAACGCCATACAATAAAAAGGCTGTGTCAGGCTGAGTCAGTCTAAGCCTAGAGAAATTGGCTGTAAATGTGGCCAAGTCCACAGCCGTTGAGTGTGGTGTACTCACTCAACGGCATACAGCTTTTAACGTTGAGTGTTGCTGTGCCAGTCAACTCCACAGAAAAGTTGGGCAAAATTTCACCAAGTGCACAGGCGTTGAGTGTAGCTTACTCACTCAACGCTAGATAACAGAAAAATTCTGTTAAGTAGTTTGTCGTTGAGTGGAGCTTACTCTCTCAACGCCAAGACGCAAAAATATTCACTAACGCAAATAACATTGAGTGAGGCAAACACTCTCAACGCCTTGAAGCAGAAATTTGGCTAACTCCAAATGCGTGGATTGCTTGGCATTCGTCGAGCTGAGCTCGCCGTTCGTCGAACGGAGCTCAGCCTTCGTTGAACTCAATACCTTGACAGACATAATTTTGTCTAAGTATTGTGGCGTTGAGTGATACCTACTCACTCAACGCCTTTGGTTCTAATGATTGAATTTTGTCCAAGTCCAGAGATGCTGAGTCATGCTGACGTCAGCAAAGTCAAAATCAACCAAAATTCAAATGTTGCGGAAATGCTGCCAGAGATGTTGGCTGCCAGCTGTTATCATCTTCTGTACTTTCCAAGGAATATTTTCAACATTAAGTGCTGGGGCCCACACACAGCAAAGAGCCGTTGAATCAAAATTAAATGGAAAGCATGCGCTGAATGGGTTAATCTCAGCCATCAATCCTGGTGGTGGGACCCACTGCTCAATTGACCTTCAGAGAATAAAAAGAAGCAAATCGGCCAGAGCAATTAGTGAAATCGATTCCTTGTCTAGGTTTTATGAAAACGAAAGTGCGACCGAACTTCATCTTCTTCCTCGCCATTTTCATCGAGCCTGAAGAAGTTGTTCTGCACAAAGAACCTTGCTGGGAAAGAGATAACTGAAGCAATCACCATCTGCAATAGCAGAATCAGAAGCTATTCTGAGGAAGCAGATCTATAAGTTCTGCAGAGAAAAGAAAGCCGGTTGAAGAAAATTCTACTGCCTACTTATTGTCTTCAACAGCAAAAGCTTGGACTGATATCTGCTTAGTCCAGGAAGAAGAAGACACAGAGTTCTTGCTTTGGTGTCTAATCATACAACCCTTCTTATTCTTTTATTTAGATTCTTTGTGAGTCTGGAGTTGTAAGCCTGTATTATAAAGGCTAAGGTCTTTGTGACCTGTGTTTGGCTTTGTGCCGGGTGAAATGTCTTTGTGACCTGAGTTTGGCTTAGTACCTAAGTTGTAGGTCTGTGTGACCTGTGTGGTCCTGTGGGGTCTGTGCTGTAAGCTATTAAGTAGTTGAGTTCTGGAGGGAGAGCTGAATCTAACACACTGTTAGATAGGCGCAGAGGGACAGTGAATGTACCCCAAGATTAGGGAAGCACTATAAATTGCTGTGTCGTCTGTGAATGTTCTTGAAAGCTGATAATTAACCTAATCACAGACACAGGAATCTGCAAACAAGTTAAGAAAATTAAATAGAGACAAAAACCTATTCACCCTCCATCTAGGTGTTTAGCTAGCCTTGAAAACAAGAGTTTTAAGTGGTATCAGAGGGAGGTTGCTCTTTAAAGGCTTAACAGTCTGAGTAGATCTCCAAGGTTAGCTAGAAATCTGTCTCTATGGGTTCAGGAATGACCAATAGGGAGCTGAGTACTGTGAGACTTCCAATCTGTAGGAAGGAAGATTTTGACATCTGGAAAGCAAGGGCGAGGCAGTTCATGAAAGCTGCTGACCCTAGGATGTATATTTTCAGTTAAAGAGGATCCATATATCCCAATGAAGGTGTATGCACTGGATGCTAATGTTAAGACCCCCAAGACATATGATGAGATGACCAAGGATGAGTTGACCCTGACCTCAATAGATAAGAGGTCAAAGAATATCATTATGAGTGCTGTTGATGACTCTACACTTCAGAATCTGATCCATTGCAAAACAACAAAGAAAATGTGGAAAACACTTGTGATTTACATAGAGGGGACATATGAAGTTAGAGATGATAGGAAGTCCATGCTCAATCAAGAGTATGAGGCTTTCAGGCAATCCGAGGGGGACAAAATAACCTTCTGTTATAAAAAGTTCTATAGGATTGTGAATAAGATGAAGACTTATGGAAGAGTATTCAGTCACTATGAACTGAATGACAACTTCCTTAGATCTCTCTCTAGAGAGTGAGACACAAAAATCTGTGTCATCAGAGAAGTGACAAAGCTGGGTGACACTGCTCCTCACACCCTCTTTGTGAAGCTGCTGTCATATGAGATGCAGCTGACTGCAAGGAAAGAAGAGGAGAACAACAATAAGTCTCAGGCAAGAGACAAGACTATAGCTTTCAAAGCTGAAGGCCCCAGCAAAAGCAGAAGAAAGTCTCCCTCTCCACTAAAGAGAGATGTTGAATCTGATTCTGGAAAATCAGAGAACAGCACATCTGACTGCCAATGGTCTGATGAAGATTTTGCTGCCTTCACCAGACAATTTCAGAAGTTTTTAAAGAAGAAGCACTGGAGAGGCAAACCTTCCACCTCCTCTCATCCCAAGGATGACTACTACAGAGGCAGAAGAAAATCCTCTAAGGAGGACAAGTATGGTTCCAAAACTAGTAAACATGTTTTATCTAACATGACTTGTTATCATTGCAGAAAACCTAGGCATGTAATAGCCGACTGCCCAGTCAAAAGAAAGGAACATAGTGAGAAAAAAGACCACCAGCAAAAAGGCAAGAAAGAGAAATCCCTCATTGGCAATGTCGAAGTATGAGACCGGGCGGTCTGGCGGTTTGAGCCTGGCGGGTTGTAGACCGGGCGGTCTGGCGGTTTGAGTCTGGCGGGTTGGTTTCCAGGCTGTTGCTGTGTGGTGTCCGACGGTCTAGCGGTCTCCTACCGCATCTCTCTCTTGCTTCTGGTATTGCCGAGCGGTTAGAACATTGTCTAACCGCGCGGCCTGTTCCGGTCTGTTGTTCTAGCCGCCCAGACCTGTTGTATAGCTTTAGTCCCACATTGTTAGTTTGTACTCTATCCTTTCTCCTCCATTCTATAAAAGGGAGACCATACCTTTGTAAATGATATCTTTTTGGATAATAAAATTTTCAATTATTCAAAGTTGTCTTGTTTTCTAGTCGTTTGTTCGCTTTTTAGTCGTTTGTTCGCTACTTCTCACATGGTATCAGAGAACTCGATCTTCTCCTCCTGATTCTGTGCGCCCTGTCCGCGCGGCTTGTCTCTTCTTCTCGCGACCTGTTCTCGCGGTTTGTCTATTCCGCCTGCTTGTGCCCTGTCCGCGCGACCTCCTTTTTCCTGCCTTTATTCGCAGCGACCTGCTGCCTTATTCGCCTTGTTTGTTCCTCCCTTCTGTTCGCGCGGTCTATCTTCTAGCCGTTCGACTTCTTTCCCTGCTTGGATCTGCGGCTTGGTCGTGGCTTCTCTGGCCGCTGGTGTCTGACATCGTGACCGCCACAGCTCTTCTTCTTCCTATCCGCGCGGATTGTATTCTAACCGTCCGGCTTCTCGCTGATTTCTCTTATGGCCCTTTCTGAAACCTCCACTACCACCACTCCTATCGCCACTCCGTCTCCGCCTCCTACTCCCTCTGGCAACCTCGACACGGTTTCTAAACTTGTTGGCTCCAACTATTCGGATTGGAGCGTTTCTTTCACCTTTCTTCTTCGCTCTCAGCGCAAACGTCATCACCTCACCGATGACCCTCCTCTTCCAGACTCTGCTGAATTTGATGACTGGGATGCAGTGATGCGTTTGTCCGCACGTGGTTGGCTAACAGCCTCTCCGATGAATGCCTTCCTGTCATACGCCATGATGAGACGGTCAAGACCGCGTGACTTCACCTTGCTGCTCTCTACTCGAATGGGGCCCAGACATCCCGCATTTATACTCTCTATGCGGATCTCTTCGCTCGCCCTTCCATGTCTCCTGCTGCTGGTTATCAGCAAGTTCAGGCTCTTTGCGCCGAAATCCTCCAGAATCGCCCTTTCTCCGCGGACTTGGCCGAGCAACACAAACACTTCCAGGAACTCCTGGTTGTTTGTTATCTTCTACGGCTCCCTGAGTTTTTTGATATGATCCGCCAGCAGATCTTGGGCGAAGCAGAGTCTCCCACCTTGGATGCCACCGCGGCTCGCATCGCCGCTGTTACTTCACTGCTCCAACGTCCTCTGTTGTCCTCCCCTCCTCCACAGGACTCTTATGCTCACCAAGTTCAGCGGGGTGGCAATAGTGGCCGCAACCAGTTTGGCACGCGCGGTCCGTCAAGGTTCCTCTGCTCTCACTGTGGTCGTACCGGCCACTCTGTTGACCGCTGCTGGCAGAAACATCCTCATCTTCGTCCCTCCGGTGATACTTCTTCCTCAACCTCCGCCTCCTCTCGGCCATCTGCTTCTGTGGCCACGACCTCAGGTAGTGCACACGTCGTTACCCAAGGTAAATGACTGATTGACTCTGGTGCTACAAATCACATGACCGGAAACCCTCACTGCTTCTCTCTCCTAGAGACGCATGATCGGTTACCCCCGGTTCTTGTTGCGGATGGTTCACCTTTCCCGGTTCACGGGACGGGCATGGTTCAAGTCACCCCGTCGCTTCGCTTAGCGGACACTCTCTATGTCCGGAAGTTCCATTGCAATTTGCTCTTAGTTACTACTTTATGCAAGCAACTTCAGTGCTCTGTATTATTTACTCCTACTTCTTGTTGTTTTCAGGACCCGAGGACCCAACGGACGATTGCTACTGGGACTGAGAGCGGCGGCCTCTACTTCCTCGACAATGTTTCCGCTCTGTCCGCCTTCTCTTCCTCGTCTACCGATCTGCTTCAATGGCATCTTCGACTTGGACATCCTCCTCCTCGGATTCTTCGTCAGCTTCTTCCCCACTTACCTCAGACCAGTCCTCCGCTCAACTTTGATGCGTGTCAGCTTGGCAAACATCACCGCTCCTCCTTCCCGCCGAAGCAAGGCCGTGGTTCCTCCCGCCCTTTTGATCTCATTCATTCTGATGTCTGGGGTCCTGCTCCTACTCTCACCGTTGGTCGGGGTAGTTCTTACTTTGTAACTTTTATTGATGATTTCTCTAGATATACCTGAGTGTATCTCTTAAAAGATCGCTCTGAACTATTATCCGTATGACAATCCTTTTACAATATGATTAAAACTCAGTTTGCTATTTCTATTAAAGTGCTACGCTCTGATAATGCTAAAGAATATCTCAGTCATGAGTTTT
Organism: Platanthera zijinensis; assembly: GCA_039513925.1. NCBI lineage: Eukaryota > Viridiplantae > Streptophyta > Magnoliopsida > Asparagales > Orchidaceae > Platanthera > Platanthera zijinensis. The sequence continues at coordinate 120,057,511 of CM077090.1, forward strand.
CGTCTTTTTGTATGCAACATGGTCTTATTCATCAGACCAGCTGTGTTTACACCTCCCAGCAAAATGGGGTGGCGGAGCGTAAAAACCGTCATCTCCTCGATATCGCTCGCACTCTAATGACGCAGATGCAGGTGCCTCGCTCCTACTGGGGCTATGCTGTTCTTCTTGCCTGCTATCTCATCAATCGCATTCCCTCTTCGGTTCTCCACGGCAAGACCCCCTTCTCCATTCTCTACCCGGGCAAGGAACCCTTTCCTCTTCCTCTCCATATCTTTGGGTGTACAGCTTTTGTGCATGCTCCGTCTGCTACTCGTGACAAGCTTTTCCCCCGTTCCACAAAATGTGTCTTTTTGGGATACTCGACCACTCAAAAAGGCTATTGTTGCTTTGACCCCGTTCTGCGCAAACAGTTTGTTTCCGCGGACGTCACCTTCTTCGAAAATGCATCCTACTTTTCTTCTCAATCCCCGCTTCCTCCTGCTGTCTCTGACTCTCCACCATCTCTCTGTGCTCCTTCCACGCATATCGACGTCTCCCCTCCTATATCATCTCCTCCTCCGTCTCCTCCTCTCTCTATTATACCCCTCCTTCTCCGCAGCCGTCTCTCTAGTCCCGGGCCAGCTTTCTCCGCCACGGACGCTCCGGTCCCTGAGGCACAAGACGACCTGGATCTTCCCATTGTCCTTCGCAAAGGGGTGCGGGTGTGTACCCAACACCCGCTTGCGGCTGTTGTTTCCTATGATCGGCTTACTCCCTCTCGTAGGCAAGGTTGTCAGGATCGCGATCCAGATCATAGGATCTTACAATCCTACGATTCAGATTTTGTAAATCGATCCTGATTTTGTAAAGCGATCCTCGATCCGACCCTACTATCAGATCCGATCCTACCTCGAAACGATCTCATCTAGGATCTCGATCCTGACAACCTTGCTCGCAGGTGCTTTGCTTTGGCTATTTCGGCTACTACCACTCCCCGCACTTACCAGGAGGCTCTTGTTATTCCTCATTGGAAATTTGCCATGGATGAGAAAATCGCCACTCTTATTGAAAGGGGTACCTGGACCCTTGTTCCTCCACCGGTAGGTACTGATGTGGTTGACTGCCGCTGGGTGTTCGTTGTGAAGTTTCGCCCAGACGGCACTGTGGATCGTTACAAAGCCCGACTGGTGGCCAAAGGCTTTACTCAGACTTATGGAGTTGACTATTTTGATACTTTCTCCCCGGTTGCTCGCCTCAACACCATCCAGGTTCTTCTTTCTGTGGCCGTCAACAGGGAGTGGGCTATTTCCCAGCTTGATGTCAAGAATTCTTTTCTGTATGGGGATCTTCAGGAGGACGTCTATATGGAGCAACCTCCTGAGTATGTTGCTCAGGGGGAGACACGAGTATGCCAGTTGAAGAAGACCTTCTACGACCTAAAACAGAGCCCTCGGGCATGGTTCGACAAGTTTAGTGACATTGTGACTGCCATTGGCTTTACAAGAAGTTCAGCCGATCACTCATTGTTTATTCGCAAAACCGCATCGGGCCTTGTGGTTTTGGCGGTGTATGTGGATGATATTCTTCTTACCGGCGATTACCAGGCTGGGGTGGACTTGACAAAGAAACACCTCCGTCAACACCTAGTCACGAAGGATATGGGCTCCCCGAAATATTTTTTTGGGATAGAAATCTCTCGAAAGCCTGACTCGTTGGTTATCTCCCAACGGAAGTATGCTCTTGATCTTTTACAAGAGGCAGGATTGACCGGTGCCAAACCGGCCCGGTATTCCATGATCACTGGAGAGGACAAAATATGGACAGATGACTCACCTCTTATATCCGATGCCACGAGGTATAGACGTCTGGTGGGCAAACTCATTTATCTCACGGTGACCAGACCCGACATCGCCTATGCGTAGGCAAGGTCAGTCAGTTCATGCAAGCTCCCAGGGAATGTCATCTTCAGTCTGCCTTGAAGATACTAGAGTATGTCAAAGCAGCACCAGGAAAATGGCTACTCTTTCAGAAGCATGGTCATCTGAGAGTTGAAGCCTACTTAGACTCAAGCTATGCGGATGATAAAGGTGACCGTAAATCTACATCGGGTTTTTGCACATTTGTTGGAGGTAATCTTGTGAGCTGGAAGAGCAAGAAGCAGTCTGTTGTCTCAAGGTTCAGTGCAGAAGCCGAATACCGGAGTATGACGTCAACCACATGTGAGTTAAAATGGTTGCGGGCTCTCATGCTTGACCTAGGATAGGTCTACGACTATCCTCTGCCTATGTTCTGTGACAACAAGGCCGCTATATACATATCCAAAAATCCGGTCTTCCATGAGATAACGAAACATATAGAGATCGACTGCCATTTCATCCGAGAAGAGGTCTTGAAGAGACAGATTTGCACTCCGTTCGTCACCTCCGACAAAGAGTTGACAGATATCTTCACCAAGCCGGTTTCTACTTCCTTCTTCCACATTTGTGACAACCTGGGCATGATTGATATCTATGCTCCAGCTTGAGGGGGAGTGTCGAAGTATGAGACCGGGCGGTCTGGCGGTTTGAGCCTGGCGGGTTGTAGACCGGGCGGTCTGGCGGTTTGAGTCTGGCGGGTTGGTTTCCAGGCTGTTGCTGTGTGGTGTCCGGCGGTCTAGCGGTCTCCTACCGCATCTCTCTCTTGCTTCTGGTATTGCTGAGCGGTTAGAACATTGTCTAACCGCGCGGCCTGTTCCGGTCTGTTGTTCTAGCCACCCAGACCTGTTGTATAGCTTTAGTCCCACATTGTTAGTTTGTACTCTATCTTTTCTCCTCCATTCTATAAAAGGGAGATCATACCTTTGTAAATGATATCTTTTTGGATAATAAAATTTTCAATTATTCAAAGTTCTGGCTTGTTTTCTAGTCGTTTGTTCGCTCTTTAGTCGTTTGTTCGCTACTTCTCACAGCCAAGAAGCAAAGAAGCTGGACTGACTCCTCCTCATCAGAGTCAGAAGAAGAAGAAGCGTACATTGGGCTGTACTCTGCTGAAGAAGGAGCTGTAGAAGCAGACTGCATCAAAAGGCTGGCTTCTTTGGAAGAAGAAGTTGAGAAGGTTCATCCTGCTGCTAGGATTGAGGACAGGGCCCCTCTATCACAATCTGATGGTGATTCAGAGGTGGATTCTGAAGAAGACAGCTGCTGCCTTGGGCTGATGGCTAAGTCAGATGAAGAAATCAGCCAGGATCAGTTTGGTCCAAGCAAGGTAATTTCTGTTACTAGCTCTGCTTGTTCAGATTATGAATCAGTTCCAGATTCTTGTGCTTCTGCATCAAGTGATAATGATGACTCAGAATCTAAGGGAGGCATCAATCAATTGATTGATAATTATGGTGCACTTCTGCAGGCTCTAAAGAAAAACAAGCTCCTGGCCAAACAACAGACTCAAAAAATTATCTCTTTAAAGCTTGCTGCTTCAGAATCAACAAATTTACTGGATCTAAAGACTCAAGAATTCAACAAACTGAAGAATGTAACAATCCTTCAGATGAGCACCATAACATTCAAGAATAACCATATCAGGAATCTTGAAGGAAAGCTCCAAAAGGAGAGGGAACTAGTGGCTAGCTACTCCAAGCCTAGCACAATGTTGCCCTTGATAGACTCATTCTCCTCCCAAAAGGGAAAGAAAAGGTTGGGATTCATGGGAAGGACAAGAGCTGCTAATCTCAAGGAAAAGGACAAAGCTCAAGTGGAGCCACTAGCCTCTAAGCCTCATGTGAAATTTAATAGAGTGCAATTTCCTTCTAACAGGCATGACCATGAGAGTATTTATGGTCACTGGAATCATGCTACACCATCTTGTGTGAACAAAGATGTTTCACAATATGATGGTAGTTACAGCAAAGGTGCAAGTGCCTATGAGAAAATACAAATGACCTATCCCGGACCATTTATGTTTGGTGCAACATCCCCTTCAGTCAAGGGTAAAACTGCTGACTGTTCTTCAGTTCCTCCAGCCCACTCTAAGACAAAGGGCAAGGCTGTCAGTAGACCTGACCTGAGCATCTCTGAGGCCATCAAGAGTATGCTTTCTGAAAAGAAAGCTGCTGCTAGAAGGGCTCAAGATATCCCAAGCACTTCTACTGCCAGATCCACCACTTGTCAGACTGGGGCTGGAAAACCATGGAACAGGACTGCTGTTACTCCTTCTAGGCCCAGAGCTGCTGTTAACACAGCCACTAGACCTGCTTCAAAAAGAAGGTATAACATTCATGAGTGGTGGTGATGTGGCAAGGTAGGCCACTTTGCTGTTGATTGCGGACACAATCATAGTGTGCAAAGAGCAAATGTCAGCTTTCTTGTCTGAAAAGCTGCAGGCAGACAGAATTATTTTCTGCCTAACATGCACCTAAGACCCAATAAAAATTGGAGTCCTAAGGTTAACTGATTTGTATTTTGCAGGTTAGTTCAAGTGCTATTACCCCTATATGGTACTTGGACAATGGTTGTTCCAGGAACACGATTGGAACAAGGAGCATGCTGACGGACTATGCTCCAGTAAGGAATGGACCAAAGGTTATCTTTGGTGGGTCAGAAAAAGGAGTGACTAAAGGTTATGGTAAGATCTCTAATGACATAGTCACCATCACTAGAGTAGCCTATGTGGAAAGGTTGCAACACAACCTGATGAGCATTAGTCAACTCTGTGATCTTGGTTATGACAATAGTTTTCCACAAGGATGAGTGCCAAATTATGAGGTTAAGTGACCAAGAGGTCATCTTAACAGGCACTAGGAGTGAAAATGTGTATTGTTTAGATTTTCTATGCTCTAGCAAAGACTCACCTGTATGCCTAGTTGCAGATGAAAAAGCCTCCTCCAGTGTCCAGTGACACAAGAGGCTAGCCCGTCTAAACTATAGGACCATAGGCAAGCTATTCAGCAAAGAGTTGGTTAGGAATGAGCCTAAGTCTATATGCACTTAAGAGGGTATCTGCTCTGCATGTCAAAAGGGAAAACAGACTAAGACCTCCTTCAAGAGCATTGGCACCAAAGACTCAGTTAGGTGCTTATACCTCTTGTATATGGATCTGTTTGGTCCTATGCCAATTCAAAGTGTAGGTAGGAAAGTCTACACCCTTATGGTTGTTGATGACTTTTCAAGATTTGTCTGGATGTTCTTTTTAAGGAAGAAATCTGAAACCCCTGATATCTTTCAGACATTTGTTAAGCAAATTCAGAATGAATTCAACAGCACTGTGGTCAAAATCAGAAGTGACCATGACACTGAGTTTCAGTCTGTGTGCATGACAAGGTTCTGTGAAGAGCTAGGGATTCATCAAAAATTTTCCTCTCTTAGAACACCTCAGCAAAATGGAATTGCTGAGAGGAAAAATAGGACTCTCATAGAGGCTAGTAGAACCATACTAAGTGACTCATTCCTCCCAGGATACTTCTGGGCTGAGGCAGTTAACACTGCATGCTATGTCCTTAATAAAGCTTCTATCACCAAGAGTCACAAGAAGACTCCCTATGAGATCTTGAAGGGCAGAAAACCAAACCTGAGCTATTTCAGGATCTTTGGTTGCAAGTGCTATGTGCTCAACAATGAAAAAGTCCATTTAACTAAGTTTGCTGTCAAGTCCCATGATGAGATATTTGTTGGGTACAACACTCATAGTAAGATATATAGAATCTACAACTTAACTACCCAAGTTGTAGAAGAGTCAATGCATGTTGTTTTTGATGAATCCAACATGATTAATTGTGAGCTGCCTTGCTCCTCCTCTTATAGTATTGCAGGTATAGAGCAAATGATGGACAAGCTGACCATCAAGGAAGCTAACCCCACAGTCCAAGAAAATAATGATGGACTGCCTATTCCAAGAGAAAGGGAAAACATACCTGAAGAAAATGAAGACTAGCTAGCTGAAAACAATGAAGATCAACAAGCTGCAGCTAGATTGCCTCCAGCTATCAGACATCTAAGGGATCATCCAGCACACCAAATCATTGGTGATACAAATCATGGAGTCCAGACCAGAAGCAGAAGCATGAATACAACTCTCTACTCAAGCTTCCTGTCTAAAGAAGAGCCAAAGAAGTTTGAAGAAGCAATCAAGGACCAGTTCTGGATTGGAGCAATGCATGAAGAATTGAACCAATTTAAGAGATGTAAGGTCTGGAAGTTGGTCCCCAGACCACAAGGACAAAATGTCTTAGGAACTAAGTGGATCTATAGGAACAAGTTGGATCAAGATGACATTATTGTCAAGAATAAGGCTAGACTGGTGGCTAAAGGCTACAGACAAAAAGAGGATATAGACTTTGACCAGACCTTTGCCCTAGTAGCCAGATTGGAAACCATAAGGATTTTCCTTGCATTTGCTACCTATCAGGGATTCAAAGTCTACCAGATGGATGTAAGTCAGTATTCCTGAATGGAGACCTAAAAGAGAAAGTATATGTGGATCAACTACCAGGTTTTGTAGATCCTAACTCTCCTAATTTTGTATATAAGATTAGGAAAGCTCTATATGGGCTAAAGCAAGCCCCTAGGGCTTGGTATGAAATCTTGTCCAGCTTTCTCATTGAGAACAAATTCTTAAAGGGGAAGATTGACAATACCCTATTCCTAAGGGAATCAAAGGGCAAACTTATCCTAGTCCAGATATATGTCGATGACATTATCTTTGGATCTACTGATGACAACCTTTATAGGAAGTTTGCTAAACTTATGCAATGGTGGTTTGAAATGAGCAGCATGGGTGAGCTTAAGTTCTTCTTGGGACTCTAAGTAAGACAGACTGATGATGGCTTGTCTATATCCCAGTCCAAGTTCACAGGGAGCTAATCAAAAAGTATGGTATGGAGAATGCCTCCACCATGAGAACTCACATGGGATCAAGTATGCCTATAGGCAAAGATGAGGCAGGGAAACCTGTTGATGCGTCTTTGTATAGAGGGATAATTGACTCCCTTTTATACTTGACTGCTAGTAGGCCTGACATCATGTATGTCACATGTGTCTGTGCTAGGTATCAGACCCGCCCTAAAGAATCTCATTACTCTACTGCAAAGAGAATCTTGAGGTATTTTAAGGGCACACCAGCTCTTGGCCTTTGGTACCCTAGAAATATGGATTTTGATCTAACAAGATTTTCAGACGCAGATTTTGCAGGTTGCAAAGAAGACAGGAAAATCACTACTGGAACCTGTCAGTTCTTAGGAAGAAGGCTAGTTTCTTGGAGCAGCAAGAAGCAAACTAGTGTGGCTATATCCACTGCTGAGTCAAAATATACATCAGCAGACAGCTGCTGTGCTCAGCTGCTGTGGATCCAACATCAGCTCCAGGATTACAACCTTCAGGTAAGTAGAACTCCTCCCTACTGTGATTCTACAAGTGCTATTTCTATTGCTAGGAATCCTGTCTCACATAGTAGGACTAAGTATATAAAAATAAAATATCATTTTATTAGGGAGCATGTGGAGAAGGAAGACTTCAGTCTTGAGTTTGTCCCCACAGACAAACAAGTGACTAATATCTTCACTAAGCCATTAGATGAAGCAAAGTTCAACACCCTCAAATTTGAGTTGTGTACATTGAACTTGACATAACTTCATGCACCCCCTTTTGCATTTTTTTGGGTGTAAGTATTGTTCCTCTTGCTGGACATACAGACTCCCCAGTAGCATCAGCTCACTGATGCAGTGATGCTTCTACTGAGGGGGAGTAAGTTACTCTGGAAAGAAGAGAGAAGGTCAGCCAACGGAAGGGCAAGCCCCCATCTGCCTATTCTACAGAAGTCAAAAAGGGGGAGAGAATAGAGTAGGTCATAGCAAGGGGGAGACATAGCAAATGAGAGAGATGACAAAGGAGAAAGAAAGACATGTGGGACTCAAGTAAGGACAAACACCTTGCAGCAAAACAAGGGGAGTAAGTGGGAGTAAGTGATGCTCACCATACAGGCAGGAAATGAGGTACATTTACTTATAGCCTATCCGAATTTCAATATTTATTTTACTGTATAGGTTGTGTGTCATTGACCAAGGAAAGAAAACATTTTTTATTTTTGATAAGGGTTTGACTTCTTCAAATAGGAGGAGATTGTTGGGTCCATTATTCCCAATGACCTTGATTTGTGAGAAGTCAAACAGGTCAATGCCACACACACCAACTGTATTTGATGTGCATTTGAGGTATTGAGTGCAGGTTGTCCATATCACATTGATTGGACTTGTGGACACAATAAGTGGTTGCTGGACATAGCAAAAATCGACTAAGTCCACAGACGTTGAGTAGAGCAAGCTCACTCAACGCCAGATGTATGGATTCAATATTATCTAGTAGAAATTTGCCTAAGTCCACAGGCGTTGAGTGAGGACAGCTCACTCAACGCCATATTACATATATCGTTGAGTCTATCTCAGCCTAACTGAAAGATAGCCAAAAAATTTGGCTAAGTGCAAAAGCTTCTAGTGAGGACAGCTCACTCAACGCCATATAACATATAACGTTGAGTCTATCTCAGCCTAACTGATAAATAGCCAAAAATTTGGCTAAGTACAAAAGCGTTGAGTGTAGTCTACTCACTCAACGCCATACAACAAAAAGGCTGTGTCAGGCTGAGTCAGTTTAAGCATAGATAAATTGGCTGAAAATGTGGCCAAGTCCACGGGCGTTGAGTGTGGTCTACTCACTCAACGCCATACAACTTTTAGCGTTGAGTGTTGCTGTGCCAGTCAAATCCACAGAAAAGCTGGGCAAAATTTCACCAAGTCCACAGACATTGAGTGTAGCTTACTCACTCAACGCCAGATAACAAAAAAATTCTGTTAAGTAGTTTGGCATTGAGTGGAGCTTACTCTCTCAATGGCAAGGCGCAGAAATATTCGCTAAGACAAATAGCGTTGAGTGAGACAAGCGCTCTCAACGCTCTCAACGCATTGAAGCAGAAATTTGGCTAAGTCCAAATGCGTGGATTGCTTGGCTTTCGTCGAGCTGAGCTCGCCATTCGTCGAACGGAGCTCAGCCTTCGTCGAGCTCAATACCCAGACAGACAGAATTTTGTCTAAGTATTGTGGCGTTGAGTGATATTTACTCACTCAATGCCTTTGGTTATAATGATTGAATTTTGTCTAAGTCCAGAGATGCTGAGTCATGCTGATGTCAGCAAAGTCAAAGTCAACTAAAATTCAAATGTTGCGGAAATGCTGTCAGAGACGTTGGCTGCCAGCTGTTATCATCTTCTGCACTTTCCATGGAATATTTTGCAACATTAAGTGCTGGGGCCCACATACAACAAAGAGCCGTTGAATCAAGATTAAATGGAAAGCATGCGCTGAATGTGTTAATCTCAGCCATCAATCCTGGTGGTGGGACCCATTGCTCAATTGGCCTTCAGAGAATAAAAAGAAGCAAATCGGCTAGAGCAATTAATGAAATCGATTCCTTGTCTAGGTTTTCTGAAAACGAAAGTGCGGCCGAACTTCATCTTCTTCCTCGCCATTTTCGTCGAGCCTGAAGAAGTTGTTCTGCACAGAGAACCTTGTTGGGAAAGAGATAGCTGAAGCAATCACCATCTGCAATAGCATGATGAGAAGCTATTCTGAGGAAGCAGATCTACAAGTTCTACAGAGAAAAGAAAGCTGGTTGAAGAAAATTCTACTTCTTTCTTATTGTCTTCAACAACAAAAGCTTGAATTGATATCTGCTCTGTCCAGGAAGAAGAAGACACAGAGTTCTTGCTCTGGTGTCTAATCATACAACCCTTCTTATTCTTTTGTTTAGATTCTTTGTGAATCTGGAGTTGTAAGCCTGTATTATAATGGCTAAGGTCTTTGTGACCTGTGTTTGACTTTGTGCCAGGTGAAATGTATTTGTGACCTGGGTTTGGCTTAGTGCCTAAGTTGTAGGTCTGTGTGACCTGTGTGGTCCTGCGGGATCTGTGCTGTAAGCTATTAAGTAGCTGAGTTCTGGAGGGAGAGTTGAATCTAACACACTGTTAAATAGGCGCATAGGGACAGTGGATGTACCCAAGATTGGGGAATCACTATAAATTGCTGTGTCGTCAAAGCTGATAATTAATCTAATCCCAGGCACAGGAATCTGCAAACAAGTTAAGAAAATTAAATAGAGACAAAAACCTATTCCCCCCTTTAGGTGTTTAGCTAGCCTTGAAAACAAGACTTTCAATTACTCTTGGGGAGTTCATCCACAAAATCAAGGGATATATCTTGCCAAATATAGGCTGGAATTCGGAGTGGTTGTAACAAACCCATCACCTTCCTATTGTCCGACTTGCATCATTGACACGCTACACACCGCTGAATGTAGTCATAGACGTCCATCTTCATTTTTTTCAAAAAAACATCTTCTATAGGCGATGATAGGTTGATGTAACGCCTGAATGCCCGCCCCACACGCTGTCATTATACATTTGCTGAGTTTAGACTTAATGACAACATTATTTTCTACCACTAACCGACCTTTCCACTTCAGCAACCCCCTCTCCCAATGATGTTTTGGTTGGTTGTTGCTGTTCACAATTTTCTGCGTGATTATTTGTTGTATTTTGGGGTCCCACAGCCACGATTCCTTGAGTTGTCATATAAAATTAGAAGTTATAGTAACTAAGGCACACAATTCATCCTCTTCCTGTCCATACTTCCTCGGTAGAGCATTGGCGCAAGCATTCTCTTTCCCCTTCTTGTATTGGATGGTGTAGTCATAGCCTAACAACTTTGACAAGTACTTTTGTTGGGCCGAAGTAGCCAATCTCTGGTCCAACAGAGAGGCTTTGTTGATCCGTGCGGACGATGAACAACCCAGTAATCAGATAATGTCGCCATTGTTGGACGGCGAGCACGACGATGAGCACTCCTTCTCATAAACCGAAAGCATCGAATTTTTCTTACCCAACACTTTGCTAAAGTAGGCTACTAGGCGACCGTCTTGCAGTAGGACTTTCGTCAGTATTTTCCATCATGTGGCTCCACTCAATAAGAACACTATTAGTCCTATATTCCAATTTTCCTATAATTTTGAGAAGATGTAGAATATACTTTTGTTGAGAGATAATGATTCCTCCTTTAAAGCACAGAACTTTAATTCCTAGGAAGTGCTTCGGTCTTCCTAGGTCCCTTATCTCAACTAAGCTTCTAAATTTTCCTTTAGCAATTTGCTCTCAACTACATCATTCCCAAATGATAATATCATCTACATCCTTAAGTAACATTGAAAGTTTACCTTCTTGTGAGTGTTTGAAGAACATGTAATCTGATTGACTCTATTTGTATCATAATGTCAGCATAGCTTTGGAGAATCTCCCAATCCAGGTTTGAGGAGATTGCTTAAGCCATACAGAGTCATCTTTAGCCCGCACACTTGATTCTCATTTCTGTTAGAGCAAAATCTCAGTGGGATATCCATATGTATCTCTTCCTTAAGATTTCCGTAAAGAAAGATATTTTGACATCAAATTGATTTAGTTCCCAGTTGAACTCAACATACATGGATATGAGAACTATCACAATATTCATCTATGATACTAGAGAAAAAGTTTCCTAGTCATATATCTCATATATTTGAATGTAGTCTTTTGCAATTATTCTTGCCTTATACCGATCCAAAGTGTCACCGGACCTGCATTTTAAGGAGCAGATCCTGCACCCTTCAAATCTTTTGTTCTTTGGCCTTGATATTATATCCCAAGTTTCATTCTTCTTTCGAGTTCTCATCTCCCCATTCATGCCTTGAGCCTAGTTCGTATCCTTTAATGCTTCATATACTGAAGTTGGGATTGATATGTAATCAAGAGATAATTAAATATTTGTGCTACATAAAAAAGTACTTTGCAAAGATGAATGGCTTGATATGATAATGGGTGGTGGTGCATTTTTTTTCTCAAGATAATGTGAATATCATTATGATTAGGATCATATGATCAAAATCAAGTAAAGTAGTATTAGATGAGTTACCTGTCTGCTCAATATCTGCCAGAGGTTGAGACAGATGGAGTTTTGGGAGGTATGTTTGGGATGTTTTCTTCTGTTGTAAACAATGACAGAACGATCATTTATCAAAATTTTATCTCCATCACTGTGTATGAGAGAAGACATATAAGATAAATGAGTGGAGGATTGAGTAGGAAGAGAAGTTTTCACATTCATTATTGTTCTCCTAAAGTGAAGACCGAGTAAAAATGGAACGTGTTCATGGAAGTTGACATCTATGGAGGTTAGCATACGATGATTCAATGGATGATAACATCTGTAACCCTTCTTGTCAGAATCATAGCATAAAAGTACACTTAGAAATCCGATGGTCAAGTTTTGTACGATTATGCTGGTTGATTTGAATATAAGCAACACACCCAAACACACGCGCTTATAGACTTTGCATGATAGTGACAAAGAAAGAATGATGTTAGGAGTTTGACAAAACTAACCTCGCCAAAAGTTCATGAGGGAAGGCGATTGATTAGGTAGTGGTCATTAAGAGAAGTTTCACCCTAATATGGCTTAAGAACTGACATATGAAAGAGTAAAGTGCGAGTAACTTCAAGGAGATGACAATTATATTTTGTATGAATTATGAAAACACAATTTTGTTAGGGGGGGGGGGTGGTGGTGGTATCAACATAAGAGAATTCATGAATAATGCCAAGTTCTCTAGTAAACTTTAAGAAATGTTGATTGACATATTCTTTAACATTGTTAATGCAGACATGTTTTATAAATCTGTTGAATTGAGTTTGAACTATACTATGAAATTAGGTAAGCAATTATGACTTTAGTTGTCTCTCATCAAGAAAACCCAAGATACTTTAGTACAATCATCATTAAACTACACAAACCATTCGACATAAGAAATATTAGTATTAACAAGCACATAATCCCAAATATCAGATTGGATAGGGTCAAAAGGGTCACTACTAGCAATAATAATATGATGAGAAGTACAATAATATTTAGCAAGTTTGCAAGTTTCACAAGTCAACGATTTAACAAAAATTTTAAGAACATAGTGGGAAACATATTTTTGAGAAGTATAAAAGGAGGATGCCCTAGTCGTCTATTGTGGAGCATGATCTAAGAGGTATCCTGATTCTGATAACATGAATGAGAAGATTTCTAGTCAGTCCCACTAGATTTCTGAAACAAGTGATACAATCCTCCCTTTTCCTCAACAACTCCGATTGTTCGCCCAATGACTAGATCATGAAAAACATAGTGAGACAGAAAGAATATTGTAACACAATTTAAATCAATAGTTAATTCATGGACAAAAATTAGGTGTACATCTAGTTCGGAAACATGAAGAACGTTATTCAGGCGAAGTGACGGGGACAATTCAATAATTTTATTACTAGTGTTTTGGTGGGAAGTTGCTAAAAAGGATGAAAAAGGAGTTTTAAAGAAAATTAGGCGTACATCTAGTTACTAATGTTTGTAATCCATCAACAACAATAATGGTGTTTTGGTGGGAAGTTGCTAAAAAGGATGAAAAAGGAGTTTTAAAGAAAATCATGTGGTCTATAGCACCTGAGTTCACGGTCCATGAGTAATCAACAAGAGTATTTGAAACATTAAGGGTCCGTTCGTTTCAACGACATTGATATTAGAGTATTGACTTTAAGAAAATGAAAGTCATTTCCGCTGTGCGTATCAATAATTGTAGAGTGGAATTGACTTTCTGGTGAAAAGCCGTAGATATTCACACAAACCTAAAAACTCATTGATTCAATGTCGATCTCCAGGTGCGGATATTGAGATTGCTAACAGTGATTTTTCAAAAGAAGAGTAATTTTTTCTGCTTGAAGGCGATTTTTTTGGATCATGCATGATTTTTTCGCCCGAACGCGACTTTTTTGCACGGACGTGATTTTCTGGTCAGGACGCTATTTTTTCGTCAAGACGCTATTTTTTTGCCCGGACGCGCTTTTTTCGCCAGGACGCATTTTTTTCGCCCTGATGCATTTTTTTCGCCCGGACGCAGTTTTTTCGCCCGGGTGCGATTTTTTCGACCAGACGCGATTTTTTCGCTAGTGGGCGTTTTCTTCGTTCGTAGGCGTTTTCTTCGAACCGACGCAAATTTTTCGCCCGGGCGCGATTTTTTTGCACGGGTTCGATTTTTTTTGCCCCGAAATGTTTTTTTCGCCCGGAAATTTTTTTCCGCCCGGGCGCGCTCGGGCGTGATTTTTTCGTCCGGGCGCAATTTTTTCGCCCGGACGAGATTTTTTCGCCCGGACGCGATTTTTTCGCCCGGACGCTATTTTTTCACCCGGACGCGATTTTTTTGCTCGAACGCGAATTTTTTCCCAGACACGGTTTTTTTGCCCGAGGACGTTTTTTCGCCCGGAAGTGATTTTTTCGCCTGGACGTGATTTTTCCGCCGGGCGCGATTTTACCGCCCGGGCGCGATTTTTCGCATGGACGCAATTTTTCGGCCGGACGCGATTTTTTCGGCCAGACGCGACTTTTTAAGCCGGACAGGACTTTTTGGCCCGGACGCGATTTTTTGGCCCGGGCGCGATTTTTTTGCCCCGAAGCGAAAATTTTGCATCGGGGCGAAAGAATGGAGAACGGGTGAAAAAATCGCGTCCGGGCGAAAAAGTCACACCCGGGCAAAAAAATTGCTTCCGGGCAAAAAAATTGTGTCTGGCCGAAAAAATCGCGCCCGAGCAATCTTTTTCACGTTCTGGCGAAAAATCACGTCGGTTAAATTGAAATTGCTTGATATGAATCTTTCATTGAAAATGGGGAAGAAGAAAACCCAGTTTGAAAATTACGTCGGGGCGAAAAAATCGCGTTGGGAAAAGTAATCGCGTCCGGGCAAAAAGTCGCGTGCGGGCGAAAAAATCGCATCCGGGATTAAAAGTCGCGTCCGAGAGAAAAAGTAGCGTCAGAGCGAAAAATTTGAGTTCGGGCAAAAAAATCACGTCCGTGCGAAAAAATTGCGTCTCGGCGAAAAAATCAAATTCGGACGAAAAATTTCGCGTTCGGGTCGAAAAATTTAAGCCCGTGTAAAACATCGCGTAATGACGAAAATATCGTGTCCGGGCGATAAAATTGATGTCGGGCAAAAAATCCGCGTTTGTTATTTTTAATTTAGAGCATTGACCAATGCCAATTCCTATGATTGAAAATCTTTCTGCAAACGAACAATAAAAAATGATTAATGTCAATTCCTACGACAGAAAGTCATCATGCGGCCGAACAAAAGAATTGGATTTAAACTCAATGTCATTTACCATGTGTATTGATATTGGATTGAAAGCCAATACTTCAATATCAATGTCGTTGAAACGAACGGACCCTAAGAGATTTTGAACTTAAGTTCTTTCCAATCATGACAAGAGTGTAAGTACCAACGAGCTTACCGAGAGAACCAATGAGGGTTTGGAGGCACTCTAACTCTTTTTTACTAATGGATACAACGTCATTAATAACATTCTTCTTGACTTCACGATGCATCTTATCTATAGTCCCGAATGCAACATGGTTGATTTGATAATGTTGGAAGCCTTTGAAACCTCTGATATGACTTAGAACTCGTTCCTTCCCTTGAAACTTGAAGCAAGTTTCCTTTATATGGCCATATTTTTTGTAGTAGGTGTACCAATGGTTCTGACGATTATGCGTGAGAGAAATGTGGGTAACAGTGTTGAGTGTTTCCATATTTGAAAGACATGTCACGCGGGCAGATGCGTCACTAGGTTTGTCATTCATCATTACATATCTACTATTATCTTCACCACTAACTGTATAAAAAACTTTAGAAAGGGAGGTAAGTCTTTCCTTACCAAGAATTTATACACTAATGAGATCATATTCAGAGTTTTAGCTAGGTTGTTAGGGTGGAGACATCCTTATTACACTCCATATTCAGATTTTGATATTGAGCCAATTGAAGATCCCATAATATTTGGTGACAAACATATTCTTTTTTAGGGAATTTTTTTTTCATCTTTAATTCATAACATGTGATAATATCTTGTTTCATAGAGTATGTCTGACAGAAATTATCCCAAATCTCCCGGGCAGTGTGCAAGAACATGCCATTCTTGCTTACCTTTGGGGTCATCAAAATCCAGAGCCATGTCATGATAAAGGAGTCTTCATTATCCCATTCTTTAAGTTTGGCAGCTGTCTTGGCAAGTGTAGTTCTTTTAATGCGATTCAATTTTCGTCGTCCTTTTAGAGTAGTACGAATGAATTGAACCCATTGAAGATAATTCTTTTCATTGAGACAATAGGTGAGGTGGAGAATAGTAAGATATTCGACCATATAAAGGAAACTTGCATAAACTATTTATGCAAACTGGCTCACCCTTCCTACTCCATAATAAAATATTCGGAGAATAGTAAGATATTATTCAGGAGAATAGTAAGATATCCTTAGGAATGTCGTCCTTTTCTAGTTTCCTTTATATGATATTCTTCTTACAGGAGATTGAAGATGAGATTCCTTGAGAGTTTGCATAAACTGGCTCACCCTTCCTACTGCATAATAGATATTCGGCCTTTTGACTGTTAGATAAATAAATTTTCCCACAAGCCGTCTATACCCCGTGACATCTTCAAGGAGAGGAGAGTCCTCACTCCAACATTTGTCATGACCAATAGCCATTGGACATCGAGCAGATTTAGCCCCAAGAAGACCTGTTTCTTCTAAAAGATCTAAGACATACTTTCGCCGCGAGAGCATAACAGAACCAGGCTTCAGAGAGATCTCAATTCCCACGAAGTACTTGGGAGACCTCATATCTTTTGTGACAAAATGTCGAAGATGTTTTTTTGTTAGGGAAAGGAATCCCCTTCTTATCATCTCCTGTAAGAAGAATATCATCCACATAAACAACACGAATAGCTAGCCCTGTAGAAATCTTGCGTATGAACAAAGAGTGATTTACAACACTTCGAGCAAATCCAATAACAAAGATAATTTCGCTGAACTTTTCAAAATAGGCCCGTGGGCTCTGCTTAAGTCCATAGATTGTCTTCCTCAATCTACACACCTGAGACTCCCCCGGAGCAACATACCCAGGAGGTTGCTCCATATAAACCAGCTTTTGTAGATCTCCATAAAGGAAGACATTTTTGACATCCAATTGAGACATCTTCCAGTCTCGATTAACAGCCACAAAAAAGAGAGCACATATCATCGTAATCCAAATAACTGGAGAGGAGGTGTCAAATAAGTCCACACGAGGTCTGGGTAAAGTCTTTGGCAACAAGTCAAGCCATATAGCGATCGATGGTACCATCTGGAAGAAATTTTATCACAAATACCCAGTGAAAGCTAACGACATCAACTCCTAGAGGGGTAGGGACAATAGTCCAAGTACCCCGTTCAGTCATAGTTTTTATTTCTTCATCCATGACGGTTTTCCAATGAGGAATATCAAGAGGTTCTTGATAGGTAGCCAAGATAACATTGGCCGAAAGAGCGAGAGCAAAGCTCTTGCAGGAAGGAGACAGTCGGGGCATAAAAAACAACACCCTGATTGGGATGTTGAGTGCATGTGTGAACTCTCTTCCGAAGGGCAATCAGAAGATCAAGGTCTGACCTGCCTGCAGTATCAGATCCATCCGTCAGAGAGACTGCTGGCCCGAGAACTAGCAGTAACGACTCAGGGAGAGAATCAGAATCAGGAGAAAGAGAAGTAGAATCTGAGACTGGTGTAGGAGGAAGAGACACAGGTTCAGGTAGAGGTACAAAAATACTAGGCAGAGAAGATGAGTCATCATAAGAAGGGAGAGTAAAAGTGCGATAAAAGTTAAAAGCATCCTCAATGAAAGTAACATCCGCGGAAATATACTCTTTTCGGAGAAGAGGATCATATCACCGACATCCTTTTTGTGTCAGACAGTAGCCTAGAATAATGCAATTGACTGAGTGAGGAGAGAGTTTGTCATGTCCAGGAGAAGGAAAGTGAACAAACGCTGTGCACCTAAAGACACGTGGAGGTAAAGAAAACAGAGTCGGATCAGGATACAGAATGGAGAAAGGTGTTTTGTCGTTGAGAATTAAATAAGCAACTCGGTTAATAAGGTAACAGGAAAGAAGAATGACATGCTCCCAATAGGATCGCGGAACACTCATTTGAGTGAGAAGAGTGCGAGCCACATCAAGGAGATATCGGTTCTTGCATTCGGCAACCCCATTCTGTTGAGAGGTGTAAGGATAACTAGTTTGATGTATAATGCCATGATGCATGCAAAAGACTGAAAAGTGATGACTAAGGTACTTTTTAGCATTATCAGTGTGAAACACTTTAATGAAAACATCAAACTGTGTACACATTTCATTATAGAACGCAGTGAAAGCAGAAAAAATTTCAGAACGTTCTTTGTGCAAGTACAGTCAAATACATCTTGAAAAATCATCAATAAACGTAACAAAATACAGACTACCCATACAAATAGTTTTAGTAGGAGCATACCCTCAAATATCAGAATAAACAAGTTCAAAAGGACGAGATGAATTACGCCCTATTTTTGCCAGAAAAGTCGAACAGTGGTGTTTGCCAAGTTGGCAAGCTTCACAATTGAGAGAAGAATCTCCTCGAGATAGATCAGGTAGAAGTTGGTAAAAAATGCGAGAAGGAGAATGCCTAAGACGAAGATGCCACTGAAAAAGAGAAGAAGTAGAAAAGGCTGACACATTGTGAAGGTAGAACAAGCCGCCACTTTCAGTCCCAGTAGCAATCGTCTCCTTGGAGTGAGAATTCTGAAAAAATCAAGTAGACGAGGTAAAAGTAGCAGTGTAATGTAATTGCTTACACAGAGAAGGAACAAAAGTAAGTTGCATGGAAAGATTGGGACATAGAGTGTCCTCAAGGTAGAGAGGCAGAGTAATATGCACTGTTCCAGATCCACATACAGGGGATGGAGAACCATCCGTAATAAAAACTGGAGGTAATCGATTACGTTTATCTAAACTTGAAAAAAAGGCGAGGATTGCCTGCCATATGACTAGTAGCACTGAAATCGATGACCCACCTACCCGTAGTGGCCATATTAGCAGCACCCGAAGAGGTATTAAGAGAAGTGGACTTCTTTGAGATAGTATCGGCAGTAGCAGGTTGAAGATGAGGGTGCTTAACCCAACAGTGATCAATAAGACGACTGGTCTTGCCACAGTGAGAGCAAAGAAATCTAGTGGAAGCACTTCCACCCGAGCGATTTCCACGACCACTAGGAATGTCATTACGAGCTGGATGAGCAATAATGTCAGGAGGAGGCGGAGAAGCAAGCAGGGGTCACTGAAGAAGAGCTGTAACAGCTAAAATGCACGCAACAGTATTATCCACAGTGAGAGTATCAACCTCTCCAAGAATCTATTGGCGAATAATATCAAACGATTCTGGAAAACGAAGAAGATAACACACGACCAGAAGTTCCTGGAAGTGCTTGTATTGTTCAGCAAGATCAGCAGAGAAAGGACGATGCAAAATAAGTTCAACACCGAGAGCTTGCATTTCCTGGTAAGTAGCAGCAGGAGTCATGGTGGGCCGAGCAAAAAGATCAGCATATAACGTGTATATGCGTGAAGTCTGAGCTCTCTTGGAGTACAAAGCAGCCAGATGCGTCCAAGCGGTCTTAACTGTCTCATCATGCCGTATGACAGGAAGACACTCATCAGAAAGGCTATTTGCAAGCCATGTACGAACTAGAGCATCACTTGCATCCCAGTCGTCAAACGCATCAGAACCGCGAGTAGGAGTGTCATCAGTAAAGTGATGACGTTTGCATTGTGACCGTAACAGAAAAGTGAAGGAAACACTCCAGTCTGGATAATTAGGACCAGTCAGCTTGGACGCTGTTCTAAGTTTACCAGAAGTAGAGACAGAGGCAATGGTAGGAACGGTTTGTGCGGATAGAATGGAGGAAGAAGAAGCCGGAGTCCCCATCATCTAACCACGCGAATAGAGAGAAACCGCAAACAGAGAGAGCTATTCGCAGGAAGTGCAAACAACAAAAGGGGGGGCGGGAAGGCGGCAAGAAGAGAGCTATTCGCAGGAAGTGCGAATAACAAAGGGAGGGAGACAAGAAACAACGGAAAGAAGAAGCCGCTGAAGAAGAGAGCTAGTCGCAGGAAGTCCGAATAACAGAGGGCGGAAAGAAGAAACCGCCGCTGAAGAAGAGAAGATCGCGGAACAGAAGAAACAACGAAAATGCGCAGTTAAGAAAGAGAACCGTGACAAGAGAAGAGAAGAGAAGAGCAGGCGGTTAATATATTAGAAACCACTTGCACTGTGTCACGCCTGAGAAAGCAGAAAATGAAGCAAAGATCGATTTGCCCTGATACCATGAGCGAAAAGAGCTAAATAACAGAACTTTATTGCTCCAAAAAATTACATAATACATGGGTATGCCCCCTATTTATAAAAAAATGGGTAGAGAGAAAAAAACAAGAGAGAATATATAACGTCTGTCACATGCGACTAGGCGGATTGATAAAAACTAGTCGCACGGACTATGCGGTTAAACAGACTTAACCGTATGACTACACAGACGGTAAAGACACTATGGAAGCTCTGGTCTCTATCCGTCAAATTCCAGCGAACAACACTTGGGGAAACAACTGCGGTTAGACTGAGTCTAACCACCTGACCGCATCAGTGTTCATGCTTGAGAGTAGTCAACCTCCAACTGGCGGTTAAGACTCTGACGATTACCAAACAACACAGAGCGGTCTGACTGGTCCTTACCGCTTGATCGTCAATTGTTAACTGACCTCAGTAGATCACACTGCAATAACCCCAGATCACAAGAGTGCGCGGCGGTTAACCAATTAAGTATTCAAAGGACAATTGCTTAGGTCGCCAAATCAATTCGCCTGACCGCCAGGACAGACCACACCATAGTAACACTGCTAGGACTACCAGATAGACAATCCATCAAACCTGTCCGTCAGTGCTAGCCGCTAGGCTGCTTGACCTATTTGCTAGTGCTAGTCGCCAGACCAACAGTCCTTTCCGCTAGTCCTGTCCGCCAGTCCTGTTCACCAGTCCTTTTCGCCTAACCGCCAGGACTCAGGTTCTCACACTTTGAAAGAGTTCATGACCCTTATATATGACTATCAAAAATATTTAGGTCGTCCAGTCTTCACGGGAAAGAGAAGGGAAATAGAGAAAGAGACTAGGAAATGAAAAGTTTTTCCTAGACCTCATAGACCTGCGCAAATGGCTAGGAGAGTGATTGAAGGAGAGATGATGTGAGAATAAAATTTAAAGGTTTATACTATTTTTTCTTTTTAGTTTTTTTTTAAATTTTCATTTTTATCTCTAAAATAATGTTGCAAAATATTCTTTGCTTCATTTTCAAATTAGTCTCACGGTCGGATACCTATAGCGCACATGCGCTCCGCCCATGCTTGCTCAAGGCATTCATAGCGGGTGAAGCCTGCTCACAACTAATAACAGCCGTATACGAATGTATTCCCATTCGTACTCCGCTACTTTAAGTTCGCACGAGAGGAAACTGTTCGCAACCAAAAGCAGTGGTGCACAAGCCTAACCCCGCACACCACTGCTAGTATATAGACATAGCACAACTAAGAGTATGAAAGACTGAAGTACCCTCACAATTAAATGTAATCCGTACAAAATAGTATTTACAACATCTGTGTTTGAATCGACCAACTACCATGCAAAATATTAGTTCCAAAGATACATATATGATGCTAAACCTAAGAAGATGAATAAAGATATCTATTGGCCTTGACGAGTCTATTATTTAGCTGCGTTCTTCTATCATCCTTAATCACATTGTAATTTGATTCATGTCTAGTAGATTTAATTAAACTGAAAGACAATAACAGTGCTTCAGATTGAGATTTACATAATGCAGTTCCAGTGCAGTAGTGATGTAGGAGCATTGTGAATTAGATATCCAATGAGATTTCTGAGATGCTATGGTTACTTACGCTAGTTTTTATGTCAAAAAATAGGCTGACTAGTCTGCATGGGATCAATCACTGATAATGAGAACTTTCTGGCTGCTAAAACTGAAACCTCTTCACTTGAAGGAGATAATATTTGTGGAAATCCTCCCTCCATTGTGTTTTTTCCAAATGTTGCACAAAAGAGAATCGACTCTCCACTAAAGTTAGAGGTGGCAGATTCAGCCGAAGATATGAGCCCTCGTAACATGTGGCAGGTGATCAGATTCTTGCTTCTTTTTATTTCTTAGATTTTGTCATGTTTTCTCTGGTCACATTAAAGGGGTGCTTGATTTGTTTGTGTGGATTTGCTACCTGAAAACTTTGTTTTCTTAGATCACACTCCATTTTCATATAAATTTAAACTCTTTCATTTTCGTGATAGGGTGTTGGTCCTCTCATTGACTAACAACACTGAAAAAACATATGTTGGTATTTGCTGTATTATTTATTGTTATTTTCTTTACTTGTGTATTTGACCCCTCCAATATACGTAGGAGTGATTGCTAGTGGTTAATTAAAAAAATCATTCATCATGGTATCAGAGTTGTTACCCACTCCAGCATGCGTTCACCTCGTCTTCTGCTTTCGCCCGCATTAGGAACCATTCCACTCGTCCATACCGGTCGATCCGAACAACGATCGGCCCGATCCCTTCGTGGATCTCTTCCTACGCCTCACTCTAGCCGTTTGTGTAACTCCTCTTCCTTTTGATCCCTTTTTCGTGATCCAAGCCACGACTCATTGCCAATCTGTCCGTCTGGGCGCCAGGTATCTCGAGATGGGTGTTTAGCCACCACTTTGACACCTGTTTTCCTCCGTATTCGAGGAGATGATTTCCTCCTCCCCTCTAACAAATGTTTTGGTATCTTTTATATCTGTTGGTTGGATTATGAGATTTGTTGGAGCTAGAGTTTCTCTCCCCATGTCCAAACCCTAGTTCCGGTTCTTTGTCTATCTATCTGATTTTTTATTTCAATTTTTCAATCATCATGTCCGGGAGTGTTAACTCTCATCTTATATCATCTAGAGTAGGTTTCTTTCCCTCTCCCTTTTATGGAATCTATCCGGGCTAGTCATGATCATAACACCTCACATATTACTATACACATGGATGATTCTAACTATATATCATGGGTTCGCTCTAACACGCTTGCTTTGAAAATTTGGCGAATATTTGGGTACGTTAGTGGTGCCACCTTGGAACCTGCATACGCTTCACCAGATTGGATGCAATGGGAGTCTGAGAACTCTCTGGTCTTGTCTGAGAACTCCAACTATCTTCCATGGGCTCACGAACTCTATGTCGGAATCCATTGCCAACTATCTATTCTTGGAATGATTGTTGATATTTGTAAGAGCCGAGACTACCTACTCTTGCCATGGAAATGCCGCTCAAATATTGCAGCTAAGATGGAAGATCTTCCTCCTGCAACTGTGTTATCACCCTCCATCTATTTTCTACTTAGAGTTAACTCAACTATACTAGAACTATGATCACTTCGATTCGCTTACTCTTGTTTCCCTGAGGATGAAGTTTTGGTTAAATCCTGGAAAGAACGAATCCGGATCTTTGAATTCCTCCATGAACTGTATCATGATTTTGATCAAATCAATGTTCAGATACTTGAGCACTCTCCTACACCTCTTCCGGAAGTTTACAACATTGCAATACAAGAGTTTGATCAGCGACAAAGTTGTCTTCCTTATTCTATTTCAGAAGGATTCACTCTTGCCGCTTAGTACAGTTCTGGAAGTCATCCTGACCATGACTCAAATCTTAATCTACTGACATGGATCACTTGTTTTGTGATTATTGTGGAAAGACTCACTATACCCATGACACTTGCTTCAAGCTTCATGTCTTTCCACCCTGAGAGGGGGGTTTGTCCCATGAGGTGACCCTGGCTATCGTCGCTCTTTGGGTCTCCGAGTTGGTCTGCTCATCTATCTGATGCCTCAGAGGATACTCCATCTAACTTTGTTCTTACTGGTCTTCTGGTTGTTCTCGCTGTTGAAGAGATACATGCTTTCCTATGCTTGATGCATGGCTATCCTACTGAGTCGACCGCTACGTTGTCGTCTTTCTATGCTCACACAGGAATACCAATTACCAAGTGCTTATTCTACGTCCATCCTCTTTTCTACTCACTGGATCATTTACTCCGGAGTCGCTGACAACACAAATGGCTCTATCTTAGACATTGTTGTTGTCGGTCGAGATGTCGTCCGACATAATGGTTTTGGGGAGAAAATTCCATAATATCAACATTTGAAGCAAAAATGTCATTTTTGAAAATATCGCTCGAAATATCAGTTTTACTCGATTTGTGAGCTGATATTTCGAGGTTGATATATCAGCGAATATATATTTTTTAATTTCTTATAAGAAACCGAGTGTCAACATTTTGTTACGAGCATCTGTCCGCGCTTAACTTCGACAACTTTCTCATTTTACTCATTTAATGCTCTTTATGTCGTGTACTGCCGCCGAGGCCTCTTTCTTGTGTAATTTGTAAACATACATTATGTGCATATATTTATTCTGTAATTTATAAACGTGCATTATATGCACAATTGTATAACAACAACAACAACACTAAAACCTTTATCCCACTATAGTGGGGTAGGCTATATGGATCCTTTGTCGCCATTGTGCCCTATCTTTTGTCATAATCTCACTAATGCCTAAGTACATCTTGTCTTTCCTTACAGTTTCATTCCAAGTCTTTATTGGTCTACCCCTCCCTCGTTTAACATGCCTAGTGACTAGACTCTCACAACACATAACAAGTGCCTCTAATGGTCTCCTTTGTACGTGTCCAAACCATCTTAGACGAGCTTCTTGCATCATCTTTGCAATTGGTGCTACTCCTGTCTTATCCCTGATATCTTCATTCCTAATTTTATCCAATCTCGTGTGTCCACACATCAGCAAAAAATGGGAGTTGTAGAGATGAGAATGCTTAGGTGGATGTGTGGACACACGAGATTGGATAAAATTAGGAATGAAAGTATCAAGGATAAGACAGGGGTAACACCAATTGCAGAGAAGATGCGAGAAGCTCTTCTAAGATGGTTTGGACACGTACAAAAGAGACCATTAGAGATACCTGTTAGGCGTTGTAAGAGTCTAGTCACTAAGCATGTTAAACCAGGGAGGAGTAGACCAATAAAGACTTGGAAAGAAACTATAAGGAAAGACATGATGTACTTAGGCATTAGTGAGATTATGACAAAAGATATGGCACAATGACGAGATCCATATAGCCGACCCCGCTATAGTGGGATAAAGGCTTGAGTGTTGTTGTCGTGTGTTCACACATCCACCTAAGCATTTTCATCTCCGCAACTCTCATTTTTTGCTCATGTACACAATTCACTGCCCAACACTCAGAACCATAGAGCATCGCGGGTCTAATTGTAGTACGGTAAAACTTGCCCTTAAGTTTTAGTGGTACTTTACGATCACATAAGATCTCTGACGCGCCTCTCCACTTCAACCAACCCGCTTGGATTCTATGTGTCACATTTTTATCAATACCTCCGTCTTTTTGAACTATCGATCCAAGATATTTAAAACACTTATTACAGGAAATATCTTGATCTCCCAACTTAATAACGAAGTCATCTGTCCTTCTTGTTCTGCTAAATTTAAGCTTCATATACTTCTTCTTTGCCATGCTCAACCTAAAACCCTTCTTTTCTAAAAAATTTCGCAAAGATTCAAATTTTGCGTTTATACCCTCGCACGTCTCATCAACCAAAATAATATCTTCCACAAACAATAAACACCAAGGTATTACTTGTTGGATGTCTGGTGAGCTCATCTAAGATAAGGGTAAAGAGATAAGGGCTTAAAGCTGAACCTTGATGTAAGTCAGCAGTGATAGGAATTCCTGTGTTATTCCTCTAGATGTCCTCACCCTTGTCACTGAATTTGTATATATATCTTTGATTGTGTCAATATATGATATATTTACACCTTTCTTTTCTAAGACTCCATATGATATCTCTTGGAACTCTATCATAAGCCTTCTCAAGATCAATAAACAACATATGCAAATCTTGTTTTCTTTCTCGGTAGTTGTCAATGAATCTCCTCAAGAGATGTATAACTTCCATGATTGACCTCCCTGACATGAATCTAAATTGATTGTCCAAGATGTTAGTCCTCGTCTTAATCTTCTTTCTATTACTCGTTCCCATAGTTTCATGGTATGACTCATCAATTTA
Source organism: Platanthera zijinensis (assembly GCA_039513925.1). NCBI lineage: Eukaryota > Viridiplantae > Streptophyta > Magnoliopsida > Asparagales > Orchidaceae > Platanthera > Platanthera zijinensis. Next base: position 120,083,658 of record CM077090.1, read on the forward strand.
ATTCCTCTATAATTAACATAATTTTGTATATCCCATTTATTCTTATACAAAGGTACCAAGATGTTTTCTTTTAATTAGTTTGATATCCTTTTTGACTTCAGTATCTTATTGAAAAAACATGTAAGTCATAAAATTCCTTCATTTCCTAGACATTTCCATACTTCGATGAGTATATCGTCTAGCCCAACGGTCTTTCTATTTTTTATCTTATTTAGAACATCTTTTAACTCTGATACTTGAATTTTATGATAAAATGTTATGTTCTTATACTTCTCTGATTTACTTAACTCTTCCAAATTCAATTCATTGTCCTTTGTTTCATTATAGAGTTGATAAAAGTATCTTTTCCCTCGCTCTTTAATATCCACATCAACCGTCAAAATTGTAGCTCTCTTATTCTTTATACACAATTGTACATATGTACAAAAATGTGCATATATATGAATAAATTTATTGTATAACCAACTAGATCGAGAGGATCTTACTTTGATTTGTGCTACCTTCAAGCACTCTTGCAATTTGCGTTTTGGGCCGCCTCTCCGCAACAACCTTTGGGCAACCTTGTTAATCTCAAGCAATCTAGACTCGTGGATGGTCACTTGGAGAGCACCAAGGTGTTACATGCTCGTGTTCCTTCTATCTTTTGAGAGAATCAGGTGTCTATCTTCAATTCCAGCCTGGACGTTTGACTGTGCCTTGATGTTGAGTTCCATGCCCCACTGGACCTTAACACAACCATGAGCCTCGCTCGCATTTGTGAGAATGTCTCGTCATGGACACCCCTTCTGGAAGCCACTACGACGAGTACAGGGATAGTCGGTGTTGGGAATATTGCCCTCAATGTTCTCTAGATTTGAAGAGACATCACAATCAATACTAAGAGCATAATTGTATTTGATATATGTTCAAATTCAATATGTGCAAGATGTTCATTGGAACAAGTTTAGACAGGTTGTCTAAGTGATTGTGACAGGTGGTCACAAGGAAGAATGCTGGAGAGACAGAAATCTGTCAAGTTCACAGACGTTGAGTGAAGTCAGTTCACTCAACGCCAGATGTCAAGGAAGGATGCTGGAAAGACAAAAATTTGTCTAAGTCCACATACGTTGAGTGAAGCCAGTTCACCCAACGCCAGATGCCAAAAAGCGCTGAGTAAAGCATAGACAGTCAAAACCCAACAGTTTGCAAAGCAAATTTGCGCCTAAGTTCACAGGCGTTGAGTGAAGACAGTTTACTCCACGCCATATAACAAGAGATGTCGAGTAAAGCACAGTTTGTCAAAGCTTCAACATTGGCAAGCAAGAAATCCGACTAAGTCTAGAAGCGTTGAGTGAGGACAGCTCACTCAACACCTGAAGAAAGAAGCATTGAGTCAAGCTCAAACAGTCAAAGTCTTTGAAGAATCTGTCAAGAATTCTGGCTAAGTGCAAAAGCTTTGAGTGAGGACAGCTCACTCAACGCCCAAAGAAGAAAGCGTCTATAGACCAGTGTTCAGTCATAGCTGAAGAAGATATAGACAGAAAAATCTGTCTAAGTCCAGATGCGTTGAGTGAGAACAGCTCACTCAACGCAAGTTCATCAAGAAGATTGGCTAAGAATAGAAGCGTTGAGTGAAGACAGTTCACTCAACGCCTCATTAAGAAGTCTGGCAAAGGCAGAAGCGTTGAGTGATGAAGGTTCACTCAACACATTCCTAAAGATGGAAATCAACTAAGTACAGAAGCGTTGAGTGAAGACAGTTCACTCAACGTCTCAGCAAGATGGCCGACATTCAGAGAAGCGGCTAAGTCCAGAAGCGTTGAGTGATGAAGGCTCACTCAACGCACTCAACGCCTAAACAGCAAGAAGATTGTCTAAGGACAAAAGAGTTGAGTGAACGCCGTTCACTCAACGTTCTCAACACCTAGCAGTGCAGAAGTATTGGCTAAGTCCAAATTCGTTGAGTGATGAAGATTCACTCAACGCACTAAACGCCTGACAGTGCAGATTATCTGGCTAAGGATCATTAATATGTTAAATTGTGGCTTTAGCCTAAATAAAGGGGTTGTTACAATTAAATGGTATAAAGCTAGGTTTGAACTTTTGGCGTGACACGGGTACTTAAGGAGAAATGTAAGGAAGCAGATAAAACAAATCTTTGACACGAAGTCTTCCTGTTGCATGAACCTTTCTGAATGTATATAAGTAGAGAAAAAAAAGAAACTTGAAGGGGAACATAGCATCATGGCAAAAGAAAGACATAATTTTGAGAGGTCAAATCCTCCCTTAACTGAAGTCATGCAAGCACTCGCAGAAGCCGTCAGAATAAGCAATACTGCAACACCACAACTAGTAACGACAAAAACACGACAACCACTGTTGGGTATTGCATCCACAATGAACCTGATTTGAAGAAGAGTCCAGTCAAGCTAAGATGGATTCATGATGTATTTGATATGCCGTTTCAAGTTGTGCTTGCAGCTATTTCATGCCAAGTACACTCCAATGTCAGGGTACAGTGGGTCAATAATCACGGGCCTATGCAACGTAATCTCTCGTTGTATAGGTCAATGCGTTGATCCACGTGTGCTCTCTCTATTGAGTGTACTTATTCTCAAGTACAGGTTCAAGGAAGACAAAGAGCAGAAGGAGCAAGGAAGAGTCAAAGACCAAACTCTCAAAGGAAAGGAAGAAGAAAGAAAAAGGAGGAAAATTCTTCTAAGTATAAGTCGACGGGAATCGTGAGTCATACCCGTCGACATCGACGGGAATCGCTGGTAATTCCCGCCGACATCAACGGGAATGATCAGCGATTCGAGCCGACATCTTCCAGCCGGTCAGAATTCTGCCAAGGCAAAATCGACGGGAATCACTGCCGATTCCCGCCGATGTCGACGGGAATCACCAACAATTCCCGCCGACTTTGCCTTAGGCAAATTTCCGCAGCTTTCTGATCCGTGCCGGGTCGCCATGCACAGTATGAACCGAAGTTCCGTTCTTTCCTTGGTGGGTCCGCCAACGGCTATGTTTGGGCTGACTAGGTATAAATACCTAAGTGATTTTCGAAATCAGAGAGACAGACACGGGAAGAAATTAAAAACCCTAATTTCACATAGTCGGTTGAATCCGGCAGGTCGCCTGTCGCACGCAGATCGCAGCTTACCACCAATCGCTCGAAGGAAGAACTGAAGCTAAGCCTCGGTCCCTCGCTTCTCTCTTGAGATCTCTTGTCTCTTCGATTCGATGACTGAGACTAGTTCTCCATTCCGAATCGTTGAAGACGATTGATCCAACTGAGATCGATCGGTGACCTAGTAGCTTGCTTCGTCAAGAAGTTCAGATCTACAACGCATTTCCGTCGCACTCGCTTGTCGCCGCCGATCAAGTCAAGATCCGATCCAAGAGAAAAAAACCAACTGTGGATTCTTCGTCATTTTAGTGCAAGCTCTCAACGAACGAAGGAGCTTGGGTTCTCCAAATTGCATTGTTTGTATTTCTTATTTACATTCAATTTTTGTAAGGAATTTTATTCCTAGTTGTAAGGGTTGGGTGCAACCCGTTTTGGTGGAGTGTCGACTCTTTGTTGTAGGAAGGATTCCTTCCGAGTTGTAGGAGCGTGACTCCGAGTGGAGAGATTGGATTTCAATCTCATTTTGGAGGAGTTGCCGAGTCGTCCCCGTGTGGGAGATAGACGAAGGGGAGAGTGGACGTACCCAAGGTTGGGGAACCACTGTAAATTACTGTGTGTTTTCTGTGCTTGGTTTGTTTAATTGTGCAGGTAATTTTTAATTCCGCAAAAGACGTCACTGCACCTATTCACGCTCCTATAGGTGGATTAGGCTGACACTAGACACTTTCATGTGGTATCAGAGGGAGGTTGCTCGTCAATAAGGTTAACACCTTGAGTAAAATCCTTCGTCTAGTGTCATCAAAGTCAACATGGAGCTAAGCACAGACATGTCTCCTCTGAGGCTTCTAGTTTGCACAAAAGAAAATTTTCTCCTATGCAAAGCAAAGTTTCAGTGGCACGTGGAAGCAATTGACCCTCGACTCTTCCTGATTGTGGAGGAAGGACCCTTCATTCCCATGAAGGTTTCTAATTCTGATGGGAATGCTCAAATGCCAAAGAATCTTTCGGAAATGACGGATCATGATTTCTTCTTGGTAAACCTGGATAAGGAGGCAAGACACCTCATCTTGGATGCCTGGAAAGACTCATCCTTCACAGGCCTTCGCAAGTGCCAGACGGCCAAAGCTATGTGGGACACACTTACCTCCATCATGGAACACAATATAAATGACAGTGATGTTGTGTCATCACTCAATGAATCTGAGTCCTCTAGCACTCAGGAGGATGGGGCCGATAATGAGTATGAGGAAAATAAAGAAGAATGTATCAATGTCAACACTGATACAGTATGGCTCTTCAGAGGATGAAATATTCCCTGATCATCGCAATCAGGACCAGGTACATTCTCCTTCTTGCTTAACCTCTAAAGTAGATGAGGGACCTCCATCAATTGATGGAAAGGGTCAAGTCATCCTAAATCAAGAGATTGAAGAGCTTGTATCCCTCAGGCAAGCTCTCAAGGAAAGCCAGTCGCTTGTAAATTTACAAGCGGAAGAAATTGCCTCGCTGAAAAATTTAATGGGGATCCAGGCTGAGTCCATCAAGGTTAAGGATTTTAAGATCTCCGATCTAGAATTCTTCCTGGAGACTGAGACGAGAATAGTTGACAACTTCTCAAAGGTTGATGCCCTCAAGAGAAAAACTGAAACTGGGTGGATATCCCAAATTGTTAACTCTTGGTGGAAGGGGTAGACCGTCTTCATGCCTCCGGTCTCAAGCTCTCGAAGTACTCTTCATTCCTTCAGGTTTGACCGTAAGAACGTTTATGGTCACTGCAAGAATGGTAGATCTACTGAGAAAAATACCTATAGTGCTAGTGCTGATAAGGCTGCTCACAATAAAATCCCTCTGGTTCAACCTGAACCGTTTGTATTTAATGCTTCAGCCTCTTCACTCAAGGATAAAGTGATTGATCACTCTCTGAACATCCCATCCCACTCTAAGACAAATGGGAAGTCCGTCAGTGGACATGTCTTGGGAATTCCTAAGGCCACCAAGAGTACGCTGCCTGAAAAGAAAGCGGCTATTATCCGGCCCTTAGGAATTCCTCGTTCGGTCACTGTCAGACCCCCCACTTATCTAAGTGGAAAGGGAAGATATGAGGGTAGGACCACTCTGGTTCCACACCTACCACGGGTCAATGCAATCTCCATCAGCAAACTAGGTAAAAAGAGAAATTATAACATCCATGAGTGCTGGTGCTGTGGCAGAGTGGGTCACTTTGCCATAGATTGTTGACACAATCCCAATGTGCCACGGACTAGGGCAAGGGTATGCTATAAGAATCAGGCTAGAGATAGTCTTCCGGTCATAACCTCTGTTGGAAGGCAGGCTGTGTATTACGCTGACAAGAACCTAGGACCCAATGCCTATTGGGTTCCTAAGGTTAGGTAATTTCTTTTGCAGATTAGTCCAAGCACCAATGAATATGGTGGGACTTGGACAGAAGATGTCTCAGACTTAAACTGGAACAAGGAACATCTGCAAGGGAAAAAGCAAGAGTGTGCAATAATCTCCTAAAAGCTGAATCCTGAATACGACATACTTCGAGCTCTAAAATGTTGGATCCTAAGTGTCGACTCAGATATTTCAGGTACGCTCATTCAAATTAGATAATTGAATTCTAGTGCGCAGAGATATACATATATATATATATTTATACTTTGAACGGAAGGGCACGCCAGCAAATAACTTCATTAATCTATGTCTATGTCCTTCATTGCAACAAGTGAAAACTCATAAAATTAATATGAACTCAATATATATATAGGAGGCAAAGTAAGTCGATATTCAGCTCAGATGTCAATATCCATCGATACCCTTCGAGTTCGATATTGGAAATTATGTCTCAAAAATAGACCTTATTATTGTGGGAAAAAGGACAAGCAATAAATACTGCAGACATCGATTTCAATACATATACATATGTATAAGTCAGATGAACACCTGGCCCTGGTATAAAAGGGAATCATGACCTATGTCGATTGGAAACTAACTCGCTCCATTGGAGAGATAGAGGAAAAACGACATCTAGAATACCCGTCGACTGCTTAGATCGGGGCAAGACATCAAAACTCAGATTTGGTGGTGAATCGTCACTTCTCCCAAAAATGTTGAAAATCCGGTTCTGACTATACCCGTCGACAAGCGTATACTCTTCGCCTCGTTTCAACAAGCCTATACCCGTCGACACTTCGTCCTTCCCCGACCTTTCAGCTCCCCTGCGAATTCCGTCGACATCGGTTTACCCTCTAATTATCACCGTCGACGAATACCGCCTCGCTTTTCTCCGCCGACTCTTCGGTTTTCTACGCTACCCGTCGACGAGTTGGTTCCATCGATTCTCCATCAAACGCCTCGTCACACACCGCATACCCGACGGCCGAAGAAGAAGAAGGAGAAGCCCCATGAAGCCCAAAGAGACGGTATTCGTTGACTTCCTCTCCCCCGCTCTCGTGCGCAGCCAATTCTTGCCGTCAACTCCCCTCTTCCGCTCCCCTGCCGAAGATAAATTCCTCATTGTCTACCCTCGAGAAGAAGGAGCTATCTCTTCACTTCACATCATCAAATCAGTAATTTCCCTCTCAGGATCCCTCAATCAGTGAGTACATTCTCTTGATTCACAACTCCTTCATTAATGGTTTAGATTAATCCTTGTCTAAGATAAAAATGGCCCCTCGAACCACCATCGGGTTGCTCACTGGAGGTGAACTTGTGAGGACAGGCTTTACTCATGCCTCGGATGAGTTCAGAAACATCATTTTGATGCTAGAATATGCCGGGCTCTCCTTCGTTCTCGAGCACCCATGTAAGATCCTTGATAAGGAAGTTCTGGAGTTCTTCGCCAACTCCAAATTGCGTCACGAGGATACGACGATCAAGAGCAAGATTGCAAGCCACAGGATCAAGATGACTGCTGCAAGTCTGTCCCACTACCTCCAGCTCTCCAGCGTTGAGGAAGAGGACTATTTGGATGAAGAAGATCGCACCAAGACCGTGCTCTTCTGTGGATTGCCACGAGGCACAAGGGCCATCAAACACAAGGATATGAATGACGAAGGAAAGCTTCTGTCAGACATTATAGGGAAAGTACTGATCTGCAAACCAGTCTCCCATGATCACATCTCAGGTGACATGTTTAAAAGCCTGATAGCCATAGTCTGCAGAAAGAAGATGAACTGGGGGGGCCATGCTGTTTGGAAAGATAAAAGATAGTCTTCGCACCCCAAACTTCGGACGAATTATCAGCCTTTATCTGAACCAGCTAGATGGAGATAGGTTTGACATGACTGTGGGAGTCCCCCTTCACTATCAGAAGAAGATTGACTCCACCATCTTCGACAGGTGGGAAAGAAGGATTCTTGTCCGAGGGGGAGCTCCTGCACCCCATGTTGATGATGAAGACAGAGGTCACGAGTTCAGAGATCCTCACTCTGGACCCAATGACGTTCCTGACCCACCGATTACAGGAACTGAGGGGGAGGCATCCAGAATTCCCCCTGCCGACCTATCTCTGCTAGCCCCTACCTCAACCCAGGAAAACCTCCGATTGGAGGTGTCTCAGAATTCTCAGGATGCAGTGGAAAATCTAAGGGCTGAAGATCTTGAAGAAATGACCCCCTCCAGGCATGGTACTGTGGATGACGTGGAAGGAGATCCTGCTGATGATGAAGATACTAGTGCTCACTCTGACCACCAGGACATTCTAGAAGAGATCACAGACAAGGACAATGAGGTTCTTGATGGAAAGTCAGCTGAACTAGTTGAAAATGATGATAATGAGGATGAAGATGATGATGAGAAGGCCAATAAGGGTGATGGAGACGGTGAGGCAGTTGCTAATGAACATGAAAGAGATAATGATGATGTCATGGATACTGATGCTCTCGCTGATGATCTCCACCCTGAGACAGTCCCTGCAACATCTGAGGGGGAGACATCTAGACCAAAGATCTCAATCAATACGCAATATAATCGAGAATTTCGAAAGGTACAGCAGAGGTCAGCATTGATGCATGATGGCCCTCCTCCCCTTCCATCAGAAGTGATTAGCATATTCAGCTCTACAGAGAATTCTGAAGGACCAGACCCTCAGGTTCCTACCCCGAGTGGTGCTGCACCTGATATGCCAACCTCAAGCCCAGTGGTTCCCTCTCTACAGTTGTTCAAAGACATGCTAATCAATCAACAGAAATACTTTGAAGCCTCCCTGACCAAAGTGGTCAAGAGAATCAAGGAGTCTGAGAAGTTGGTACTCAATAGTGTCACTGCGCTGAATCATAAATTTGATAAAATGGAAGAAAGATTCAATACTGAATATGATAAAGATGCGAAGGCTGTTACATTGCTAATGGCCGGGCAAAAGAAAGCAACTGAGGATTTGGCAGTTGTTAATCAAAACTCACATATAGTGGCTGACATAATCAAGAGCTTCGATGAGGATATAGCCACTACCTCCACAAATTCACAAACGATGGTGGATGAGTTCACCAAAACCAAGGATCATCTGGACACCTCACTGCCAGCGTTCGTGAAGGCCTTCACTGAAGAAGCCAAAAAGGGGGAGGAAGCCTATTTTTCCAAAATGGCAGGACTGGAACAAATTATAATAGACAACTTCAGGCAGTCCAGTCAGTACGTATATAAGAACAGTTTGTGGTTATGCAATCAGTTCCTGGGAACTCCTGCTCCGGTGGATGCCTGTCTGACAGACTCTGCGCCAGAAACCTATGCTCCTGAAGATGTTCAAAGGGCTCCAGAGACCTCTCCGTAGATTGGGGTTCCTTCTAAAGATGTTCAAAGGGCTGTTGATGCTGTTAATGCTGCCTTTAATGATCGAGCCATATCTCACAAGAGAAAATACGTCGAAAGCATCTCTTCAGCCCCTACAGAATTCCAGGCCGGAAGAAGACTAGATCTCGATGAAAACTGGAGTCCAATCTCAAAGAGAATAATCCTGGACACTTTGCAGCTGTATGACCTAGGGAAGATTAAGCACCAAGAGCACTACAACGAATCTGAATGGGACACAAATAAAGAGTACGATCTCAAAAGGAAAACATACTTCAGGAGAGTAAAATACGACCCCGACTTCAAGCCAAATTATCCTCCGCCTCCCAAATACTTCCCAAAGCCAAAAGAATACTACGAGAGGCAGATTCGAAAGAGGAAGGATCAAGAAGAAAGAGAGAAGAGAAAGAACAAGGAAACGTGAAGCTGAACTTTCTTTGTTTTGTCTTAATTGAACACTATTCTGTTAACCTTCCGTTCTTAGTCTCTAAAAACACTTTGAATATATATATATTTATATATGTTTGTGTACGTGGATTCAATGTTATTCTGTCTTGAATGTGCGTTATGCTCACAGTTGATTTGATATCTCATTTATATATACGTTTGTGTGTAATGCATCTTAGCTAGTGGGATTTTGACTTCTTCAAATATGGGGAGATTGTTGGGTATTGCATCCACAATGAACCTGATTTGAAGAAGAGTCCAGTCAAGCTTAGATGGATTCATGATGTATTTGATATGCCGTTTCAAGTTGTGCTTGCAGCTATTTCATGCCAAGTACACACCAATGTCAGGGTACAGTGGGTCAATAATCACGGGCCTATGCAACGTAATCCCTCGTTGTATAGGTCAATGCGTTGATCCACGTGTGCTCTCTCTATTGGGTGTACTTATTCTCAAGTACAGGTTCAAGGAAGACAAAGAGCAGAAGGAGCAAGGAAGAGTCAATGACCAAGCTCTCAAAGGAAAGGAAGAAGGAAGAAAAAGGAGGAAAATTCTTCTAAGTATAAGTCGACGGGAATCGTGAGTCATACCCGTCGACATCGACGAGAATCGTTGGTAATTCCCGCCGACATCAACGGGAATGATCAGCGATTCGAGCCGACATCTTCCAGCCGGTCAGAATTCTGCCAAGGCAAAATCGACGGGAATCACTGTCGATTCCCGCCGATGTCGATGGGAATCACCAACGATTCCCGCCGACTTTGCCTTAGGCAAATTTCCGCAGCTTTCTGATCCGTGCCGGGTCGCCATGCACAGTATGAACCGAAGTTCCGTTCTTTCCTTGGTGGGTCCGCCAACGACTATGTTTGGGCTGACTAGGTATAAATACCTAAGTGATTTTCGAAATCAGAGAGACAGACACGGGAAGAAATTAAAAACCCTAATTTCACGTAGTCGGTTGAATCCGGCAGGTCGCCTGTCGCACGCAGATCGCAGCTTACCGCCGATCGCTCGAAGGCAGAACTGAAGCTAAGCCTCGGTCCCTCGCTTCTCTCTTGAGATCTCCTGTCTCTTCGATTCGTTGGCTGAGACTAGTTCTCCATTCTGAATCGTTGAAGACGATTGATCCAACTGAGATCGATCGGTGACCTAGTAGCTTTCTTCGTCAAGAAGTTCAGATCTACAACGCATCGCCGCCGCACTCGCTTGCCGCCGCCGATGAAGTCAAGATCCGATCCAAGAGAGAAAAACCAAGTGTGGATTATTCGTCATTTTAGTGCAAGCTCTCAACGAACGAAGAAGGAGCTTGGGTTCTCCAAATTGCATTGTTTGTATTTCTTATTTACATTCAATTTTTGCAAAGAATTTTATTCCTAGTTGTAAGGATTGGGTGCAACCCGTTTTGGTGGAGTTTCGACTCCTTGTTGTAGGAAGGGTTCCTTCCGAGTTGTAGGAGCGTGGCTCCGAGTGGAGAGATTGGATTTCAATCTCATTTTGGAGGAGTTGCCGAGTCGTCCCCGTGTGGGAGATGGGCGAAGAGGAGAGTGGACGTACCCAAGGTTGGGGAACCACTGTAAATTATTGTGTGTTTTCTGTGCTTGGTTTGTTTAATTGTGCAGGTAATTTTTAATTCCGCAAAAGACGTCACTGCACCTATTCACCATATAGGTGGATTAGGCTGATATTAGACACTTTCAACCACTAACGGTTGATGATCTGTTTGTGAAGCAATTCTTAGACATAAGTCCGCCATTATTTCGGGGTGGTATAACGCCTTTGGAAACAGTAGGTTGGATAAAGAGGATTGAATTAATTTTCAATACAATGAAATGTCCAAATGAATAAAAAAAATGATTTAGTGGTCTTTTTTGCTGGAAGGAGAGGCAGATTGGTGGTCAGACAGTTTGAAACAAGAGAGATTTGTCGGATGTGTGAATGTTGATATCCCTTGAGACGAATTCCTAAAAAAATTCATTGATTGGTTCGTTCTACCGTCTGAAAAGCAGATGCTCCAAGAGAAGTTCCTTCGCTTGATGCAGGAAAATCTTTCAGTATTTCAATATGAAAAGGAGTTCGCCCACTTGGCTATATTAAGTTTAACATGCCCAACTCAAATTTGAAGGTGTTGAATTTGATTTCATTTAGTGGCTTAGTGAAAATATCAGTCATTTGTCTGTCTGTGGGGACAAACTCAAGACTGATGTATTCCCTTTCCGCATGCTCTCTAATGAAATGATATCTAATCTCTATGTGTTTAGTCCTGCTATGAGACACAAGATTCCTAACAGTAGAGATTGCACTAGAAGAATCACAAAATATGGAAGTTTTACTTAGCTTGAGATTGTAGTCTTGGAGCTGATGTTGAATCCATAACAGCTGTGTACAGCAGCTTTCAGCTGAAATATATTCTGATTCAGCAGTGGAGATGACAATACTGGTCTGCTTCTTGCTGCTCTAAGATACATGTCTTTTCCCTAGAAATTGACAGATGTCTGATGTGCTTTTCCTGTTTTCTTTACAACCTGCAAAATCTGTATCTGAATTCCCAATTAGTTCAAAATCGTTATTCCTAGGGTATCATAGACCAAGATCAGGTGTGCCCTTGAGATATCTCAGAATTCTTTTTGCTGCTGAATAATAAGACTCTATACGGATGGCCTGATATCTTGCACAAACACATGTAACATACATGATGTCTGACCTACTTGTACTCAGGTAGAGGAGGGAGCCAATTATGCCTCTATACAAGGTTTCATTAACAGGTTTTCCAGTCTCATCCTTGTCTATTGACACACTTAACCTCATAGGAGTTTTCATTATGGAGGTACTCTCCATTCCAAACTTCTTGATTAGCTCCTTGGTTAACTTAGACTGAGAGATGAATAAACCATCCTCTGACTGTCTAACTTGGAGGCCCAATAAGTACTTGAGTTCACCCATACTGCTCATCTCAAACTGCCCTTGCATAAGTTTAGCAAACGTTTTGCTGAGACCATCATCAGTAGTCTCAAAAATTATGTCATCTATATAAATTTGGAATAGAATGATCATACCCTTGACATCCTTAAGGAATAGTGTCTTGTCTATCTTTCCCCTTGAGAATTTATTCTCAATGAGAAAACTAGACATGGTTTCATACCATGCTCTAGGGGTTTGTTTTAACTTATACAAAGCTTTTCTTAGCTTAAACACATAATCAGGAAAGTTAGAATTAACAAAACCTGAAGGTTGCTCAACATAGACCATCTCTTTTAGGTCACCATTTAAAAAAGCTGACTTAATATCCATTTGATAGACCTTAAAACTTTTATGTGCAACATATGCAAGGAATAGTCTTAGGCTCCGTTTGGGAGGACTTATTTTCACCGGTCAAGCGGTCACGACCGCATGAATCGGGTCTTAATTATGTCCGGATTCATGCGGTCGTGACCGCTTGACTGGTGAAAATAAGTCCTCCCAAACGGAGCCTTAATTGCTTCCAATCTAGCAAGTGGTGCAAATGTTTGATCAAAGTCAATACCTTCCTCTTGTCTGTATCACTTGACAACCAGTCTAGCTTTATTTTTGATGATAATATCATTCTCATCAAGTTTATTCCTATAAACCCACTTGGTTGCAATGATGTTATGTCTATGTGGTCTGGGAATCAACTTCTAGACTTTACATCTCTTGAACTGGTTCAGTTTTTCTTGCATAGCCACAATCCAAAATGGATATATGTTGACATCTTCAAACCTCTTTGGTTCAACTCGAGACAGAAAGCTTGAATACATAGCAATGTTTGAGGCTTCTACTCCTTGTTGTAACACTTTGGCTTGCATCTCCTATGATTTGATCTCTGGGATGATCCCTCAAATGCGTGACAACTGCTGGCATTCTATCTTCAGTCTCATGAACTTCAATGGATGGATCCTGTTGGTCTTCACCTATGTCCTATATATTTGGATCTTTTTCAGGGATAAGCACACCATCATCTTCCTCTTGGGCAGTAAGAGTGTCCTCGATGCTCAGTTTATCCATCTTCAATTCTACACCTGCAGATCTAGAGGAGCTTGTCAGCTCGCTATTAATCATAACAGATTTATCAAATACCACATTCACAGACTCTTCTACAACTTGGTTCTTCAAGTTGTAGACTTTATAGGCTTTGCTGTGGTTGCTGTACAGAACAAGAATTTCCTCATAGGATTTGACAACAAACTTAGTCAAGTAGGACTTCCCATTTTTCAGCACAAAACACTTGCTTCCAAAGGTCCTGAGATAGACAAGATTTGGTTTTCTGCCTTTCATAATCTAATAAAGAGTCTTCTTGTGATACTTGTTGATAAAAGCTCTATTCAGGACATGACAAACAATATTTATTGCCTCAGCCCAGAAGTACTCTGGGAGAGAAGTGTCACTGAGTAATATCCTGCCAGCCTTTATGAGAGTCCTGTTTTTCCTCTCTGCAATTTCATTTTTCTGGGGTGTTCTTTGAGAAGAAAACTCCTGAAGAATAACTTGCTCTCCATAGAACTTTGTCATGCATTCAGACTGAAATTCAGTACCATGGTCACTTCTGATTTTGACCACAGAGCTGTCCTTTTCATTCTGAACTTACCTAACAAAGGTCATAAAGATGTGTAGAGTTTCAGAATTTTTCTTAAGAAAGAAGACTCAAGTAAATCTGGAATATTCATCAACTATCACAAGTGTGTAGTCTTTCCTTGCTAGACTATGAACTGACATAAGACCAAATAAGTTCATATGCAAGAGGTACAAACACCTCTCATAATCTTTGACCCCAGTGCTCTTAAAGGATGTATTTGTCTGCTTGCCCTTTCGACATGCAGAACAAATGTCCTCTTTGGTGCTTCTCAGATTGGGTCCATTTCTGACCAGCCCTTCACTGGAGAGCTTGCTGATGGTTTTATAATTCAAGTGAGCAAGGCTCTTGTGCCACTGCACACAATAAGAGGCTTTCTCATTTGCAACTAGACACACAAGTGAGTATATACTTAAACACAAGAAGTTTAAGCTGCGTTTGGCGCGACTTATCTTGACTTATTTGCTCCGGTGATATTGGACAATAATGCCATTGTCATGCCAAAATCTTATGCCTCACACTTGTTTCCTTTTTGTAACATTTGTCGTACCAAACATACATTCAATGACAATGACGTTTTTGTCCAACCTCACCGGAGCAAATAAGTTGTGATAAGCTGCGCCAAATGCAGTCTTAGACAATAAATATTTTCACTCCTAGTGCTTGTCAAAATAACCTCTTGGTCACTTGACCTTTTGATCAGACACTCATCCTTGTGAAATGCAATGATATAGCTAATATCACATAGTTGGCTTATGCTATTCAGATTGAGTTGCAATCTTTCCACATAAACTACCTTTGTGATAAAGACTATGTCATTGGTAATCATACCATAGCCCTTGATAACTTTTCTGTCTGAACCTCTAAAGATCACTTTAGGTCCATTCATAACTGAAGTATAATCCTTAAGATGGCTCCTTGTTCCAGTCATATGTCTGAAACATCCACTGTCCAAGTACCATATTGGCATTGTTTGGGTACTTGGACTATCCTGCAAACACAGATTAGTTTACCTCAGGAACCCAAAAAAGATTGGGTCCTTGGTTCATGTTAGCCTGAAAATGACTATGTCTACCTGCAGCAGCCCTGACAGGAAGACTCACGCTTGCCCTTGCCACACTTGGGTTGTGTCAACAATCTATGACAAAGTGACCCACTTTGTCACAACACCAACACTCATGAATGTTGTATCTCTTCTTCTGAACAACCTTTGAAGTGTGCAAGCTATCAATAGTTATCTGTTCAGAAGGGAGAGCAACAACCTTCTTCCTGTTTCTTTCATCAAGTATTTGACTGAAAGTGAGTCTGCCAGTGGATGCACTTGACTTATTTTGAGTAGCATCAACATATATCATCTTTGCAGCTGACATGGAGTTGATGACATCAGAAACTGCCAGGTGAGGCTTACTGACTGACTTTCCCTTAGTCAATGTTTTTGCTGAGTGAACATGAGAATATGCTACAACCTTATCCTTGAGTGTTGGAGCTGGAGGACCAAACACAAATGGTCCATGATGGGTCATTTGGATTTCCTCATGGGGAACCTTTAGTGCACTCAATCCCATGCCCTTTCTCCTTCCATTGTAAGATACACTTGTATTATTACAAGAAGAGTTTCCATTCATTTAGTGACTATACATGCTGTCCTGGTCATACCTATTAGAATGGAGGATTACCTTTTGAAAGATGGTCTGAACCACAACAGGAGCCTTGCCTTTCTCTTTTGAATGAGCAGTTATAGAGTTCCACTTGGACCCCAAACCTCTCTTATCCTTTTGAGAGGTGAAAGAGTCAATAAGTGACAAAACTGTTTTGGGCTTAGAGAATTCAACCACAAGCTTCCTCTCCTTGAGGAGCTTCCCTTCAAGATCCATGATGATTTTGTTCTTCTGGCTAAAGGTGCTAATTTGAATGACTGTGGTTGCCTTCAACTGACTAACTTCCCTCCTCTTTTGGGCTAGCAAAGGTGCTGACTCAGACTGCAGGGAGCAATGTTGTGAAGATCGAGATCTTAACTAAGATCGGGAGGCATCCCTAAGATCGTAAATCGTAGGATCGACACGGATCGCAAGATCGTATTTTAATAAAAATTAAATCAAAAGCATGAGAAATATGTATTAATCTACATATCATCAAATAAAAATATAATATTTCATACCATACCAAATTACCAATAATATCATCAAATCAAAATATTAATATAAAAGACATAGATGCATAGTCGCATATCATACCATCACATTAAAATATTACATTCCAAAAAGTCAATAGTGTTCAATCCTACTTTAAAGAAAATCACTCAAGTCAAAATTTAAATTTTCTCCAAAAGCATCTTCATCTCTTTCAACCATCAGTTGCTCTGCCTCTTCGTCCTCTTCTGCAGCGCCAGAAGGTTCTCCTATGAAATCAGGAGTATTCAAATACGCTTCAATTGGAGCCTCTTCTTTCTCTCCTGCAACCATCATATTGTCTTCATCTTCATCTTCAACAATCCACTCATCATCTAAAGGGATATTATCAAAATTGTAATTATCCGCACTCCTTTTTTTCATTTTGCCCAATCTTGAATTTTTCATCACAAAGATGACATCATTCATGGTCTTCTGCTTTAAACGATTTCTTCTCTTTGTGTGTACCTAAAAAAAAGTAAGTTAATTTACATAACAATGATAACATAATATAAATGCAACATATAAAATATTTCTTATTTATTAAAATATACCATTTCAAAGACACTCCAATTCCTCTCACATCCAGAGGAACTACAAGTCAAGCTCAGCACACGAAGAGCAAATTTCTGAAGTTCTGGATGTTCCTCCTCATATGAATCCCACCATGCTGCTGGAGTTTTGATATTAATTCCAATTTTGGCAACCAAAGATCCAAAAAATAGTCTTTTATTCTTAAAATCATCAAGATGGCTATCAATTTTTGAAATTTCATTTATGTTTCCCCCCGTCATTCTTTCAATACAGTCATATAGTCCACATTTTACTTCATAATCAGCCTTAAATGTAGGACTGTAATGAAATTGGGGATTCAAATAATACCCAGCAGCATGCAAGGGCCGATGGAGTTGCTTGTCCCATCTTGCATCAATAACCGCCCATATTGGTTGATAACTAAACAATGAAAAAAATTCAAATAGGTTAAAAGTTAAAACAATACTACAAGAGAGCAAATCAACAATTTAATAAAACCAACTTACTATTTTTGCACACCATCAAATGCCTGTGCAATTCTCTCTTTGGCCCTATCCATTTCTTCATAAATGAATCCCATTGCAGACTTCTCATCTGAATCAACCAATCGCAGCACCTTCATCAAAGGGTATGCCCCTTCAAGCAAATAACAATATTTTTCCAAAACTCTCTATCCATAATCACTTCTTCAATCAATTTTCCATCTCTTGAAGGTGCAAACCGACTACCCTTCCATTCATCTGAGTTAAACATTCGTATCAATGGAAGTTTCTTATCATGAAGGCATCCCAAAGTGAGGTATGCTGTGGCAAAGCGAGTCATTCCTGGTCTAATCAAATCTTTATCTTTTGTAAATTTTTTCAAGATAGATATGAGATTAGTTCTTGAATAAATATAGGTTGTAATTCTTCTAGCCCTTGGAATTGTTTCATGATGCACAGCTATCTTCTTCTCCATATCCTCCAACATCAAGTCTATGCAGTGCGCGGCACAAGGTGTCCAATACAACTTTTTCCTCTTAGCCATCAACATTTCTCCGGCAGCTTTGTAGTTTGCAGAATTATCTGTCACTACTTGCACAACATTTTCTTCACCTACGTCCTCCACAACGTCGTCAATCATCTGAAAGATCTTGTCTGCTGTTTCAGTCATCTGAGATGCATCAATAGATTTGAGGAAAACTGTTCCCATAGAGCTGTTCACTAAGAAATTTATTAGTGTTCTTCTTTTATCCGTTCACCCATCAGTCATTATTGTGCATCCTAGCTTCTTCCAGTGAACTTTATGTTCAGCAAGAGTCTCCATTGTCAAATCATATTGTTGCTTTAGATATTTGACCCTAACTTCATGATAAGACGGTGGTTTGAAACCCAATCCATGTCTTGAAATAGATTCGCACATCTTGTGGAATTCATCACTCTTTACCACATTAAATGGTATTGCGTTGTTGTAGATGAACGAAGCAATATCATTACATGCTTCTTCTCGCGCACCCTTTTTGAAAATGTTGTTGATTGTAGATTGAGTTTTTTTACTTCTCTTAAAATAACTAGTAGAGCTTTTATCCTCTACTTTCCTCTTCGCATTTCCACTTGACTCTTCTTCTACGGGGGCAATTGTTTTCTTTAATAGTCTTTCTTGCAAACCAACTAGGATATCCCATAATTCCTTTTTCACTTCGTCTGGCACGGATCTACAAGCTCCAACATCCTTTTATGTACACGCCAAATGATGTTTTAACCGATATATTCCTCCGGTCACCACTTTCTGACAAAATTTGCATTGTATTTTCCTTATATCTCCCTCTACCGGAATGCCATACTTCCATCCAACATCACTTTTAGCTCTTGCAGCAGTCTTTTGCGTTCTAGATCCAGTGCGAGCATCAGCAATATTGCTCCTAGATGCACTATTTGAACCACCACTTGACGCCATTATTAACACTACAGTCAACCTATTCAACACTATAGTCAACCTATTGTTTTGTACAAATTAAAGAAGTTGTAACTTGTGACATCTGTCCAAATTTCTGTCCAGATTTTCACACAAATCTGGACTGAATTTCTGTCCAGATTAGTGTGAAAATCTGGACAGGAAATCTGTCCAGATTAGTGTTAAATCTGGACAGAATTTCTGTCTAGATTTTCACACAAATCTGGACTGAATTTCTGTCCAGATTAGTGTGAAAATCTGGACAGGAAATCTGTCCAGATTCGTGTGAAATCTGGACAGAATTTCAGTCCAGATTTTCACACAAATCTGGACTGAATTTCTGTCCAGATTTTAACACAAATCTGGACACAAATCTGGACAGATGTTCATGGCTGTGGACCTTTCATAAGACATCAAAAAAAGCTATCATGACAAGGAGTAGCTGAAAAAAATTCTAAAAAAATTCTGTTGAGGTAAAAATGTATACCAAAAGATGCTGTAATTAAGACAGAAGAAATCCCCAGGAGAGTTGGCTGGCTGCAGGAAAAAAAGAAGAAAACAAAAACCTGGTGAGGGAGAGTTGGCTGGCTGCAGAAGAAGAAGAAGAAGAAGAAATAAGCTGCGCTGCTTCTAAGACGACCTAAGCTGCGCTGCTTCTAAGATGACCTAAGCTGCGCTGCTTCTAAGACGACCTAAGCTGCGCTGCTTCTAAGACGACCTAAGATGCGCTGCTTCTAAGACGACCTAAGCTGCGCTGCTTCTAAGACGACCTAGAAGAAGAAGAAGAAAGACGGCCTAAGCTGCGCTGCTTCTAAGACGACCTAAGCTGCGCTGCTTCTAAGACGACCTAAGCTGCGCTGCTTCTAAGACGACCTAAGCTCCGCTGCTTCTAAGACGACCTAAGCTGCGCTGCTTCTAAGACGACCTAAGCTGCGCTGCTTCTAAGACGGGAGAGAGAGCGCCCTAAGCTGCGCTGCTTCTGCGACGCCCTAAGCTGCGCTGCTTTTGCGACGACCTAAGCTGCGCTGCTTCTACGACGACCTAAGCTGCGCTGCTTCTACGACGGGAGAGAGAGCGCAGCTTCTGCGACGGGAGAGAGAGCAGCTTCTGTGACGGGAGAGGCGACGGGAGAGACGATTCGGGATGAAATAACCTAGCGCAGCTTCTGCGACGGGAGAGCTTCTGCGACGGGAGAGACGGAATCGAGATGAAATAACCTAGCGACGGAATCAGAATGAAATAACAATGCGCGGGCTGGATCGCAAATAAACGTACGATCCTACGATCTTAACCGCCGATCCTGGCGATTTTGTAGGGAACCCGATCCTGCCTGACTCGTGACTCGTTTTTCCCGTAAAACTCGTAAGATCGTCCGATCTAAATCGAGATTTTATCAACGTTGGCAGGGAGGCAGCTTGCTGAAGAGAGGCAATCTCCTCAGCTTGTCTCTTGACAAGCCTTTTGCTCTTCTTTAGAGCTTCCATAATTACACCATAATTGTCAATCAATTGATTGACATCATCATCATATTCTGATCCATCTTCCCCACTGGAGGAAGTGGATGCTTCAGAGTTTGAGCCAGACTCATAGATAGAGGGAAAGTTAGGGATATAGTGTACCTCATCAAGTACAGAAGTGCCCTGATTGTCTTCAGTTAGGGCCATGAGACTGTACTCATCATCCTCTTCAAGGTCACTGTCAACAGAGGACAGTGGAGCTCTTCTGCCAATTGAGGCAGCTGGGTGATCAGCCTCTTCTTCAACAAAGATGAGACCAATGTAGGCCTCTTCTTCCTCTGATTTTGAAGATTCAGAATCACTGTATGATAGGCTGATCTTCTTCTTGGCCAAGAAGCTCTTTTCAGCCTTCTTGTTCTTGTAATGCTTCTTGTCTTCAGACATCTTGTACTCCTTTCTCTTAATTGGACAGTCAGCAATGACATGTCCACTCCTGTTGCAGCAGTAGCAAACAACATTAGTCTTAATATGTTTGTTTTGCTTCGAGTCATACTTTTCCCCAGATGGGTCATTTCTGGACTTGTCCTTGCTGGAATAGGGCTTTCTTGAAGTGGAGCTTGAATAGCCCTTGTTCTTCTACTGTCTCCTCCTCCTTAGCATTTTCTTGAACTGTTTTGAGAACAAATACAGTTCTCCGTCTGACAATTCATTCCCCGAGGAGCTGAGATCTGAACTCTCAGACTCTGCAACTCTCCTTGATGGAGAAAGTGTCTTTTCCTTGCTCCTTGTGGTTTCAACTCTGAAGGCCATAACCTTCTCTTCGTTGAGAGTTCTAGCACATCTTCTTCTGCCCTTCAGGAGTTCAGCTGCATCTCCTGAGACAGCAGCTTCCCAAATAGATTTTAAGGCAATGTGTTGACCAAGTTTCCAACCTCTTTAATGACGCAGATCTTGATATCTCATTCCTTGTTTAGGGATCTCAAGAACTTATCATTTAGCTCATAGTTTGTGAACTGTCCGACATAGGTGATCAGACTGTTCACTATCATGAAGAACTTCTCATAACATTCATCTATGGAATCTTTCTTGCCTTGCTTGAAGGCCTCATATTGCTGATTTAGGAGGGATTTCCTGTCATCCCTTACCTTCTCTGTCCCTTCTATATATACTGTAAGAGAATTCCACATCTCTTTAGTAGTCCTGTAGTGCACCAGGTTCTGGAAAGTGGAGTCATCTATGATACTGACAATGATGTTTTGAGCTCTTTTATGCATAGTTGCCAGAATGACTCTTATGCTTGGTCATCTCAGTGTACTTCTTTGTAGTCTGGACATTGACATCAATGACAGAGATCTTCATGTGAATGAAAGGTCCCTCTTAAACTGTTATGAATATCCTTGGGTCTGAGGCTTACATGAATAGTTTTAGCCTTTCTTTCCAAATCACAAAGTTCTCTTTCCTGCAAATAGGAAGCTTCATGGAGCTCAACTCCTTGTGGTTCTCACCTGAACCCATGGAGATAAACTTTAGCTACTCGTGGAGATCTGTTCAGACTGTTAAGTCCTCTTTGAACAATCTCTCTCTGATATCACTTGAAAGTCTTTGTTCAAGAGTAACTATATACTTAGAGAAGGGGGGGAGGGTGAATAGGTTTTCAAGTCTTTTAAGTAACTTTTTAATGTGGTTGAGTTGTGAGTTAGATTATACTGTTAGCTTTCAAGAACCACAACAACACACCAGATTTTATAGTGGTTCCCCTATCTAGGGTATATCCACTTCCCCCTTCACCTATCTAGCAGTGAACTAAATTCGGCTAACTTCTCCTTTATCTCAGTTCCTTGAGCTTACACTTCAGATCCCACAGGATCCTACACCTTAGAGTGAAGCACGCTCCTACAACTAAGAGTATAATAACTCCTACCTCAGGCTAAACATCCCTACACTCAGATATATCAGATCTCCTGCCTCAGATCTACACAGAGATCCTACCTCAGGCTAAACCGCCCTACCTCAGGTCCTAAATAGGATCCTACACCTCAAAGACTTAACTCCTACACTCAGCCTTTATAGTACAGGCCTACAACTCAGATCAACAGATGATCTTACAGAATGAGTAATGTTTTGATGATGATTGACTCCAGAGAAATAGTTCTCTGAGCCTTCTTTCTGAACTGAGAAAACCCAGTCCTCTCTTCTTCACAACACCAAGACTATTGATCTTCAGGTTATTTCTGCTTGTGCTGAGAAGACAACTTCAAAGCTCTGTTTCTTCAAGCCTTTGATGTAACAGTGTTGAATGCAGTGGTCTTGAAGATGAACAACTACTTTTAAAATGCTCTGCTTCTCCTTCTTATCTTACAGAAAAATAATTTCTGTACTTGTTGTTGAAGACCTAGATGATTCAGGTCTTGATCTCTTCCAACAGCCAACTCTTTCTGTGTTAAAGAAAATCTTCTGTGTCTGAGTGTAATTTCTTCAGCTTAATGGAGCAGCTTGAACTACTTCTTTGTCGTGAGAAAGGCTTCCTTTTATTTCTCTGTAAAAGTCTTCTCCTCGTTTCCCGTATACTAACGACTCTTTTCTCTGTAAAGACAATTCGAATATGGAAGCTGTAAAATACCTTTAGCTTTAATTGCTGTACCAAAGACATGTAGGGCCATTTGTCTTCTAGCGCATAAGTCCCGTAAGTTTTTGAATTTTGGATGACGTCAGTATGACATTGCTTGTAGACTTAGCAGTTTTCAGTCACAGGCGTTGAGTGCAGTCAAGTGACTCAACGCAAAAGCACTTGACAAAAAATCTGCTTCCTGAGGCGTTGAGTGAGTCTTCATCACTCAACGCATCTGACTTGTATAGCCTAACTGATAAGGTGTTGAGTGAACCTTCATCACTCAATGCTTTTGGACTTGGTAGAATTTTTTTGTATGAAGACGTTTAGTGAAGCTTCTACACTCAACGCTTCCTGACTCTACTGAATTCTTGATGAAACGTTGAGTGATCCTTCTTCACTCAACATTTCTGTACTTAGGCAGTTTTCCTTGACTAGGCGTTAAGTGAAATGCCTTCACTCAACACTTCTGTCCTTAGATAGATTTCAATTAAGCAACACTGAGGCTTTGACTGTTGGATCTCCTGTCAACGCTTTTCGGCTCCTAGCATTGAGTGAAGTGAACTCACTCAACGCTTCTCTACTTAGCCAGTTTTCTGCTTTTCCAGTAACCTGTCTTGAGTCCAACTAGCATTGTGACCCTGACAACCTGTCTAATCAATGAACAATAGACAACATGCTTACAATGAACTTGATCATATATATAAGATATAAACATATGTATACCATTGACCTGTGGGGCTTATTCAAATCTAGGACATTGTGATTAATGTACCCAACAACACGACTATCTATACACATACGCCAACTCCCATTCTTCTTCAGGATAAGAAGGGCAAGAACGACACACAGACTCAAGCTCTCTCAAATAAAGTTCTTCCGAAGAAGATCGCCAACCTGCCGCTTCAGCTCGGCATGCTCTGTCGGGTTTAAGCGATAGTGGGGAAGGTAGGGCAAAGATGCCCCCGGGACTAAATCGATGGCGTGCTGGATATCCCTCATGGTAGGGAGCTCATCGGGGAGCTCCTCAATATACTTGGCCTGCAGACGTCGAATGTCCGGATCCACACTCTCCAACTCAGTGGTGATGTCAGAAGCCAAGGCGGCGGCAACTACGAACATAACTTCTGAGTCTAGGAACTCACGGAGAAAATCACCCTTCTTGAGGATGTGCAAAGGCCTGGCTGACCAGACACTAATGGATGACTCGACCTGGCCCTTGGGAGGGTCCCTGGGCTGGGTCGGGGTGAGGGTGATCTTCTGTCCCTTGGCAAAGAAGACACACGTGTTGGAACGACCATAACACGTTGCGTCGCGATAGTATAACCAAGGACGACCCAGCAGAACATGTGCAACGTCCATCGGGATGACGTCGCACCAAACCTTGTCCTCTACGGACGCTGGGAGGATCGACACAAGACACCTCTACATGACTTGAATGGCCGACTTGTCCACCCAGAGGACCCGGTACGGATGCGGGTGAGGTTCGGCAGACAGCTGCATCCTCTCTAAACCTCTCTTCGCCACGATATTCACACAACTACCACTATCTATAACGAGCTTGCAAGGTCCGTCTGCACTCTGGAAATGTGTAGAATATCGAGGTGCGACGCTAATCCTCCGCAACATGGGGGTGTAAAGGAGGCGACGAATGACTCCCAATCCTAACGATCTCTCAGCGTCGCTCTCCCAACCGTTCCCAACCTCAGCGGTAATCTCTTTCACTACGCCGTCATCGACCTCAACATTCGCCTTTCCCTCGTCCTCAATCAACAGGTTCCTCGTAGGGCACTGAGCAGTAATATGCCCTCTGCCCGAGCATCGAAAGCACTGGCTAGGCCCGAGTCTAGGGCTCCCGGGACAATAGCTTTTCCCTTAGCATCTGATGGAATGCAAGGAGGGGCGTCAGAGCGATGCGTAGTCTGCTTCGGTCTTGCGAGGCGCGGGTAGTTCTCATACTCAAGTGCGAGTTGGAAAACCTGCCCGACCGTCTCTATGCGGTGAGAAATAAGCTCTCTCCGAATCTCAGCCTTGTGTCCAACTCTAAATCTGGAAGCGGTCGGGATAGGCTCCTCCAAGATGTCGCTCCTCACTACCAACTCGTCGAATCGTGTCATGTACTCGACAATGGAAAGTGATCCCTTTTGCAACGCATAGAGTTGGTCGAGTAGCTGATCTCGGTAGGACGCGGGAAGGTACTTGTCTCTCAATCGCTGTTTCATATCTGCCGAACTGATGAGAGGATATTACCTATCCCTTTCCATCGATCTCTCCACGCTAATCCAAAACATCTTTGCCTGGCCCAACGGCTTCATCTTGGCGAACCAAACTCTCCGCTCATCGTTCATTTCATATCAATCGAAAAAGTGATCCATATCCATGTGCCAATCACTAAAAGCCTTCGGGTATAGATGTCCGTGATGACACATCGATACGAAGACGCCGAATAAGGTCGTCCCCAGCCGAGGTGTGCTCCCGGTGGGGCGCCGCATAATCATCGTATAGCTCCTCAGGTCGTACTCGTGACGTGCAGTTGGACCACGACCTCGGCGGATCGGTGGCTGGCGCAACTTGTAATGAGGCCGGGGGTTGGCCATCGGGGCGGGGTCACAAAGATAATCAAACGCAGGCTCGGGGGTCCTTCTCCGTGGAGCGGGGTCCCGACGTGGTAACTCTCTAACTCGCCGATCAAGCAGAGGTGGAGCGTCCCGTGGATCTTCCAGGGGCTCCTTATAACGTGGTGCTAGGGCTGACCTCTAAGAGCTCCTAACTGGTCGACTCTAGTGTTGACCCTAGCGATGTCATTCTTAATGGTGTCGGATTGTTCGAGGACTAAACGTTGGAACTCTGCGGCTTCGAACTGACGGCCCGATCTTCGGTGACGTTCTGATCAAACATTGGGGTTCGAAACAACCTACCACTATGTAGCATGCAATGTGACTCGAACCTAGATCTGATAACAAATGATGCAGTGGAAGACCGACTAAAATGAAAATGCACTAAGATGCAATCAAAATGAGACTATGGTTTAAATGTCGTGCACGTGTTAGCATGAGACAATCCCAATAAAGTTCCACTAGCAAGTAATAATTTTTAGCAATGTTATGAGCATGATTGACACAATCGATAGTACTGATTAGCGTTAAGAAAACAATATGAGCTACCTACGAAGTGAGTCGCAATTTTAATTAAAGTGCTCTGGTAAAGATCCCGCAAATCAAACCATAAATATAGTGCAATGGAATTGAGATCTAACAAACCACAACAATAGTTCATACCAACACATTCAAGTAAGAAAACTATAATGCTTATACCTTGATTTGCTTATGCATGGGGCGCCGTGATTAGGATTGGAGGAAGGCGCCAGTGTAGTCTCCCTTAACCACGAGTGGATCCACGCGAAGGGCTGCGAATATTAGGTTAGGCCGAATACGGGGTGTTATGAGTGGGCTGGGCTGGGGGGCGGGGGGGGGGGGGGGGTTGGAGGTCAGGGGAGTGTGGATCTGAAGGATTTGGAGGGTTGGTACTGAAGATAGGTGGATTCGGGTGAAGTGGACGGATGGGCTATTGGGACGGAGGGCTGGAGTTGGTCGGGGGTGCTGGAGGGTTGCGGGTTTGATGGGAGGGGAACGGGATTGCAAGAGGAATGGGGGGAGGGTGTTGCGGGGGCGCAGGAAGAGAAGGGTTTCCTGGAAAGGGCTGATGGGTGGAGGGGAGGGCGTGAACGGATGAGGAAGAGGATGCGGGGCAGTGGGCTACAAGGAAGGTCGAGGCGGGGTGGTACCTGGACGGTGACGGGAACCGGCGGGGTGAAGCGGGCTGGAGCAACGCGGCTAAGACCAGCTCTCGGAATCCCCCGAGAGGAGACCGACAAGTTGCAGTGCACGCAACTTCCGATCCTTTTGGCTGGCCCCATGGTAGCATCTTTATAAGAGGGAAAAACAAAACAAAATTAGGGCTCTCCGATCGGACGATTCTAATTTTTTGGGCTGATCGGGGGCTAAATACATCAGAATAAAATAAACTAATATATGAAATAGACTCGGAACGACCCTTCGGGAGCATCCGCGGACTCGGATCGCCCAAGCGGGTCGCCGATCACCGCCTCCTACGGGAATAGACATGTGCGTGCTGTCGATCGCCATCACTCTCTTTGTGTGTAATTACACAAGTGACCGACTCACATGAACTACAAGACAATTAACAAACTATTTTCAGAAGATCTAGTTAGAAATGGACCTAACCTCAAATACATTAAAGAGGGCATTTGTCATGCCTGCCAGATGGGCAAACAAACAATGACCACTTTTAAGAGCATAGGCTCCAGAGTTTCTGAAAGGTGCTTATACCTGTTACATATGAATTTATTTGGTTCTATGCGAATTCATAGTTAAAAAGAAAGTTATACACCTTTGTGATAGTTGATAACTTCTCTAGATATGCATGAGTATTTTTCCTTAAAAGAAAGTCTGATACCATGGACACCTTTGTGTCTTTTGTCAAGTAAATTCAGAATGAGACGAACTGTATTGTTTTCAAAGTCAAAAGTGATCGTGACACAATTTCAGCCTGAAGCTATGACAAAATTCTGCAAAGGACAATGTATCTTTTAAGAATTCTCTTCTTCAAGAACCCCACAACAAAATAGAGTTGTTGAGAGGAAAAATATGACTCTTATAAAAGCTGGCAGAACAATGCTATGTGACTCTTCACTATCAGAATATTTTTCGGCTAAAGCTGTTAATACAACCTTCCTTGTGCAGAATAGAGCTTCTTTCATCAAGGATCACAAAAAGACTACTTATGAACTAATAAAAGACAGAAAACCAACTTTAGTCTATTTTAAAATCTTTGGAAATAAGTGTTTTGTACTAAATAATGACAAATTCTATTTGACTAAATTTGCTGAAAAATATTTTGAGAGAATTTTTGTTTGATATAATAGTCATAGCAAGACAAAATATTCACCAAAAAGACTTCAGTTATTGAAGAATCCATTAATATTATTTTTGATGAGACAAACATGATTCATGAAGGCTTGTCTAGTGCTTCTAATATTGCAGGAACAGGTCAAAAGCTAAAAAATTGAGCCTAGAGAAATCAACATCTCCAGACATGATCATTGAAGATGGAGATAAAATCCCAGGTGAATCACAAGAGACAGTGCATGAAACTCAGTCAGCTGAAATAGAAATTCCATACGTTCAAAGAGAGCTTCCACCAGCTTAGAAACACCATAAAAACCACCCAAGCAATAAAATTATTGGACATTTAAGCGAAGGAGTAAACACAAGAAGAAGTGCTCAGAATACGGCCTTATACCCGAGCTTTCTTTCTCAAGTAGAACCAAAGAGATTTGAAGAAGCCAACTCAGACCCCTCTTGGATCATGGTTATGCAAGAAGAGCTGAATTAGTTCAAGAGATGCAAAGTATGGAAGCTAATTCCTAGGCCCCAACATCATAATATCATTAGAACAAAGTGAGTCTATAGGAACAAACAAGATGGGAATGATGTCATCATCAAGAACAAAACAAGACTGGTTGCAAATGGGCATAGACAGGAAGAAGGGATTGACTTTGATCAAGCATTTGCACCAGTGATATGACTTGAAGCAATTAAACTATTTCTAGCATATGCAGCTCACAAAGAATTCAAAGTATATTTAATGGATGTGAAGTCTGCCTTCCTAAATGGAGATCTCAAAGAGAAAGTTTATATAGAGCAGCCTCCAAGTTTTGTTGTCCCTAACCTAATTGATCATGCTTATTATCTTATAAAAATATTTTATGAGTTGAAACAAGCATCTAAAGCTTGGTATGAAATCCTATCTAGCTTTCTCATTGAAAATATGTTTTCAAGAGAAAAAATAGATAAGTCATTATTTCTAAGGGAAGTAACGAGTAAAATTTTGCTAGTTCAAGTATATGTTGATCATATAATATTTGGCTCTACTGAAAATAACTTTTGCAAAAAGTTTGCTAACTTATTGTAAGTGAAGTTTGAAATGTGCAACATGAGAGAACTAAAATATTTATTGGGCCTACAAGTGAAACGGTCTGAAGTTGAAATCTTCATCTCTCAGGACAAGTTCACAAAAGAGCTGATTAAGAAATTTGAGATAAAAAGTGCCTCCACATTGAGAACTACCATAAAATCCAATGTATCACTGGACACATATAAGAAAGAGAAACCTTTTGATGAAATCATGTATAGATGCATCATTTACTACCTACTCTAACTAATTGCTAGCAGACCTGATATTATGTTCTCTACATGTCTGTGCAAGATATCAAGTAAACCCTAAGGAATTTCATTACTCTTCTGCAAAGAGGATTTTAAAATAGCTCAAGGATACACCTAATCTTGACCTATGATATCCTAAAAGTAATGACTTTGAGCTAACAAGCTATTCAGATGCAGACTTTACAGTTTGCGAGGAAGATTAAAAAATGCACATCTGGCACCGTGAATTCTTGGGGAAAGGGCTAATTTTTTGGAGAAGCAAAAAACAAATTAGTGTAGTCATTTCAACAGCTGAGTTAAAGTACATATTAGCTGGAAGCTGTTGTGCAGAACTGCTTTGGATACAGTACTAGCTGGAGGACTACAATATCAAGATAAGTAAAACAACAATGTACTATGACTCATCCTATGCTATTTTAGTTGCTAAGAACTCTATATCACACAGTAGAACTAAGCATGTTGAAATCATGTATCACTTCATCAGAGAGCATGTTAAGAAGGAAGATATCTGCCTTGAGTATGTCCCCACTGACAAACAAGTGACATATATCTTTTCAAAGTCTCTGGATGAAGCCAAGTTCAATTTCTTTAAATTTGTGCTAGACATGCTAAATAAGGAATAAGTGTATTAATGTTCACATTTTTTCAACATTGTTACTTCATACTTAGATGCTAAATTCTATCAAGAATTGTGTATGTGGATGTTAACAATATGCTTGCAGGAAGTACTTTAGAAAATTACAGGAAACAACCCAGAGAACCAGCCTGTATTGTCGTTATATCAAGATGGCATGGAGCTTGTATCGTCGTAAAATCAATACGACATACTTTTGACGAACAGCCAATCAAGTATTTTGGATCTCATAATCACAACCGTTGAATTTTGATTCAATTTCTTAAGTTTACGCAACCAGGTACGCGCCTCTTGATATTCCAAAATAGAATATATAAGTAGGTAAAATGTTTAAACCTAGAGTACAAACTACATTTGTTCTAAGACGTCACTGTTGATGCTATATGTGTGATCAAGTCATAACGTCTGAAGTAGACGAGGGGATGACTGTTGTATAGCCGGTTACTTCGGGTTCTGGATGAAGGTTGTGGTTAGAATGATAAGGCCGCCAGGTCGCTTTGACAGCCCTGACCACCCGAGCTCGCGACTAGTCAATGGAGTTTGCCCAGGCCGCTCATGAGAGATTGCACGGCTAGAAGAAACAGGTCGCTCAAGTCGCTAAAGAGGCCGCACAGGTAGAAAATAGAGTTCGCCCAGGTCGCCGAAAGGAGGCCGCGCGGCGCGGAAAAACCTAACTGCAAGTTTCCCTTGCGACTTCTGCGCCTGAGCTCCCCCCCCCCCCCCCCCGCCCCCAAAAAAAAGAGAGGGTTTGGTCTCCTATTTATAGGAATCTGGGGGCTGCCCGGACGGGCAGGCTTAGGAAACTCGGGCAGCCCAGGGAGGACGACCTCGCGACTTGGAAAAGGATAACAACCGAGGTCGCTTAGGCCTTCTGAAGATTGGAAAAAGGGCTGACCACGAATACCTGCTAGTCTTTGCAAAAGAGAAGTCAGTACATGTATAAAAGAAATATAATACGCGAGTACCTTAAGAGAACTCACGAATGCCTGCTAGTCTCTGCAAAAGAGAGGTGTCAAAGCAGGTGTATGAAATATACGAAGAGATATGTCAGGTACTCGAGGCAACTTAGTGATACCTACTCATATCTTGTACTAGCAAGTGCAAGATATAAACATTCATTAAAGAGGAGTACTTCAAGAAGACTTATTGATACCTGCTTTAGCCACTTTGAAGGGCCTAAGAAATGATTACTTCACTTTGTATAGGAGATATGAACATCGCAAGAGAAGACAATGTCGTGATAACCTCAAATTTGAATATTTGTGGAATGGTGACGTGGAACCCATAATAATCATATGAACTGAGAAGTATAAATGTTTATAAGTATGATAGTTAGAAATCTAGGGTAGAAACCTCGACATTTAGAAATCCGATCATTTTGAATGATATGCAGATGCTTATAGCACCTGAAATAATAGCTACAAACAAATGATCATATTGATGAGTGCAATTCTAATCCATTATTCAGTTGCAGCACTGCCATCTATCAACTCGTTGATAGATAAGTACTCCTAATCTGTCATCAGATAGACAACTGTTAGAAATTGGCGGTTTGACACTCTAGTTCGGCGGTTACCAGTTCGGGCGATCTGGCGGTTAATCATGACGATTAGTCCAGGCGGTCTAGTTGTCTGGCGGGTTGGTGCAGCGGTCTGGTCGTGATCCTCTGCTGGCGGTCTGGTGATTAGCCGCAACTGCGGCCTGGTGGCAACCCGCAGTTGCGGTCTGGCGGCTTGCCACAACAGCGGTCTGATGGTTTGTCTTAACTGCGGTCTGGTGGAAACCCGCAGTTGCGGACAGGTGGCAACCCGCAGCAATGGTCTGATGATTAGCCGCAACTGCGTCCTGGTGGCAACCCGCAGTTGCGGTCTGACGAATTTCCCAGAGGTCTTCCCTGGCAAACTGGCGGTTTCCCTTGGTGTTGTTGGGTGGTTTGTTATTCTTTTGTATAGTGTGTGGTTTGACATTGTCAAACCGCATAAGCCGCGTGAATTGTATTTAGTCCTACATCATTTATTGTATTATCCCTTTTCCCCCAGTTTCTATAAATAAGGGGGCATATCTATGTAATAATTATCTTTTTAGAGCAATAAAGTTTGCGGTTTATTTAGCTCTTTGTCCATTTTCACATGGTATCAGAGCGAACCGATCCTTTGCTCCAATCAGATCGCGGTTTGTTTGTTTAACCACGCGGCCTCTTCTTCCGGCTTCGTGCGGCTTCTTCCGGTTTCTTCCCTTCCCTTCCCTCCCTTGCTTCTCGCTGTGCTTGTGACTTGCTTCCTTCTGGGCTTTTCTGTTCGCCCGGCTTTCTTTGTTAAACGCGTTTTTTTGCGACTTATTGTGTTTGAACGGTTTCTTTTCTCGGTTGAGAGTTCCGCTTTTTGGTCGCGACTTCTTCCTTGCCGCTGGTGTGTTGTCACCTTGACCGGGAGGACTCTTTCGCCTCTCTTTCTTCTTCTTTGCGCGACTTCTTGGCTGTTCGCGTTTTCTTCTCTTCTTTCTCCGCCGGTTATTTTCTTCCTACGGCTTGCTTCTAACCGTGCGGTTAGAAATCCTTCTTTCCTCTTGGAGATGGTTTCTCTTCTCTCCTCTACAGCTCGTGCTCTTGTGACCTCCTCTGACAAGTGGCTTATTGACTTTGGGGCCACTTATCACATGACCGGCAACTCTCGTTTGTTCTCTTCTTTGACTGCCCAGAATAGGCTACCCCTTGTTGTTATTGCAGATGAGACTTCTGCTCCTGTTCATGGTAGTGGGACTGTGCATCTTTTCTCGTCTTTGCTGCTCCATGATACTCTCTATGTCCCAACTTTTCCGTGCAATTTACTTTCTGTTCATGCTCTCTGTACTCAGTTGAATTGCACAGTTACTTTTACTGGCACTACTTATTCTTTCTCTGATTCTGTCTCCAATACTACGATTGCTACTAGGACTGCTAGTGGTGACCTCTTATTTCTTGATCAAGGCGTTGCTTTTCTGCTTCTTCCTCTCTTCAACAATGACATCGCCGTCTTGGTCATCCTCTTTCTCACCTCATTCATCACCTTTTTTTAGAACTTCCTTCAGAGGATTTTCCTTTGAACTGTGAAGCATGTGAGTTGGGTAAACATCATCGCTCTTCTTTCCCAACTCGAATGGGACGTTGTTCTTCGCGTCCTTTTGCACTAGTTCACTGTGACATCTGGGGATCGTCTCCTACTGCTACTGTTGGAAGAGGAAGCTTATACTTTGTCACATTTATTGATGATTTCTCCATATGCACTTGGCTGTATCTCTTGAAGGATCGTTCTGAGATGTTCTCTGTGTTCACTGTATTTTATAATGAGATCTCCACACAGTTTCATGTGACCATTCAGGTTATTCGTACTGATAATGCCAATGAATATATCAGTCGTCAATTCTCTGATTTTTATGCGAGTCATGACTTGATTCATCAAACTACTTGTCCCTATACCTCTCAACAGAATTGCGTTGGTGAACGCAAAAATCGCCATCTCTTGGATGTTGCTCGCAGCCTTTGCATACAAATGAAGGTTCCTCAGTCTTATTGGGGTCATGCTGTTCTCCTCTCTTACTTTCTCATCAACCGTATTCCTTCGTCCATTCTTCAGGGCAAGTCTCCGTTTTCTATTTTATATCCTGCGGCCTAGCCGTTTCCTTTACCTCTGAAATTTTTTGGATGTATGACGTTTGTTCACGTACCTTCTCCTGGTCGTGACAAACTTTCTCCTTATTTTGTTAAGTGTATCTTCCTTGGTTATTGTCCGACGCAGAAGGGCTATCGCTATTTTGATCCTCTTCTGCGCAAACAATATGTTTCAGCTGATATTAAATATTTTGAAGATACACCATATTTCTCTCCTACTTCCTCTCTCTTACCCTCTGATACTTCTTCCCTGCCTATTCTCTCGGCACCTCCGTCAGAGCCAGTTCTTTCTACCTCTGCTCCTGTTGCTCCGTCTCTTTCTCTGGAGCCTGATGTGTTGCCCTTGGAGCCTTCTGTGCCTATTCCAGAGCCTCTTCTTTCTTCTGACAGTACATTACTTCCTCCGGTCAATAGTGACCTTGATCTTCCCATTGCCCTACGGAAGGGTGTTCGACAATGTACTAAGCATCCTATTGATATTGTTGTCTCATATACTCAGCTTTTCCCGAATGGCAAGCGGTTTGCTCTTGCTATCTCTTCTCCTGTCATCCAAACAGCGTATCAAGAGGCCCTTGCTAGTCCTCAGTGGAAATATGCTATGGATGAAGAAATGAACACGTTAACTACGAGAGGGACTTGGACTCTTGTCCCCCACCTTTGGGAATTGATGTGGTTGATTGTAGGTGGGTCTTTGTGGTTAAATATCTTCCCGATGGCTCAGTTTATCGCTATAAGGCACGACTTGTTGCCAAAGGATTTTCTCAGACATATAGGGTGGACTTCTTTAATACCTTTTCTCCTGTTGCCCGCATCAGCACTATACGTGTTCTCTTCTCTGTCGCTGTTAATCGAGACTGAGAGATGTCTCAATTAGATGTGAAGAATGCTTTTCTCTATGGAGATTTGCATGAGGTAGTTTACATGGAGCAACCTCAAAGATATGTTACTCAGGGGGAGTCTCAGGTATGCAAACTTTGGAAGACGATTTATGGCTTAAAGTAGAGTCCATGAGCTTGGTTTGACAAGTTTAGTTGAGTTGTATCTCTTATTGGATTCAATCGAAGCTCTGCTGACCATTCTCTGTTTATACGCAAGACTACTAAAGGCCTTATGGTTCTTGCTATCTATGTTGATGATATTCTTCTAACTGTGGATGATAAAGAAGGCATTGATATAGCCAAACGACATCTTCGACAACATTTTGTTACTAAGGATATGAGAACTTCGAAGTACTTTCTGGGAATTGAGATTTCACGAAAGAGAAACTCGATAGTTCTTTCACAACGAAAGTATGCGCTAGATATCTTAAAAGAAACTGGTCTTTTTGGCACGAAACCTGCTCGTTGCCCGATGGCGGTTGGAAATGATAAAGGGTGGACTGACGATTCTCCTCTTCTTCCAGATTTCACTGTATATAAGCGACTTGTAGGCAAACTCATATATCTGACTGTTACTAGACCACATATCTGTTATGCAGTTGGGAAGATCAGTCAGTTTATGCAGAATCCTAGAGAGTGTTATTTTCGGTCTCCCATGAAGATTCTGGAGTATGTGAAAGGTTCTCCAGGAAAGAGCTTGTTGTTTCAGAAGAATGGTCACCTGAATATTGAAGCATATTCTGATACTAGCTATGCTGATAATAAGGAAGATAGAGTGTCATTTTCGGTCTGCCATGAAGATTCTGGAGTATGTGAAAGGTTCTCCAGGAAAGAGATTGTTGTTTCAGAAGAATGGTCACCTGAAAATTGAAGCATATTCTAATGCCAGCTATGCTGATAACAAGGAAGATAGAAAGTCTACATCATGTTTTTACAACTTTGTAGGAGGAAACCTTGTTAGCTGGAAAAGCAAGAAGCAGACAGTGGTTTCAGATCTAACAGCCTCTAAGAAGTAAGGTCACCTGAATATTGAAGCATATTCTGTATACTATCACCCCTTGATAGCTATGCTGAGGTGTCCTAATAAGGAAGATAGTCTCAGTGTCATTTTCGGTCTGCCATGAAGATTCTGAGGAGTTCAGGTATGCACAAGGGTGAAAGGTTCTCCAGGACTCAGAAAGAGATGTCTGAAGGTAGAAAGCAAATTGAGAAGAGTGAATGTTTCAGAATGTTGATCAAATGAGTGTAGGTCACCTGAAAATATCAGAATGAAGCATATTCTGAGTAATGGGATTATTAATGCCAGCTATGCTGCCTAGAAGGAAATAACAAGGAAGATAGTCTTGAAAGTCTACATCATGTTTTTACACCTTTGACTGACCGTATCAGAGAGTAAAATTGAAGCAGAGAGATACACGACGTCGAGCAGACTCGACGTTACCTTGTTAGCTGGAGCAGCGGTCGACTATGCGTCGAGCAAGACTCTACGTCGAGCACTCTCCGTCGAGCTGACAGTGGTTGCTATACAAGGTCATCCTTAGCATAGTTATCCTGAAGCATAGTATAGGAGCATGACCTCAACTACTGTGAGTTGAAGTTGCTACGGGCACTTATGCTTGACTTGGGAGAAGTCTACGACCATCCTCTTCCTATGTTCTGTGATAACAAAGCCGCCACTTACATATCAAAGAATCCTGTCTTTCATGAGAGGACAAAGCACATTGAGGTGCATTGTCATTTCATTAGAGAAGAGATATTGAAGAATCAGATCTATACTCTCTTCGTCACTTCTGATAAAGAATTAGCAGACTTCTTCACAAAACCTGTTTTCACTTCAGATGTTTGTAGCAAACTGGGCATGGTTGACATATACGCTCCAGCTTGAGGCGGAGTGTTAGAAATTGACGGTTTGACACTCTAGTCGGGCAGTTAGCAGTTCGGGCTGTCTGGCGGTTAGTCCTAACGGTTAGTCTAGGAGGTCTGGTTGTCTGGCGGGTTGGTGCAGCGGTCTGGTAGTGATCCTCTGCTGGCGGTCTGATGGTTAGCCGTAACTGCGGTCTGGTGGCAACCCGCAGTTGCGAACAGTTGGCAACCCGCAACAACGGTCTGATGATTAGCCACAACTACGGCCTGGTGGCAACCCGCAGTTGCGGTCTGGCGGCTTGCCCAGCGGTCTTCCCTGGCGGACTGGAGGTTTCCCTTGGTGTTGTTGGGTGGTTTGTTATTCTTTTGTATAGTGTGGTTTGACATTGTCAAACCGCATAACCCGCGCGAATTGTATTTAGTCCCACATCGTTTGTTACATTCTCTCTTCTCCCCCAATTTCTATAAATAAGGGGGCATACCTATGTAATAGTTATCTTTTTGGAGTAATAAAGTTTGCGATTTATTTAGCTCTTTGTCCATTTTTCACAGCAACATAACAAACAATTATCAATATATTAGTACTTCTAACATATTAACAGGTAGATAGCATAACAATCAATCAAATTATGATTAGATAGGTACTTTTAATTGAACTAAAGTAAAGCGGGTTAAACAACACAATGAAGCATCATAACTATTAATAACAATCATTACAAAGAATTAACTTCGGCTACCACTACACATCTGCAAGTAATTCAAGTGAGGCTACCATTACACATCTGCGAATAATTCGTGCGAGATTACCACTACACATCTACGAATAATTCGAGCGAGATGTGGTCTTGGTGGCCTTATCACCTGAGTGCATAATCAACCAATAGAAGTATATCCTCACATCATGTTCAAACATCACATCCATCCATAATATCCACACATCACATCACATCAATTCTCTATATCCACGCATGTTAATGCTAAAAGTAAAGTAAAGAAAAGAAGAGAACTTAAAAGCATTTGAATAATTGTTTGCAGTGAATGATATGACAACGGATATGGATATGAAGTTGAATGGATCCAACTGCTGAGAGAGGGTCTTCATGAAGATGGATGTAGGTAGGACCTGATTTGCGGCTATATCTGTTACAAGTAATAGTAAAGAAAAAGAAAAGTTGCAGGAAACTACAAACAATTGAGAGATATATGAAACACATGAAAGAAAAACAAGTTGTTCTTTCTACTCGAAGTACTCCTATTATTGATGAATACAATCTTTGTTTGTATCATTGACTTTGTCGGTGGGAAGATCACTGAAATGTTATAGGGCAACATAATCTTGTAATTTTTCTGCCTTCGTGAATTGATTTGCCAGCTTTCAAAGAGCCCGACAGTCCTCTGTATTATGACTGATATCATGTGATATTTGCAGAAGAGCGCTCTTTATGACATCTCTTTTTATTTGGTCTCAGAGGATGAGGTTTTTTGAACTTTGACATATTTTTGAATAATTGGAAGCAGCTCCTCCGTTGGAATTTTGAACTTGACATACTTATCTGAATACCTTTCGTATTTAAGTGTTTTAGGATCGAAAGATAAGATAGGACAGACTTCTATATATTCAAGGGAATCATTTTGCTGCGAAGGTTGTGCAGACATGCTTTGAGGAGGAGAATAAGATCTGAAATGTTTTGCTTGCGGGAGGTCTTGTGATGAAGAAGGATGTTGATGATAAAAATTCCGCTGTTGTTACCGAGTCCTCTGGTTTAGAGAAGAGTTGTAGTTGGGGTTCATAGCTTCACCTTCAATAAACTGATTTACTATTTTGATTTGATGTCCATGAGAACTAGGTTCATTTTGGCTGACTTTAAATTTTAAGGGGCCTTCTTGCAATTCGTGAATTAAGGCTATTTTGTACATGTCTTGATCAACATTAACAACGTTAAGGATTTCTTTTTGGAATCTGTCGAAGAAGTGAGCAACAGTTTGTTATATCTTTACTTGATTTGAGAGAGAGTTGTTGGGCCTCTCTTTCGCTTCCTCATGGTAATGAACCTCAAGAGAAACTCTCCTCGAAGATCTTAAAAACAAGTGATGGATTGAGGTGGCAAGTTGTAGAATCATTCCATAATTTGACAATCAAAAGACATGACGAGAAACTTGCACCTGATACCATCTGATATGGCTCTTAATGAAACGACTAACTCAAAAGCTTGCAGATGAGAGACCGGATCACTTCTTCCAGAGTAGAGTGGTAGACGAGCCTCTCTAAAATCATTAGAACAGTCACCCAACGAATTTGATCAGAAAAGGGAGAAGGGTCTTGCTCTTCTTTTAAGGGAAGATAAGGGTAAGTAGCCATGTTCGCTTTATGGAGCTCCCGAGGAGGGTTGGAGAACTCTTTCGCATCAGGTTGCAACAAACACTCAACACGATCAGTAGAAGGCTCATAGTTCGCCTAGGCCGCTTAGGAGAGGTCGCACGGCTAGAAAAAGTAGGTCGCCTAAGTATCTAACGAGGTCTAACTGGTAGAAAATAGAGTTCGCCCAGGACGCCCAAAGTAGGCCGCATGGCCTGGAAAAACCTAACCATAAGTTTGCCTGGTGACTTTTGTGCCTGAGCTGCCCCCCCCTAAAAGAGAGGGTTTGGTCCCCTATTTATAGGAATCGGGGGGCTGCCCAGACGGGCAGGCTCAGGAAACTCGAGCGGCCCGGGGAGGGCGACCTCGCGACTAGGAAAATGCTAACCGCCGAGGTCGCTTAGGCCTTCTAAAGATTGGAAAAGCGCTGACCGCGAGCTCTCCCATGGGAGACCTCGCGGTCACCGCAGCCTGAGAGAGCTGACCGCACGACCTCGCGGTCAGCGCGGCTAGGAGAGGGATGACCGCGAGCTCTCCCAAGGGAGACCTCACGATCACCGCGGCCTGAAAGAGCTGACTGCATGACCTCGCGGTCAACGCGGTCAGGAGAGGGCTGACTGCAAGCTCTCCCAAGGGAGACCATGCGGTCACCGCGGCCTGAAATAACTGATCGTGCGACCTCGCGGTCAGGAGAAGGCTGGCCGCGAGCTCTCCCAAAGGAGACCTCGCGGTCACCGCAACCTGAAAGATCTGACGCGCGACCTCACGATCAACGCGGTCAGGAAAAGGGGCTAACTGCCGGGCACCCGACCCGACCACCTTGGAGGGGATTACCGATTTCTGGGTAAACAGTCACGATGAGTTTGTCTTTCTCGAGAGCTTGCGACGATAAAGTTCTGAAATTTCTTTGCTCTCTGAAGATAGCCCCCAAGAAAGGTAAAGATTCCTTCAATGTTGGTTGTAAACTTGTCAGCGGAGGATTCAACCGTGCCGATGTAGAAATCCAAATAGTAATTGCCTTGCTGACAACTTCAGGCTTAGAGTATGTTTTTTCTGAAGCCACAATAAATATGCACAAAGAAGTACTGGAATTTTATTCCAAAGCATGATTAAGTTTATCAATAAACACCATCAAAGGCAAAATTGTTGAGACAAAGGTAAAGGACAGTGCCAAAAGCTTGGCAAATGTATTGCACATGCCTAGGTTTGGCATAGATGAGAGAGAAGATTAAGTCTTTGATCAGGACTTTAGTGATGTTGTAACACTCCCATCCGTCACATAGGATATAACAGAAGGTCCGACCGGGGCCCCACGCCATATTCCTCAGACAGTTAGCGGAGTTACGTATTGAAACCAAACCAAACGCGCATCCTAATTCAGAGTTCATTTTAGTGGAAATATTAAAAGTAATAGGAACCCAACCACAGGAATGTCTACAAAAGTAAAAGTAAGAATGATTAACAAAATACACAAATAGTCTAGCCTTAAGGCCTTACAAATTGTTTCCAATAAAATAAAATTTCTTGCATACATCGACACAGACCAACAACACATGAGAGTAGAAAAGAAGCTTCATTTGGCCTTCGAGGGCCGACTTAACACAAAGGGATTCAGCCCGCTACTTTCCGCTTGGCTCCCCAACACCTGCATAGGGACAATCCACAACAATGTGAAAAACAAGGCAACGATCAGCATTAGCTGATCAAATTATAATGATTCCTCCCCACACAGGGGGTGGCGACGCTCCTTCCCTGCAGGTAAAAACATGTACATATAATGACAATAGAACGTGTAATTTAAGCACCATTCACCACAGATATTGACACAGCCGACCACACGCCCCGTGCACTCAGGGCACATTATCGGTGTACCGGAATTTCCGAGGGTCCCACCACTGTACTCAGTGACAGTTCAACATTTTTTTTAACATTACTA
Organism: Platanthera zijinensis; assembly: GCA_039513925.1. Classification (NCBI taxonomy): domain Eukaryota; kingdom Viridiplantae; phylum Streptophyta; class Magnoliopsida; order Asparagales; family Orchidaceae; genus Platanthera; species Platanthera zijinensis. Next base: position 120,123,846 of record CM077090.1, read on the forward strand.
GTCTTTCCGACCTGAAGCCCAAGAATCCTTCCTATGGCTATGACAAAGTCAAAGAAGATCACCAAGATCCAGCTCAATTACTCACTCCAAGTCGAACGACATAGGGTTGGGTATAGTTCAGCTTTTTTCCGTTGCTCAAATCGTCGGGGGTAACGAGCCACGACGCGGGTCAGCCTCCCCTTTACCATTCACAACAATACATAACCATGTTATGTTCCAAGGATGACTCTCACGGCCACCATAGCAGAGCACTCTAAGCTTTCAGCTAAACATATAGGCCCCCTGGTCTCCACGAGACAGGCCTTGCAAAACTCACATGGAGTTACCGCCGGCTATAGCGCTACCGCCGCGCGGTAGGGGACAAAACACACATTCTTCCCTAGAACTGGGTATTTTCCTGGAGGCCATCTCCAGTACAATCTTTGCAGCGCGACTCCAAAACCACTCATTTAACCACGGAGTCTTCTCCGACACGCAAATTAACAAGATAACCATCACCCATCCAAATCAACCTGTCCGGATGAGCTTCACACAACATGTTTTCATACTTCGATTCCGGATTCTAAATGCAAAGGTAACGGGTATACAACCGATCAACCCGTCGGGAGAATCGCTTCCTCGTGCTCGTGGAGCGTCTACCCTCACATGCCAAAACAAAGGATTTCACTTGTCCAAGGGGAGGATCGTTACCCTTGACATTTGTTTCGGCGCCATGGAAGAGAAACTAGCCGGATGAAAACGACCGCAACAGACTCACCTCCGCGGATCTGAACTCGGCTCGTACCTCGGAGCTCCGACGCTCTAACAATGGCAGAATCACCTTCTCCTTCCTCTTCCTTTCTCTCCCCTCTTTCTACCTCTTAGAAAGAGAATTACTTAGGTTAGAATGAGAAATAACTCACCATCCACGGACTTAAACCAGCTGAAAACACAGCCTACCGTCGGATTACGACGAACGACCCTGATTCAAAATGGTTCTCTGTAAAGAGCGCTACCGCCGCGCGGTAAGAAGGTACCGCCGCGCGGTAGCCTCAATCGGTGGCTTCTCCGGCAAGCCCACTGTTCAAATTTTCCAATCATACGCCGATAGGCGGCCACGCCGTAACGGTCGCGCTACCGTCGCGCGGTACCACACTACCGCCGAGCGGTAGGTGAAACGACGTGTCATTAAAACTCTTACGACGAACAATCACTACCGCCACGTGGTATCGCTACCGCCGCGCGGTAGCTCGGAGAGAGCCACGCCAATTAAATCGACCACAGTACCGCCGACGATAGTACTATCGCCGGGCGGTAGTTCTCAGAGAGCTATACTTGGTGAAAACTGGGGCGTTACAATTTTCTCCCCCTTAAAGAAATTTCATTACGAAATTTACTCATAAATGCAACAACAAAGAAGTACAAATCACATAAAAGTTTGTACCTCAACGGTACAGCTCGGGGAACTCCTCAAGCATGGTTTGCTCGCGCTCCTATGTGAGCTCCTCACAGCCACAGTTGTCCCACTGGACTTTACCAACCTGATCACCTTGTTCTGTAACTGTTTGACCTCCGTGTCCTCGATTCGAATGGGCTTGACCTTCGTCTTTAACCCACTTTCAATCGGCACTTGATCAACAACAACCACCTGAGTAGGTTCTTTCAATGATTTTCTCAGCACTGATATGAGGAACACATCCTGCAAGCCACTCAACTCTGTCGAAAGAGCGAGCTGATAGACAGCTTCACCAACACGCTCCAAGATCTCAAACGACTCAAGGTACCTCGAACTCAGTTTCTTCAAGCGTCAAATCCTTGACACACCCTTTGAACGGTTTGATCTTTAGATAAACCCAGACGCCCATGGTGAACTTGACATTTTGGTGCTTGACATTGTAGTACTTTGCCTGCCTATCCTGAACAACCAGCAACCGATCTCGAATCAAACGTATTGTCGAAGTCGCATCTTCAACGTCTTTTCGTTTATAAAGTTTCGATTCGCCTGTTTCTACCTAAGACAACAGAGTACGACACTTCCTACCTTATAAGGCCTCAAACGGTGTCATTTTAATACTTGCTTGGTAGCTATTGTTGTAGGCGAATTCGATCGTAAAGAGATGATCCTCACATCTCTTCCCGAAATCCAGAGCACACATGCGAAGCATATCTTCCATCGTCATGTTTACCCTCTCGGTCTGACCATCCGTCTGAGGATGAAAGACCGTGCTGAACCTCAGTTTGGTACCCAACAGTTGATGAATATGCTTCCAATCATTTGACGTAAAGCGCCCATCTCGGTCACTTACGATGCTACGGGGCACACCATACAATCATACGATCTGACTAACATAAAGTTCGGCTAACTTTTCCACCGAATCGTCCCTTCGATTTGGAATGAAGTGTGCTACTTTAGTCAACCGGTCTACAATCACCCAAAAAGAATCGTTCCCGCGTTGCATTCTCGGCAAACCGTGCACAAAATCAATAGATATATCATCAAACTTTCATTCTGGTATAGGCAACGACTTCAAAAGACCACCGGGTTTTTGACATTCCGCCTTCACTAGGGCACAAGTCTGGCACTTCGCCACATAGAGTGCTATGTCCTTCAACCCTGGCCAACAAAATAACTTTTTCTTGTATTTATACATCTTTGTGCTCCCTGGGTGGATCGAGTACTTGGTAAAATGAGCCTCGTACATCAACTCCTCCCGTAAGTGCCAAACTTTGGGACGCACAAACGGTCGCATTTCCGCGAAAGACCATCTTTAAAGGAAAACTCAACATTAGACCTATCCACGGTCTACGCTACGCAGTTCTTCATGCTTTTTATCAAGCTCTAACGCTTGTCGAATCCTGTCTGCAAGGTCACACTGCACCTCCGTCCAGTTTAAGCATGCATTTGTCGTTGCATTCTTCTCGACGCAAGAGATGTTCAAAGCCTCTAACTCACGAATCAGGCGCTCATCATGCATTTGTAACCAATTTATTCGCGTCGAAGCCTTGCGACTCAGTGTATCCGCGACCACATTTCCCTTGCCGGGAATGTAGTATATCTTGAAAGTGTAGTTCCCGAGGAACTCCATCCACCTCATTTGTCGCATGTTCAAGTCCTTCTGATCTATCAAATACTTCAGACTCTTATGGTCCGTAAAGATATCAATCTTCACGCCATACAGATAGTGTCGCCACAACTTAAGAGCGAATATCACATCCGCTAATTCCAATTCATGAACCGGATTATTCCTCTCATGCACTTTCAGTTGGCGAGAGCCATAAGAAATAACCTTTCCAAACTGCTGAAGAAAGCAGCCTAAGCCGCTCCTTGAGGCATCGCTATAGATCTCAAAACCTTCTGTTCCACATGGCGAGCATAACACAGGTGTTGTGGTCAGATGGCTCTTCAACTCTTCAAAAGCTCGCGCGCGCTTTGGCGTTCAAACGAACTTCTCATTCTTCCTTGTCAACGTAGTGAGGGGTAAAACAATCCTTGAAAAGTTCACTAAAAAGCGCCTATAATAGCCGACAAACCCAAAGAAACTCCTGACTTCCATTACAGAAGCAAGTACAGGTCACTCTCGTATCGCAACTATCTTTGCCGGATCCACGACAATACCCTCACCACTTACGACATGACCAAGAAACGCCACTGAAGATAGCCAAAACTTACACTTAGAGAACTTGGCATATAGTTGATTCCTTCTTAGGGTGTGTGCCGAACCAATCTTAAATGATTCGCATGATCCTCTTCTGACTGAGAGTATACCAGTATGTCGTCAATAAATACGATCACAAAAAGGTCCAAGTACTTTATAAAAATCTTGTACATCAAGTACATAAACACTGATGACGCATTAGTGAGCCCAAAAGGCACCACTGTAAACTCATAATGCCCATAGCGAGTGCCAAACACTATCTTGGAGATATCACTTTCCCTGATCCTCAACTGGTAATAGCCGGACTTCAAATCCAACTTTGAATAGACGGTTGATTCAGTCAGCTGATCAAACAGATCATCGATTCTCGAAATCCGATACTTATTCTTCTCCGTCAGCTTGTTCGGTTCACGATAGTCAATGCATAGACGCAAACTTCCGTCCTTCTTCTTCACAAAGAGGACCGATGCACTCCATAGCGACATACTTGGTCATATATAGCCTTGCTCTAGCAACTCTTGTAACTGAACCTTCAGTTCCGCCATTTCTTTTAGCGTCATACGATACGGTGAGCGTGACACATGTTTCGCAACTGACACCAACTCAATAGCGAAGTTAATCTCTCGCTGTGGTGGAATCCCATGGAGATCCTTAGGAAAAATGTCTGCAAACTCCGACACAATAGGGACGTCACCCAAACTGGACTTCGGCTCTACAACCTCCAATAGCGTGAAGAATAACTCCGCGCCTTTCCGAACTGCCTTGACCACTTGGAGAACAGACATCAGTATCTTGCTCAATCCTTGCATATTAGCAAATTTAGTCTCGCGTTCGGTATTCTGTCCCAGCGTGACTTCCTTTGAGTTACAATCAATGCAGTCACGCTGCTCTGAGAGTCAGTCCATATCAAAGATTACATCGAACTGCAAAATCGGCAGTATAGATGCTTCCAATCCAAAGTCACGACTTTCTATCCGCACCTGAACACAGTTGGACCTATCCGTACGCATCATGCAACTGTTAGATAGCAATATATCCATTCTATCTTTCGTCACAGAAGAAGGCACTCTGATACGCAACATGAAGTCCTCAGATAGAAAGGAGTGAGAAGCCCCTGTATCGAACATTGCTCTCGCCGGATAGTCCAATATTAAGACAAAGCCTAATACAAACAAATTATACACAAGCAACACACAAGATAACAATTATATCAAGCAATAAAAGCTATATACTAAACCGTACCTATCACCACGTCGCTTTGTTTTATGACCTCCTGTTGTCCAAGATTATATACTCTAGGTTGGGCTGGAGCATAATGAGATGCAGTTGATTCCACTACCTTGCCCTTCTCAGCTTAAGATGCTCTTACCTTTTTCTTCGTCTTTGGAGGGCTACTCCAACAATCGAGGGTCATGTGTCCCGGCTTGCCACAAGCATAACAATGAATTGGGCATCGCCTAGAAGTTGCTCCAGACATAACAGAAGGAGCTGGTCCAGAATATTTAGTCTTCTTGTTCCACCTTCGATACCCAGTCTTTGAAGAGCTCAGTACTTTGAACTCTGGCTTCTTCACTACCAAGTCCTTCTTTCCTTGGACTTTTTTCAAATCCTGTTCCAGAGATTGGGCAGTATTTACCAAGGTCAGAAAATCCCGCGTCATTGGACCTGAGAGAAGTAACCTCAAATCATCTCGCAGTCTTTCATAGAATCTGTTTGTCTTGCGCTCTTCGTCAACAAAAGTAGTGCCCGCATACCCACCCAATCTTGTAAGCTCGTTTAAGTAGTCATCCACATAACTCTTATCCTGAGTCAATATCTGAAATTGATTCTCCATAGCAATCCTCTGAGTAGATGAGAGATACCTTGCCAGAAAGACCCACGAGAACTTCTCTATCGAGATCTTGGACAGGTGCCTTCCAGCAAACTGATGAAGTTCTAGTTCATCCCACCAGAGTCTTGCCTCACCTTTCAAGAGAAAGGTAGCCACAGACACCTTCTGTCTCTCCTCCGTCTCCATCGCCGTCAAGACTCTCTTTATTCTTGTGAGCCAATCTTCAGTCTGAGTGAGGGATCCAGTTCCCTCAAATGTCGGAGGGTGGAAGCTCATAACGTGCTTCAGTTGCTTCTCCGTCGCTCGCCTCATCGCTAAAGGCTCATCATGTACTTGTCGCATAGCCACAGACTCAACTATGCCAACCTGCGCCGGGGCAACTCCAAGGGTAGGAGGTTGTACACGCCCTCCTGGTTGTGAATTGATCATCGTGAACACGGCTTCAACAACTAAGCGTATCGTTTCAGCAAAAGGAGGAGGTGTAGGCACATCACCCAGTGCACTACTCTCCGCCGAACGCTAGGGCTGAGACTGCACCGCACTGCTTCTAGTCACGTATAATCGTGAAACACACAATTTAGCTACCAAACATATTGCAAAATAGCAATCACAGGAACACGTAGGTTCCAAAAATATGTATTTTTTCATTTCTAAGTGGACATTTATGATTTCTTTTATGTTATAACGGTGACGCACACACGTGCTCACCACCCCTTTAAAGAATTCGACCACGAATTCAAATAAGAAAGACCGACACCAGAGTCTGATACCAAATTTTAACACCCACATCCGTCACGTATGATATAACAGAAGGTCCGGCCGGGGCCCCACAGCATATTCCACAGACAGTTGGCGGAGTTACGTATTGAAATCAAACGAAACACACATCCTAACTCAGAGTGCATTCTAACGGAAATATTAAAAGTACTAGGAACCAAATGACATGAATGTTCACTAAGCAAAAATAGGAATGATTAACAAGATACACAAATAGTCTTACAAATTGTTTCCAATAAATTGTTTCTAGCAAAAATAGGAATGACCTTAAGGTCTTACAAATTGTTTCCAATAAATTAAAGTGTCTTGCATACATCAGCACGCAGGCTGACAACACATGAGAGTAGAAAAGAAGCTTCGCTTGGCCTTCGAGGGCCGGCTTAACACAAAGGGCTTCAGCACGCTACTTTTCGCTTGGCTCCCCAGCACCTGCATAGGGATAATCCACAATGATGTGGAAAACCAGACAACGATCAACATTAGCAGTCCAAATTATTACGACCCCGCCCCACACCCGGGGCAGCGGTGCTCCTTCCCTGCAGGTAAACAACATGTACATATAATCACAATAGAATGGGCAATTTAAGCACCATTCATCACACACGTTGTCACGGTCGGCCACACGCCCCGTGCACTCAGGGCACATTATCGGTGTACTGAAATTTCGCAGGGTCCCACCACCGTACTCTATGACGATTCAACATTCTTTTGAGCATTATTAGTCTTTCCGGCTCGAAGCCTAAGACTCCTCCTTATGGATACGACAAAGTCAAAGACGATCAACAAGATCCAGCTCAATGACTCACTCCAAGTCGAACAGTATAGGGTTGAGTACAGTTCAACTCTTTCCTGTTGCTCAAATCGTCGGACGCAACAAGCCACGATGCGGGTCAGTCTCCCCTTTCCCATTCACAACAATACATAACCATGTTATGTTCCAAAGTTGGCTCTCACGGCCACCATTGCGGAGCACTCTAAGCTCTTAGCTAAACATACAGGCCCCCTGGTCTCCACGAGATAGGCCTCCCAAAACTCACTGGGAGTTACCTCCGGCGGTAGCGCTACTGCTGCGCGATAGGGGACAGAACACACATTCTTCCCCAAAACTGGGTATTTTCCTGGAGGCCATCTCCAGCACTCTCTTTGCAGCGACCTGCATACTCCACGACTCCAAAACTACTCGTTTAACCACGGAGTCTTCTTCGGCACGCAAATTAACAAAATAACCATCACCAATCCAGATCAACCTGTCTGGATGGGCTTCACACAACATGCCTATTCCGCACTTCGATTCTGGATTCTAAATGCAAAGGTAACGGGGATACAACCAATGAACCCGTTTGGAGAATCGCTTCCACGTGCTCATGGAGTGTCTACCCTCACATGCCAAAACAAAAGACCTCACATGTCCAAGGAGGAGGATCATTACTCTTGATGTTTGTTTCGGCGTCATGGAAGAGAAACTAGCCGGATGAAAACGATCGCAACGGATTCGCCTCCGTGGATCTGAACTCTGCTCGTGGCTCGGAGCTCCGACGTTCTAACAATGGCAGAATCTCCTTCTCCTTCCTCTTCCTTGCTCTCTCCTCTATCTACCTCTTAGAAAGAGAATGACTTAGGTTAGAATGCAAAATAACTCCCCATCCATGGACTTAAACCAACAGAAAGTACAACCCACCGTCGGATTGTGACGAACGGCCCTGATTCAAAACGGTTCTCTGTAAAGAGCGCTACCGCCGCACGGTAGCCCCAATCGGCAGCTTCTCCGGCAAGCCCACCGTTCAAATTCTCCAATCACACGCCGACACGTAGCCACGCCGTAACTATCGCGCTATCGCCGTGCGGTACCACACTACCGCCGAGCGGTAGGTGAAGCGTCATGTCATTAAAACGCTTACGACGAATAGTCACTACCGCTATGCGGTATCGCTACCGCCGCGCGGTAGCTCGCAGAGCCACGCCAATTAAGTCGGCCACGCTACCGCCGACGCTAGTACTACCGCCTGACGGTAGCTCACAAAGAGCTATACCTGGTGAAAACTAGGGCGTTACAGATGCACTGAGATGGTGTGGTCACTCAGAAGACCTATGGGTCTCAGGAGATGAAAAAATTCAATTAAAAAGGAAAGTTGTTGGTTGACATTGTTAGAAAGGCATTCCTGTGTAAACCAGGATCTCCTGATAGAATCTCTAGTAATATGTTTGAAGTAATGTCCAGGGTGATTCTGAGCAAGAAGACAGATTGGGCACATGTGCTGTTTATGAAGATTCTTGGAAGGATACTGGCCTGTATGGTCGTTATATCAAGATGACATGGAGTTTGTATCGTCGTAAATCAAAACGACATACTTTCGAGAAACAGTCAATCAAGTATATTGGATCTTGTAATCAAAACCGTTGAATCTTGATTCAATTTCTTAAGTTTACGTAACCAGGTACGTGCCTTTTGATATTCCTAAATAGAATATATAAATAGGTTAATTGTTTAAACCTAGAGTACAAACTACATTTACCCTAAGACGTCACGAAGAGTTCGCCTTTCTCGAGCGCTTGCGACGATAAAGTTTAGAAATTTCTTTGCTCTCTGAAGATGGACCCCAAGAAAGTTGAAGATTCCTTCAATTTTGGTTGTGAACTTTTCAGAGGAGGATTCAACCGTGCCGATCAGGAAATCCAGATAGTAATTGCCTTGCTGACAACTTCAGGCTTAGAGTTTGTGCTTTCTGAAGCCACAGCAAATATGCACAGAGAAGTACTGGAATTTATTCCAAAGCATGGTTATGTTTATCAAGAAACACCATCAAAGCCAAAAAAAATGTTGAGACAAAGGTAAAGGTCAGTGCCAAAAGCTTGGCAAAGGTATTGCACATGCCTAGGTTTGGCATGGATGAGGGAGAAGATGAAGTCTCTGATTAGGACTTTAGTGATGCACTGAGATGGTATGGTCACTCAGAGAAGTTCTATGGGTGTCTGGAGAGAAAAAATTCAATTAGAAAGGGAAGATATTGGCTGGCATTGTTTGAAAGGCATTCCTATGTAAACCAGGATCTCTTGACAGAATCTCTAGGAATATGTTTGAAGTGATGTCCAGGGTGATTCTGAGCAAGAAGACAGATTAGGCACATGTGCTGTTTATGAAGATTCTTAAAGGATACTGGCCTTGTATCTGTTGAATACCATTCCTGATCAGCTAGATGAAAAGCTGGGAGCCCCAATTCAGTACATGAAGAAAATTGACATCAAGATATTGGGAAGTTGAGAGAAAGTTCTCTCAAGGTTTCCAAAGAGTCAGAAGGCTAAGAGTTCAGGAAAAGGGAAGAAAATTGTTGAGTCAGAATCTGGTTCAGAAGAAAGCTCATCTAAGAGCATTGAGCCAAATGTTGACCCAAACCCCTCAAACACTGAGGGGGAGGAAATTCAAAGAATTATTTCTGAACCCACATCAGAACAATTGGGAGTGCCTGTGGTCGCTGATGTGCCCCAGTGATGACTCCTCTTTATATAGTGATTTTCGGACTCATCTGGGTTTGTTTTCACGCGTTTGCACTTCTCTTTTAGTTCTATATCGTTCATATTTTTTCTAGCTTTATTTCCTCATGAAGTGCATGTTTTGGCTCATTGTGGTGTGCAATTGCGCACTATTCTGTTGGGGGTAAGCACATGGTGCTCCCTAGGTCTCTCTTTTAGTTTTTTCTTTATGTTCTGTATGTTGGTGGCTTGTGCCCCCATTGTGAGGTTTGCTGTGCAGGTGATCAGAAAGCCCAGCCTACAGATTGTTTCCTGTGAAAAACGCACGGTCGTGCGTTTTCTTCGCGCACTGTTTCAGTGTGATCGTGCATTTTACTCAGTGGTTTCCTGGGATTTCTGATCCGCCCGTACGTTTGGTTCCCGCACGGTTTGTTCCAAACCGTGCGAGAAGGAATCGCACGACCTGCCTATTTTGGCCTTGTTCTGGGTGCTCTGTTGCTACCCGTGCGTTTTGGCCTCGCACGGTTGATTCCAACCGTGCGTGACCATTTTCACACGCTTTTATTTCTTATTCCTGATCGCACGGTCGTGCGTTTCCTTCACGCACGTTTCAGGCCGGTCGTGCGCGATCATTTCGCAAAATTACTCAGTTCTGTTTCTGCCTGTGCGTCTTTCTTCACGCACGGTCTGCGCCCGTGCGTTTTGCCCGTGTGTTAAGAAAAACCTGCACGATTTCTATTTAAACCGCTGCTTTTCAGGGTTTCGAGGGACGCGATTTGGGGCCGATTTCTTCTGCCGTAAGGGGGTTTTGCACTTTTGCCCCGTTCTTCATCCTCCAAGCTAGGGATTTGCTCCCTATGAAGTTCCCTTGCATCCATGGCGTAAAGAAGTGAGTTTCCACTCTACGATCTTCGCGAAGTAAGGAAGAAGTGAAGGTTGGACGTGGACAACGTAGACCAACGAGAAGACGGGCGCTTAGGAAGCGGTGACAGCCTTCCCCGACCCCGGACGCAACCGATAAGTGGCTCGCTCGACACAGATTGACAACCCGGTGCTTCCTCCCACGTCTACGGCAAAGACTCGTTCGTTGTTTGTATCTCTACCTTTCTCCTCCATATTTCTAGGTTTTTGTATTGGATTTTCGTTATTATTTATTGCAAGAACTTTGATGAACCTTGAGCTTAATGTTATTTACTATTGTTCTTGCTTGTGAGTGATGCGGTGGTTTGGTTGCTTATGTTATTTGTGGTGTGAATGTTTGTGTTTGCTACACTAGCAAGTGTTAGGTGTGAGCGTAGTGATGAGGTGATTACGACCTTCAATTCCGCAAGCCTTCTCGGCCATCCATGTTGTGAAGCGGTGCATAGCGGCCCGTATAATCCACTCACCTTGAGAAGCGGTGTCGGCGACCCGCATTGTTTAAGTTAGATTTTTATTTCTTTTTCCGCAAATACCAAAATCCCCCTTTTCGTTTACCCCGACCTAAGGACTTCAATCTCAAGTCCTCCTCAAAATTAACTCCACCTTACTGTGTTCCTTGAGAGATCGATACTCGGGGAAGCTATTCCCCATTATTATTACTTGACAGCGATAGGTACACTTGTCGCACGCGCATCAAGTTTTTGGCGCCGTTGCTGGGGAACACAGTCGTGTGAGTTTTTGGAGAGGGAGATGTGAGATTGCTTTCCTTTTCCTTTGTAAATTGCTTTCGTTTTGTTCTATTTCTGTTTATCTTTCCTTTTTCTTGTTTGTTTAGGCAACTGTAGTAATATATTGTTGGATTTAGTAATTTGCACAATTTATTTTCAATCTGCTATTTCGACACCATGTGGGGATATTCGTATGCCTGATGTCATTGGTGTGGAAATTCCTCCCACGCTAGTCATGAATGCCCTACGAGAGATATTGAGCATAAGCCTCAGCGCACAATGCATGAGATGTTGTATTCGTACAGCCCTTCAAACACTGTGCCCCGAGCTTATGGTCATTCGTCCTCGCCACATACACCGTTCTCTTTTACCTCTCCGGCCCCACAAGGACCGCAGAGTACTGGGAGAAAGTGTTTGTATTGTCGTAGAACAGATCATGTCCTGAAGGATTGTGCCGAGTACCTTCGTGTTATGGAAGAGGATGATGAGCCAGACATCCGGATCATCCCGACTCCTACCCTCGGTGACACACCTTCATCATCTGGTTATGTGACCCTGTCACCTTCATGTTTTGAAGGGAATGATTCGGACACAACCACCAGATGTGCGGCTGATCTGGGCTTCGACGTGGCTGAGCCCATTTCTCTTGTGCATACATCTCCAAGTGTGGAGCCGATTCTTTGTGAGGAACCTGCGCTTGACTTTTATCCTTGCAAAGTTCCTCCGCCTTTTGTGCATTTTACTACAATCGTCTATGACGATATTTTCGACGATGCAACACAAGTTGAAGCTTGTGATACATGGATTGTTTCCACTCCCATGGAGGAGGACAACCTTCCTGGTGTCGAGGATTATCCCTCGACACCAAAGGAGGAAGTCCAAGTCTTGGTGGAGGCCTCTATGGATCCGGCCGAGCCTTGTAGTATGTCGACAATGCTGACGATATTTTTCTACCTCAGCCTTTGGGGAGAGAAACCGGGATCACTCTCCCTATTTCTGGTTTTTTTAGTCTTTCGTCTCTTTTATTTCTTGATCCCCTTTCTATATCTGAGCCCGTGCGGGTTGAGTCTTCGCAGGTGCTTCAGGAGGAATTGGGGCTTTCAGCTCGAGTCATCAATGATAGCATCCTATTTCACGAGGAGGTTGATTCCTCCTCTGTTGAGGAAGCTCCATTGATTGCTTTCTCCTCCTGCCGTCTCCCTGTCGTAGACGATGTCTTGTTAGGCAAGGATATTTTTTGTGGTGAGATGAGCGAGGACCAGTGCTCCTCCTCTTCTTACTTCCTATTTCCTCCACCTGTGTTGGGCAGGTATTACGATTTAGGTAGAGGGGTAACTGCACTGTCTACGTATCGGTACCCGTTACCGCAACGGATATTAGGCCAGTTACCTGTGCATTTCTTATTTCATAGGCTCATTTGCTAGAACTGTATAGAATTGAATAAGTCATGCTGGGATGACAATAACCCCAATACTTATCTTCCATGTTCTGCACTTTTATTTTCATGTCTATTTTAGTTTTAACATTTCTTTTTGTGTATTTTTCTTTTGTTTTTGCAGAGCTCACCCCTGTAGGTATTCATGACAACTTCGTATTGGCGGGGTTGTGATTCTTCGTATGGCGGGCCTGCTTCAGATTTCCACGCATCTTCTGGTATGCTCACTTGCTGAGCATTGGATAACCTCTTCCCTTAGCTCTATTTGATTTAAATTTCAATATCTTATGATGTGTTGTTTAGTTTAAGTCTGGGGGAGAGCCTTTTTTGTTACCTTTTGCACGTGCACATTTCATGTGCATACTAGAAGCTTTTGTAGTATTATTTTGTTTAGTTCATTGCATTGCATACCACTGCACCCACATGAGCGTGTGCTTAGCTGTTAGTGTGCTGCGAGTTAAACTTATGTCTTTGTTAGATTTTGGAAAATTATGGTGTTGGCTAAGTTATCAAGGCGCGCGCCTAGGCGCGCCTGAGGCGCCGGGCGCGCGGTATAGCGCCCTAGCAAGAGCTAGGCGGACGAATTGGCCTAGGCGCGCCTGGGGCGCGCCTAGGCGCACGCCTTGCGTGCATCTCGGGCGCTGGTTAGGCGCGCCTGGCCTAGATCCGGTCTAGGCGCCCGGTTCATTTTTATTCCCCTGTTATATAAGATGCTAGATCCGACCTTGCCCTCATTTTCGCCTCATTTTTCCCGATTCACGCGAGCGAGGTTAGGGCTGAAATCGCACTGTTCCGCGCCTGTCGCCGCTCGGTTTCCGGTCGCCGCTCCTCTTCCGTTCGCCGGCCGCCGCCATTTTTGGTAACTACTCACTGCACTCCTTCCTCTTGCATTTTTGATGTCGATTGAATGTTTTTTCCGGCTGCCATTTTTAGTGTTTAGATGTTTTCTGGATGCCTTTTTTTCGGTTGCTCTTCTTGGTTCTAGCATAGACACATAGTGAAAGCACTGTAATTTTTGTGATTTTTTGGCTGCTCTCTTCTTTTCAGGGCTTCTAGCATAGTCATAGTGGAAGCCCAGTTCACAGCCCAGTTCACTGTAACAGTGAACTGGGCTCCAGTTCACTGCAACAGTGAACTGGGCTGCCCAGTTCACTGTTGTACAGTGAACTGGAGCCCAGTTCACTGTTGTACAGTGAACTGGGCTGCTCCAGTTCACTGTAACAGTTAACTGGGCTGCTCCAGTTCACTGTAACAGTGAACTGGGCTCCAGTTCACTGTAACAGTTCACTGTTCCAGTGAACTGGGCAGCCCAGTTCACTGCAACAGTGAACTGGGCAGCCCAGTTCACTGCTACAGTGAACTGGGCTGCTCCAGTTCACTGTTGTACAGTGAACTGGGCAGCTGCAGTTCACTGTTGTACAGTGAACTGGGCTGCTCCAGTTCACTGTTGTACAGTGAACTGGGCTGCCCAGTTCACTGTAACAGTGAACTGGGCTGCCCAGTTCACTGTTGTACAGTGAACTGGAGCCCAGTTCACTGTTGTACAGTGGACTGGGCTGCTCCAGTTCACTGTAATAGTGAACTGGGCTAGCCCAATTCACTCTAAAACCGTGAACTGACAACTATAGTTTTCAGCAATTATCTTGTTCTATGTAATAATTTTTTTTGTAAAATGTTTTAATAGCTGGAAATGGACGCGAGTGGATCTGGTTCATCCAGTGTCCAATCTAGGATTGATCCAGGTTGGAATTATGCGCGGCATTCATCTGTTGCAAATAAAAATGATTTAAGTTGCATTTTCTGTGAGAAAATCACAAAAGGTGGAATTTATCGTGCGAAATAACATCTAGTGGGAGGATTTAGAAATACCAAAGTCTGTCACAAATGCCCACAACATGTAAGGATAGAAATTCAAGACTATACGCAAAAGAAAATGACTGTAAGCATGACAGAAAAAATAGCATTCCCGGACTTTGCAGATGTAGATACCTTTGGAAGCGATGAGGATATTGATGACGTCGGTGTGAAGATTCATGGATGCGGTCCAAGTGGTGTGCCTAAAAAGTCTCGGACTAAAGGACCGATGGATGTTTTCTTTGCACCTAATATTGAGAAAAAAATGAAACAAAAAGGCCAACATCAGCAAATGAAGCAAACTTCTATCAACGAAGCATGTAAGAAGGAACTTAGAGGGAGGGCTTGCAAGCATATAGCTCAATGGATGTATGATGCAGTCATTCCTTTTAATGCGGTTACCTACCGTAGTTTTGCAGTAATGATAGAATCTATTGGCCAGTTTGAGATTGGATTGAAACCACCCAGTTATCATGAAGTTCGCGTGCCTTTGTTGAATAATGAAGTGGCTGAAGTTCAGAAGATGATGAAGAACTATGAGGATGAGTGGAGGTTATTTGGATGTTCTATCATGATAGATGGATGAGCAGACAAGAAACAAAAAACACTTATTAATTTTTTGGTAAATTCACTAAAAGGTACATTCTTCCTGGAATCTGTTGATGCATCTGATTATGCAAAGACTGGTAAGAGGATGTTTGAATTGCTTGATAGAGTGGTGGAACGCGTTGGAGAGGCCAATGTTGTTCAAGTTGTTACTGATAGTGCAAACAATAATGTACTAGCAGGTAAATATATCGTTAATCATCTTCTTTTAATATTTGTTTAATTTTAATGTCATATATTGAAATTAAATAAATGTGTTATTATGAAATAGAAAAATTATTGGAAGCAAAACGACCACATTTATATTGGACACCGTGTGCCGCCCATTGCATCGATTTAATGCTGGACGATATTGGAAAGATGCCAAACATTAGTAGAACAATTAAAAGAGCAATGAGCATCAACAGTTATATTTATGTTTGGCCTGGACTAGTCAACATGCTAAGGAGCTTCACAGGAAAAGTGGAGCTTGTTAGACCTACTGTTGCTAGGTTTGCGACATCATTTCTTGATCTTCAGCGCATTCATAAGCAAAGGACAAATCTAAGGAAGATGTTCACTTCACCTGAGTGGACATCAAGCAAGTGGGCAAAAGAAACAGGAGGTAAGCAAGTACAAAGCATCATATACATGACCTCTTTTTGGAGTACTATTGTATACATTTTGAAGATTTTTGGACCTTTAGTTCGGGTACTAAGATTGGTAGATGGGGTGAAAAGACCGGCTATGAGTTACATCTATGAGGCTATGGATAGAGCAAAAGAGATAATCATGAGCTCTTTCAATGGGAAAGAGGAAAAATATAAAGAAGTGTTAGCGATTGTTGACAGGAGATGGGAAAATCAGCTTCATCGACCATTGCATGCGGCGGCGCATAACTTAAATCCAGAGTTCTTCTATTCAAACCCTGAAATTGCATTAGATGGAGAAGTCATGAGGGGTTTATATCAAACAATGTAAAAGCTCATTCTAAGTCCTGAAGCTCAAGATATAATTATGGATCAATTAAGTTTGTATAGAAATGCCGAAGGTTTATTTGGAATGCAATTTGCAGTTCGTCATAGAAAAACAAAGTCCCCAAGTTAGTTAATTAAATATTATTTCAAGTTTCAAACAAACAATTTTTTTTTTATTAATTTCTTGATTCATTAATTTTGGCATTAAATATTACTTCAAGTTTCATTAATTTCTTGATATTTATTTTTTGGGGCAGCTAAATGGTGGCAATCATATGGAGCTGATACTCCTGATCTGACTAAATTTGCAGTAAAGATTTTAAGTCTCACTTGCAGTTCATCCGGATGTGAGCACAACTGTAGTTTTTTTGAGCACATATGAATTTTTTTGAAGAAGTATGCAAATATTAATTTATATTATTATATGATTAATTATTTATTTGTTATGTTGCTGGTCCATTGCAAAAAAAGAAATCGACTAGCACAACAGCGGCTAAATGATTTAGTATTTATAAAATACAATCGTGCTTTGCGTCGGCGATATGATTCACGTGATCGTATTGATCTGATCTCGCTGAAAGATATTGACGATAACAATGAATGGCTGATGGGAAGAATGAAGGAAGATGAGGAGGTTGAGCAGGATGACGATATAGTTTTTGATGACGAATTATTGACCTGGGGTGCAGTAGTAAGGGCCAACAGAGTAAAAGAAGACATCTACTCCACACGCTTATCTAAAGGGAAGATGATAGCTGACAAGGAGAGCACATCTAAGAAGAAGACACATACTCCAACAATGCGTACAGATGATGTCGAGGATGAAGAAGAAGCTGAGTTCAATGAGGAAGAAGAAAGTTTTAGTGAAGAAAATGAAACATTTATTGATTCAGACGATGAGTGATGGCGTGATCGCCGTGATGTTATGTTATTTTCTTGCACATTAGTTTTTAGTTTATGATTACTGACTTAGTAACGTGGTAGCTTATGTTTGTTTTTGGGTGCGAAAAATTACGATGTTGATTTGATAGATTATGATTGCTTACTTGCTTGATTTATTTATGTTGTTATTTTTATTACGTTGCCTTCAAAAAAAGATCTTATTTTATTATGCTTGAATGTTTGATTGTAATACGTTCTTTGTGTTTTATGAAAGGATTTGGTCATTTATTAGCTGAATGGAAGCCATGCTATATAATTCAAGAGGGGTTGATCATGGGTGTTCAAAAGGTACAAATATTTTTACAATAAATTTGTTTATCTCCGTCTAATGTTTTATATTACATGTTGTAGTATTTTATTTGATTTCTAGTTGCACTTTGTATGCATCAATTATGACTATCATGTATTTATATCACTTCTCACGTGTTTAGATAGAATATTGGAAAATATGAGCTCTTATACTAACTTGATAGAATAGAAGTAACCCAATTCCAAAATGGCTCTTATGCTAACTTGATAGAACAGAATCCCATTCTTGACTCCTATTTTCTACCCTTTTTGAAGATTCAGCAGCATAGAATTGATGCATATCCCTTCCCATGTTAGCCTCCATGTAATCTAAAAGCTACACAAAACGCTTGAACAAAAATCAGAACGCCACCTAATCGTGAAGCTCAATTCGACCGCATCCGTCAAATTAGTTGCGATCGATACAAAACCCAAACACTAAAAAAACCCTAGTCCGCCTCACTTCGTCCCCATAAATCCAGAATCATCGCGCCCTTGGAGCCATGGATCCACACAAAATAAATCCACATACCCGAAAGGAAATCTCCGAGCAAAACCCACCCAGAAAATGACTAGAACGTCCAAGACCCGTAATCAGATGGAACCCTAATCCACGGCAGCTGAATTTAGAGTTCAAATCATCGTACCGAAGACCCACGAAACATCAGAGAACAGCCAAAAGTACAAAGGCCCAAATCACCAAACCTAATCAACGATCACTTCCCAACACACTTTAGAATCCGACGCAAAGTACCAATTAGATAAACAACCAGCTCAGAGCCCCAGTAACATGGGGCCGGCGAGAAACAAGAATCATGTATCCATCGATTCTTACGAGTAATTGAGCTCCCGAGCTGCGTAATTCAAACAAACTCACCACAACGACGGCCTATACCAAGAATAAAGCACAGGATGAGTGCAAATCGATAATCCACTTCCCAGATTGTCCAATCGGAAGAACTCCCTCCGGGATGGAGATCGTCGCCAGAAGCAACGCCGCCGGAGAAACCCAAAGCCGGAGTCGGAGAAGGAATACTAGAAGATAAGCGAATAAGAAAATCGTCCTTTCGCGGAATAGACGGGAGTTTATATATAAAGATAGAGAGACGGATAGAGAGAGAGATAGAGAGAGAGAGTCGAAGCGAGTGGAAGAAATAACGCCGTCTCACTTTCCCGACAGTTTTTAATCATTCACAAAACCATCAACGTGTTGAATCCACTGTAATATGTTTTGTTTATGAATTCAGCGCCTAGCTTTTTTGAAAAATAAAAATACAAGTAAATGTGTCCTAAAAAAAATAAGATAATTCTATACACATTTAAAGTGTGCCCTACACAATAAAATAATCCGATCCCTACTTTTTTGTGTGTTTTAGGTGCGTGAAAAAGACCAAATAATATATTTTACTGTGTATGGGGCCCTTGGGTGTGCAATTGCGCATTCTTTTGTTGGGGGTAAGCACATGGTGCTCCCCATGGTTCTTTTTGTATATTTTATGCTGTGTATTGTTGCTGGGAGCTAGTGCCCAAGTTGGTTTCATTGCTGTGCAGGTAGTCGGGGTGTCCCGAAGTCCATTTCCAGTTCTGTGTAAAACGCATGGTCGTGCGCATTTCTTCGCGCACGGTTCCAGTTCAATCGTGCGTTTCACACAACAATTCTGGGGACTTCTGTTTCTACCCGTGCGTTTTGTTCCCGCACGGTTTAGGCCAAACCGTGCGAGAAGGAATCGCACTATCTGCACATTTTTCTCTTTATTCCAGCTTTCTGGGGTAAATCGTGCGTTTCCTTCACGCACGGGCAAACGCGCCCGTGCGCGAGTAAAACGCACGGTTCCCCCGTTTCTCTTGATTTCCAGCGCTCTGTCGTTACCCGTGCGATTTCCTTCCTTCACGGGCGGAATCGCCCGTGCGCGAGTAAAACGCACGGGTCAACGCATCTTCTTCTGCGATCAAGATCTGTAAGTTAATAACGCACGGTTAGCGCACGGTCGTGCGCAGGACCGTGCGTGACCATTTTTCTGATCTTTTTCTATTTAAAGCGCAGGATTTCAGCCATTGAAGAAGACCTTCGTTCTAGCCGTCCCTCCCACGATTTTAGGGCGGAACTTCGCCGTTCCACCAAGGAGAGGAGATCCGGGCAAGCATTGAACGCCAAATCCAAGCCGGAGCTTCCTCTCGGCCTCCTCCCTCATCCTTGAGCTTCAAGAGGAGATTCAACCGAGCTTTCTCCACCAAGCAAGGAGAAGTTGTGCCTTCCTCCACCGGCTCGTGACACGAAGAAGACGGGTCCATTGGGAGTGAGTGACAGCCTCCTCTACCCCGGATGTAGTTGAGGACCGAGCTTGGACGCGGATTGACAACCCGGCGATTCCAACCGTGAATCCTCAACAAAACTTCGGATCCGGTCGATTCCGCACACTTTTCTCTTCTTGATGTTGATAGTTTAGCTTGATCTCTTATATTTGATGAAGAACGCTTATTGTAATTAACGTTTACGCTTAATCATGTCTATGTGATTGTGTGTATTTACGTTTTATATATTTGAGGTGCGCCTATTTTCCATCCGCCATCCATCCGTTTTTGCCGTTCTAGCAATTGCTAGAAGCGTGCGTAGTGAAGAGGTGCTTACGACCCTCAAATTCCGGTTCTTACGCGTGCCTACTCGTCCATCCGCCTAGCAATTCGGTGCATAGCGGCCCGACTAGTCTTCCATCCCGCCTGACGAAGCATCGCATAGCGGCGTTGCATAGGAGTAGTTGATAGATTTTAGCTTTATTTTATCGCAACCACCAAAACCCCCCCTTTTTCGTTACCTCCGACCTAAGGACTTCAATCTCAAGTCCTCCTTGAAATTAACTCCACCTTACTGTGTTCCTTGAGAGATCGATACTTGGGAAAACTCGCCCACTTTATATTACTTGTGTGACCGGTTCACTGCCGTGATCTTTTGCATCACCCAACCTAAAGAACCTATTGCTATAAAAGTGACAGTTGTTTAAGCAATCATCATTGAATTTATTGCATACATAAACACTGCTGCAGAAAGAAGTGTTCCAGTTGAGGGGGAGTCTCTAAGGGAGCTCTATGCCCAAGATACTGAGGTTTTAAGTCAAGAAGCTGGTGACATTATGGGGGGAGTCTCACATTGAGCTCCTGGCTCTAGATGTGGAGAACATAACTACTACTTTAGGGTTGAGGAAGTCTCTCTCTTGGTTGACTGCCCAAAAGGACCAAGAGGACCTTTTCACCAAGAAAAGATGATGCTAGACATGAGGGACAGGACCACCAAGGCCATCAAGAATCAGTGACAATGGTTGATGAACAAGTGTTGGAATGTCTATGCCGAGACATTGTATTTTACAAAGGCCCAGTGGTTCATACAGAAAATGTCAGTTCAACTAATGAGCATGGCTCAGATTCCCCTGATTCTATGTAGGATGATGATAACATGATTGAAAATCTGAAGAAAAAAGGCAGTGAAAGAACCAAAAGCTCCTACCACCTCCCGGGAAAATGTCACTGAAGAATCTTCAAGGTCCCTTATAAGTTAGATGTGGGTTCTGCTGGGTGAGTAGAGAAGATACTTTGGAAACCATGTGTCAAAAGCTATTAAGTGAAGGATTATCTAATGGCAGAAATAAACATCATTAAATAAAACATGAATGATGTCAGTAGTCAAATAATAAGCTGATTTACAAGAGCAGCTCAAGTAGATTGAAATCAAAGAGCTATTTATGCTCTTGATAACAACATCATTGAGATCTATCAGGCAAGCAGGCAAAATCTGGAAAGTGCTATAACACATGTGGATAACAGCATCACCTTCAGCACAAATGCAATCCTCGAAGATTAATAAGACATTAATCAAAATCGTACCCATAGAATTGAGGATAGCAAGGCTGAACTTCATCAGACTGTATTTGAAGAAGTCAGAAAAGGGGAGAGTGTGGGTGTTGACCAGGCAATATGGGTTCTCCAGGGAATTTGCCATGCCCTCAATCTTCCTCTTATTTACTACTCAAAAGAATCAATTGTAGAAGATCAAGCTCGCAGAAGGAAGAGATCAGATTACAAGTCAGATTACTCTGAGGATGAAGTGCAACATATTGCAGAGTTAAGAAGCCACAGGAAAAGGCAAAGGGAATTACTGACACATGAGAAGTTTATGGCCAAGAGGAAGAGAGGAAGAGAGATCCACTTATCCAAATTTTGAGGTTTGGAGCCCTAAATCAAAAAATCGTATCCTAAATATATGGATAAATTATGGGGAACAGTGGAAAGTATATAGACAAGATCTATCCTTCAACAGACTGATCCAAGTATCGGCAACTTGATACAAAGAGAATGAATTATTATAGGGACAACAGTAATTATCCTAATCCTCCTAAACCTCCCTCCAAATACTTTCCCATGCCATTCAGTTATTTTGCAAGACAGAGGTAAAAGGAGAAAGATGCTGGAAAGAAAAAAAGCTCCTTGAAGAAAGATGAAATCCTGATGGGTTAAATGCAAATATAGTTCAATTACCTGTTAAAAACAATTAACTGCAATTTTTATATAAAATTTTGGATGTTACTCTAATCTCTGCGAATGCTATTGTGATTCAGTTTTTTTTGTTGATCATACTTATTATTTTTTTGTATTTTATTATTGATTAATGTTCTGACGTCTTTAAATAGAAGGAAATTGTTGAGAACCTTACCCACAATGTTTCTGATTTAAAGAAGTCATCAAGTCAATGATAAATTCACATTGTATTTGATGATCATCTGGTTTGACATGTGTAAGATTATTATAACATCATATAATTCATTCTCACTAAGTCAAAAGATCAGTAAATATTAAAGGGATAATTAATTCACAGAATTAATCCAAGTATTATATTGCTGTGACAAGCTAAGAATATCGTCGAGATCATCCCAACATCGTTGTGAAGACACACTATCTTAGTTAAACCATCTTAACAAGGAAGAGCTGAAATATCGTTGTGATAATAGTCAATATAAGACGATATCGTTGTGACAAGGATAAGTTATACTTATATTGTTGTGAAGCCCTTCATTGAAGAAAAAATCACACTAAGCCAATTGTCGCCAAGATCAAGTGAATTATCGTTGAGAAGCCCCCACAACAAATCAAAAGTATGTTGAGTTGAGAATAACCAAGTCCATATTGTCATGATATTGCTGCCCTGTTGCCCAAGAAAACACAGAATCTAAAGACTTAGTATTATCATCATGACAAAATGAAATGTCGTCTTGAAAAGATAATAGATCGTCGTGAAGACGACAAACATCATTGAGAAGAAGATTTATCGTCATGACAGTCAACACTTTGACATAAGTGGTCACAAGGTTTATGAACGACTTGTATCGTCATGAAGAAATGAATTACCGTCGAGACAGAATAAAATTTCATCGAGACAATATGAATATCATCATGACAGTTCAAAGTCGCAGAAATTCAAAGTTTGACGCCACTATTTGTGCCAATCAAATCAGAGCTTTAAGGAAAAGTTGATCTGACATAAAGTATACTTAGTTTCGACCGTTAAGGGTTGACTCTCTTATAAATACAAATGAAATATGAGATATAGAATAGTAATTTTCTTCAAGAGGAGTGCCGACAGTCAATTTTGAGAAGAGAACTACTTTCAGAAGGAGCTAATCACGCCAATAAAATCATTCAGTGCTCCTAGCCTTGCTCATGATCATTCTGGTTCAAATCTTTCAAGAGCAAAGAAGTTCTCTAGTTACAAGGTTTTGTACAGTTCCTGTTCTCCAAAGAAGTTCCAATAAAGAACTGTTGTTGATTCAATAGATTTTCTCATCAAATCCTAAGAAGACTTAACTCTCTCAAGACATATTTTTATTGAGTCTATACTTATTGTAACATACCATTAAACCATTTTCTGCTGTAAGATCTCCTTGATATCTAAGGTAAGGTTCAAGGGTGAACCTGAGGTAGAGTTTTGTTATAAACCTGAGGTAGGATTTTGGGGCAAAATCTGAGTTGTAGGATCCTGTGGTTGGATCTGAGGTAGGGAACTTGCTTCTGTTCCTGAGGTAGGAGTTTTGGACTCTGAGCTTTATGATCTGAGGGTTCTGAGTTTTTGGTGAAGTTTGCCTAGGCTAACACACTGCTAGATAGTTGGAAGGGGAAAATAGATGCACCTATCTTTGGGAACCACTATAAATTTCTGTGTACTCTATGTGGTGTGTTTATTTTCTGTGCTAGATCTCTAGGTAAATTACTAAATCCATAAAAAGGCACACACACCTATTCACCCCTCCCCTCTAGGTGATTAAACCATCCTTAACTTACAAATACAATATAATTCAACTCTCTCCCTCCAGATGAGAGTTTATGTCGATTATGCGCATCTTGGATATGCTCTCAGTAAAGATGTGACAACTCAAATCATTGGTGAAGTTGTCTACCAGCTGATATTGAGATTAAATGAAAGGAGTGCAGATGTTATCTTTTTTCAGGTGGTCTTTGATAAAGTGTCTATCGATCTCAACATGCTTTGTTCGATCATACTGAATAAGATTATGAGCAATGCTAGTAGCAGTTTTATTGTCACAGTATAGTTGTATAGGCTTCCTATCTTGTAGCACTAAATGATGCATTAGAGATTTGAGACAGAGCCCTTCGCATACCCCATGTGACATTACTATGTATTCTGCTTCTGCACTAGACTTTGCTACTATATTTTGTTTCTTACTTCGTTAGGTCACGAGATTTTCTCTAATAAAGGAGCAATATCCGGTGGTTGACTTTCTGTTGTATTGGCTTCCGGTCCAATCAACATCTTTATAGACTTCAACATTCAAATGCCCGTTCCAAGAGAATAGGAGTCCTTGACCAGGAGATTTCTTTAGGTACCGTAGCACTCTTATAACGACTTCCTGATGTCTTACTCTGGGAGAATGCATTTATCTGCTAAGGATCCCAACATGTGAGATATTAGTACAAGTGTGTGAGGTAGATTAACCTTCCCACCATTCTTTGATAACTGGAGGAGTTCACCTTCTCATCATCCTCGTCTTCATCAATTTTACAATGTGCTTCAATGGAGTATCTGCCGGAGCACAGTCAAGCATCCTTGTTTTCTTTAGTAGATCCAAGACATATTTTTTTTGAGAAATGAAGATTCCACG
Organism: Platanthera zijinensis; assembly: GCA_039513925.1. NCBI lineage: Eukaryota > Viridiplantae > Streptophyta > Magnoliopsida > Asparagales > Orchidaceae > Platanthera > Platanthera zijinensis. The sequence goes on from CM077090.1 coordinate 120,148,450, forward strand.
GGCAAACCGTGCAACTTCAATTCCTAAGACATTTTAACTTTTCTAGGTCTTGGACTTCGAACTCCTGGCATAGGCGTGTTTTCAACTTTGTGATTTTTTCCAAATCGTTTCCCGTGTTGATATCATTGACATAGACTATGAGAACCACCACCTTCTCTGCATTTCTCTTAACAAAGGGGGTACGATTGGAGTGACCCTGTTTGTATCCCAATAAGGTCATGGCCATTTGGAATTTTCCAAACGAAGTCCTGGGAGATTGCTGCAACCAGTAGAGAGATTTCTAGATATGACAGACTTTCCCTTCTGCCCCTTGCTTCAAGAAATTTGGCAGAAACTTCATTTTTACCTCTTCTTCAAGATCTCCATGCAAGAAGACATTTTAACATCCATTTGCTGGAGATCCAACCATGGCATGCAGTGTATGATAAAATAATACGAATAAAGTTCATTTTGGCAATTGACACAAATGTCTCATGATAATCCACACAAGGGGTTTGAGTATGTCTCTAAGCAACATGACGCCCCTTGTATCTATCTACTACATCTGTTTGATTCTACTTGACAAAAAAATACCCACATGGAGACAACAAGATTCTTTACCGATGAGAGATATGATAGAGTCTAGGTCTGGTTCTTCTCCAATGTAGACATCTTCTCTTCTATTGCCTTTCTCCAATTTGGTATATTTATTGCTTCCTGCCAAGTGTTAGGAATACAAGCAGAAGCCAGAGAGGAGATGAAGGCTCTATGTGTCTATGCCAGATTGTAATATGAGATATAATTTACAATTGGGTAAGTACGAGAGGTGGACTTACATTTCCAATGAATGAGAGGTTAACATAGGTCTTCATCATAGTCTGGTTCAGAAGAGTGTATCGGCTATGGTGGAATGACAGGGGTTTGTATCTCCTTAAATCAACATTACGTCTCTAATAGTCCAAAGGACGAGGAGAAATAAGTTTTGCAACAAAATGGTCTATAGGATGCACATGAGTGGATACGGTAGTTGGATCCCAGTAGGAGTAGTTAGCTCCTCAGTAGTTGTAGTTGGATCGACAGTATGAGTAGTTGAATCCGCAATAGGAGTTGAAATATTTGGAAGGATTGGAAAGGAAAACAATGGAATGACGTCGACATCGGTGTCCTGCTCCCCTTGACGTGAGCCAAAGAATTTTTCCCCTTCACGGAACGTCACGCCCATGGTACAGAAGAAATGGAGAGAGGCAAGATGTTAATAGAGATAGCCCTTCATAGTGGAGGAGTAGCCAATAAAACACATTTAAGGAAACGAGCATCTAATTTATCACGAGTGTGTTGATGAATGAGCATACACATCCGAACACACAGGGAGGTAAATGAGAAGTGTTGACAACACATTTGGTGGATAATCAGGATAGAGGGGAGGCATATTATAAGGTACTGAAGGGAAGACGATTAATGAGGTATGTAGTCATGCCACTAATAGAGAGTAAATTGTGTGGAAATATAGGAATGTGCTATGACGATAGAAGAGAAAGATCCATTAGCTATGCCGACTTTATCACCTCCCAAAATAGGGTTTTATGAGGTAAAACTTGATGATGCCCCCGTCATATGATCGATAACACCAGGGTCGATGTTCCACTCGGTCGGGACAGCAGAAGAAAATTGTGCACTGAGAGCCCTAAAAGTGGCAAATACAATGGTAGAAGAGGTGCTAGGAGATCGAAGGAGGCGAGATAGCAACAAGATCTTTAGCTAAAAAACATCGTAACAAAGCTTCTCAGAACAAGCGTCAACAGTATGGGCAGTAGGACATGAAGTATGCGGGTGAGAACCACCCGAACCACTACCACCAGTAGTCTTGTGGACAGGAGCAAGATGAGTATGAAGGTGGTAATAGGATGCCTGAACATGTCCTAGCTTCCTGCAGTGAGCGCAAATCTTAGAGGGATTGGTGGATGGCTGGCCCTGGCTAAATCCTACAAGTGCAGAACGATCTAGAACCTTATCAAACTAGAGAGAGTGGCGATGATCTTCATCACCCAAAACCATGCTAAACGCTTCACGCAGAGATGGATGTGCGGTACGGTTCAGGACGTGTGCGCGAACTATATCAAAATCCATGTAGAGACCCATAAAGAAGACATGGAAGCGGTATCAGTCCTCCTTTGTTTTCAATGCCCAAGCATTTGCAGTGCACGTGAGAGGGAAATCGTTGAAGTAGTCAAGCTCCTGATAAAGACGTTTGAATTCAGAGAAATATGACGCAACCCCGGAAGATCCCTGACGAAGACTGAGAAGGTCGCAGGTAAGCTTGTGCACATGAGTGGAGCTACCAAATTGGGAATATGTCTCGTATGCCCGAGTCCTATGTTATTAAAGGCACGCCTCAGCCGCGCCTAAGGCTCCAGGCTCACCGGGCTCAGAGGTTTGCGCGTCTGTGCGCCTTATTTGCGCCTTTAGAATATAAAAGACGCGACTGAGTGAGATTTTTGTTGTAAATTTCTTTCTTCAAAAATTAAGAAAAAAATAATTTAAGAATTCAATAATTTTTTATTGATTTAGTGTTTATGAAAGATAATTGTGTGTTGAGACTTAGATATGATGCAAGCGACCACATTGATTCTATTTTTTAAGTGATACAATCATGCAAACGATAGTAATGAATGATTAATTAGTAGATTAGATGAAGAATTTAATCAAGAAGCATAAATGATGTTTGATGCTGATTATTTAAAATGGATGTGGTTGTCTTGCCTTCGTCAGACGCGTGTCTGTGCCTTGAGCCTTGTGCCTACGCTCCAAGACCCTTTTTTGCCTTGGTGTGCCTTGCGCCTTTAATAACTAATCCCGAGTCCAAATCTCAATGGTAGAGTCCATGAGCATGTAACTACGATAGACCAAAGGAGACAAAGTGGAGAAGCCACAAGACCACCAGAGAGCCATCCACATCCCACTTCCTCCATGTGGGGTCAGTGATGAGTGTTTTCTTCATGGTCCCATCAATATTCTCATATATTTGATGGATGCGGATTGCATGTTGAGTGACCCGGGACCACTCAAAATAGTTTGAATCGTCCAAAGGAATAGTAGTAATCCTGAAGGAGCTAGAAAATCCATAGCCGCGAGAATTGTCAGGAGGAGGCACAAGCGAGGACTGAATGTCAGATTGATTGCTCGAATTCGTCTGACATAAAAAAGAGACTGAAAGACTGAATCTCTCAGACTACTGCAGGTGCGAGCACACGTTACCGAGCTGAGAAGAGCTCGCGCGATCGAGTTGGAAATGGCTCACGGGAGCGAAGTAGCAAGGAGCTAGCGAGAGCGGGCCTGGAAGAGCTCACGGGATCGAGCTGAGAAGAGCTTGCAGAATTGGGCTGGATGAGCTCGCGAGATCGAGCGAGAGGTCGCAGGATTGGCTCTAGTAAGAGTCTGCATGATCAATGCTTGCACGAGCTGGCCGATGGTCTCGAACGTCTTCTTTGTTGAAGAGGAGCAATGAAAGGTTCTCGGAAGTCTCGGATGAGATCAAAATTGAGAGAAGACGACGGGTCTCTCTAGTATCGCGCGGTCAAAATCGAGAATAGAGGACACATTCATCAACGGTAACGAGAGTTTCCCTCTTCTCGAAAACTGACGGGACTCTATTTCTCGGTGAGAATTTGTCCCTGGAAAAAAGAGAAGATGGAGCCACGATAAAGAATCCAGTCTTTGATACCTAGTTGAGAGAGGAAATAAGATATTATTTCACCAATTAAAAAAAACTCTTTTACGATGCTCCTCTATTTGCACAATGGAGGAGATCCTAAATCAAGGTTAGAGGCGTGAGACTAAATACAAGGAGCAAAGTGGGCCTTAACAATGGACTATTTTACTTCATAAAATACTATAATTCAACTAAGAGAATGTCATGCACAAGGCCTTTGTTTCAACTGTGACGAACCATATTTAGTCGGACACAAGTGCATGCATCTTTTTTTTGGCACGAAGTGGACGACCCCCCTGATGACGAGGACGACAATGTTGTCTTGGTGGGGCCCCTGTACTTCAAGCTTGAGGACATGTTTGATCCGAACAGGGGGAGATGTTATGGGCCCACGCAAGGGGTGATTACACGTTCCTGGGATGACGTGTATCAGCTATTACATTGTATCTTTATTATCGCGCACTGTTATTCACTCTTTATTTCCGCACGCTTTTATTTCTCACGTCTTATGTAGCAAAGGTGAGGGGCATATTTAAAGTTTGTTAAACCCTTTCCTCTCACTATATATTGGCGGGGAGAGTGGGCTTGATTATGAAGATAAAACCCTAAGGCTCTTTCTCTTGAATCTGCTCCTCGTCTTATCCCCTTAGCTAGGACTAGGGTTGAGTAAGGCTCCCCACTTCCCTCCTCTCTCGATCTAGCCCGAATCCCGTTGTATCTTCCGCCAGTGGGAAGTCTTGCACGAGGAAGGGTCGAGACAATTTTCACCGAGATTTCTCCCTGTCAAGACTGCACACCCGCTACCAATCAGAGTCTCGTAACAAGTTACTCAGCTGGCCATGTTTTTCAAGTATTAATACATGCAGTTAGTTCACCACAGGTTTGATCACATCCCAATTCTTAGAATCTTTTTTGTCTTGGTGGATGATGCATCCATTACAGGGGTGGGTGGACTTGTTTCATGAATGTCAACCACTTTCGATTTTTAGCAAAGCACTGGGGCCTCTGACATGCTAACTTTTCAGTTGAAGATGAACTAATGGTTATAGACTTATAGTTATTGCAGTCCAAAAATGGAAGCATTTTCTCGTTGGAGTTTATTTTTGATCAACACTGACCACCATGACCTCAAATTTCTGTTGGAGAAGAAGTCCACTCTTGAAAAAACAGAAATATATCGTGGAATTGATGGGGTTGGATTACACAATCAATTTCAAGAATGTCGTTGACAATGTAACAACAGATACATTGTCTAGAAAGTTTTTCCAGAAGAAAGGTAACTTATTTACCTTAGTTTCAATCACCTTCGATTTACTTAGGTGCAAGGGACTTGGATAGATGATAAGATGATTTAGGATATCATTAAAGAAAAGGAGGCACATCTAGATAACAAACCCAATTATCAATGGTCACATGACATTTAGCTGAAGGGAAGATTAGTGGTTGGCCAGGATGAAGAAATAAATAAGTTAATTTTGTCAACTGCCCCACGATACATCTGTTAGAGGTCACTCAGGTATGCAAGTGACCTTGGAAAAAATTAAAGAGTGTTTCGATTGGAAAAATATGAAGAATAATGTAAATCAGTTAATGGAATGTCCATGGGCTTACTACAACCTCTGCTAATCCATGATTAGATCTGGAGGGATTTGTCCAGGGATTTCATAGTAGGGCTTCCAAATTTAAATGGGTTTGAGATCATAATGATAGTTGTGGACCGGCTATGTATGTGCACAGTTGATGGCCATGCAACATACATTAACAACTCCCATTCTTGCTCAAACATTCATGGCTGAAATTCAAATTACATGGCATACTTAGCTCTATTGTAAGTAAGAAATATGTGATTTTCTTAAGCACATTTTGACAAGGGATGACACTCAACAATTCATTAGCTTATTATCCCCAAACTGATGTCCAAACTGAAGTTGTGAATGGATGCATAGAAAACTAACTTCGATGCATTTGTTTTGACAAACCAATGAAATGGAGTCAATGGTTGCACTTGATTGAATGGTGGTATAACAGTTCATGCTATAATGCATCCAACTAACTCCATTCAAGGTTGTTTATGGCCAGCAACCTCCATTTCATACGCCTTATATAAATGAAGCATCACCAGTGAAGGCTGTTGATAGAAGTTTACTGGCTATAAAGGAAGTAGTGAGAACACTGAAACACCATCTTTATGAAGCCCAGAACAGGATGAAGACTACGGTAGATATACATAGGTGGGAGAGAGAGTGGGGGGGGGGGGGGCAGAGAGAGAGAGAGAGAAAGAGAGTTTGAAGAGGTACAATGGGTCTTCAACCTTGTTGCCGAATGTGCATGAGGATTTCTTCCTATCAAAAACTTTCCGGCAACGATGATTACAAAAATTGTGCAGTTGTATACAATCTCATGTTTCCCCCCGACCTCCATGGCTGAAATTCAAATTGCATGGCATACTTAGTTCTATTGTAAGTGAGAAATATGTGATTTTCTCAAGCACATTTTGACAAGGGGTGACACTCAACAATTCATTAGCTTATTATCCCCAAACTGATGCCCAAACCGAAGTTGTGAATCGATGCTTAGAAAACTATCTTCGATGCATTTGTTTTGACAAACCAATGAAATGGAGTCAATGGTTGCACTTGATTGAATGGTGGTATAACAGTTCATACTATAATGCCATCCAACTAACTCAATTCGAGGTTGTTTATGGCCAGCAACCTCCATTACATATGCCTTATATAAATGAAGTATCACCAGTGGAGGCCGTTGACAGAAGTTTACAGGCTATAAAGGAAGTAGTGAGAACATTGAAACACCATGTTTATCAAGCCCAGAACAGGATGTAGACTACGGTAGATATACATAGGAGGGGGGGGGGGGGCAATAAGCACGACGGTTTCTTCCTATCAAAAACTTTCCGGCAATGATGATTAAAAAAATTGTGCAGTTGTATACAATCTCATGCTTCCCCCGACCTCCAAGATTCATGATTATTTCCACATTTCACAATTGAAGATTGGTGATGGACAAGGCCCCAAAGGTTTAGATTTGAGAATGTCTCGCAGAAGAGGGACATATTATGAACATACCTGAAACATCTTTTAATCGTCGTTTGGTTAACAGAAAGGGCAAACTAATGGCGCAAGTCCTCGTCAAATTGTCTCATGCAACATCTAGGGCCATGTGCTCGCATCCCATGGGTGTTCTCGAGGAGATCCTATTATTATGCTCAAATATCTAGGGCCGTGTGTTTGCGTCCCCTTATGGTTGTTGAGGGGATCCTATTACTATGCTCCAACATCCCGAGGTGTGTGCATGTGCCCTATAGTTGTTGTCGAGGAGATTTTGTTGCTACTCTCCAACATCCACAACCGCGTGCTCACGTCCCTTAGGTGTTGTCGAGGAGATACTGTTACTATGCTCCAATATCTAGGGCCATATGCTCGGTCCCCTAGATATTTTCGAGATCTTATTGCCATGCTCGAATAGTCTAGAGTCATATTCTCGCATCCCTTGGTGTTGTTTAGGAGATCCCATTACCATGCGCCAACATCCAGGGCTTTGTGTTTGCATCCCTTGGGTGTTCTCGAGGATATCCTATTGCTATGCTCCAACATCAAGGGTCGTGTGTTTGCGTCCCATGGGTGTTGTCGAGGGGTCCTATGATCCAACATTCAGGGTTGTGTAATCGTGTCTCCTGTGTGTTGTCAGGGAGATCCTATTACTATGCTCCAACATCCAGGGCCGTGTGCGCGGGACCCCTGGATGTTGACAAGGAGATTCTAGTGCTATTACGATTACTCATTCACGACACAACAAAAGAAACACAAGATATTAAAAAACACATGCAAAATATTTGAATAGAGAAAAATATTTCTATTTATCTAAACTGTAATTACAAAAGAAAATTGAGTTCCAAATGTTATATGACAAAAAAGGGAGCAAAGAAAAAAAATAAAAGTCTATGCGGATGACTTTATAGGTGAAGCATGTATCTTACTAGGTTTTAAAGCTTCAGGAAGACCTCACCCATAGAGTCTCTCTCGCCAATGAACCCTCGCTCGTGTAGAAATTCGAGCTTTCCCTCCTTCCCTGTAGCTTTCATCTACTCCCTGGCATGGAGGAATCCCGATGGGCGCTATCACACAGAGCTTAAAGGATAGCTGTCTACTTCTTAAGTTCCTCCTCGAGATCCAGGGAGGCGCCTAGTTATTTCTTCTTGTCCTTGCGACTCATAAGACAATATGGTGGCTTCCTTGAGCTCCCACTCCCATTTTTCATTATGATATTTCTTGTTTTTCTCTTTCAATTTGGGAAACACGAAGGTAAGTAACGCATTATTGATTGTGGAAGAAATAAGTTCTTTTCCATATCCCAGATACATAGTTAAGGTCTGGTCCCACTCCTCCATACCCTCACTTGTAAGTTAGATGGTTGCCAACAACTGCATCACACAATGGGATTGACTACTCCCATTTCGAAGGTCACATGGGTGTTCTCCTTCGACGCAAGCAAGGGCATGCTCACGCTCAACTAGATCGCCTCCTCATCCTCTGACCACTCAAAAATTGGCTTACCCTTAGGGTCAGTAGAGCTCACAACCTTGTACTGAAGGGAAACCTTCCCCTTATCACAGTCCCACTACAATGACTCTATGTAGGAATCTACCTGCGAATATCAATGGTCTCCTCACCACAGGAGAAGGACAATTCCGCTTTAAAGTCCGTTGCGGCTTTGGCCTCTTCAAGGCTATCTTGATCTTCTTCCGGAAGGTCGCATGAATCATTACTCAAGACTAGACCCAACACGATGTCCAGAGTCTAGTTACTGAAGAACTCTACTAGTCTTCTGCTCCTTTTTAAGCATCACTAACTTGAAGACCTAGAGATTCACGTTGGGTGCCTAGTCTCCATTGCTCCTTGTTAAGCAACGCCAACATAAAGACCTTTGACTTCACGCTGGGGTGTTGGGAGATCGTGAGGTCAAAGGGACAAATCCAATCACCCGGAAGTAATACCGATTCTAATTGTGTACTTGTATTCTTGGTGCTGGCTATCTTCATCATCTTACTTCCAAAATAGGTTGTTAACAAATATGAAAATACTTGAAAAGGGGGGAGGTTCCACTTTACCTTCTATAAGCGAAGATGGACGATGATGGTTTCTATCATCAATATGCTATTGGAGGATATTTGGGTAGGGAGCAGGCCATAACAATAGAGCAAGTGTCTCACTTTAACACTAGCGGGGCAATCAGAGAGTCATGTGGAACTGGTCGTCAGAGAACAAGGAACTCCGAGACATATTCCTCCGGGATGGAGTATGATTGTCTTGGTAGCTCCAGATCCTCTTTGGAGGCCGTGGAACAGAGCTCGAAGGCATGTCATTGCAATTTTTTTCGCAGTCAATAACCATTTACCACACCATGGATTAGGGAAGCTGGAGAGAACGGAGGAGAAGAATAATGACTAGAAGAAGAGAAGGCAAGTGAAGAAGAAGGGGCGATGGAAATAAAATTTTCAATTGGATTTTCTATTTATATATCTCCAATATCCTACTCGAAAAATGCCCCCGTGGGCACGACGCCAAAATCATTATGTTGCCACCTGTTCAATTAACATTAATGTGCAAGGGAAAAAAGGAACATTCTAGAGGGACACTTTTCAAAAATGATTTGGACAGTGGTTGAAGTATTTGAAGCGACATTTCAAATTCAAAATTACTTTCAAGAAAAGAAAATACATTTAGAAAGAAAAGAACACACCACTTTGGCGAGCTCGCCAATGTAAGTGTTTTTGAAACCTGGGTATTCGTCAACAAAGTTCAAACTTTGGGGGGGGGGGGGGGTAGCTAGCATTACTAAACTTGTTGTCAGACACCTGAGACTTGGATATTCCGAGCCTAGACTTCACCCTTACCAAGAAAAAATTGGAATGCCCACACACAGACCCTCGAGCTGCAGCGAGGAGGTTCTGCTACACACATGGAAGTTCTCTGCTCAACTTTCTCTCCCAAAGCGAAAACTTAGCTCAACACCTCAGACGACACAGAGAAAAAACTCAAAATGTTCGAGTTCTATGAGGCTGGGTCGGCCTTCTCCAAGATGTTATGGGGTCTTATTTATAGGCAAACGTCTCAAGAGTAAAAGAGTCTTTCATGGCCTACGGATAGCTGCCTCTGCCTTTACAAAAATGCTATTCCCAGACCCATATGGTCTGCGAAAAGCGGTATCCGTCTTTCCGAGAATACTATTCCCAGACCCTGACGGTCTGCTGATAGTCCAAATACCAAAAACATGTTGTCTACTTACCTGGGCGAGTACGAGGGTTAAAATGGCCTGTACTCACCTCAGCCTCCTTGCTACGAGAGTGGCTCACTGCCCGGTGGCCGTTTGGATGGGGCTTGCCTCGTCTATTCATCGGCAAGTAGTACGCTTGACTGCCCCATCCTGACCTGTAGATCGCAGGTTGAGCTCGCTTCTGGCCAGTCATGAGCCGAGTTCAACTTCCGGACTCACCCACCGCTTAACTGGGTTAGACCCGCTCATTTGGGTCTACTGGGGTATACTTTCCTACTGCTCGCTAAATACGCGTTACACACAATCTTTGTTCTTTGAGAGCTTGCGAGAGGTTGGAAAGAAACGTTCAATAATTTTTTTAGCGAGCACCGACTGCGGAGCGGATAGGTTGGCGAGTTCGCCCACTCCCCCTTTCTATAAATATAGGTGCGATGCTACCCCCATTGATGAAAGAAATGGCTTCAGGGGCTCTGTTTGATGGCACGGCGCCCTAGGTGTAAGATGAGGAACTCGCAATGTCCTTAATTTTTGCGTTGGTTGGCGGGCGATCGGCGAAGCGACATCGAAAGTTCGGCAAGAAAGTATCCAAGAAGAGGAGGAAGACCGTCAATCCTTCTGTCGAGAAGATACCTTCCCCACTTCCCGTGACGACCGCGAGATGTGAGCTCTCCTAAGAAGAGCCTAAGAGCTCTCTATGTGCTAGGCAACCCACCTTTAACCTCCTTAGCCCAGCTGGACTGGTAAAATTAACTTGCCTTCACTTCCTCTGGAGTCTTTGTTGCGAGCACATTTTTTTTTATGATTTTGCGAATTCAAGCAGGTTGGCGTTAGTTCTACCGTAATATTGGCGTCATCGAGTCGAACAACTGGAGGTGACCGCGAGCAGGGCGAAGGAATGGTCTCAACTGCGCTCATGCCATCTCGCCCAGCCATTCTAGGTTAGAAACTTCATTTTTGCAGCAAAGCGGGTGCTTACACTCTTTTTTTCTTATGAACAGTTCATACCTTTACTGATCTCCACACCGAGAAACAACTGGGCGAAGTGGATACCAAAAGCGCGCCCCTCTCCACCTCAAAAGTCTAGAGCCCAGCTTCGCCATTTGTCGCTTCTAAACTTTCAGCCTCTTCTTAACAGACTGACTCTAGCGAGCTGGCTAGACGCACATCCAGTCGGAAGTCACTGTTGACAATCCTGCCCGGTGAAATCACGTGCCTTCTAAGTGGCCTCAGTCTGGTGAAATCCTTCGACAGAACTCGCCATGTCAGCGAGATGAAGATCCAGTGCTTTTGACAGGTATCTACTCGCTTGGCCGAACCCTCCAACCTATATTTTTTTGCTGACTTCTTTTCCCTTCGCTTTTCAGGGCGTCAACTATCCGCTTCGCCTGGTCAACCCGTATCGATCGGCTCGTTGCCGAGGTCACCTTCTCTCCTGATGATTACTCCTTTGCGGGAACTTCTGGCGAATCCGCAGGCCGGGGATGCTGAGTTTAAGACCCGCCTACTTGTTGTCCTCGCGGCCTATGATGCCTTCTTCATGGCCATGCCGCCTGCTGAGGTATGGCAGGGACTCATCGAAGTGCGGAATAGCGTCGAGCAGGCAGAGCAGTTTCAAGATCAGGTCGAGTGTAAAAAATGGTTGTATGCGCGCTTTCACGACACGGAAGAGAGATTGTATGACTTGGAGGTTCGCCAACACTTTACCGAGGAGGAATTACATAGGCTCGCCCAGGTAGCAGGGACAGTGGGTGAGGCATCTAGGCTCGAGGAGCACATTAGGCAAGGAGAGAAACACATTTGCAAGCCCAAGAAAATTTCCTTGCCGTCAGGGACATTACTCAGAGGGCTCGTCATCCTCCTTGCCCACGTCGGCGAGGTCTCAGACCAATAAGGAATCCTTGATGTACTAGTATTAGTATTTTCAACTACTTTTCTTTTGTTGTACTTGCACAATATTATGTTTTGTTTGTGGACAATGAAAATTTGTTTAACTGTGTGTATTTGCCTCATGTTTTTCTGAAACTATATTTTGTCATCGATGCGCAGCGTTGCGGGATTGCGCGCGAGTACGCTAGCTGCAGTGTGAGTTCCCCCCGAGACCTTAGGTTGTAAATAGAGGGTTACAATGGGTGAGGAGAACGCTTTCTGCACTCAAATCTTCCCCCACTTTTTCTTCTCCTCGACTTGTGTACTTGTCTGCCTCTCTTACTATGGGTCACAAGAACAAAGGCAAGGAGGGGCGGGCAAATTGTGTCGTCAACTTCATGGAACACGACTTCCCCAGCTCACAGACCTCTGTGGTTGAGTTTGTCTCGTTCGAAGCCCGCCTTCTTCCTGATGGTTTTACGGCGAGGAGCCCCGCTTTTAGCGAGCAAATCAATTCTTTCTTTCAAGATGAGCTTGCACCTCCCCTCTTGGATGGAGGATGAGGGGCCAAACGATGACGCCTTCAATGTCCTCTACGGTCTCTATGGATGAGATTATGCGGAAGCGCAAGCCAACACCCCCATCCGTGAGTTCGTTAATCGCGGTAGCCGATCTATCCTCCGCTTCACAGAGCTGTTCCATCAGACCGCGAGGCACAGTCTCACCTTGAATCGGAAACTCTGTGTGACTAACGAAGCTCTCCAGGTGGCCAAGGCCAAGCTGGCGGAGGCCAGAATGGACCTCGCCTCCAAGAATGCTGTCCCGCCTCCTCCAAATGGGGTATACATTCTTTTCGCCTTCTAATCGTGTACTTTCGTCAAATTTCTTTCTGACCGCATTTTCTTGCTGGATGTCGAGCTCGCCTGGTCGAGTGGTTCTCCGCTATGGAGGGTGAGCTGAAGATATTGCGAGGGGACAACGACTATCTCGTCAACCGGCTTGCCGAGGTGGAATCCCGTCTGCTGGGATGCCAGCTGCAAGGGTTAGGAGAGTCGTTTCGGCGGTCTCGCTTCCCTAGATGTTGCATTTTACAACTATCTAATTGGTGGAGACTCGCAAGAAGCTGGTCATGTCCATGACACAACTCGCGCTAGGGCGTCCCCGACAACTAGGCGCTCTAAACGAGGTGGGATTGAAAATCACCCCGCAGTCACTCATCCCTGAGATGGCCAGTGAGTCGGAGAGTTCCTCTTTGGGTTATGAGGACTTGCAGTCTTCAAATGGCGAGTAGAACTAAGGGCTCAAATCAAGTCTCTGTCACAACAGCTAGAATTCTACTTTTCCTTTTCTGCTTTTAACCGTAACTGGCGTAATCGCCTTATTTTTATCTCTTTTTCTATGTTAATTGAACCGGCGTACTCGCATTTAGTAGTTTTTTGTGGATTGTACCTTCTATTTTTGTACTCGCTTTTTAACATATTCACCTCTAACAGCTCACGATACACGTCTCTGTTATTTCGTTTTGACGTATTCGCTCATGTTATGCCTTGCGCGATGACAACGTTACATTAGGCTTTATGCTCCCGTCCTGCACGCTCGCTTTGAGAATATTAAACTCTTAGTGCTCGAGTGAGCAGATGATCTCTATACTTTGAACTTATCTTTTTCAAATTAGAAAAGTGTGATGTACGTGCTATTGCATGGGTCGCGATTATTTGTTTGTCGGAAAGTATTTGGCGTATTTTCCTTTCACATTTAGAGTGACAGTTAAATCTTGACATTGCCTCGTACTTTACTATAGGGAGCTTGCCAATATAACATTTTTAGCTCCTGAGGCTCGGGCGAGTTGATCATTTTCTCATCCTTCCTCTTAGAGAAAGGGGACGACTGCGCGCATACTGGGTGTGTGACAGTTATAGTACTCACCTCGCCCTTACCTCAGGTTGTCAGGCGAGTTCAAGACTGTTCTTGCTCTACATTTTGTAGTTTTGACAACTAGTTGGTGTCTTTAGGCTATCATTTAAATGGATGACCTACTCGAGGAGGCGAGTAACCGGTATGCAGGAGGGGAGCTCGTCATGGACTCGGACTACGACAACAACACAACTCGAGGACTTGAACTTCACTCGAGGGGGACAAGTAGCTTGTTTGCAGGAGAGGAGCTTGTGCAGGGACTCAAACAACAACAAAACCACAACTCGAGGAATTGAACCTCACTCGAGTGGGCAAGCAGCCGGTATGCAGGAGAAGAGCTCGCGCTATGACCCAGACTACGACAACAACACAACTCGAGGTCTTGAACTTCACTTAAGGGGGCAAGTAGCCATTATGCAGGAGAGAAACTCGTGCAAAGACCCAGACTACAGTAACAACACAGCTGAGGACTTCGTCTCACCCTTCTAGGGGATTTCGCTTCTCGCGCCAAGTTTTAAATACATTGTACTTAGAAATAACAAAACATTATAGAAAATACTTAGGTAGGACTTACAAGAACATCGTGAGACAAAAGTAGGCTAGGGGTAGAAATGTTTCAGGTCGCCCCCACTCCAGGTGTTACTGAGGGACTCCCCTTAGGAATTTTGTAACCAATATCCCCCGGTTTTGTACGCCCCCGATATTATAAAGGGACCCTCTTATTTTGGTTGAAGCTTTCCTACGGCTGTAAATCTTCCTGTGATGTCCACCTTTTTTAGGACCCAATCCCCCCTTTCAAATTGCTTGATCCGGATGTGCTTGTCATAATACTTTGCCATCCCGCGCTTGACCTCTTCTTGGCGGATCACGACAAAGTCGCAGAGCTCATCTACGAAATCTAGCAAGAGTTATTGTGCCTCCTTATTCTCAACTCTCCACTCTTCATCATCGTCTTCCACAGCCACCACTCTCGAGCTCCTGATATTGAACTCCACAGGGATCAACGCCTCTGAGCCATAAGATCGTTTAAACAGTGTCTCTTCTGTGGCCGTGTTGGGTGTCATCCTTAGGGCCCAAAGAGTCGAGGGAAGTTGCTCCACCCAGTTCCCCCTCAAGTTATCTACTTTCTTCCTTAACAGGTTGACGATGACCTTGTTGGCCGATTCAAACTGCCTATTGCTTCGGGGGAGGTGAACTGTGTGTAACAGAGATCAATTCCTATTTGACTTCAAAAACTCGTGAGCTCGAAGCTAGCAAATTGTTGCTCGTTATCCGTAACGATAGCGAGCGGTAATCCGTACCTGCAAACAATCTCACCGAAATTAAAAAATTTCACTACTTGAGAAGTGGTCTTCGCCAACACCTTCACCTTCATCCACTTAGAGAAGTTGTCAATCATCACCAAAAGAGACTTCCTCTACCCACTCTCTTGAGGAAATGACCCCACAAGGTCCATTCCTCATATTGCGAAAGACCATGGAGCCGTGATCGACCTATGTCGTTGAGCAGGCTGTAGCTGTAGAGGGGCGTGAAGTTGGCACTTATGACATCTCTCGACAAACTGCTCAGCGTCCTTCCTAATGGTAGGCTAGAAATAACCTTACCTCCTGAGTGGCTTCCACACTCTCTAGTGTGGATTTCTTCCAAGACCTGAGGCACCTCCTCCTCTATGATGCACCTCGCCAACGGACCTGAGGCACCTCCTCCTCTATGATGCACCTTGCCAACGGACCTGATAAGGTCTTTCGATACAAGTTCCCCCGTGAAGTAGGTTGTAGGCCGACTTGTATCAGAACCGTCTTTTATCATGAACCTCTGCGAGAATTATGCCGATGGTCAAGAAGGTGACAAGCGGGTCCATCCATGCGGGTTGATCGATCTCCATCAGCTCTCCTTCCTCAATAGATGGTCGAAACAACTTTGTCACTATGAGAAATTCTAAATAACAAGCTTTGCATTCAACAAAAAGTTAAGTTACATGAATATGACCCTTTATTTATAAGGAGAAGAGAAAGAATGAATATACAACAAACGATGTGAGACTAAAATACAACATGCGGCTAAAAAATTTCAGACCGCTATAACTGAGCGGTTAGACAGACTGTCCGCTCCACACAAGTATCCACCGATATCTACTCAATTGTTGAAGTATGAGACCGGGCGGTCTGGCGATCTAAGCCTGGCGGGTTGTAGACCGCGCGGTCTAGTGGTTACTCTCCAACGGTTTGATATCCAGGCTGTTGCTGTTTGTAGTCCGGCGGTCTGGCGGTTTATCTCTGGTAGCTTGGAAACCGGGCGGTCTTGCGGTCTCCTACCGCGGCTCCTCTCTTGCATCTGGTATTGCCGAGCGGTTAGCCCATGGTCTAATCGCGTGGTTTGTTCGGTCTTCTTTTCTAGCCACTCTGATTTTGTATAGCTTTAGTCCCACATTGTTAGTTTGTACTCTCTCTACTCTTCTCCATTCTATAAAAAGGAGGTCATACCTTTGTAAATGATACCTTTTTTGATAATAAAACTTTCAATTATTCAAGTTTTCGACTTGTTTTTAGTCGTTTGTTCGCTACTTTCACATGGTATCAGAGGACTCGATCTTCTCCTCCTGATTCTGTGCGCCCTCTCTGACCTCGCGGCTTGCTTCTTCTTCTCGCGACCTGTCCTCGCGGCTTGTTCCGCCTGCTTGCGCCCTGTTCGCGCGGCTTCTTTCTCTCCTTGTCGTTTCCCTTTGTGTGCGCGATCTCTTTCTTATCCATGCTTAGTCGCCGCGACCTGTTAGCCTTGTTCGCCTTGTTTGGACCTTTCTTCTGTTTGCGCGGGCTGTCTTCTAACCGCTCGACTTCTTTCTCTCTGCTTAGTTCTGCAGCTTGGTCGTGACTTTTTTGGCCGCTGGTGTCTGACATCGTGACCGCTGCAGCTCTCCTCCCTTACCGCGCGGCTTGTTTCCTAACCGCGCGACTTCCCGTTGCTTTCTCCTATGACTCTTTCTGAGACCTCAACTGCCACCACTCCTGTCGCCAATCCGGCTCCGCCTCCTACTCCTTCCGGAAACCTTGGCACAATTTCTAAATTAGTTGGTTCCAATTATCTGGATTGGAGCGTTTCTTTTACCTTTCTCCTTCGCTCTCAGCGCAAACGTCATCACCTCACCGATGACCCTCCTCCTCCAGACTCTGCTGAATTTGATGATTGGGATGCCAGTGATGCGCTTGTCCGCACTTGGCTGGCTAACAGCCTTTCTGATGAATGTCTTCTTGTCATACGCCATGATGAGATGGTCAAGGTCGCATGGATTCACCTTGCTGCTCTCTACTCGAAGGGGCCCAGACGTCCCGCATTTATACTCTCTATGCGGACCTCTTCGCTCGTCCTTCCATGT
Source organism: Platanthera zijinensis (assembly GCA_039513925.1). Taxonomy (NCBI): domain Eukaryota; kingdom Viridiplantae; phylum Streptophyta; class Magnoliopsida; order Asparagales; family Orchidaceae; genus Platanthera; species Platanthera zijinensis. The sequence goes on from CM077090.1 coordinate 120,165,585, forward strand.
CTCCTGCTGCGGCTTATCAGCAGGTTCAGGCCCTTGGCGCCGAGATCCTCCAGAATCGCCCCTTCTCCGCGGACTTGGTCGAGGAGCACAAACACTTCTAGGAACTCTTGGTTGTTTGTTATCTTCTGCGACTCCCCGAGTCTTTTGATATGATCCGCCAACAGATCTTGGGTGAAGCAGAGTCTCCCACTTTGGATGCCACCGCGGCTCGCATCACCGCTGTTTCTTCGCCGCTCCAGCGTCCTTTGTTGTCCTCCCCTCCTCCAAAGGACTCCTATGCTCACCAAGCTCAGCGGGGTGGCACTAGTGGCCGCAGCCAGTCTGGCGCGCGCGGTTCGTCAAGGTTCCTCTGCTCTCACTGTGGTCGTACCGGCCACTCTGTTGACCGCCGCTGGCAGAAACATCCTCATCTTCGTCCCTCTGGTGATACATCTTCCTCCACCTCCGCCTCCTCTCGGCCATCTGCCTCTGTGGCCACGACCTCAGGTAGTGCTCACGTCGTTACCCAAGGTAAATGACTGATTGACTCTGGTGGTACAAATCACATGACCGACAATCTTCAATGCTTTTCTCTCATAGAAACGCATGATCGGTTACCCCCGGTTCTTGTTGCGGATGGTTCACCTTCCCCGGTTCATGGGGCGGGCATGGTTCAAGTCACCCCGTCGCTTCACTTAGCGGACACCCTCTATGTCCCGAAGTTCCCTTGCAATTTATTATCTGTTACTACTTTATGCAAGCAACTTCAGTGCTCTGTCTTATTCACTCTTACTTCTTATTGTTTTCAGGACTCGAGGACCCAACGGACGATTGCTACTGGGACTGAGAGCGGCGGCCTATACTTCCTCGACAATGTTTTCGCTTTGTCCGCCTTCTCTTCCTCTTCTACCGATCTACTTCAATGGCATCTTCGCCTTGGACATCCTCCTTCTCGGATTCTTCGTCAGCTTCTGCCCCACTTACCTCAGACCAGTCCTCCGCTCAACTGTGATGCGTGTCAGCTTGGCAAACATCACCGCTCCTCCTTCCCGTCGAATCAAGTCCGTGGTTCCTCTCGCCCGTTTGATCTCATTCATTCTGATGTCTTGGGTCCTGCTCCTACTCTCACCATTGGTCGGGGTAGTTCTTACTTTGTAACTTTTATTGATGATTTCTCTAGATGTACCTTGGTGTATCTATTAAAAGATCGCTCTGAACTATTTTCTGTATGGCAATCCTTTTATTATATGATTAAAACTCAGTTTGCTATTTCTATTAAAGTCTTTCGCTCTGATAATGTTAAAGAGTATCTCAGTCATGAGTTTTTTTCTTTTTGTATGCAAAATGGTCTTATTCATCAGACCAACTGTGTTTATACCTCCCAGCAAAATGGGGTTGAGGAACGCAAAAACCGACATCTACTCGATGTCGCTCGCACTCTCATGACGCAGATGCAGGTGCCTCGCTCCTACTGGGGCTATGCTGTTCTCCTCGCTTGCTATCTCATCAATCACATTCCCTCTACGGTTCTCCATGGCAAGACCCCCTTCTCCATTCTTTACCCGGGCAAGGAACCCTTTCCTCTCCCTTTCCGTATCTTTGGGTGTACGGCTTTTGTGCATGCTCCGTCCGCTACCCGTGACAAGCTTTCCCCCCGTTCCACAAAATGTGTTTTTTTGGGGGTACTCGACCACTCAAAAAGGCTATTGTTGCTTTGACCCCGTTCTGCGCAAACAGTTTGTCTCCGCGGACGTCACCTTCTTCGAGAATGCATCCTACTTACTCTTTTCAATCTCCGCTTCCTCCTGATTTATCTGACTCTCCACCATCACTCTGTGTTCCTTCCACGCATATCGACGTCTCCCCTCCTACATCATCTCCTCATCTGTCTCCTACGCCTCCTCCTCTCTCCGTTATACCCCCTCCCTCTTCTCCGCAGCCGTCTCTCTTTAGTCCTGGGCCAGCTTTCTCCGCCACGGACGCTCCGGTCCCTGAGGCACAAGTCGACCTGGATATTCCCATTGCTCTTCGCAAAGGGGTGCGGGCGTGTACCCAACACCCGCTTGCGGCCGTTGTTTCCTATGATCGGCTTACCCCTTCTCGCAGGTGTTTTGCTTTGGCTATCTCGGCTACTACCACTCCCCGCACCTACCAAGAGGCTCTTGTTATTCCTCATTGGAAATCTGTCATGGATGAGGAAATCGCCACTCTTACTGAAAGGGGTACCTAGACCCTTGTTCCTCCACCGGTGGGTACTGATGTGGTTGGCTGTCGCTGGGTGTTTGTTGTGAAGTTTCGCCCAGACAGCACTGTGGAGCGCTACAAGGCCCGACTGGTGGCCAAAGTCTTTACTCAGACTTATGAGGTTGACTACTTTGATACTTTCTCCCCAGTTGCTCGCCTAAGCACCATCCGGGTTCTTCTCTCTGTGGCCGTCAACATGGATTGGGCTATTTCCCAGCTTGATGTTAAGAATGTCTTTCTCTATGGGGATCTTCAGGAGGATGTCTACATGGAGCAACCTCCTGGGTATGTTGTTCAGGGGGAGACAAGAGTATGCCAGTTGAAGAAGGCCATCTATGGCCTAAAACAGATCCCTCGGGTATGGTTCGATAAGTTCAGTGGCATTGTTCCTGCCATCGGCTTTACAAGAAGTTTGGCCGATCACTCATTGTTTATTCGCAAAACTGCATTGGGCCTTGTGGTTTTGGCGGTGTATGTGGATGATATTCTTCTTACCGGTGATAACCAGGCTGGGGTGGACTTGACAAAGAAACACCTCTGTCAACAACTTGTCACGAAGGATATGGGCTTCCCAAAATATTTTTTGGGGATAGAAATCTCTTGGAAGCCCGACTCGTTGGTTCTCTCCCAACGAAAGTATGCTCTTGATCTTCTACAAGAGGGAGGATTGACTGGTGCCAAACCGGCCCGGTATCCCATGGCTACTAGAGAAGACAAAACATGGACAGATGACTCACCTCTTATATCCGATGCCACGAGGTATAGACGTCTGGTGGGCAAACTCATTTATCTCACGGGCACCAGACCCGACATCGCCTATGCTGTAGGCAAGGTTTGTCAGTTCATGCAAGCTCCCAGAGAATGTCATGTTCAATCTGCCTTGAAGATATTAGAGTATGTCAAAGTAGCACCGGGAAAAGGGCTACTCTTTCAGAAGCATGGTCATCTGAGAGTTGAAGCCTACTCAGACTCAAGCTATGCGGATGATAAAGGTGATCGTAAATCTACATCAGGTTTTTGCACATTTGTTGGAGGTAATCTTGTGAGCTGGAAGAGCAAGAAGCAGTCTGTTGTTTGAAGGTCCAGTGCAGAAGCCGAATATCGGAGTATGACATCAACCACGTTTGAGTTAAAATGGTTACGGGCTCTCATGCTTGACCTAGGAGAGGTCTACGACTATCCTCTTCATATGTTCTGTGACAACAAAGCCGCTATATACATATCCAAAAATCCGGTCTTCCATGAGAGAACGAAACATATAGAAGTTGACTGTCATTTCATCCGGGAAGAGGTCTTGAAGAGACAGATTTGCACTCTGTTCGTCACCTCCGACAAAGAGTTGACGGATATCTTCACCAAGCCGGTTTCTACTTTCTTCTTCCACATTTGTGACAAGCTGGGCATGATTGATATCTACGCTCCAGCTTGAGGGGGAGTGTTGAAGTATGAGACCGGGCGGTCTGGCGATCTAAGCCTGGCGGGTTGTAGACTGCGCGGTCTAGCGGTTACTCTCCAGCGGTTTGATATCCAGACTGTTGTTGTTTGTAGTCCGGCGGTCTGGCGGGTTATCTCCGGTGGCTTGGAAACCGGGCGGTCTTGCGGTCTCCTACCGCGACTCCTCTCTTGCATCTGGTATTGCCGAGCGGTTAGCCCATGGTCTAACCACGCGTCTTGTTCGGTCTTCTTTTCTAGCCGCTCTGATTTTGTATAGCTTTAGTCTCACATTGTTAGTTTGTACTCTCTCTACTCTCCTCCATTTTATAAAAGGGAGGTCATACCTTTGTAAATGATACCTTTTTTGATAATAAAACTTTCAATTATTCAAGTTTCTGACTTGTTTTTAGTCGTTTGTTCGCTACTTTCACATTAGTCCACTGCTGCCGACCTCTATTAGCAGTCCACTCCACACAAGCGGATAGATGTATAAATTCCGCCAAACTTCAGATCCTCAGCTCCCTTGATCATCAAGCCGCAAGAATAGCCTCTACCTGCAACTTCAGCTTTGCCTCTATCCACAGCTTCAGCTGCTCCTCAGACCGCGACCTCTATCCACAGTGACTTCAACCTCCTGTCCGCCAAACCGCAACAGCGGGTTAAGAAGATTCCTTGTACTATTAGGATGGTGACCTCAATAATCCTAGGCTAGCTAGATCTCTGACCAGACTGCCAAAGGCAGTCTGCAACACAGCTGGAACCAGACTACCAAGGCTAACCCTCCAGTCCGCTAAACTCCAGACCGACTGGACCAAGCCGCCATACCACTAATCCTCCAGACTGCCTGGACAAGCCGCCAGACCGCCAAACTTCCAGGCCGTCCGACCAAACCGCCAGACCGCCAAACTGCCAGGCTGCACGACCAAACCGCCAGACCACCAAGCTCTACAAAATCTAACACTCCCCCTCAAGCTGGTGCATATTTGTCAACCATGTCCAACTTGTCACAGACATATGAAAGAGAAGCGGACATTGGTTTGGTAAAGACGTTTGCAAGCTCCTTGTTAGAAGTGATGAATAGAAGACAGATTTGATTCTCTTAAATTTCTTCTCTGATGAACTGACAATCAACTTCAATGTGTTTTGTCCTTTCATGAAAAATTGGATTTTTTGATATATGTATAACAGTCTAGTTCTCACAAAACATGGGCAAAAGATGGTCATATCTCTCCCAAGTCAAGCATAAGGGCACACAACCATTTCAACTCACAAGCGTTGATGTCATGCTTTGGTACTCAGCTTCAGCGTTTGATCGTGACACAATAGATTGTTTCTTGCTTTTCCAGCTGACAAGATTTGCTCCCACAAAGGTCCAAAAACTAGAAGTAGACTTTCTATTCTTTATTAACATAACTAGCATCAGAATACGCTTCAACTTTCAAATGGTTATGTTTTCGAAACAATAACCCTGTAACGCCCCAAAACTCAAAAGAGGAACGGATAGCATTCTAAGGCAAATTTGGTGCCTGATTAGGTTCACACAGCCTATGACACGGGCGTGTCCAGGGCCGTGTCGTGCTTGAGGTCGACGAAATGCAGTCGACGATCCTCTTAGTCATGCCAGGTCGGGCACTCGGCCTGTGACACGGGCGTGTCAAGGACCGTGTCCTGCTCGGGATGTTAGCCGGGCTGTGTTGGGTGAGGAACACGGTTTGGATTATAGACGTGTTATGGTCGACAAGGGCGTGTCAAAAATCGACACGGGCGTGTCGAGAAACCGTGTCCTGCTCTGTGTTTTGTCGGGTTGTGTCGAGTAAGTTACACGACCTGGGACACGGGCGTGTCCAAAGGCGTGTCTGGCACACGGCCTGTGACACGAGCGTGTTACAAGGCCGTGTCCTGTTCGGGATGCGACGGTTTCAACGTCGATTGGGGCACACGGCCTATGACACGGGCGTGTCCATGTTTGACACGGGCATGTCCCAAGCCGTGTCAGAGGTCGTGTCTTTTTCTGTATTTACTGGTTTACGGCGAGTGTGACACACTGCTTGTGACACGAGGGTGTCACAAGCCGTGTTCGGCCCAGAAAGTTATTTTCAGGGCGAATTGTGGCCGTTCATTTCTTTCAAATAAGATCTGACGGCTCAGCTTTTCCCCTGTTGGTATAAGGCCGGGAATACGGGGTGAAACCCTCATTTTTCTTTAGGTTTTCTCTTTCTAAAGTGGTAGAGAGAGGGGAGAGAAAAGAAGAAGGTGAAGGAGGAATCCGACCGCCAGTGGAGCTTCGGAGCCCCAAATCGCGAGCCGAGTCCAGATCCGTGGAGGCGAGGCCGTTGCGGTGCTTTTCATCCGTCTCGATCTCCATGGAGCCAAAGTGAACCGTTAGGGTAACGATTCTTTTCTTGGACATGTGAAGTTCTCTTCCTTTTTGTATAGGAAACTCCCTCCCGCGAGTGAGCGGTGAGTGCAAGGTATTCCTTCGGGTGGACTTGAATAGTCCCTGGTTTTTTGCATATAGAGTCAGGAATCGAAGTACGGACATAGGCATGGTGTGTGAAGCCTACCTAGACAAGTTGTTCTGGATCGGTGATGTTTTCATTATGCTTGTAGTGCCGGAGAAGACTCCGTGCCGTTTGCTTTTCGGGTTTTCTACGCGGTAGATTGCAACAGGGAGTCATGGGGATTAACCCCATGATGCACCTGAAAAACTTGGCAGAAGCGCATTGCTGCCATCATGGTGGTCTGGGAGCCAACCGTGTACATAACTGTGTTATGTAATATTGTTTGATCGATTTGGGACTCGGGGAAGCTTGACCCGCGCCTATGGCTTAAATTGACGTGGCGGTGTGAGCAACTGGTTAGGTGGAACCGTACCCAATCTATGTGGTTTAGTTAAAGAGACCTAAGGTACGTGACACTTATCGATGGCATGGATGGCGAGTCTTAGGCTTCAGCCAAAAGAGACCTTTAGCTCACGATGTTGCCGTCCTAGGGGCTGTGGTGGACCGAGTTCACCAAGAATGTACCCTGAGAGCACGGGGTGTGTGTCCGTGAGTGCCTACGCCTGTGGAGAAGTGTGCAAAAATTGTACTTTCGCTACCTTGCTTGGTTATACTAATAAAATACAGGGAAGGAGCACCGCCGCCCCGAGTTAGGGGTGAGGTCGTAATAATTTGGTCAGCTTTAGCTGACTGTTGCTTTTGTTTGCCACCCCTACAGTGGAATGTTTTTTGCAGGTGCTGCAGAGCCTAGTGGCATGTAGCGGGCTGAAGCCCTTGTTGCTGAGCCGGCCCTTGAAGGCCAAAGCGAATGTTTACTGTATTACTGTTCATGTGTGGCCGGCCTGCGTGCCGAAATTTGTAAATCATGTAATGGTTAAGCAAACTCTTGTAAGGCCCCAAGGACAAGTCTTTTGTGTATTTTACTGTCATTCCTATCTTGGGTTGTAGTGGACATTCGTGCTTTTGCATTTGGGGTTCTTACAACTGTTTTAAAAGCTTCCGCTAGAATGCTCTGTGTTAGGATGTGTGTTTTTTTTGCTGGTATTTTGGTATTAATACGTAACTTCGCTGACTGTCCGTGGTATATGACGCGGGGCCCCGGCAGGACCTTCTATTATATCCCGTGTGACGGATGAGGGTGTTACAATTTGGTATCAGACTAAGGCATCGGTCTTGCTTATTGGAATTCGTGGGCGAATTCTTTTAAGGGGTGGTGAGCACATGTATGTGCGTCATCGTTATAACATGAAAAGAATCCATGAATGTCCACTTAGGAATGAAAATATACATGTTTGAGGAACCTGCGTGTTCCTATAATTGTTTTTTGCAATTTTGTCTGGTCTCTTAATGGTGTGTTGTACGACTATAGGTGACCAGGAGTGGCGCAGGGCAATCAGAACGCCCGCTTTCTGACAAAATTAGTGCACCCAACGACGTGTCTGAGACCCCTCCTTCTGTTGAAACCTTAAGAAGGGTAGTTGAAGCGGTGTTTGCTGTGGACTAATGCACATCATGGAAGGAATGTGCAACCCTTTGTCCCTGAGGTGACCTCAATGTCGGGTGGTGTGATGGAGCAAATGTCATTTAGAAGATCAACGGGTCAGCAGTTGAACATGCTTTTAGTGCAGGGTAAACACTCAGTTGAGGAATATTTGCAGGTGTTTCTTATGATAAGTCGCTACCCAGGATTTGAGTTGGAGAACAAGCAGTCTATGGTATATAGATTTTACAATGTTCTGCGTGGCGAGTTGCGAGTTCTACTGCTAGGACCAAAATTATTGGGATTCCGATCCTTGGTGGAGTCGGCTAGATCTTTGGAAGTAGACTTGGGGAAGGGCCACCAGATGCCAGTGTGTAGGGTGCCGAACCCTGCAGGTCTTACAAAGGCTGCATACCGTAGAATGCCAAAAAAGAGGGCTAGAACATCTACTAGCAAAGCCACTTACGCTTGCCATACTTGTGGCAAGGAAGGGCACTTTACCCGAGATTGTCGGGGTGGTGCACAGAAGACAAAGAAAGCTATGTCAGGAGCAGTTAAGGACTTGAGTGCGAAGAAGCCGGAGTTCAAGGTGCCGACCTCCTCAAAGTCTGGTTTCCGTAAGTGGAATAAGAAGACTAGGACTTCGGGTCCATCCCCTTCTTCTGGTGCATCTGGGGCGACTACAGGCCGAACCCCTGGCACATGCTTTATCTGTGGGAAGCCGGGACACTTTGCCCGAGATTGTTGGAGCGGATGTCCAAAGTCCGAGAGGAAGCCTGAAGCAACTTATGAGGAGAAGGGCAAGGCGATGGAGGCAACTGCATCACACTATGCTCCGTCCCAACCGAGAGTGTACAACCTTGGCCAGCAGGAGCCCATGAAGCCGACTGACGTGGTGATAGGTACGGTTTAATTGATAACAATTTAGCTTTATATACCTGTTGTCTTTTGCGTGTTAGCTTAGGACTGGTGGTGCTAGACTTTGTATCGATCTTTGATTTTCCGGCGAGAGCACTGTTCGATACGGGAGCTTCGCATTCCTTTTGTCCAAAGAGTTTGTATAGCGCATCGGAGTACCTTCTTCGATGGCAAGGGACAAATTGGATGTGCTGCTGCCTACGGGTGCTTTATGCGCGCGGATAGAGTTTGTTGCCTAAAGGTAAGGTTTGAGAGTCACATTTCTGACTTGCGAGAGTCGCTACTGCCGATAGTAGTGTTCGATGTGATTTTGGAATGGACTGGCTATCGGAGCAGCGTGCGTACATCGATTGCAACCGTAAGGTGGTCAGATTGGGACTGGTTACAGATCGTGAGACGACGTTCTCAGGCATGAGGGGGTCGAGCAAGACGTTGATGTCTGCTCTCCAGGTGGTTAAGGCGGTTCGGTGTGGTGCCAAACCTGTGTCACGCTCTTCGTATCGGTTAGCGCCTAAGGAGATGACGGAACTGAAAGTACAACTTCAAGAGCTGTTGGAGCAAGGTTTTGCGTGTCCAAGTTCGTCGCCTTGGAGCGCGCCGGTCCTCTTGATTAAGAAGAAGGACGAAAGCGTACGTCTATGTATTTATTACCGGGAGTTGAATAAGCTAACAGAGAAGTATAAGTATCCGACCCCAAGGATTGATGATCTGTTCGATCAGCTGGTAGGGGTCGACTGTGTACTCAAGTTGGATCTAAAATCCGGATACTATCAACTGCGGTTAAGGGAAAGTGTCATCCCCAAGACGGCTTTCAGCACACAGTATGAGCATTATGAGTTCACCGTCATGCTGTTTGTGTTGATGAATATGCCATCTGTGTTTATAGATTTGATGGACAGAACGCTCAGAGAACTTTTGGACCAGTTCGTGATAGTATTTATCGACGATATACTGGTGTACTCGCGGTACGAGGAGGATCATTTCAAGCATCTGCATATGGTGTTGGAGACATTGAGGAAGAACAACCTGTACGCCAAGTTCTCCAAATGTGAGTTTTGGTTGTCCTCGGTAGCGTTCCTTGGTCTTATAGTTAGTGGAGAAGGGATTGCGGTAGATCCGACAAAGGTAGTTGCTACGGGAGTGGCCTGTGTTGTCTTCGATGGCCGAAGTCCGGAGTTTTCTGGGGCTTACCGGCTATCAGGCGCTTCGTGGAGAACTTCTCACGGATAGCATTGCCCCTCACTACTTTGACAATGAAGGATCAGAAGTTTGTTTGGACGTCTGAGTGCGCACAAGCTTTCGAAGAACTAAAGTGTCGTTTGACCACGACACCTATATTAAGTTCGCCTTGTGGTTCTGAAGGCTTTGAGTTTTACAGTGATTCTTCAGGCAGCGACTTAGGTTGTGTGCTGCCAAAGCATGAGAGTGTCATAGCGTATGGCTTGCGCCAGCTGAAGGTTTACTAGAGAAATTATCCGGCTCATGACTTAGAGTTAGCGATCGTGATATTCGCTCTGAAATTTTGGAGGCTGTAAGTGTACGGTGTGAAGGTCGATATCTATATCGATCGTACGAGCCTGAAGTATATTTTGGATAAAAAGGATTTAATCATGCGACAACGGAGGTGGTTGAAGTTCCCGGGAGACTACACCTTCAAGGTACATTACATGCCTGGATAAGGTGATGCGCTTGTAGATGCGTTAAGTCGCAGAGCTCGCACGCAGTTTGTTTGGTTGTCGATGCATGACGAGCGTTTGGTTCGTGATTTGGAGGCCTTGGAGACCTCTTGAGTTGACATGAAGTTTAGTGCCAAAACACAATTGAACTGGACGAGGTGCAGTGCGACCTCGCTGATAGGATTCAACGAGCTCTGGTCTTAGATAACGACATGAAGCAGATCATGGTTGAGGCTTTGGATGGGTTAAATTCCCAATCTATGATTTTGTAATGGACCGTTATGGAGGGATAGTCGTTTGTGCGTCCCAAGTGTGGGTAAACTATTAGAGGAATTGAGTTACGAGGCTCATCGTGCCAAGTACTCGATTCACCCGGGGAGCACGAAAGTGTGTGAAACCATGAAAAAGTTTATTTGACGGCCAGGACTCAGAAAGGGCATAACACTCTATGTGGCAAAGTGTCAAGTGTGCACCTTGGCGAAGGCGAATGCCAGAAGCCAGGTGGATTTCTTGAAGTCCTTACCTATCCCGGAGTGGAGGTTCGACGATATTTCAATGGATTTTGTGCATGGGTTGCCAAGGTCGCAGAAAGGAAACGACGCCATCTGGGTGATCGTAGATAGATTGACGAAAGTGTCGCTCTTCATTCCGAATACCAAGGATGATTCAGTGGATAAGCTAGCAAAACTCTATGTAGATAACATTGTTCGACTGCACGGTGTGCCCCGCAGCATCGTGAGTGACCGAGATGGACATTTCACGTCCAATGGCTAGAGGTTAGTGCATAAAATTTTGGGAACCAAGCTGAGTTTCAGCACGACCTTTCATCCGTAGACGGATGGTCAGACCGAGAGGGCCAACAGGATGATGGAGGACATGCTTCGCATGCGCGTCTTGGATTTCGAAAAGCGGTGGGAAGATCACCTGTACTTGGTGGAGTTTGCTTATAATAACTGCTACCAAGCAAGTATTCAAATGACGCCCTTCGAGGCCCTATACGATAGAAAATGTCGCACGCCATTATCATGGTTGGAAACAGGTGAGTCGAAGCTGTACAAACGAGAAGAGGTGGAAGACGCCACTTCGTTGGTACGATCTATACGAGAACGGTTGTTGATCGCTCAGGACAGGCAGGCTAAATACTATAATGCCAAACATAGGAGCGTTGAGTTCGCTGTTGGCGACTGAGTATATTTGAAGATTAAGACATTCAAGGGTGTTTCGCGGGTATGACGCTTGAAGAAGCTGATCCCGAGATACCTTGGACCGTTTGAGATTCTAGAGCGAATTGGTGAAGCAGCTTATTGACTGAAGCTATCAGTGGAATTGAGTGGTCTACACGACGTATTCCATATATCAGTATTGCGGAAGGCGGTGCAAGAGCCATCACAAGTTGTTGCGATCGATCAAGTACATGTTGATATTGGGTTGACGACGAAGGTCAAGCCCGTTCGTATTGAGGACTTTGAAGTCAAGCGACTTAACAAAGACATCAGGATGGTCAAAATCCGATGGGACAACTGCGGTCGTGAGGAGGTTTCGTGGGAGCGAGAGCAGACCTTGCTTGAGTAGTATCCCGAGTTATTTCACTCAGGTACCGTTTAATTTTGTGTATCTCTTCCACTCTATAATTTCAGGACGAAATTCTTTTAAGAGGGAGAGAATTGTAACGCCCCAAAACTCAAAAGAGTAACGGATAGCGTTCTAAGGCAAATTTGGTGTCTGATTAGGTTCACACGGCCTATGACACGGGCGTGTCCAGGGCCGTGTCGTGCTTGAGGGCGACGAAATGCAGTCGACGATCCTCGGAGTCATGCCAGGTCGGGCACACGGCCTGTGACACGGGCGTGTCAAGGGCCGTGTCCTGCTCGGGATGTTAGCCGGGCTGTGTCGGATGAGGAACACAGTCTGGATTATAGGCATGTTCTGGTCGACACGGGCGTGTCAAAAATCGACACGGGCGTGTCGAGAAAAAACCGTGTCCTGCTCTGTGTTTTGTCGGGCTGTGTCGAGTAAGTTACACGGCCTGAGACACGGGTGTGCCCAAAGGCGTGTCTGGCACACGGCCTGTGACACAGGCGTGTTACATGGCCGTGTCCTGTTCGGGATGCGACGATTTCAACGTCGACTGGGGCACACGGCCTATGACACGAGCGTGTCCCAAGCCGTGTCAGAGGCTGTGTCCTGTTCTGTATTTACTGGTTTACGGCGAGTGTGAGACACGGCTTGTGACACGGGCGTGTCACAAGCCGTGTTCGGCTTAGGAAAGTTATTTTCAGGGCGGATCATGGCCGTTCGTTTTCTTCAAATAGGATCCGATGGCTCAGCTTTTCCCCTGCTGGTATAAGGCCTGGAATAGGGGGTGAAACTCTCATTTCTCTTTAGGTTTTCTCTTTCTAAAGTGGTAGAGAGAGGGGAGAGCAAGGAAGAAGGTGAAGGAGGAATCCGGCCGCCGGTGGAGCTTCGGAGCCCCAAATCGTGAGCCGAGTCCAGATCCGTGGAGGCGAGGCCGTTGCGGTGCTTTTCATCCGTATAGATCTCGATGGCGCCAGAGCGAACCGCTAGGATAACGATTCTCTTCTTGGACATGTGAAGTCCTCTTCCTTTTTGCATAGGAAACTTTCTCCGGCGAGTGAGCGATGAGTGCGAGGTATTCCTTCAGGTGGACATGAATAGTCCCCGTTGTTTTGCATATAGAGTCCGGAATCGAAGTACAGACATATGCATGGTGTGTGAAGCCTACCCGGACAAGTTGGTCTGGATCGGTGATGTTTTCATTATGCTTGTAGTGCCGGAGAAGACTCCGTGGCGTTTGCTTTTCGGGTTTTCTACGTGGTAGATTGCAACAGGGAGTCTTGGGGATTAACCCCAAGGTGCACCCGAAAAACTGGGCAGAACCGCATTGCTGTCATCTTGGTGGCCTGGGAGCCAACCGTGTACATAACCGGGTTATGTAATATTGTTTGATCGATTTGGGACTCGGGGAAGCTTTACCCGCGCCTATGGCTTAAATTGATGTGGAGGTGTGAGCAATGGGTTAGGTGGAACCGTACCCGATCTATGTGCTTCGGTTAAAGAGACCTAAGGTACGTGACACTTACCGATGGCATAGATGGCGAGTCTTAGGCTTCGGCCGAAAGAGACCTTTAGCTCACGATGTTGCCGTCCTAGGGGCGGTGGTGCACCGAGTTCACCAAGAATGTGCCATGAGAGCACGGGGTGTGTGGCCGTGTGTGCATACGCCTGTGGAGAAGTGTGCATAAATTGTACTTTCGCTACCTTGCTTGGTTATACTAATAAAATGCAGGGAAGGAGCACCGCCTCCTTGAGTAAGGGGTGAGGTCGTTATAATTTGGTCAGTTTTAGCTGACCGTTGCTTTTGTTTGCCATCGCTGCGGTGGAATGTTGTTTGCATGTGCTGCGGAGCCTTGTGGCATGTAGCGGGCTAAAGCCCTTATTGCTGAGCCGACCCTTGAAGGCCAAAGCAAATGTTTAATGTATTACTGTTCATGTATGGCCGGCCCGTGTGCCGAAGTTTGTAAATCATGTAATGGTTAAGTAAACTCTTGTAAGGCCTTAAGGCCAAGTCTTTTATGTATTTTACTGCCATTCCTACCTTGGGTTGTAGTGGACATTCGTGCTTTTGCATTTGAGGTTCTTACAACTGTTTTAAAATCTTCCGCTAGAATGCTCTGTGTTAGGATGCATGTTCCTTTTGCTGGTATTTTGGTATTAATACGTAACTCCGCTGACTGTCTGTGGTATATGGCGTGGGGCCCCGGCTGGACCTTCTGTTATATCCCATGTGACGGATGGGGGTGTTACAAACCCCCTCCCTGGTGACTTTTTCACATACTTTAGAATTTTCATGGCGGAACGATGATTACATTCTCTGGGAGCTTGCATAAGCCGATTGACATTACATACTGCTTAACAAATATCAAGTCTTGTAACAGTCAGATAGATGATTTTCCCACGAGTCACATGTACATAGTACTATCTGAAAGGAGAGGTGAATCCCCCGTTTAACTCTTGTCATCACCAACGGCCAAAGGACAACGAACATGTCTTGCCTTAAGAAGACCAGTTTCTTTCAAACGATCTAACGTATATTTTCGTTGCGAGAGCACCACAGAGTTCTGTTTCCGCAAGATTTTTATTCCTATGAAGTATTTAGGAGACCCCATGTCCTTTTTAACAAAATGTTGCTGAAGATGTCTCTTTGCTAGATCAATTCTTTCCTCATCATCACCAGTAAGGAAAATATCATCCACATAAACAGCAAGAACCACAAGCCCTTTAGTAGTATTGCGAATAAAAAGAGAGTGATCAGCAGAACTCTGAGTGAAGCCAACAAAAGAGAAAACCTTGCTGAACTTGTCGAACCAGACCCGTGGGCTTTGCTTTAGATCATAAATTGCCTTTTGTAACCTGCATACCTGAGACTCTCCCTTAGCAACATATCCAGGAGATTTCTCCATGTAAACCACCTCTTGTAGATCACCATACATGAAGACATTCTTCACATCTAACTGATACATCTCCCAACATTTGTTAACCGTTATAAAAAAAAGAACACGGATAGTTTTGATGCGGGAAACTTGGGAGAAGGTATCAAAGAAGTGCACATCATATGTTTGAGTAATGCCTTTGACAACAAGCCTAGCCTTATAACGATTAATAGTATCATCCAGATAAAACTTAATGATAAATACCCACAGACAACCAACCACATCCACATCTAGAGGAGTAGAGACAAGAGTCTAAGTACCCCTTTCGGTTAATGTCTTCATTTCTCATTCCATTGCCGCTTTCTAATGCGGAATAAAAAGAGCGTCCTGATAGTTAACCGAGACAACATTTGTCGAGAGAGCAAGAGCAAATCTCCTTCTAGCTGGAGATAGACGAGCATAGGACATAACATCATAAATGAAATGTTTAGTGCACGTTCTAACCCCCGAGCAATAAGAAGGTCAAGATCCGACGTATCTTCTGTAGTAGATCCATCCGTCAGAGAGATTACTGGCCCGAGAACTATCAGCAACGGCTCCAAAGACAAGGGAGAATTAGAAGACGGAGGCAAAGATAGAGGAACTGGTATGGGAAGACGAGATAATGGAGTAGAAGGTGGAATAGATGCATGTGAAGGAGCAGAAACAATAGGAAGAGATGGTGAAACATCAGATAGCGAGAGAGTAGAATCTCGAGAAAAATAAGGCATATTTTCGAAGAATGTAACATTAATAGAAACAAACTATTTCTTAAGCAGGGTATCAAAGTATCGATACCCCTTTTGGGTCGGACAGTAGCCCAGAAAGACGCACTCCGAGCGAGGTGAAAGCTTGTCACGAGATAGACGAGCATAGGACATAACATCATAAATGGAATGTTTAGTGCACGTTCTAACCTCCTTCCGTAGAGCAATAAGAAGGTCAAGATCCAACGTATCTTCTGTAGTAGATCCATCCGTCAGAGAGATTACTGGCCCGAGAACTATCAGCAACGGCTCCAAAGGCAAGGGAGAATTAGAAGACGGAGGCAAAGATAGAGGAACTGGTATGGGAAGAGGAGATAATGGCATAGAAGGTGGAATAGATGCAGGTGAAGGAGCAGAAACAATAGGAAGAAATGGTGAAACATCAGATGGCGAGAGAGTAGAATCTCGAGAAAAATAAGGCATATCTTCAAAGAATGTAACATCAATAGAAACAAACTATTTCCTAAGCAGGGTATCAAAGAACCGATACCCCTTTTGGGTCGGACAGTAGCCCAGAAAGACGCACTCCGAGCGAGGTGAAAGCTTGTCACGACCCAAAGAAGAAAAATATACAAATGCTGTGCAGCCAAAAACACGAAGAGGTAAAGAAAATGTTTGAGCTCCTGGATGTAAAATGGAGAATGGGGTGTCGCCCTGAAGAACCGATGATGAAATACGATTGATGAGATAACAAGAATGAAGCACAACATGTCCACAATACGATCGGCGAACATTCATCTGTGTGAGAAGGATGCGAGTAACATCCAAGAGATGTCGATTTTTGCGCTCAGCAATCCCATCTTGCTGAGATTTGTAGGGACAACTAGTTTGATGAATTAAGCGTCAATGCATGCAAAAATTAAAAAATTATTGACTAAGATATTCTCGAGCATTATTTGTTCGAAGAACATTAAAAAAACATCAAATTGAGTATGTATCACATTATAAAAGATCACGAACACATAATAAAGTTCAGAACATTCTTTAGGAGATACATCCAAGTACATCGAGAGAAATTATCAATGAATATAACAAAATATAAACTCCCCTACCAACAGTCCTAGCAAGAGCAGGACCCCAAATATCTGAATGAACAAGTTCAAATGGACAAGAAGAACTGCGTCCTTGTCTTGCTGGAAAGGAAGAACGATGATGCTTGCCAAGTTGACAGGCCTCACAGTTCAAAGAAGAGTCCTCCTTAGGCAAGTCTGGTAGTAGTTGGTAGATGAGACGAGCAGGTGATGATAAAGGCAAAGATGCCATTGCAGAAGAGAGGTGGAGAAAGTAGTGACATTGTCGAGGTAGAAGAACCCATTGCTTTCCGTCTCAGTAACAATCTTCTCCTTCCAGTATGGATCCTAAAAAGAACAAGTAGTAGATGTAAAAGTAACCATGCAGTTCAGCTGTTTACAGAGAGTAGGAACAGAGAGTAAATTGCACGGAAAAGACGGCACGTAAAGCGTGTACTCAAGCCGCAGAGCCAGAGTGACACAGACTATACCAGTCTCACATACTGGAGATGGATTACTGTCCACAACAAAAACCGGAGAAGACCGGTTATGCTTGTCCAAACAAGAGAATAAACCAGGATCACCTGTCATGTGATTAGTAGCTCCTGAATCAATCAACCAGAAGAAGAGGCAATAGACGTGGACTTCTTTGTATTGTCACCCACAGACGGGAGAAGATGATGATATTTAGTCCAACAACGATCAACAAGATGACCTGTCTTGCCACAATGAGAGCAGACATGACGAGACACATCACGTCCACCAGTGTGACCTCCACGACCACTAGAATTATCAGACGGAACCTGGTGAGAAAATGTGTCAGGATGGGGTGGGGAGGCAAGCAGAGGACGCTGAAAAAGAGTGGTAACATCTGCAATACGGGCAGTAGTAGCATCAAGAGTGGGAGAATCAGCTTTACCAAGAATTTATTGCCTTATCATGTCATAAAATTCTGAAAGGCGAAGAATATAATACACAACCAGAAGCTCTTGGAACTATTTGTGCTGCTCAGCTAGATCAGCGGATAACAGACGATGTTGTAGAATTTCAACGCCAAGAGCTTGCACCTCCTTATAAGAAACAGCAGAAGTCAAAGTAGGGTGGGCAAACAGATCAACATATAACATGTATATGCGCGAGATCTGAGCGCTTTTCGAATGCAGAGCAGTAAGATGTGTCCAAGCAGCTTTAACGGTCTCATTATGTCGAATAACATGTAGACACTCATCAAAGAAACTATTAGTAAGCCATGTCCTGACCAAAAACTATTAGCAAGCCATGTCTTGACCAAAGCATCATTGGCATCCCAGTCATCAAAGACAGCAGGCCCACGAGTTGGAGGGTCATCAGTGAGATGATGACATTTGCGTTGAGAGCTCAGTAAGAACACAAATGAAACACTCTAGCACGGATAATTTTGTTGAATTTTTTGAAGTGAAAGTGACGGTCTGGGCGGACTGTCCGCGCAGACTGGGTAGACAGAAGCGGCGGCCCGGGTGGTCTGTTCAGGTCGGCAGCAGCTATTCGCGAGTAATCTTGCGGCTAGGCGACCTCACGGTTAGGTAGCTTGCAGATTGCAGACAGAGTTTCTTCACTATTGGAATAACAGGGTGTCCGTGCGTTAGGTTGTGGTCTAGCGACCTGATGGATTCAGCAGACTCCATAGTGCAGCTCGGCGGGTCGGCGGTTACTCCTTCAGTCCAGGCGACTAGTTTTTGCCTTATTATTTTTGCTTCCATCGGGTACATTGGCGAATCATGTCTCGTCATGTATGCCTCGCTTTGTAAAGATTTTTGATAGTACAAGATTTACTTGCTCTTTTGTTTGTATCTGGTTTACTTGGGTTGGTTTTTGTTGAGTGTTCCTGCGGCCTAGTTTCCCCTTTTCTGCATCTCACATATTTTACATGGTATCAGAGGGAACATAGGTTTGAGCAGTGATCAACTGACAGACTTTCTTTTTTGCTTCTGGAAGTTTAGTAGACCAGTGTTAGTGCAATGGAAGGTGGATTTGCAAGGGTCTTGGAATTGAACTCTTGACATCGACCAACTTCAAGAAGTGGAGGTCATGTATGAAGATTTATTTTCTGGGCAAGTAACTTTGGGAGGTCGTCTGTGGAGACGAGAGGCAAGAAGTTACTACTGCCGCTGACAATGCTGAAGCGGTGAGAGCTTGGAGGAAGACAAACACATAAGCAGAGTTTACTCTTAAGCAGGTCATCTCACCGGAGCTCTTTGACCATATCATAGGATGTCAGATTGCTGCTGAGATTTGAACTTCCCTTGATGGGTTGTTCAATTGGAAGAATGTAGCACGACTACAATTCCTGGAGAATGAGTTGGCGAGAACTACATAGAGAGATTTGTCCTTCTCAACATTCTTCCTGAAGATGAAGAAGTTATGTGCTGAAATTTCTGCATTGGACCCTAATGAGCCGATTTCAGAAGCGAAGCTTAAGATGAACATAATCCGCAGATTGCGGAAGGACTATGTGGTCTTCGTTACTTCTGTTCAAGGCTGGGCCACTCAGCCATCATTGCTGGAGCAGGAGAACCTGCTGACTTCGCAGAAAAGTCTACCAAGACAGATGACTGGAGTTACTATCTCTAAAGGAGGTAGTGAGACACTCTTCTCAGAGAAGAAGAAGAGATGGAACAAGAAGAAACCGTCTGTTGGCGATGGCTCTTCAACTTCTTATCAGTAAGAGAGGAGTGTTGCTCCTAAGCGGGATTGGAAAAAGAAGGAAGGACTAAGGTGCTACAGATGCAACCAGCCAGGTCATTTCAAGAAGGACTGCAAAGTCAAGCTGGAGCCGGGGCACATTGTAGATAAAGAGGGAGCTAGTTCCAGTGCTGAGGAAGCAGGATGGGGAAATACATTCATGACGGGCACGTGTGTCCATGCTTTGTCCACCATCGACTACCAAGATGGCTGGATAGTGAACTCGGGGTGTGGTCACCACCTCATCGGGGACGAGTCGAAGTTCTCTTCTCTGCAATCGTACTCAGGTAATGAAGCTATTATTACTGTTGATGATATAATTTATGCAGTCGAAAAGGAGAGCGTCGTTTCTTTAGGTAGTGAAAAAGGTCCACTCACCTTGAGAAGTGTTTATCACGTACCAGGCATGAAGAAGAATCTCTTCTCAGTAACCAATGCGGTGGACGCGGGCTATGACATTTTGTTCGGCCTGACAGAAGTGAAGTTTCTCCGCAACATGTCAACGGTAAATGCTGACATTGCTCATGTAGGGAGAAGGTAAATGACTTATTTGTATTATCAACAGGCTCTTATGTTGATCGGATGAGAGCCAACGATAGCGCTGTTATATGACACGAGAGGATGAGACATGTCGGGATGGACAAATTGGAAGATATGATGGTGAAAAGCTTTGTAAAAGGCTTGCCTATATTGTCATCCTTCGGCGACGGTCATGTATGTGCTGGATGTCAATATGGAAAGGCTCATCGCCTTCCGTTTGACAAGTCGCAGACCAGGTGTAAAGCGCCATTGAAGTGCATCCATGGTGATCTGATGGGTCCGATCGTCACCGCCAGTCTTGGAGGCAGCAGATATATGCTGGTGTTGATTGATGACTACACGAGGTACACATGGATGTACTTTATGAAGGAGAAGTCGGACGCATTCCAATTGTTTGTGGAGTTCAAGGAGCTAGTGGATGACCGACTTGGCCTGCGGATTAAGAAATTGAGAATGAACAACGGAGGTGAGTTTGTTTCAAATGAGTTCTAAAACTTCTGTAGGAAGCACAGATTCCAGAGAAAGCTCACTTGTGCGCATACTCCACAACAAAATTGAGTAGCAGAGCGGAAGATTCATCATTTGACGGAGACCTGCAAGTGTTGGTTTCATGCCAAAGATATTCCTAGGTCTTTTTGTGCGGAAGGGATGATATGCGCAACTTATGTCATCAATCAGATACCTCTGAGTCCGATCAACATGAAGTCTTCTCATGAGATGATGTTTAAGGAGAAGCCTAGTGTTAGACACCTTCAGGTGTTTCGGTCGACCTGCTATATACACATTCCCGATGCTCTTAGGACTAAGCTGGATGCGAAGGCGAGCGAGCAAGCTTGTCTTCGTGGGCTATGACGAGAGGAAGAAGTGATGGATATGTATGGACCCAGTGACGAAGAAGTTCGTCTTCTCCAGAGATTTGGTCTTTGACGAACTGACGTCATATGTAGGTGGCTCTTCTATGGAGCTATAGGAAAGCGGGTAGGACGGCAGGCGGGAGGAAGCTGTTAAGGATCTTCTGGTGTAGTTTCCTGTGTCGCTAGGAGCTTCAGGTGTTTCTAGCTCCGGGGCGGAGGCTTCTGGTTCAGGAAGCGGGGGGGAGAGATGCTCCAAGTATGCCCGAGAATGGAGCTGGTTCAGAAGAAGCAGCGGAGGTGGTGAGCCGTGGTCAGGTTTTTCGAAGGTCAAAGAGGACCATCAAACCACCAGCTCGGTATAACGAAGGGAACATGATGAGCTTTGTCTCTTATTTTTTCGCAGGCCATTTAAACGAGCGAGAGCCTTCTAGCTTTGAAGACGCCACTAGAGTCAAGTAGTGGGATGATGCCATGGATGAGGAGATGACTGCCCTCAGAAGGAACGAGACTTGAGATCTTGTGCCCAAGGTCGATGACATTGCTCCTATGACATGCAAGTGGGTGTATAAGTTGAAGAAAAAGGCGGATGGAAGCATCGAGCGATACAAGGCTCGACTTGTAGCTCGAGGGTTCTCCCAGCAGTACGGAGAAGACTATGAGGAGACGTTTAGTCTGGTTGCAAAAATGACTTCAGTACGGGTGGTGATTGCCTTGGCGGCTTGCCAAGGATGGAGGATATGACAACTTAACGTAAAGAATGCTTTTCCTTACGGTGAAATTGATAAAGACATCTTCATGGTTCAGTCATCGGAGTACGTATTCGAAGATCATTCAGGACACGTCTGCAAGCTCGGGAAGACCCTTTCTTGCTTGAAGCAGGCGCCTCGGGCGTGGTACAGGAAGATCGCAGAATACCTCTAGTTCTGCGGGTATTTTTCTTTTGATTCTGACTCGAGCCTGTTCGTTAAGAAGGTGGAGCTTCTTGTCTTGGTGCTGTTGTACGTTAACGATATGATCATCACGGGGAATTCTAAGGAGGAGGTAGCTTGGCTCAGGGCAGAGCTAGCTGTTTGTTTTGAGATAAAGGATTTGGGTGAGCTCCACCACTTTTTTGGACTCTAGGTGGAGAGGAGAAAGAGCGACATACTCGTTTGCCAAAGTGGTTATGCAGAACGGATCGTTCAACGATTCAGCATGCTGGAGGGGAAGAGTTGTTCTACTTCATTGGATGTTGGCCTTAAGCTTCGATGTGATGAGGGGAGGGTTCTTCCAGATCCCTTGGTGTTTCGAGCTTTGGTTGGAAGCCTTATTTACTTGACGATTACGAGGTCAGACATTGCCTATGGTGTAGGCCGAGTAAGTTGTTATATGGTGGAGCCTCGGAAGCTCATCTGGTAGCGGAGAAGAATATTCTGAAGTACGTGAAGTCTACTTCTAATATGAGACTCCTTTACAGGAGTGACACGAGCTTCAAACCGCACGGTTACGCAGATGCTGATTATGGAGGAGACTCAGACGATCAGAAGTCGACGTCTGGCTATGTTTTCACATATGGATCAACATGCATATCGTGGTGCATCAAAAAGCAAGGACTCAGTGTCCATCTCTACTACGAAAGCAGAGTACAAGGCTTCGGTCTTGACAGCCCGGGAAGCCATCTGGCTTAGGAGGCTAGTAGAGTACATCCATGAAGAAGTGTGAGGTCTCACTCTGCTACGCGGTGACAACGAAAGTACCCTTAAACTGGTTAACAATCAAGTTTGTCACGTAAAGATCAAGCATATTGAGATCGAGCATCATTTCATTCGGGAGAAGGTGCTGGATGGATCTCTTATGATTGAGCATGTGCGGAGCGAGGATAACAACGCAGACATCTTCACAAAGCCTTTGTCGAAGGGGTCATTTGGACGGTTACGGGGACTGCTAGGTCTGGTTTCCACTTCTCACTTCAAGGGGGGTGCTGAATTTTTGAAGTGAAAGTGGCGGTCTGTGCGGACTGTCCGTGCAGACTGGGCGGACAGAAGTGGCGGCCTGGGTGGTCTGTTCAGTTCGGCAGCAGCTGTTCGCGGCTAATCTTACGGCTAGGCAACCTCGCGGTTAGGCAGCTTGCAGATTGCGGACAGAGTTTCATCAACATTAGAATAATGGGGTGTCCATGCGGTTAGGTTACGGTCTGGCTACCTGACGGATTCAACGGACTCCATAGTGCAGCTCGACGAGTCGGCGGTTGCTCCTTCAGTCCGTGCAGCTAGTTTTTGCCTTATTGTTTTTTCTTGCATTGGGTACATTGGCGAATCATGTCTCGCCATGTATGCCTCGCTTTGTAAAGATTTTTGATAGTACAAGATTTACTTGCTCTCCTTGTTTGCATCTGCTTTACTTGGCTTGGTTTGTTTGAGTGTTCCTGCGACCTGATTTATCGTTTTTCGCATCTCACAAATTTTTACAAATTTGGGCTAGTCAACTTGAAAGCAGTTCCAAGATTGCTAGACGGAGTAGAAACAGTTGGTGTGGTTTGAGTAGAAGATGCAGATAAATTGGAACAAGAGTACTCAGTATCGCCATGAAGAAGGTAGCTAGAAAAAGAACCCACGCGGTTAATAGAAAAGCTTAGCGGGCGGTAAAAAAAACCGGAGTCCGCAGAAACCGCGGAAGAGCAAGGATCATAGAAGAGCAAAGCGGGCGGTTTGAAAACCAAAAACCGCAAGGATCGAGTGAGCTCTGATAGTATGTTAGAAAATATAAATAATAAGATTTGCATTTCATAAAAAGTTAAGTTACATGAGTATGCCCCTCTATTTATTGGGAGAAGAGAAAGAAGGAATATACAACAGACGATATGAGACTAAAATAGAACATGTGGATAAGCGGTTAAAAAAATTCAGACCGCTATAACTGAGCGGTTAGACACACTGGCCGCTCTACATAAGTATCTGCCGGTCTCTACTCAGTCTGTTGCCGCCGACCTCTATTAGCAGTCCTCTCCACACAAGAGGATAAATGCATAAATCCGCCAAACTTCAGGTCCTCAGCTTCCTTGATCATCAGACCGCAATGATAGCCTTTATCCGCAGCTTCAGCTTTGTCTCTATCTGCATCTTCAGATGTTCCTCAGACTACGATCCACAACTTCTTCAACCTCCTGTCCGCCAAACCCACAACAACGGGTTGAACAAGCCTCCTTGTACTATTAAGGAGGTGGCCTCAATGATCCCAAGCTGGCTAGATCTCTGACCAGACCGCCAGAGGCAGTCTACAACACAGCTGGAACAAGACCACCAATGCTAATCCGTCAGTCCGCTAAACTCCAGACTGACTTGACCTAGCTGCCAGACCGCTAATCCTCCAGACCGCCTGGACCAAGCCGCCAGACCGCCAAACTACCAGGTCGCCCGACCAAACCGCCAGACCGCCAAGCTCCAAAAAATCTAACAATCACTATACCCCCGCCCGAGGGTCGTACTTGGCTAATCGGTCCGATTGTGAATTTTCCTCCCTCAGCACATACTGAATCGAAAACAATCGTGAAGTGTCGACTAACCCCTTTCACTTTTACTAGATAGCGTTGCAATATCGGCTCTCGTACCTCGAACTCTCCTTAGATCTGCGAGGCGATCATCATGGAATCCGTAAGAGCCTTGGTTGTCCTGGATTCCCAACTCACGAGCAAGGCAAAGATCGGCGATCACAACCTCATACTCATCCTTATTATTGGTGACCGGAAAGTGGAAGTCGATGGCTTGCTCGATTTTTGTACCCTGGGGCTTATTAGGACGACACCTGCTCCCTCCGAGTATCTCCTCAATGCTCCATCCACGAGCATCTCCTAATCTATCCACTTCGACGCTTCTGACTCGCTTGCCTCCACCGTATAGTCGGTCAAAAAGTTTGGCTACTGCCTGAGCCTTCATTGTTAGTCGAGGGATAAACGGTATGTCAAATTCACTAAGCTCCACTGACCACGTGGCTAGCTTCCCCGAATTCTCCACTCCCTCCATGGCGTTGCGAAGCAGATGACCAGTCACCACATTAATTGTGTGAGCATGGAAGTAAGGTCAGAGCATTCTGGCTGAGACAATGCGAGCGAACGCCAAATTCTCCAAAATGTTGTAACGGAGCTCCGCCTTCCGCAGAACTCTATTCTCAAAGTAGATGAGGAATTGCTTTTTCCCTCTTTGCGAACAAGAACCGTGCTCACCACCTCGGCTCCCATTTCGATGTAAAGAAAGAAGCCCTCAACCTCTCGAGGTCCTTTATAATAGGGGTGCTCGCGTCAACTGAAACTTCAAGCTTTGAAAGGTCTCCCTGTATTCCATTGTCCACTCAAATTTCTTTTTGTCGCGCAGCGTTCTGAAGAATGGCGAGCATTTCTCTTCTGCTCTTGAGAGAAACCTACTCAGCCCTGCTAGTCTACCCGTCAAACGTTAAATCTCCTTCACGCTTCATGGTCATCCATCTCCATGATTGCCTTGACATTGTTTGGGTTCGGCTCCACTCCTGCCGGAGGGTGGCAAAATTCTCCGCCAAGTTCCGCAGGTGCTCCTCTACACTCTTGTTGTTCACCATATGGTCGTCGACATATACCTCAAGGTTTTGCTCTTTTTGCTCTCTTAATACTTGGTTCATCTTCCTAGGGCATGTCATTCCTACATTTTTAAGTCTGAAGGGCATCATTTTATAACAATAGAACCCATCGTTGGTGATGAAAGCGACGTTTTTCACGTCCGTTGGGCGCATGCATATTTGATAATAACCGAAAAGACATCTGAAATCTCATAACAGGGAATCCGGCGGCCAAGTCTACTAGCACTTTGATTCGATACAAGGAGTAATAATCCTTAGGGCTACACTTTATTAAGAAGTGAAAATTGAAACACATGTGCCACTTTCCATTCTCTTTCTTCACCATTACAATATTGGAGACCCATATTGGATACTGGATCTCTGACATAAAACCCGCCTCCAATAACTCCTTTACCTCTTCTCGGATGGTCTTAACCAAAGTAGTGTCTATCACACTCTTCTTCTATCGGATGGGGCAGGATCCCTGGTCGAGGTTGAGATGGTGGCATGCCACATCGGCGTCGATGCCTGGCATATCCGTGACACTCCAAGAGAAGATGTCTGCATTCTCCTGGATGCATGACAGTATTTTCCTTGTCCTCCTCTAGCTCCCCTCTGATCATCACTTTTCCGGGCCTCCCTCCCTCAGGCTGAATCTCCTTCTTCTCCACCTCTTCAGCGAACTCTAGCCTCGTCATCCCCTCCATCACCCTATCCACCATCTCTGCCTCCTTCCAGCTGATAGTGTTGACGGCGTTCAGATAACACTATCTAGACACTTTTGGATCACTTCTGATCCAGATCTGCATGCCTCCTATGTTATTCTTTAAGAACTGGTGGTAGGGCAAGGGCACACACAGGAAGGAGTTGATGAGGGGCCTCCAAAAGATGACATTGCAACTGTTTGGTGCATCGGCGATGGTAAAACGACAATTCTTTGATGTCCCCTCCCCCAACCCCACAGCATCACGAGTAGCTTCACTCCCCCTTCGACCTCCTTCATTTCCCCAGAGAAACCGAAGAGAAGCCTCGTCGGTGGTGGTGATCCTATTCTCCTCCACTGCCATGGCCTCAAATTCCTTCTTAAAGACGACGTTGACAGATCCCCCGTTATCCACAAGGATTCAAGATTCTGCGAAGTTCTGTACCGCCGCCTAGATCACCATTTTGTTGTGGAAGGGATTCTTGTTCTCCAGCATGTCCTTCACCGAGAAGGCGATCTCTCCGATCAGGGATGCAGTTTAAGAGGCGGACACCACGTTTCGGCGATACACCGCGTAGAGACTCCCCTTCTTGGTGGCCTCCAAACCCACTCCTCCATGGATCACCTCGATTCCTCCACGACCTCCTTGGTCGACTCGGTCCTCGCACCTTCTCCGAGATCAACTCCCCACTCCTTCATTCCTCCCTTCCTCTCCTATGTTTTGCTCCTGCATCCCTCCCTGAGCTCTTTTTTTTGCTTTTCCCCTTTTCCAGGAATTTTGTACAAGTTGATGTCGCGTGACCTTCCACCTGTTGATCACTCTCCTATCCTCTACCCTCCTTGGCTGTCGAGCTCTTAATCCCTGACCTCGGCCCCAAACTGATCATGTTCGCCTCCCTCGGAGGGATATGATTCTGCCTCTATGGCCCCGACCTCATCTCAGACGAGTCAAAACGAGCTCGATGCTCGGGAGAAAATCTCCTTCCCGGACCACCTGCTGGCCTCCACACATGCCTGTTCGCTGGGCCCTAAAATCTCCTCTCTTGCTCTTGTTATTCTCTACCTCCAAAATATCTCCTCTTCTCTTTCCTCCTTAAACTTCTCCCTTCTGGTGTCGAGCACTGTCTTCTCCTCTCCGCCTGCCAACTTTGCCAACTTAGCCATGAAATCGCGGCTCGTGGCCTCACTCTCGATGTACCTCCCCGCTTGGTCTATCAAATCTTCAAACGACATCGGGGTGGGGGGGGGGGGGGGGGTGCACAAGCTATCACGATCTTAAAGAGTCCCTCCTACAACCCAATTCTGAGGGCAAGCTGCAAAGTGTGGCATGACACCTCTTGGACGGTGAGGACTTCTTCTTGGAAACGATCGATGTACGCCCCGCGCGACTCCTGGGGGCCCTGGTTGACGAGGTACAAAGTTTCCAGGCCTCTTTTCTTCTTCTTCGAAGTGGCAAAATGCTGCACGAAACCTCTTTGGAGGTTTTCAATACTATAGATCAAGCTCAACGTCAATTGGTGGAACCGGTCTGTTGCTTTTCCCCTGAAGGGAATGACGATCAACCTGCACTTGAATGCGTCCATCATCTGTCAGAGCGAAACAACGTTCTCGAATTACTGCAAGTGCTGAATGAGATCATCCTTCCTAGAGTAGTAACACATCGCCGACTCTCTGAACCAATTTGGCACCAGGGCCGACAAGATCAACTCGCATAAAGGGCTTGCCGGGTCGACCTGGCGAGTAAGCCGAGCTTGCTCAAACTCACTTTCTGAATAACGAGTTGTTGGCGGGCTCGCAAAGAGTACTCGTGCATGTAGAGTATGATCCTCTTCCTCTTAGATGACCTCCTTGCCTGGTCGCCTGCTTTAACCCGCCTCGCCAGGATAGATCACAATCGGCGGCGCTTGCTCTGCCACCTCGCCGCGACGTGCTAGTAGAGCTCGCATCGTTTCCTCCATAGATTTTCTAAATTCAGGGATATCGCTTCGCATGATGAACTCACTTGACAAGTGCGAGTTGTCTTGGTCGTCTCTACGCTCTCCATGTTCAGTCATGATATCGTTAGGTAAGGTTTTCCTCACAAGCTACCAGTCCACGTTCACCGCACCAAAAATGTTGGAACTAGAAAAATCCTGGTTCACAAGAGGTTCAGACCGAGGGGGACCAAAGGCTACTTGCTTAGCGGTTGGGACGAGCGAGTTTAAACTAGGGAGAGACGAGATGGGTAGGAGTTTTTGGATTGCCTCTAAACAGAAGCTCGCGAGCAGCTGCAAGGAGGTCCCGCCACGTTCCCGAAAGTATATAGGAACTTCCCCTCCAAAACCAAAGCTGAGCTCGGCACAGTCGAGACACATAAAGGTTTTTGGGAAACTTGTGGGGGTGGGCAACGTGCCTCAAAATATTCCCTGGGGTCCTATTTATAGGCAATCCAAGGGATGGCTTGCTAGTAGACAAACTCTCCCGAGGTACTGGAAATTCGGCGAGTACTTGAGCAATTGCAGGACCTCGATGCGAGGTCCGCAGATTTCCTTTCCATGGTGTTCATAAACTGGATGCCTTCATGGCCTACTTGCAAGGTATCCACTCCTAGAGAGGACAACTCACCCAGTTTGGTGGACATTACCATCTGCGCATTTTAGCTGCGCAATCTTTCACGCTGATAGTATTGAAAGAAGGCACATCAATATAAGGTACCTCCTCCCCTCCAACAACACTTTCTTCGAGGGAGACCTTCAGGGAGTGACCCATCATCACGGTCCTCCCCGAAGTTTCCTTCAAGCTCTTCTAAGGATTCACTAGCTCATTGAAGACGATGTTGAGAATGCCCTCCTGTTGAACGATCTTTGCATTTTCCTTCGTCGTGCCCGCCATTTTTGCGTGATATTTCTTATCCTCCTATAACAACTGCCCAGTCTCCTTAATCTTCTTGGTCTCCACGAACAATACTTACCTATGAGCACAAGGTGCATAATGGCCTCCAACACGCCTATATTTATCTTATTCTTGGTGGGTGTCAGAACCTATGCAGTTAGGCGGCCTGGCGGCTAGCACTGGAGTACAGGATAGGCGGCCCAACGGCTAGAAACGACAGACAGAATAGGCGTCCTGACAGCTAACAATGGCGGACAGACTTGGCGGTCTGAAGTCTTAGCCCTCGCGCTGTACCTCTGTTAGAAAATGGCGATTTGGCTCTTTGGTGGTTTAGTCTTGGCTGTCTGACGACTTAGCCCTCACGGTCTACCTCTGTTAGAAAATTGCGATTTGGCTGTTTGGTGGTTTAGTCCTGGCGGTCTGGCAACTTGGATTAGCGGTCTGTTGATATTCCAAGGGTTACTGTTGGAATTGATCTGTACCAAGTTGGGTCGACTACCGAAGACTTGACAATTGCGGATTGATATTTTTGTTTGTAACCGCAGACTGGCGGTTAAGTTATGACTAACCTCCACTATAGACCTGAAGCGGACTACTACAGTGGAAGCGAACATAGGCCTAAGCTAGTATTGAAGTTGTTGTCGTGCGGATAGATATGTCTAACCGCACAGTCCGCGTGATTAAATTTTATGTAACCGCCTAGTCGCTTGTGATAGGCGGTGTTTATTATTTCTCTTGTTTTTCTCTCTTCCCCCTTTTTCTATAAATAGGGGGCATACCCTTGTATTATGTAACTTTTTGGAGCAATAAAGTTCTGTTATTTAGCTCTTTTCTCACATGATATCATAGCTCATCGGTCCTTTGCTCCATTATTTGCTTTCTCGGTCGTGGCACTGTGCAAGCGGTTTCTGATTTTTTAACCGTCTGCTCTTCTCTTCTCTTGCCACGGTTCTTCTTCTTAACCGTGGATTTCCAATGTTTCTTTAGCGGCGTTTTCCCCTTTCTGCTGCCTCTTGTCACCCTCTCTTTGCTATTCGCCTTTTCTGAGAATAGCTCTCTTCTACAACGGCGGTTTATCCTTTTCGCTGCTTCTTACCGCCCTCCCGCCCTCCTTTTGCTTTTCGTACTTCCTGTGAATAGCCTTCTTGATGTCTTTTTCCACTGTGGTTTCTTCTTGCTGTCTCTTACTCTGTTCGCGCGGCCTCTTGATCTGTTCGCGTGGCCTCTTCTTTGTTTGTTTTCGGTGACAAGTTCTTTTCTTGTCTCTCCTTCTAACCATTCTGTTAGATTCTCTGTGTCGGTCTTGTTTTTCTCTACGCGGTCTCTTTCTCCCTGCGGATAGACCTCTTTACCCGCTGCGGATAGACCTCTTCGTACAGATAGACCTCTCTACCCGTTTTCTCTTCTTTCTATGGAGATTTCGTATTTCTCTTCCTCAACTCTATCTGCCTCCCATGTTCGGCCCGCTCCTGTCTCTGCTTCTGGCAATTTGGGTACTTCTTCCAAGCTCAGTGGACCAATTTATCCCGATTGGAGTGTTTCCTTTATCCTTTTGCTACACTTTCAGCGTAAGCGTCATCATCTCACTGATGACCCTCTTGCATATGGGATTGCAGCTTTTGATGACTGGGATGCCAGTGATGCTTTAATAAGAACATGACATGCTAATAGTCTATCTGATGAGTGTCTTCCTGTCATTAGACATGATGTGACGGTTAAGGCTGCTTGGAATCACCTTGTTGAACTGTACTCCAAGGAAACTCAAACTTCCCGCATATATACGTTGTATGCGAATCTTTTTACCCGACTTGTCTTGACTACTTTTGCTGCTTATCAGGAGGCACAGGATCCTGGTGCTGAACTTCTTCAGCATTGGTCCTTTTTTGTTTATCTCGCTGAACAACATAAATACTTTCATGAGCTTCTGGTTGTATGTTATTTGCTTCGTTTGCCTGAATCTTATGATATGATTCAACAACAAATTCTTGGAGAGACTGATGCTCACACTTTGGATGCCACTGCTCCGCGCATTTCGGCTGTTACTACTCTTCTTCAGCGTCCTTTGTTTGCCTCTCTGCCTCCTCACGTTGTTGCTCATCAGGCTCGTCGTGATACTCCTCGTGATCGTGGAGGCCGCTCCAGTAGCTGTGGCCCCTCTAGATATCTCTGCTCTCATTGTGGCAAGACCAGCCACCTTGTTGACCGCTGCTGGATCAAACATCCTCATCTTCGACTTTGTGCGAGTGATACCAACTCAAAGAAGTCTACTTCTCTTTCTACTTATTCGATTAGTGCAAATATGTCCACTACGGGTAGGTGGCTCATTGATTCTTGTGCTACTAATTATATGACGTACAATCCTCGTCTTTTCTCTCGTCTGGACAAACACAACCGGTCACCTTTGATTTTTATTGTGGATGGTTCTCCATCCCCTGTGTGGATCAGGAATAGTGCATGTCACTCCCTCTCTTCAGCTTGTGGACACTCTTTATGTCCCCACTTTTTTGTGCAACCTACTTTCTGTTACTTCTCTGCGTAAACAACTAAATTGCACGACTATTTTTACTGCGACTATTTGTTCTTCTCAGGATCCTCTGTCCAAGGAGACGATTACTACTGGGACTGAAAGTAGCGACTTGTTCTATCTTGACAATAGTTCTGCTTTTTCTGCTTCTACTTCTCTTCTACAGTGGCATCTTCACCTTAAATTTCCTCCTCCTTGTCTTCATCACCAACTCTTCCCTGAACTACCTCGGGAAGACTCTTCTCTCAATTGTGAAGCCTGTCAACTCGGCAAGCACCACCGTTCGTCTTTCCCAGCAAAGCAAGGATGTAGCTCTTCTCGTCCTTTTGAGCTTGTTCATTCTGACGTATGGGGTCCTGCTCCCAACAAATCTGTTGGTAGGGGCAGTCTGTATTTTTTACTTTTATTGATGATTTTCAAGATATACTTGGTTGTACTTGCTAAGAGAACGTTCTGAATTTTTTTTGTTTTCATTGCATTCTATAATGGGGTGTGCACCCAGTTTGATGTTTCTATTAAAATACTTCGCACTGATAATGCAAAAGAATAACTTAATCATCAATTTTCTGTCTTTTGTATGAATTACGGTATTATACATCAAACTAGTTGTCCTTACATCTCTCAACAGAATGGGATTGCTGAACGTAAGAACCGACATCTCCTTGATGTGGCTCGCACTCTTCTCACTCAAATGAGTGTTCCTTAGTCCTATTGTGATCATTTCGTTCTTCTTTCTTGTTATCTTATCAACTGAGTTCCTTCTTCGGTTCTCAATGGCAAGACTCCTTTCTCCGTTCTTTATCTTGATTCTATACTGTTCCCTTTACTTCCACGTGTCTTTGGATGCACAACGTTTGTTCACTTTCATTCTTCTGGTCGTCACAAACTCTCTCCTCGCTCAATTAAGTGTATTTTTCTGGACTACTGTCCAACACTAAAAGAATATCAGTGCTATGATCTTATTCTCCGGAAACAGTATGTTTCAGCAGATATTACTTTCTTTGAGGATGCTCCTTACTTTTCTCGCACCTCTGCTCTTCCATCTTCTGATGAATCCTTTTCTCTCCCTATTATCTCTGCATATCTGCCAGACCCCGTGTCTCTTTTGTCTACACCAATCTCTTATTCTACTTCTCTTTCTCCTGATTCTTCTTCTCTCTCTCAGTCGCTGCTGTCAGCTCCCGAGACAACAGTCTCTCCGACAGATGGATCTAATACTACAGACAAGTCAGATCTTTATCTTTTGATTGCTCTTCGGAAGGGAGTTCGGACATGCACTCAATATCCTATACGTGATGTTGTTTCTTATGCTCGGTCATCTCCTTACAAGAGTTTTGCTCTCGCTTTTTAGCTAATGGCATCCCGACTATATATCAAGACACTCTTGGTATTCCTCATTGGAAAGCCGATTTGGATGAAAAGATAAAAACTCTGTCTGGGCAGGATACTTGGACTCTTGTCCCTACCCATCCAAGAGCTGATGTGGTTGGTTGTCGCTGGGTCTATGTGATCAAGTTTCTTCCTGATGGTACCATCAATCTCTATAAGGCTCGGTTTGTTGCCAAAGACTTTATCCAGACCTATGATGTGGATTTCTTTGACACCTTCTCTTTAGTGGCTCAGATTACAACAATCTGTGTTCTATTTTCTGTGGCAGATAACAGAGATTGAGAAATGTCTTAGTTGGATGTCAAGAGTATCTTCCTTTATAGAGATCTACATGAGACAGTTTATATGGAGCAACCTCTTGGGTATGTTGCTCAGCGGGAGTCTCAGGTATGTAGACTGAGGAATGCAATTTATGGACTTAAGCAAAGCCCGCGAGCCTGGTTTGAGAAGTTCAGTGAGGTTATCTCTGTTATTGTGTTTGCTCGAAGTGTTGCAGATCACTCTCTATTCATACGCAAGACTTATACAGAGCTAGTTTTTCTTGCTGTTTATGTGGATGACATTCTTCTTACAGGGGATGATAAGAATTGAATTGAACTGATAAAGAAACATTTTTCAGTATTTTGTTACAAAAGATATGGGGTCTCCCAAGTATTTCATGGGGATTGAGATCTCCCGGAAGCCCAATTTTATAGTTCTCTCACAGCGGAAGTATGTCTTGGATCTTTTAAAAGAGACAGGTCTTATTGGGGCTAAATCTGCTCTGTGTCCAATGACTGTGGTGATGAAAAGTGTTGGAATGAGGATTCACCTCTTCTTTCAAGTGTCACCAGGTACAGACGGCTTGTGAGAAAACTCATTTACATAACAGTCACAAGATCGGATATCTGTTATGTTGTAGGAAGGGTGAGCCAGTTTATGCAAGCTTACAAGTAGTGTCATCTACAATCAGCTCTAAAAATCTTGGAATATGCAGAAGGATTTCCGAGAAAGGGACTTCTTTTTCAAAAGAATGATCATTTGAGAATTGCGGCATATTATGGTGCTAACTATGCAGATGACAAGGAAGATAAAAAATCTCATCTGATTTCTGTACCTTTGTAGGAGCAAATATGGTCAGCTGGAAGAGCAAGAAACAGGCTGCAGTTTCCAGGTCAATTGTTGAAACTGAATACAAAAACATGTCTTTGACTACCTGTGAGCTGAAGTGGTTGCAGGCACTAATGCTTGATTTTGGAGAAGTTTATGATCATCCTCTGCCAATGTTTTGTGACAATAAGACTGTCATATATATTTTGAATAATCCAGTATTTCATGAAAGGACGAAGCATCTTGAAGTAGACTGTCATTTTATCGGAGAAGAGGTATTGAAGAATCAGATATGCACTCTGTTTGTCACTTCATACATAGAGCTTACCGATGTTTTTACCAAATCAGTGTATTCCTTTTCAGATGTCTGTAACAAGCTGGACATGGTTGACATATATGCTCCATCTTGGCTAGCACTGGCGAACAGGATAGGCGAACTGACGGCTAGCACTGGCGGACAGGATAGGCGACCTGGAGGCTAGAACTGGAGGACAGGATAGGTGGCCTGGTAGCTAACAATGGCAGACAAGCATGACAGTCTGACGGCTTAGCCCTCGCGGTTTACCTCTGTTAGAAAATGACGATCTGGCTGTTTGGTGGTTTTGTCCTGGCGGTCTGGCGACTTGGACTAGCGGTCTGGTGATATTCTAAGGTTAACTGCTGGAAGTGATATGTACCAAGTTGTGTCGACTACCAAAGACTTGACAGTTGCGGATTGGTATTGTTGTTTGTAATCGGAGTCCGGACAGTTAAGTTATGACTAACCTCCACTGTAGCCCTGGAGAGGACTACTACAGTGGAAGCGAACAGAGGCCAAAGCAAGTATTGAAGTTGTAGTCGTGCGGTTAGATATGTCTAACCGCACAGTCCGTGCGATTAAAATTTATGTAACCTCTTAATCGCTTGTGACAGGCGTTGTTTATTCTCTCTTATTTTTCTCTCATTTTCCCATTTTCTATAAATAAGTGGTATACCCTTGTATTATATAAATTTTTTAAGCAAATAAATTCTGTTATTTAGCTCTTTTATCACAGTGGACAATATGCATCCTTGGGAAACAAGCAAGGTGGGAGAAACTATGGAAACATATGCGATTACACCCCATTTGACCCAAGATATTAATCACTTACATAAATTGCAAATCTGAGTTTATACTGCATCCATTGGTGGGAGCCCAAGTACTTCCCGCTTCCCTTGAGGTGGGTGCGATGACTGTCCTAATGGACACCGCCATTGACGAAGATGATGCTTCCATTGTTGAAGAGGCCGCGCTTGCTGATGTCACCGCTATTGTCAAAGAGGCTGTCGGTGTTGTTCCTTCCCTCTGAGTCTTCACAAGGGTTTTTGTTACTCCGCGGCCGGGGTGCTTGGCTTCTTTTGGCTTCTCTGTAACGAACGTGCATAGCCATTGACCCGGACCGACGTTGGGACCAAAGATACCACCGGTTCAACATCACCACGACAACATGAAATCCTTATGCATTTATCGATATTATTTTCACCTTACGTATGTTGTGCGGAATTTTGATATTTTTTTAAGAAATTGCTTTCTATTTGTTGTGGATTTCTTGCAACAGCTTATCGTCATTATTCTTGAAGCAGAATTGTTTAATCTTGTTAATCAAATAAGATCAAGAATCTCTCTTGAAGAAATAATTATCAATATCCATATTTTCAGGTATACGCGCTAGGAGGATTCATGGTTGGTAGTTGGATTTGGGCAAAATTCAAGGAGAGGAGAGGAAGATCTTAAGGGTAAGTGTCGCTTGGTTAGGGCATATGTAATAGTTGAGTGTTTCCATAATACTAGTATGTAAAAGATTATTTGGATTATAGGATTCTTCTTTCTAGTTCCAACATTCTTCAACACATCCTTCCATTTCTTTGCATCCTGTTTTCCACTATTCTGAATGCTGTAGATTATGTGTTATAATCCTGATGTGTAGTATATTGTTTTCATCAAATGGATCTTGGTTTTGGCTAGAATTCTTCAAAAGGCCCTCATTTGCTCAAATTGGATTCTTGACCTTCTCTCAAAAATTATTTTTGGTCAGTTTAGGGATGTACAAAGGTGAAGAAAAGTGATATGGGCCCACAATAGTCCTCATTATCAGTTAATTAATTATATGTACTTATTTTTAATTTGTCATGTTAGTGTCGTCATCATTAGTGTCGTTATTTAGGGTTATTATGATGTTTAATATCTTTTAATTTATGTGATTATTTGCTAATTGTTGAAGTCTTGTAATCTTTATTTAAGGGATTCCCAGCAGCGGCCCATGAATCATTAGGAATGGAATTAACCAAGTTTTATTTCTCTCTAAGTTCTTTTCTCCTTCCCCTATTCCCGGGTCCCATTGAATATCCGCCTCCACCCCCACCTCCAACAATGTTATGGGCTAGGCCCATAACATCTTTGGATAAGAGTGTTTCGATTCTCTCCGACAGAAGAAACAACT
The DNA here is from genome assembly GCA_039513925.1 of Platanthera zijinensis. Taxonomy (NCBI): domain Eukaryota; kingdom Viridiplantae; phylum Streptophyta; class Magnoliopsida; order Asparagales; family Orchidaceae; genus Platanthera; species Platanthera zijinensis. The sequence goes on from CM077090.1 coordinate 120,201,797, forward strand.
CTCCGCGCATCCACTGGAGAAGCATGTCTCCGTTCATTTTCCATTCGAAATCGGCTGCATCGCTTGGCTGGATCGAGGGACGCTCTAGTGGGCTCACCCCAATGATCATTTCTTTGACATCCAGTGAAGAGCGCTGTTTAGACCTGTAGTCTCTACCTCGAAGTCACAGCGCCCTGTCTTAACCTTGAAGGCCCGTGAGGAAGAGCCGAACATCATCGACCTCCCGCTATCACTCCATCGTTGATCTCCTGAGCCACGATCCAGGCCTCCCGTGGTTTTCAAAGTTGTGGCTATCAGTTCTCTCTAGCATGTTCTCTCGTGGTGATAAACCCATATGCATTTCTATTGTAACCATTTGACTAAACCATGCCTTCTTTTCCGGTAGACACACCTTCTCATCCACCCCTGCTCCTTCATTTATCGAGCCAACCGATCCATGGAGAGTAGAGTTAGCACATGTTTTTTCATCCTCGAGCCCACCAAACAAAAATAGAACTTACTGCCCTTCTCCATGAAGTCATCATCCAATTGATTGCTCTAATTAACTAATTCTTAATTGGATTGAGTAATACTTACTGCGGCTTGATTACTGATAGAAAAAATCGTATTCTCCAATCTATACTGGATTAAAGCAAGCATATCTCTCAAAATATAGCATATGATATTAAAATATCAAAGTTGTATTAAAATTTGGGTCTGTCGAGTACTGCTACTTCGAGAAACAACTTTTATCTTATCGATGAAAAATTTAAGATAAATTTATAATTAAATTAAAATGCGAAATAAGAAATATATTCTTGAACAAAACACACTTTGAATGAAATATAAAAGATATTTTATAAACGTCTAATCCGATTATTGACCGCGGTGATTCCCAAAATATGAACACGCTTCTTTCGATGACTGTGCTCAACTGAGATTAAGAATATTGACCGAACTCTCGTTCTAATCGATAATTTAATACTCGTCCTTCTAAACTGTGTTGTCGCCGCCCTGGTGCGCAGTTTATCGCCCGGACGCGATTTTTTTTGCCCGGGCGCGATTTTTTCGCTCGATCGTGCTTTTATCGCTCGGGCGCGATTTTTTCTCCCTGCCATGAATTTTTCCCCCGGGCGAGTTTTTTTTGCCGTGGCGTGATTTTTTCGTACGTGCGCAATTTTTCGCCGAAGCATGATTTTTTCGCCGGAGCATAATTTTTTCGCCCTGCTGCGATTTTTTTCGCCCTGCTGCGATTTTTTTCGCCCTGCCGCTTTTTTTTTGCCCTGTCACTATTTTTTCTCCAGGTCACGAATTTTCCGCCTGAGCGCGATTTTTTCGCTTGACCGTGAAATTTTTCGCCTAACCACGTTTTTTTGCGCGGGCATAATTTTCCGCCTGGGCGCGATTTGTTTCGCCTTGGCGCGATTTTTTGCTCGGGCGTTGATTTTTTCCCGCACGAGATTTTTTTTGCCCGGGAGAGATCTTTTCCCCCAGGCTTGATCTTTTCCCCCGAACGTGTTTTTTTTGCCACCTGAAAAAATTACGGCCGGGCAACAAAAACAAGCCTGGTCGAAAAAATCACGCACGAACGAAAAATGCAACCGAGCGAAAAAAAATCGCGGTCACGTGAAAAAATCACGCCCGTGAGAAAAAATCACGGTCAGCCAAAAAAAATCTCGCCCGGGCGAAAAAATCTCATCCGGGTGAAAAAATCGCGCCCAGACGAAAAAACTCGCACCTAGGCAAACAAATCGCTCCTGAGCGAAAAAGTTGCGGATATACCACACATTTGTTTATATTAGTTTCTTCATAATATTTTCTAATTATTATATTGAATTTTATTTAACAAACGAACAAAAGAATTGATCAATTACATAATATTCTTTAGTAGGCAAATTGTTACGGACTAGTCTTCTTGACCACATCGCGCACGACCTTAGCTCCTCCTGCCACCCCCTTGCGGCTAGCTAAGTCGGGCTCATTCCAAAAGAACGGTGGTGGAAATGCAACGGAAACTAGAACACAAGAACACAAGAGCACAAGACCACAAGAGAGGTGAAGTAAGAAAAGAACTCAAATGCTTTATCCAAATTCCGATGGATACAATTGAGGGGGTCTCCTCCTTATATAGAGCCCCAAAGAATTTCCCTCCAAAACTTGAATGATCTAGAATACGGCCTACTCTAGAATCTTCTATACACTTCCAATATGTACAAGTATCATGAAGTCTCTAAAATGTTCCCAAGAGATTATTCTAGTCTTCATTCTAGTCTTCTTTCTAGAATTCTCTAGATTCCTCCATGGATATTAACCCCATCTAGTTATGATCGAGCTATTCGGACGAGGTTGTGACATTCTCCCCCACCTATCCTGGCGGCGTCCTGGTCGCCTCGAACTGCTGAATGAATTCCTTGAACTGCCACAAGTCTTCAAGGGTTTCCCAAGTTGCCTCCGAATCTGGCCGCCCCTTCCACTTGATTAGGAATTGAGTGCTCGGTGAGACTCCTCGTCGTCGTATCACCCTCCGTGATAGTACCTAATCAATCTCCTTTTCAAATGCCTTGGTCATGATCGGAGGTGCTCTATGTGATTCTCCTCGCCCTGGGTCTTCCGGGTCTTTATGATAAGGCTTCAACATACTCGTATGGAAGACTGGAAGAATCTTTAATGAACTAGGTAGATCTAGGCGGTATGACACTTTGCCCACCTTACCGATCACCTCGAACGACCCTTCATATCTCCGCAACAATCCTTTGTGCATGCCCCACAACACCTTGAATTGTTGGGGTAGTATCTTCACCATCACTTTGTCGCCTAGGCAAAACTACTGCGGCCTTCTCTTTGCGTCAGCCCATTTCTTCATGCATTTCCTTGCTTTCTCCAAGCAAACTTTAGCCAAGCCATTCTGCTCTGTCCAGGACTTATCCATCTGATATGCCCCTGGGCTCTTCCCTTCTCCTTGGCTGACGGCCAATGCATGCGGTGTTAGCGGTTGACGTCCTGTCACCAACTCGAAGGGACTCCTTCCCGTCGACTCGCCCCTTTCCAGGTTGTAGGAGAATTGGGCAACATCCAAGATCTTTGCCCAATCCCGTTGATTGGCGCTGACAAAGTGTCGTAGGTAGCACTCCAACAAGCCGTTGACCCGCTCGGTCTGCCCATCTGACTGCCGGTGAAAGCTGGTAGAGAAGTTCAACTGTGATCCCATCATTCTGAACAACTCTGTCCAAAGTTTCCCCGTGAAGCGAGGATCCCGATCACTGACGATGTTTAGTGGTAGACCCCAATGCTTCACCACTTGCTTGAAGAATCCTTGGGCCGCCTCCTCCGCAGTGCAATCCTTGGTACTTGGGATGAACGTCCTATACTTGGAGAATCTATCCACGACCACCATGATAGATCCAAATCCTTCTGACTTCGGCAGCGCGCTGATGAATTCCAATGTCACGGTGTGTCATGGATGTTCTGGCACTGGCAAAGGCTCTAGCAATCCTGCCGATTGCCGGTTTTCCACCTTGTCTTGTTGACATACAAGGCATGTCTTCACATACGCATCCACGCTTTCTTTCATCCTTGGCCAATAATACATGATCTCCACGAGCGCTATGGTCCTTTTCTGGTCTGGATGTCCTGCCCATCGAGTGTCATGACACTCTTTGATCAACTCCCTCTGCAGGTTGTCCCACTTTGGAATGTAGAGTCTCTTCCCTTTGATGTTGAGGAGTTCATCCTCTACCCAAAATTGCTTCGTCCTCCCTTCTTTTGCTGCTTGCCTCAACTCCTTTGCCAACGGATCTTGTTGCAGCCCTTCCTTGATTCTGTCTAGCAATTCCCCTTTCACCGTTGTCATAGCGGCAAGTCCAGCTTTGCGGCTTAAGGCATCTGCAACAACGTTCGCCTTCCCGGGCTTGTACTCCATGGTGTAGTCAAATTCAGCCAGGAAATCTTGTCACCTTGCTTGTTTGGAGGACAACTTCTTCTGCGTCTGGAAGTAACTTGTAGCCACGTTGTCCGTCTTAATTACGAACTTTGCTCCAAGCAAATAGTGTTTCCATACCCGCAAGCAATGGATGATGGCAGTCATCTCCTTCTCCTGAACAGTGTATCGCCGCTCTGTCTCGTTTAGCTTCCGGCTCTCGTAGGCAATGAGATGCTCATCCTGCATCAAGACTCTTCCAATGGCAAAGTCTGACCCATCCGTATGTACTTCGAACTCTTTTCCAAAGTCTGGCAATGACAACACTGGCTCGGTGCTCATTGCTAACTTTAGATCTTCAAATGCATATTGGCACCCTTCATCCCAAGCCCATGCCTTGTCCTTCTTTAGCAAATCCGTCAACGGAGCCGCTCTCCTTGAGTAGCCCTGCATGAATCGCCGATAATAATTTACAAGTCCTAGGAAAGTTCTCAGCTCGGTTACCTTTGTCGGTGGCTCCCAATCTACGATCGCTTGGATCTTAGCTGCATCCATCTTTAACCGTCCATGCCCAATGACATGTCCAAGGAAGTGAACCTCCTTCACTCCGAATGTGCACTTCGATCTCTTCACATAGAACTCGTTCTCCCGCAAGGCCTGAAAGATGATGCGGAGATGTTCCACATGCTCCTCCATAGAATTGCTGTAGATTACGATATCGTCAAGATAGACCACCACGAACTGATCAAGATAAGGATGGAATATCCTGTTCATCAAAGTGCAAAACATCGCCGGAGCATTTGTCAAGCCGAACGGCATGCCCAACCACTCATAGGACCCATAGCGAGTGATGCATGTCATCTTCGGCTCATCCCCTTCAGCAATGCGGACTTGGTAATAGCCCTTTTGCAAGTCTATCTTGGAATAGATCTTTGCCTTCCCCATCCTGTCAAACAAATCCGCGATCAACGGAATAGGGTATTTATTCTTCATTGTTATCTTGTTGAGTGCGCGATAGTCCACACACATTCGCAAGGACCCATCCTTCTTCTGGAACAACACCGGTGCTCCATACGGTGCTTTGACGGTCTGATCTTCCCTGTGTCGAGAAGCTCCTTCAACTGCTTGCGGAGCTCCTCTAACTCCGGTGGAGCCATGCGATACGCCGCCATCGCTAGTGGTTTCGCCCCTTGCTCCAATGTAATCTCGTGATCCACCTCCCTTCGAGGTGGTAACCTGTTCGGAAGCTCTGCTGGCATCACATCTTGGTTCTCTTTCAAGACTTGTTTTACCAAAGGATGTACATCATCATCCCCCGTCGCCGCTTCCTCTTCAAGGTGGCTAAGTAAGTCGCCTCGCCTTTCTTGATTCCTTTGGCTATTTGCATAGCCGATAACTGCTTCCCCTTCATTGGTGGCCCTTCCACCGCTGGGATCATGCAAGGAGACCCTTTCTCCATAATGCACATTGATCTACAAAATTGTATCGTGATAGCCCGTACCTTCTCAAAGAAGTCCATGCCAAGCACAACTTGGAAGTCATCCATCAGAGCTATGGAGAAGTCGACTTGGCCCTTCCAAGTTCCCATCTACAACTCCACTTCGCGCGAAGTTCCCCGCAGCGGTTTCGCCTCTCCATTCACCGTCTTCAACCAACCTTCACTTTTAGAGACATGCAAACCAAGTCTTTTAGCCTCCTGCTCGATCATGAAATTATGTGTCGCCCCGGTATCAAGCAAGGCCTTAGTGGCCCTCCCGTTTGCCTTTGCTTCGACAAACATCAACCCTTTTGCAGCTGGAGAGGGTTTGATGTTCAAAGCATTAAGTAATTGTAATGAACCCATTTGAGCAGAAGTACCTTCCCCTTGAGTCGCCGCAGCATCACCTTCAACCATTGCTGAAAGCATTCCTGCCTTTGGACAACTGCTCATTGCATGCGGTCCCTTGCACAAGAAGCATCCTCCTTTCGGAATGAAGACCTTTTTCTTCTCCTCGTACTCCTTCCTGACATCATGTCGCTGGAAGTTGGTCTTCTTGAAGTCACGCTTCTCTCCCCCACCTTTCCCTTGATCACCCTTGTCCTTCTTTGGCTTCGGCGCATCCGGGTGTTGTTGGAATTCGACAAGGGACTCTACTGCAGCAATTGCTTCATCCAAGGTCTTGACATCTCGCCGTTGCAACTCCTGCCTAGCCCAATGCTGAAGACCATCCACGAAGAAGAAAAGGAGATCTTCATCCGACATATTGGGAATTTGCAGCATAATGGTGGTGAATTCCTTGATATACTCCGCAATGCTTCCCTTATGCTTCAATTCCCTTAGCTTCTTCTTTGCTTCGTAGATGACATTTTTTGGATAGAAATGTCGCTTGAGTTCCCTCTTGAACTCCTCCCAATTGTCGATGTGATACAAGCCCTTCTCGATATCGCTCTGCTTTCTTCGCCACCACAGTGAAGCTACATCGGTCAAATAATAAGAAGCTTGTCGTACCTTGACAGCTTGCTCCTCAACATTGCATCCCTCGAAGTATTGCTCCATTTGCCAAATGAAGTTTTCCACCTCTTTGGCATCGCGCCTGCCCCCAAACGCCTTAGGCTTTGGAACCTCCATTCTTGGATTGCCCATCGCCATGTTGCCTCCACCGTTAGCCACTGCTCTTCGGCATAGAGTCAACTCCTCTCGCATTTCATCAAAGCCGATCCGCATCGCTTGGATGGCCTCCTCCATCTTAGCAAGGCGTACTTCCAATGTCGGTTGAGCATTAAGCCAAGTCTGGGTAGACTCCTTGATGGACTCGAATTCTTCGGATATGAGTTTCAAGAGTTTCAAAGTTACCTTCCACCCTTTCCACTCGATTTGCTAGCAACATGAGGGTCTGATCCATCGAAGTTCCTTCCCGCGGCCTGCTATGATCCCTCTTCTTCCTGCGGCCTTGGTGTTCAACGACGTCCCTGTCGTCAACAAGACTCGAGTTGTTTCCCTCGTTCACCATTACAGCACCACACGATCAACCTCCCTCTGATACCAACTGTTACGGACTAGTCTTCTTGACCACGTCGCGCACGGCCTTAGCTCTTCCTGCCACCCCCTTGCGGCTAGCTAAGTCAGCCTCACTCCAAAAGAACGGTGGTGAAAATGCAACGGAAACTATAACACAAGAACACAAGAGCACAAGAGAGGTTAAGTAAGAAAAGAACTCAAATGCTTTATCCAAACTCCGATGGATACAACTGAGGGGGTCTCCTCCTTATATAGAGCCCCAAAGAATTTCACTCCAAAAGTCGGAAGGATCTAGAATACGGCCTACTCTAGAATCTTCTATATACTTCCAATATGTACAAGTATCATGAAGTCTCTAGAATGTTCCCAAGAGATTATTCTAGTCTTCACTCTAGTCTTCTTTCTAGAATTCTCTAGATTCCTCCATGGATATTAACCCCATCTAGTCATGATCGAGCTATTCGGACGAGGTCGTGACAGAACGCTGGAATTGGAATTAGTCACCAATATTTAATTGCACAATATTCACCAATATTCAATTCCAATATCAAATTCTAATTCCGTGCAAATGAACGTACCCTTCTAGATTTTTCTTTTCTTTAAATCAAATATGAGATAATATTAGAGATTAAACACAATGAAAATATAAATTTAAATCATTTCAATTAACTCTTGATTCATATAAGTTTTTCTGTTACAAATGATTTAAAAACATTTCATATAGGAAAAAACTATGTAGAGAAAATTAATTTAAAATGCATACACAAAAGAAAATATTCAATAGATTAATCAAGAGGAATGATTACAAAGGATAAGATCTCCTAACGCTAAGTTCAAGGCGGTAATTCTTACTATTTTGGTTTCTATATTGACTGGCACCTCGAACCGGTTGGCCCTAGCCAATCCACCCCTATATTGGCCTCACTCCTAGCCCTAGATAAACATCTCTCGGATTAGCTACAAGCATCCCTCCCTGGAGACTTCTCTAGATCTAACCCAAGACTTAGTCAGTTAGTTGCCACACTCGAGGTGGATTTCTTCTCTAAACCTATCTTTGATCTAGTTTCCATATACTAATACAAAGATAATCACTAACGCTTAAAAGAAAACGAAAATACAAGAGTAGATATAAGATATGAATGTAGAAAAGCTCCATAAATCAGATTCTGAAGGAAGATGATGATGGGCTGCTTGAAATTGTCGTCGTAGAACATTAACCCATCTCTTGAATAGTAGTTTTAATCCTCAATCTTCATTTGGATCATTTAGCGTTGAAGGTTGGGAGTGCTGGAGTCTCTTTAGACTAAGGTTACAGATGTTCGATGACGGGTTCATGTCGGTTTGAGTTTGAAATGTCACATGTCGGATTGCGGTGGATATATCGGAGATATTTTATATTGTCGGATTTTAATATTTAAATAAATTTTTCATATATATAAATATTTTTTGTAAATATGTGCAGCTAATACATGTACTTAAACATTATGAGATTATGACTAAAGATAGGGCACAATGGTGACAGGATCCATATAGCAGACCCCATTATAGTGGGATAAGGGCTTGAGTGTTGTTGTTATGTGTAGTTATGTACATAATGTATTTTTATAAATTGCACAATAAACATATATATACATAATGTATGTTTATAAATTATAAAATAAACATATATACACATAATATATGTTTATAAATTACACACACAAAACATTGATGACAGTAAATGACATAAATAACACTAAATGAGAGTGAGACTAATGCGGTCTCCCGATCTAGATCTGGTGATCGAACTCGAGGAAGATGAAGATCTCCAATGTTCAGAAGAACCCTTCTTGGATTTGGTCGGCGCTATGGTTGAAGATGGAGGAAAAGAGGAGAATAAAGGGGCAGATAGATAGAGAGGATAAGAGAAGAAGGGGGACGAAGCAGAGAAGGGGGAGCGACGGGCTCCCTGGTGGCTCGGTCGCGGGATTCGGCGAAAGCCGGATGGCGGGCTGCTAGGGCTTCCGTCACGAGAGTTAGAGAGAGAGAATTAAAGAGAGAGAGATGGAAAATATGATTAATTCATTTCATGGCCAAGTCCAATGTTCAATCCGATTTATAACCCGGTTTCACAAATGCGTCCCCACTTAGGCCTAAACATGTGGGTAAAAAAAGTAAACATAACGCGCTCAACAAAAATAGTCGAGCCCCCCCCCACCCCGCACGCAGACGTGGATTGTGGTCAGCGCTGATAGGTGCGGCTCCAGCGCGGATCGGTCTTGTCATGTGTCGTAACATCACGGTCCTCGTCAGAAGACAACTTGTCCTCAAGCTGGGGTGGAATGTCGACCAGAGGAGCAAGCGGTGGAGGTCCCACAAACAACTTGAGCTATGAAATGTGAAAGTCATCATGAATCCGGGCCCCCGTGGGTAAGCCAACGTGGTAGGCAACGCCCCCAATGTGCTTCGTGATCTGGAAAGGGCCAAAAAACTTGGGCCCCAACTTGTTGGAGGCCAGTCGAGTAGCAGACACTTGGCGGAAAGGGTGGCGTGGCACACACCCAATCACCCACGATAAGGGTGAGATCGCAATGTCCCCGGTTGTAAGCAACTTCCATTTGTTGTTGCGCCTGCAAAAGATGGTTTTGGGCTGCATGCAGAAATTTGTCTCGGTCTTCCAATTCTCGGTCCACGGCCGCCACGCGAGCCGATCCTCTCGTATAGTACAAGAGGCGGGGATGTTCCTGGCCATTGATAAGGCAAAACTGGGTGGTCTGCAGTGCGTTGTGGTAAGCTGTGTTGTAACAATATTCGATCCAAGGAAGCCAGCGCGACCAATCGCGGTGTGGTCGATCGCCGGTAACACACAGCAAGTACATGCTCAAAGTGCGGTTGACCACTTCAGTTTGCCCATCAGACAAAGGGTGGTATTCCGAAGAGAAGGCAAGGTTAGCACCGTTAAGGGAGAACAACTTTCTCCAAAAGTGTCTGGTAAACACCTTATCTCGGACCGAGACAAGAGTTTCTGACATGTCATGTAACCGAAAGATTTCCTGGAAGAAAACCCGCGCCACGTTCTCGACAATGAGCGGCTGAGCTAAAGCGATAAAATGGGCCACAGCCGATGCTATAGCGTCGCGCCACAGCCGATGCTATAGCGTCGCGCCACAGCCGATGCTATAGCGTCGCGCCACAGCCGATGCTGGACATGTCACACTCGACGAGGAACGGTAAAGCAAAGTCTGGCAGACGGAGAACCGGGGCGGACAACAGTGCCTCCTGGAGAGAGTGGAACACCTGTGTTGTCGCCATCTGTCCACACAAAGGCGTTCTTCCAGAGCAAGCTGATCAATGGGGATGTGATGCTGTCGTAGTCGCAGAAGAATCAGCGGTAATAGCCCGTGAGGCCAAGGAAGCCGCGGAGGTCGGTGAGGTTTTGCGGCAGAGGCCACGACGCCACGCCCTGGAGCGTGGTCGGGCCGGACGGCACCCCTGAACTATCCACCACATGACCCAAGTAAGTTATCGAGCGCTGGCCAAATGAATACTTTGAAGCCTTAAGGACCAAGTGGTGTGCATGCACCAAGCTGAGGACGGCCTGGAGATGGTGTAGATGCCCCTCCCAAGTTTTGCTTTTCACAAGAATATCGTAAAAAAAGCCAGAATTGACTTGCGGAGGAAGGGTTGGAATATCTCATTCGTCAAAGCCTGAAATGTCGAAAGCGCGTTTGTTAAGCCGAACAACATAACCAAGAGTTCGAAGTGACCGTAGTGCGTCCGGAATGCTGTTTTTTCCACGTCTACATCCGCCATACGGACCTGATGGTACCCGGAAACAAATTGTACGCTCCGTGTAGCTCGTCGAGGAGTTCCTCCACTATTGGAATGGGAAACTTGTCCTTCACCGTAACGGTTTTGAGAACCCGATAGTCCACGCACATGAAACAAGAGTTGTCCTTCTTGTGCACCAACAGTATTGGGGAAGAGAAAGGGGAGACGCTCTGCCGAATGAGACCCTACTGGAGGAGGTCGCATTGCCGCTCGATCTCGTCCTTTTGGAGGAAGGGGTAGCGGTATGGCCGCACCACCACCGGGGCCGCCTTGGAAGGAGGCAAATGAGATGGTCCTTCTAATGTCGCGGCGGAAGGCCCACGCATGTGCTGAATATCTCAGAGAATGACTGTAAAAGGTGAGCAAGATCCGCGGGATGGTCAGCCGACTGCCAGTTCGGGGCGGCCAGAGGCTCGGACTGAATTAGAAAGGAGGAGGGAAACTGTCCCAGGGTCTGCCCTACCATTATATCAAGCGATAGCCCGCGTGCCATGAGATGGTCAGACGATCAAAGCTCCACGTTAGGGGCCCCAAAGTGTGCAACTAACGAATGCCAAACACGATGTCAAAACCCCGAAGGTCCAAGACAAAGAAATCAATCTGTGAAGAATAATCGTCCACGACAAAAAGCTACACGCCGACAAACTCCCGGGAATGGCATCTGCTGACCGTTTGCCACAGCCACCTTAACGTGACTACGTGGAACATACGGAAGGTGAAGCTGGAGGGCTCTATCCTGGCGGATGAAACTGTGAGTACTGCCGGTATCCAGGAGAGCTAAGAGGGGCGTGTCTTCCACGTTCACAAAGAGCTGAATGGTGCATCCCTCCTGCAGCCCGACTAAGGCATGTAGAGAAAGTTGTGGTGTGCCAGGATCATCAAACCCATCGCCCTCATCCTCCGGTGGGTCGTCAACTTCCAACCAAAATAGACGCTTGCACCGATGACTTGGTGTGTACAGTTCGTTACAATTGAAGCAGGGGCCCTTCTTGTTGCGAGCCGCCTTCTTGTTGCGGCCTGCCTTCTCCGGCCGGGACAAACGATGACGGTAAGGAGGTCGTGGAGACTGTTCCCCATCCTGCGGATTGGATGTGGAGAAACTCAATGGTGGTCGAGGGCTGAAAACTTCACGGCGGCCCGAGGGTGGCCGATCGAAGGCGTGCCAATGCTCATAGGCGCAGACAAGGCTCATAGCCGTCAAGAGGTCCGGTGGCTTCTGAAATTCCACATCCCAACGGAGCCGGTCGGGTAGCCCGACGCTGAAGAGCGGAACCTATTGTGATGATTACACGGACGCGGCACGAGAGAGTAACAACTGAAATTACTCCAGATAGGTCTCGATGGGGGCCAGTTTTCTTGAGAGTGATAAGGTCGCCAAGAGGGTTACCTGACATTGTTGGTCCGAAGCGGAGAGAGTACGCTGCCCGGAAATCCTCCTAAGAGGTGTTGGGTTGCTCACGCAAGTAGTTGAGTCACCCAAAGTTGCGCCGGTCCAAGGAGGTGAAACGAGGCGACGCCGATGCGTTCCTCGTCCGGAGTGTGCTGATTGGTGAAGAACTCACATCATGTAAGCCGTGGAAGGGGATCTTCGCGGCCTTCATAGATTGGAATCCATACGAATGGAGCGGTTGCTGGAGAAGAAGTCGCCACGCGGAGGAACCGACTCGACCCGACTCTCGGTCGGGGAGGCTGTCTGGTGCGGTGGAGGTGGTGGAGCCCCCTGAAGGGAGTCCAAGCGTGCCTTGAGGGCATCCTTGTCATTTTGAGTGACGAACATCGATTGAAAAAACTCCATGAGTTGGGTGAGTGGGGACACCGTCGGCCATTGGAAAAGAAAGCCTTGCGGGTGCCGGAAGGATCCCGGCAGAGTCACATGCGGGCGGAGGTGGTGCGGGCGGTCGGCGGGATGCCGTGAGGGAGGCTCGGTAGGTGTCGGGGAGGGTAGAGTCGGCGTTTGGCTTTGATACCAAATTGATGTTGTCTCCCGATCTAGATCTGGTGATCGAACCCGAGGAAGATGAAGATCTCCAAGGTTCGGAAAAACCCGTCTTGTATCCGGTCGGTGCTATGGTTGAAGATGGGGAAAAAGAGGAGAAGAGAGGGGCAGAGAGATTGTAACATCCCATTTCCAACTAAACCCCTAAGAGTGGTTTTGGTCATGACTAGGTCATGACAAAGCCCTAGGAAGCTAAAAAGGGTCAGGTGATCAAAGGCCAAGGTGAGAATCACTTTGGTCTGTCTATGGCACAACCTCATCACCAAACCTAGGGATTGACCTTAGGGCTTCACCATGACTCCATGACCTCACCACAACATCACTAACCTATTAGAGGGTCCACTAGAGCCTTAAGGGTCCATTAGAGTCAACCCAAAGTGGCCAACTTGACCTAGGACCACCATAGGCCTAAATTGGGCAAGGTGACCTAACTATGGGCAGTTGACCTTAATATGCCCAACCAAACTTGCCCAGGTCTTCCTAGACCTAAGGTGGTGTCAATGGGTCACCTGGGACTCAATGGGGTCAACCCCCAAGCTTGAGGTACCCCAAGCAACTCAAATCCCAACTTGGTCAAGATGCCCTTATTAATGGTTATATGACCCTCAAGGTGCCCAGTTAGTCCTGTACCACCCCACCTAAGCCTTAGGAGAGACCAATGGATCACCAAAGACCCATTAGGGGCAACCCCAAAAGGTCAAAAGGACCAAAGTCAACCCAAGTCTACTTTGGGTCAACCTAGCCCAAATGAGCTATCATAAGCTAAAGCCTCATATAGTTTCATTAGGAATATTATGTGTATGTGAGGGCTGCCAATAGACCCCCAAGGTTGACCAAGTCAACTTGGTGATTAGGAGAGAGAGAGGAGCGCCATTCCATGGTAATGGAGGAGAGAGAAAAAGGGAGAATGAAGGGGCAAGTCAAACCCGGCCAAGGGAGGCCAAAGGCCACCCTTAATGGCTGGATTCAACTCCCCTGGGGAAGTGGAGAAGTTTCCAGCCGTTTCCCGGCCACCAAGGGGCTGGTTCAACCCCCTCCTCTTAACCCAAGCCCAAGCTTTCAATGGCATTAATGGCCATTGAAGTTTTGGCCTCTCCCCTCCTCAACCGAGCCTTTAAAGACCGCCAGTGGCCCAAGAGGAACATTTCCCAGCGTTTACCTGAAGATTTCGAGCCCTCCCACTGTACTGTTGCAGAAGTCGAGCGGCGCCACCATGGGAAATGGTTTCCCGACGATCGTCGCGCCTTCAGGCCGCCGACAAGGTCCTCCTCCTCTCCTTACTTCATGGTTAGATCATAGGGATGTTAGGTTCAAGGTTCGGGCTCAATTGAGCCCGAACCAATCTCTGGTTTTCATGGGTTTGGGCCGAAAATGTTCTTGGTGGGATCGCCGGAATAGTCGTCACCGGCGGCCACACCGCCGGCTAGAGGTAGCCACCACCTCCACGAAGGTGGTGGTGGCGGTGGCCGGGCAGGGAAGTGGCCGGATGGCCGGCAGTGGCGGTTTGAAGTCGGCCCAGGCGCAAGCAATCGAGGTCGTTGGCTGGAGGAGGAAGACGACTCGGCAGCCCTTGGATTTGCGCCACGATTCGGGTGCCGGATTAATAATTCATTTTATTTTAATTTCATTTCTGTCACATTATTTGCAGTAGATGGTTTTAATTTTTAAAAATGCTTAGGCCCCTCTAGTGAAAAAGTCATCAACATGAACTTTGTAGCCCTATGGGTCTACTTTTATCCAAAATTATTTGGACCAATTTGGAACTCTGGTTGGACCAGGGCACCCATTTTGGTGGGACTTATACCTAGGGATATCCTGAGATTCAAAAGGGTGCCCACACTTCATCCCTTGTCCAAATGACTTGAAATTTGGGCAGGGGGTCAACCTTAGTTATACCTAGGGCCAGTCCAAAAATGGGAATTTTTGGAGATACTTTTTCCTGTGGTTTTTGTTATTATTTAATATTACTAGGGTATTTTAATTAAGTGGTCTAATGACATCCAAACCCTCCCAAATTTTGGTGAGAGGCCCCTAGCATCATGATATGGCTCTGTATAAAAATTCACATCATTTGTAGATGTCTTGGTTAGGTATTAATCCAACCCTAGGTTTACCCTTATAGGGTTATTTAGGTCAAAGAGCTATTTTTGATGTTTGAGTGGTCAAATCACCTCAACAGAGGCTGTGATTTTGACCCCTGACTTGACATGGCCACTATCACCCTCATAGGGATTATGGGGTGGTCTAGGGTAGTTTTGCCCTTGGACTCAAACTCAAACCCTAAGGAGGGGCTTTTGAGGGTTGTGAAGGATATGAGGACAAATGGACTTGTGTGATATTGTAACTTGGTGGAATTGATGAATGAGTAACCTAAGACCTCTGGTATGAACCTTAGAGGATTTGGAGGGAGATAGATACCCCAAGCCCTTAACCCTAGATTAGGGCATAATCACTGTTAGGGTAGAATAACCCACCAAAACCAACCAAAAGGATGTGAAACTTAGGTAGCATGGATTTTAGGTTAGATAGAATCTTTAGTGAATTTATTAGAATTTTAGGAACAATACTTCAAGCACTTCACTTGATATACATGGTATGACCCAAAATGGTATATTATTTCTTAGGATCTCTCTGTTCATTAAAATCCTATGAAATTTGGGCAGGAGACATTTTTGGTCAACATACTTACCCCTGAATTTTATTATAAATTTTAGTTGTTTATTTTCAGTACTCTTTTCACAAGATTAAAAAAAGGCATTTATGATCAATGAATTATTTAGAGCTAATATCATATTGCAAAAATTATGAAAATTAGGTCACTGTTGCTTTTAGATCAATAACTATTTGGTAAAATTAATTCATGAGTTTTAGAAGACTATTTGAGGTATTTACTTTACAAACCCATCATTTTTGGAATTTGATGTTTAATTTATCCAGAGCTTATTTCTTACTAAAAATTCATGAAACCTTTTATATAATGTTGGTAAGACAGTAGTTGCATAAGAAAATTAATTCATAATTTTTGGATGATTATTTGCTGTACTTACTCCAATATTGAAGGGAAATAGGATTTATTACCAAAATAGTTTTAGGGACCTATAGATAATGGAAAAATGATTATATTTTGGATTTATAATATTGATCTGTCCTAATATTTTCCTTAATTTTGTCAAGCATCATGCATGATTTTAAAGGACACTTCCTGTTCAAACTAGTAGCACATGTATCTTTTAGGAAAATTAAATAAATGCTTGATTAATTCTGAAAAATATAAATTATTGGATATAGCCTATTTAGGTCATGATGGATCCCCATTAATTATCTTGAGGCATTTAGATGATTATTTGTAGTACTACCCAATATGTGCATCGTGTCACTAAGTATGGTCTGCAATTAGTAAAAGGACAGTAAATAGGTGATGGGGGGTAGTAGGTTTAAACTTTGGGATTCCAATAGTCTGGTGGTGCTGGATAAGTAATTGGGGTTACTTTTGGAGAATAGGTTGATAAAGGCGTGGTGTTGACTAGTGTTAGGTGGTGCTCAGGATCGACCAAAGATCGCCCTTCCCGAAGGGAGGATAGAGTCAAAATCACACTAGGTTTAGTCCAGCGTAATACAAAAGGGGAATGGGTAGAAGGAAGCAACCAATGATAGTAAGTGCCTTGTGAAAGGGAACGATGAGCTTCAACTACCATCATAGTTCCTAGTGTCCTTTGAGAGCCGTTCACGGGAAATACCGGGGGCAGTCTTGGGCTAACGTAAACTGTAGGAGTGATAAATCTTAAAGAGCAACTAGAATAATAAGGGGTTCACTTTCACACACCCCGGTGTCTCGGGAAGTTAGTTTGACTAGGATATTCGAGCGGTAGGCTCGGTGGTTGTGGTAACGGGCGGGATAGCCCGGCGGGCCGGAGGCCCGGTTGATAATTGGAACGGACGGGATAGTCCGGGGAGCTATTGCTCGGTGGGAAACGTATTAATATTGCATGTGCATAAGTTATAAGGTGGTGGGCTCTCAGTGTTAGTGTTCGATGCACCGACGCTAATACGTTTGCTCGGCAAGTGTGGTTAGCACTTCACCAACAGAAGTCCGGTGCGCCAGCCGGCAAGAGTACGCAGGAGTCCGCTTCGTGCACCAAGCGTTGAGGCGTACGATAGGTCTGACCGGTAGTGCCTTACTGGTTTAGAGGTGGGCGAGGCCCAACCCACCGCTTCCGTCTGCCACTACAAAGGTATCCTGGGAGGTTCGACTCCAGAAAGAGGGAACTAAAGGTCTGTGTACACAGATTCGGGTGGGTGAGTTGCACTTGCATGATCGCATCATAACCCACTAGCATGTCATAGCATAAGCATTGCATATAACCCTTGTCACCTATTGTATAAGTGGTATGAGACGCTTACACAATAGGACTTGCAAAACGACCCCTTGGTCTATAAGCTTGTGTGAGCAAGTTTATAAATTAGGGTCAAATTCTTTAAATATATATTGTTGTTAATAACCGACACCCCAACGTATAAATTGGTATGAGACTCTTTATACGATGGGAGCCCTGCATAAGATCCCTTAGCTTATGCGTTTCCGCACATAAGTTAAGGTTACTTTTCATACTTTACTTTACTGCCACATGTACTATAAAATTGCAAGTATAGGTCCGTTGTCTTCTGTTTCTTGATTACTCTCCACCTTCAAGTCCTCCCCTTTCTTCCTCTCCGCTCGGTGCCTAGGGGCCATGGGGGAAGGGGTGGGGGATGATTGGACTTAGTCTTATAGACTAACGGTTTTCGGATCACATCATTTAGGGGATCGTGGAGCCCAGCATTGAGGAGCAGCCCCGGAGGTCGGCCCGTCTGGAGAAAGGGCAGTCTAGCTCAGGAGTTCAGACAGTTGGGACTGTGAGTCCCTGACTTTAGTAGTGTTTTATTTTGCTTCCGCTTGAGTGACTATGTAGTGAGGATTTGATGTATCGGGCTTAAGCCCTTATTTCCAGTGCATTATATTTTGTGGACTCTCCCTTCGTGGAGATGTTATTACTCTGATGTGATTTTATTGTTGACTTTTGGTTAGAGTTTTTACCTCACTTGTGCTTACTCTACTTTTGTTGCTTTTCTGTGATCGAATCGGCCGGCAGAATCGGCATTTCGCGGTGATGACCCTTCAGGGCGTGAATGTGTCACCGCAAAGCGGCGGTTCTGGGTCTAAGACCCCGGTGTTTAAAAAGAAAAAAATTTGGGTCTTACAGAGATAGACAGGAGAAGAGAGGAAGACGAACGAAGTAAAGAAGGGGGAGCGGCGGGCTCCCTGGCGGCTCGGTCGCTGGATTCAGCGGAAGCCAAATGACGGGCTGCTAGGGCTTCTGTCGGGAGAGTTAGAGAGAGAGAGAGAATTAGAGAGCGAGAATATTAAAGAGATTAATTCATTTCATGCAAAAGTCCAAAGTCCAATCCGGTTTATAACCCGGTTCACAAACGCGCCCCCCACTTGAGCTTAAACACGTGGGTATTTAAAACACCAATACGAAATAAAAAAAGTAAACATAACACAGTCAACAAAAATAGTCGAGCCCCACTCATGCAGGCGTGGCCAGTGGTCGGCGCTGATAGGTGCAGCCCCAATGCAAATCAGGCTCGTCATATGTCGTAACAGAGACACGAAAGAATTCAAATTTTGGCTCAAAGAGATGCATGAAATGTAGTACAAAATAAAATATTACCAATCAGACGCTTAAAAGAAATAAAAATATATATTTTTAGTACTCGTCATATATTGTCCATGAGATATCACACGATATATCGGGTAAGACCGATATATCGGAGCCTGAAGACCGATATGTCGGGGATATTTTCAAAATTGACATTTTTGCATAAAATGTCGATGTCGTGGTGTTTTCTTCCAAAAATCTTTATGTTGACCGACATGTCGGACATGTCGACCTACATCAACAACACTGCTTCAGACTGCTAGGGTGACTCTCTCTTCAAAATATCTCATGATAGAATACGAATCCTGAGAGAAAAATGTGTATGTATAGTTCTTTGGGAGCTATCGTCTGCGATAGTGGCTATCGTCGGGAGGTAGCGTCGATATATGAGTCCTAACGCCTTTTCAGTTTTTAGAATAGCGGAGCTTTCCTTATTCAGATTACCGCTATCGTCGGGCTTTCAAAAGATATCATCGTGCAATAGTAAACTTGAATTTCTCGCTCTCGTTTCCCTCCAAGCTGTGTGACGACGCATTGTTGCTATAATAGGACTATCGTCGTGCAGTTGTGGGCTATCGACAGGCAATAGCAAACTTGAATATCCTGCTCATCTTTCCTCCAAGCCATATTGTGACACATCGTTGCTGTAATAAAAGTTCCAAATTGTCATCGGGCGACAATGAATATCGCCGACGCTACCATTATTTCTGAGCTATTTATGACAATCACCAAATTTAGCAACACTTTGACTGGAATTCGCCGTACATTAAGTGTTATTGCCCGGCGCTATCGCAGGTGGTAGGCTGCAAAGTCTGCTTTTGACTCATCATTTTAGCCCGATACGTGTAACTTCCAAGGATGTATCATATGGGATTCTTGAATCTGCAACTACGAAAGTATTTGCAAATATTGATCAAATACAAACCAAAACTTGTTATTCTCAAACAAAGGGTGTGTCGAACAATATATGTTGATCCATGCTCCAAGATACTTTATGATCCGATTGCGAGCTTTTGTTCTTGATGTAGAGAAATTAGAGTATCAAGAGAGGGATATAAAGAAAGGCAGGGGGAGGAGCAAGGAGATCTCCAAGTTAGATTAACATGAAACATAAACACATCAAATTAGTTATACATCATTTCACGAGCTGCAAAAATTTTATTTTTAGTTGTTAAAAGGTAGGTACTATGGTGGAGAGGGAGATGAAGCTGATTGGTTTGTGGTTCAATGTGCAATTTATCTCCTAAATCGCTGTCGAACAAAGTGTGTGAAGTTTATGACACCGTAGGAAGCCTGACGCAGCCTGAGAACATCTCAAAGTGTTTGGTTGTGTATTGCATACGCCCACATCCCTGAACAAACAAGGAAAAAGCTTGATGATAAAGGGTAGAATGTGCATCTTTGTTCGATATGCTCCTGAAAGCAAGGCATACAAACTATACAATCCAATGACGAAGAAGGTGATTATTTCTTGTGATATTGAGTTTGATGAAGATAGTTTCTAGCAATGGATTGATGAAGAAAGAAAAGTCAAAGAAATATTTTTCAATGAATACAGGGATGAAAATGATCATGAAGCAAAAGTTGAGTATGTGTCAGATCAACCTTAAACACCACCAAGTTCAACTTCTGAGGGAGCATCGACATCCTTATCAGTTAAAGCAAGCAGCAACATAAGTGAAGAAGAACCACCTCTTTGAAAGATGAGGTAGTTAGAAGATATTTATGAGTTGACGAAGCATGTGCATGATAATTATTCTCTTTATTGTCTGTTAACAGAATGTGACCCCTGTACTTAAAGGAGGCGGCTCAAAATGAAAACTGGAGAAAGGCGATGAATGATGGAATTGCAGCCTAGGGGGACTACTGGTTTCTTCTTCATCACAGATTTTGGAGGTTTTCCCATGGTCTTCTGGTTACTTTATGGCGCTGACTCTGCGAACCCTAGGTGCCGATTCGTAGGTATTATCCCTCTCTTGTTTCTAGTGCAGCCTCTCTCCTACCCTATAACCAACAACCCCTGTAATGCCCTTGAATTTTTAATAAATATTTTAATCTCTTTAGTGGCGTAATAATGACGTAAGAGTGTTACGTTGACGCGTAGTTAACAGTGCGTCGTCGTTCGTGCGTTTTTGGTGTTCGTTCGGTCAAGTCGACCGTATTTTGAAATATACCGGAATTGAAAACTTTTAAATTAGAAAATTTAAATTATTTGATTTTAAATTTCCTTGTCAAGTTTCGTTGCGATCCGAGCTATATTTGAGGCTCGGTGAATTTTCAAAGATTTGAGGAATTATTGTTGTTGTAAATTTTGAAAATTTTTATCCAGACATCGGCTCGTCGAATCCACATTTCGATTTCGCTGTTGGATTTGTAGCACCGACATTTAGCTTTGGTGTAAATTTCATCGAAAACTGAGGTGATTTAGTTTCTCTCGTCGTTTGAGTTTTTCTATTAATAATAATAATAATATATAACTATATATATAAACATAAGTTATAAAAAAAACCTAATCTTCATCCCCCCCTCCCCCCAAAAAAAGAGAATCGGACTGGAGAACGGCGGAAGAAAAGAGCATTTCATCGTGAACCTTCCGATCGCCGTCGCGGGAGCAGGATCGCCGTCGCGGGAGCTCTGGCGGACGAATTTTTTGACGAAGTATAGATCCGGAAAGCTCTTACCGAGATCTACGCGTGTGCGGTACGATTTTTCCGTTTTGTGGACTTTTCACGTTAGGGTAAATGGCCCTAAGCGCTCTTGTCAAGCCTTCGTTTGGGCCGACCCTTGACATGGAGTGCTTTGGAGGTCGGAAATCGGGTGATTTTGAGGCAAGTGGTAGTTGCATTCTTTTTCCCTTACTCGTTTCTTTCTCCTTTTTTGAATAAAGTCATTTCAGGTTGTCCAACTTTAGGTTAATAATTTTTGTCAAAATTTGTCTGGATGAACAGTAATTCGGAATGAACAGTAATTCATTGAGTTTCGGCGCGTAAACAGTAATTCTGCGAGTAATCTCGTGGGATCAAGTAAAATTCAACGAGTTTCGGTGTGAACAGTAATTCATAATGAACAGTTTTTTGTCGAGTTTCGTTGGGCGAACAGTAATTCTGCGAGTAATCTCGAGGAATCAAGTAAAATTCATCGAGTTTCGGAGTGAACAGTAATTCAGAGTGAACGGTAATTCGGAGTGAACAGTAATTCAGAGTGAACAGTAATTCTGCAAGTAATCTCGCGCCATGAAGTAAAATTCTTCGAGTTTCTGAGTGAACAGTAATTCGGAGTGAACAGTAATTCTGTAAGTAATCTCGTAGAGTTAAGTAAAATTCGTCAGATTATCTCGTGTGATCTCGTGAAGTTAAGAAAAATCCATCGAGTGTCTTATGCCGAATTCGTCGAGTAGGTCCGTTTACACTTAGAAATTTCTTGATTATTCTTCCCTTTTTAATTCTTGGATACTTTCGGGTTATCTCTATATTATTATTATTATTTTTATTTTTATTTTGGCCTTTGGTTGGTAGTGGATAAAGGACCACCACCTCAGTACCGGTTTGTGAATCATTACACCTAGTGGGTTTTTCTTTTCTCTTTTGTGTACTGTTGGGTTGTGTTGGACAATGTGGCCGCCACCGTAGTGCCTTGTTAAGATGCTTGGTCTGATGATTTGGGTTGGAAAATGTGGTCACCGCCTCAGTACCGTTTTACCGATGGTAATGATACACGTGGTTGAGCTGATCAGTCTCTTTTACATATAAATAAACATGTATATCTATACTCTTATATGATTAATGAAGTCTGAAATTACCCGCCCTTAAAGTGAGTCTTAGTTATATCTAACCCCTTATGGTTTCTCTTACACTTATTGTTTATTTGACCTTGGATAATAAGGTTTCCTTTTAGCTAGTTTGATTCGGATTGGTAACCCTCTTAACTTGTCTGACTATTTGATTTTTTGATCTTTTGTTGCCATTTATTCATTCTTGCTAAGGCGTTCTTTTCTTTTGAATGTCTCAGGCTCGGAGTAGTAGCGGTCTGAGCATCTAGAGTTGGTGATTTCTGGCGTGTGCTTTAGTAGCAGTGGTTTTTCTTCCTCACCATCATGAGGTAGTTTATTGATTTTCATTTGTGCAGACATACATGTCGTTCTGTGGGTTCGTGTCAGGCTGTTGACGCCATAGTGAATCATTGTTGATGTTAGACTATTTGCTAGCTGCTATGTTATTTTCTTCCTGGTTTGTTTTACCTACTTGCTCTCTGAGATGGTTTTATGCTACCTCACATGTTAGTTATTTTCAAAGTATAAAAAGATCAATATTTGTATCTCATACTCATAGCTTCTCTTTAAATCAAATGTCACTCTACTCTAGCAAACGTAAAAGCTCTTTTAGTACTTATATTAAATCTAGAGGTGTGCATATCATTAATTGTTCTATTAGATTTTCATGCTCATATAAGATAATAAATGAACTAAACAAGTATTTTTCACTGCGTATATGTATATTTTTATCCGTGAACTAGTTGATCCACTGAGTCAAGGGACGCGACCATCAAAACATAAACTCATTATATTTTCATCATAATAAATTTGAGAATTTAATGAAAAGTATTTGAATTAGGTTTTTGCCTGAGCATCTGCAGTTGTCCCCTGCACGACGTGACATCATGGTGTGTATTTTCTCTTACTCTGATATATTATTAAATGCTGAGAAAATGCGAGATGTGACAACCCCCCCTCCCCTTCCTCCTCTTCCCCCTCCTCTCCAAAACAAAAATTGGCCCATCCCCTTCCCATCCATAGTCTTCCTCACACTTAGCTACCCCATCTTGCACATTTTCCTCGTGTCGGCCTTACCACTGCATCAACATTCCTTCACATAGACAACGCTATCAGGTTCCTTCAAAACATCTCAAAACCCCTTCAGCCCCTATTTTTATCAGCCGCCTCCCTTTCAGGTCTCGTCATTGGCCTGGCCGACCAGATCTAGGCCACTTTATACCTGGTCGTGCCTCTTAGTCCAAGTCTTAGCCTCACTGAACCTCTCCTTCTCTCCCCAACCCTGGATGCCCCCCCCACCCACCATCCTCCTTCACATATAACCCTCCTAATCTTGCCCTAAATATTCTAATCAGTCCCTCTAGACCCCTCAAAGCAGTGCTACCCACCTAGATAGCCACTGTACCTCGCCATGACAAATGGATCGCCATCACCTTTCGCTCCTACAGTTGCCTTATCTATTCTATGTGGTTATGGATATTATTTTGAATTTGAATATGTTAAATAGAAAAGACCAAAAAATGGTGGTACTTGAGTAAAAGAATAATAAGCATTGCTTGTTTGTATGATGTAAAGTGGAAATGAGAAAAATGATGATTTTTTAGATGTATATTATTTATTATATGTTGAAAATATTAACAACATGAATTATGTTAGTATATTACTAAATGAAAGTTAAAAGGTAAAATTATTGAATTAATTATGATTAGTGATTGTGTGACAATTAAAATAATATTTGGTGAATATGCTATTAATGTTGTTAGGGATTACATTACTTAAGTTGAATTAGATGATACTTTAGATAATTTTGTGAAGAGTTGACTGACTTAACTATTTACCATAGGAATAAATGATAATTATTAGTGATGATTTCGTAAGTGAAGAGTACACTATGCCAATCAATCATGCATATCTTTCTATTAGAGCACAACTTCATCAATAATGTGAGAATAGGTTTTTGTCATCTTTGGGTGAAAATAAGTGATGCACAATATTCATTTTGGGTCTGATGAGTACATAACATCAAAATCAACCTTATTGCATATTTAGTAAATTCTTAAACCTTTCAATGATTTTATCATGAGGTCAGTAAGTTGATCATTTTAGCTTACAAATGATGCATCAATTAATTTTGACTGAATCTTTTGTTGAATAAAATGACAATCAATCTCAATGTGTTGCAATGTGCATTGTTATCACATATAGCTATTGAGGTATTGAAAATCTTTTAAGGGTAGCTAAAAACCTAGAAGGGGGTGAATAGGTTTCTTTTGGAATCTTTTAATTTTTTGAAGTAAGATCTTGATGTGTGTTTATGTTAGTAAGTTAGCTTTCAAGAACACATACAACACACATAGTTTATAGTAGTTCCCCTATCTAGGGTACATTCACTTTCCCCTTTCACTTCTCTAGTAGTGAGCTAGATTCGGCCAACTCCTTCGGTACTCAGATCGAATAGATCTTACATCTCTTCCCTAGTTCTTACAACTCAGAGTGCTCTCCATTGCTACAGCTCAGATTGCTCATAGTATAACGCCCCAAATTCCTTGAGGCAGGAAATAGTTCTCTGAAGGTTATCACCCGACGGTAGCTAGTTATCGCGCGGCGGTAGCTGGGGAATTAAACTGTCAGAGCTCTCGGAAAGCTATCGCCCGACGTTATGGTTACCGCTAGCGATAGACGGGTCAACTTAATTAACGAAGTTTTCGAGTGGCTGTCGCGCAACGTTAGCCTTACCGCAGAGCTGTAGAACAGCAATTATGTCATGTCCACGTGTCGACGCCCGATTCGAGTTTTGAGCAGTGGCGTCCTTAAGAAGCTATACGATTGAGGTACCACGCGGCGGTAACTTCTTACCGTGCGGTGGTAGCGCTCGTAAACTGAATTCTAGATAGAATCATGACCGTTCGCTAGTTTTATTTAGGGATCCGACGGCTGGAGGGTTCCCCTGCGGGTATATGGCCGAGAGAGTAGGGTTCCATCACACTTTTCCTTTGGAACTTCTCTTTCTAATTAGTGTTAGAGAGAAGAGAGAGTGAAGAGGGAAGAAGAGGAAGGAAATCTCGCCACCATTTGAGTTTCGAAGCTCCGATTCGCAAAACGAGTCCGGATCTGTTGAGGCAAGATCGTTGCGGTCGCGTTCATTCGTCTAGATCTTTGGCATGGCACCGAAGAAGGCGCAAAGGGTAACGATTCTCTACTTGGACATGTGAAGTACCCATCCTTTTGTATAGGAAACCCTCTCCCGCGAGTGTGCGGTGAGAGTGAGGCTTTCCTTCGGGTAGATACGATATATCCCTGTAGTTTTGCATTTAGAGTTTGGAATTGAAGTACGAACATAGGCATGGTGTGTGAAGCCCATCCGGACAGGTTGGTCTGGATTGGTGATGTTTTTCATATGCTTGTTTTGCCGGAGAAGACTCCGTGTTGTATGTTTTTTGGGTTTCTACGCGGTAGATTGTAGCAGGGAACTTTGAAGACTAACCCCAAGGAGCACCCGAAAATCTGGGCAGAATCGCACTTCTGCTAGGTACCGCGCGGCAGTAGTGTTACCGCCGGCGGTAGCTCTGTGAGAGAGCTGTTGAGAGGCCTGTCTCGTCGAGACCTGAGGGTCAGTGTTGTGGGGCTGAGTGCTTAAAGAGCCCAGCTTGGTGTCCTTAGAGCCAGCCAGTGAACATAACGCAGTTATGTGTGTTAGAATGGGAAAGGGGAGGTCGACCCGCGTCGTAGCTTGCTGCGCCCGACGATTTGAGCAACGGGATATGACCGAACTGTACCCAATAACTATGCCGATCGACCTGTGGGTAGTGTTACCCGTCGTAGCCGTAGTTACGAGTCTTAGGCATTCAGCCTGAAAGACTATTTAATGCTCATGTATGTTGGTCGTCACTGAGTTCGGTGGTGGGACCCTGGTTTTTGTTCGGTACACCGAGAATGTACCCTAAGTGCACGGGGCGTGTGGTCGTAGCACTAGCGTCTGTGGTGAAGTGTGCTTATATTGCACTTTCGTAGGCATGTTCGGTTTTGCTAATGCCATGTAGGTATGGAGCACCGCCGCCCCAGGTTAGGGGTGGGGTCGTTATAATTTGGTCAGCCTTAGCTGACCGTTGCTTTATTTTGCCACCGTTCGGTGGATTGTTCTTATGCAGGAACGAGTAAGCCAAGTGGCAAGTAGCGGGCTGAAGCCTTGTTGTCGTGCTGGCCCTTGAAGGACAAAGCGAAGTGTTTTCCTTTTCTACTTTTATGTGTGCCCGGCCTGCGTGCCGAAGTCTGTAAAATACTTATTATTTAAGTAAACAGTTGTAAGGTCATAAGGCCGAGACTTTTAAGTAAATAGTTGTAACAGACATTCATGTTTTGTGATGAGTTTTCCAACTTATTTAAAAGCTTCTGCTAGAATGCTCTGTGTTAGGTTTCGAAAATTTATTATAATAATTTGGTATTAATATGTAACTCCACTGAATGTCCGTGGAATATGTCGTGGGGCCCCGACCGGACCTTCTGTTATATTCCATGTAACTGATGGGGGTGTTACAATTTGGTATCAAACTACGGTGTCAGTCTTTCTTATGATAATTCGTGGACAAATTCTTTGAAGGGGTGGTGAGCACAGGTATGTACGTCATCGTTATAACATGAAAAAAAACCCTTGAATGTCCACTTAGGAATGAAAATACACATGTTTGAGAAACCTGAGTGTTCCAATGACTGCGTTTTGACAATCTGTTTGTCGCCTAATCGAGTGTTTTTACAAATATAGGTGGCTAGGTGTGGTGCAGGACAGTCGGAACGTCCGCACTCCGCGAAAAGCAGTGTACCTAATGACGTGCCTGCAACACCTCCTTCGGTAGAGTCGATAAGACTTGTGGCTGAGACGGTGTTTGCGATGATAAACGCCCAGCCAGGGAGGCAAGCACAACCTCCTGCCCCTATCGTGGAGCAGGTCCCGCTTCGTGTAACAGAGCCTAGAGTGGTGGAACGAGTGGCTGTAGATCTTTTGGTGCCAAGAAGAGCGACAAAAAAGCATCTTAAACATGTGATGAGATTCAATCCTCCAGTGTTTACGGGGACTGGAACCCCAACCCAAGCCAGGGATTGGCTCTTTCGTGTTAAGGGAGTCTTGAAGGCAACTAAGACGGAGGAATGGTAGAAAACCACTATAGCCACTTTCCTGTTCGATGAAAAGGCGAGACTGTGGTGGGAAGAATTGGAGCTGCATCTCTTGGTTGGAAGACAAATCACTGATGTCTCGATGGTGGAGTTCTCGAGATTATTCCTGGCTAGATACCTCCCCTCGGCACAGAGGATTGACATGTAGAATCAGTTTCAGAGACTGACGCAGGGAGAACGTAGCGTGGATGAGTATCTCCACGAGTTCACAAGGATGGGACGTTATGCTGGCGTTACTTATGCTTACGAGGAGCGTAAGAACAACCAGTTCTATGAGGGTTTACGTGATGACCTAAGGCTACTGCCCTCTGGCCCCCACGACGTAGGGTTTCCTAACTCTTGTCAACACCGTCCGATCTCTGGAGAAAGATGCGAAGAGAGTTCAAAAGAAGGACTTAAGCTTGAAGAAGTCGGAGTTCAAGGTGTCGAGCTCGTCAAAGTCTGGGTTTTGTAAGTGGAACAAGAAGGCAAGGACTTCGGGTCCATCCCCACCTTCGGGTGCGTCTGGAGTTACTATAGTGCAAGTCCAGGTTACTTGCTATAATTGTGGCAAGCAGGGACACATTGCCCGAGACTGTTGGAGTGGGCGCCCAAATTCAAAAAAGAAGCCTGGAGCATCTTATGTGGAGAAGGGAAAGACGGTGGAGTCAACCGCATCCCACTACGCTCCAGCCAAGCCTAGAGTTTACAACCTTGGCCAACAGGAGGCCATAAAGCAGGTTGATGTGGTGACAGGTATGAGTTAATTAATAGCGCATTTAGCTCTATATACTTGTTGCCTTTTGCGTGTTAGCTTATGACTTGTTGTACTAGGCTTTTTTTTATCTTTAATTGTTCGGCGAGAGCACTGTTTGATACCGGAGCTTCACACTCCTTTTTGTCTGAGGAATTTGTATCCCGCATTGGAGTTCCTTCTTCGATGGCAAGGGATAAATTGGATGTGCTGCTACCTAACGGGTGTTCTATGCGCGCAGATAGGGTTTGCTACGTGAAAGTACGGATTGGGAGTCAAGTGTTTGACTTGCAAGCATCACTACTTCCAATAGTGGAGTTTGATGTGATCTTTGACATGGACTGGCTCTCGGAGCAACGTGCGTACATTGATTGCAATCGCAAGGTGGTCAGACTGGGAGTGGATACAGAGCTTGAGACGACGTTCTCTGGCATGAGGGGATAAAGCAAGACTTTGATGTCTGCTCTCCAGGTGGTTAAGGCAGTTCGTAGGGGTGCAGAGCTATTTTTCACTTTAGTGGAGGTTTCGAAGCCCAAGCCAAGTCTGGATAGCATCCTAGTTATATCAGAGTTTCCTGACATTTTTCTCGAAAAACTCCCTGGAGCTCTACCTCAGCGAAAGATCGACTTCACCATCGAGATAGTGTTAGGTTTCAAGCCCGTGTCACGCTCCCCGTACCGCTTAGCCCCTAAGGAGATTGCGGAATAGAAGGTACAGCTTCAAGAGCTGTAAAATCAATGGTATGTGCGTCCAAGATAGTCGCCTTGAGGTGCGCTAGTCCATTTTGTTAAGAAGAAGGACGAGAGTTTACGACTATGTATTGATTACCGAGAGTTGAATAAACTGATAGAGAAGAATAGATATCTGATCCCAAGGATTGATGATCTGTTTGATCAGCTGGTCGGGTCGACTGTGTACTCGAAACTAGATTTGAAATCCGGGTACTATCAGCTGAGAATAAGGGAAAGTGACTTTCCTAAGACAGCTTTCAGCACATGTTATGAGCATTATGAGTTCACCATCATGCCATTTGGGCTGACGAATGCGCCATCCGTGTTTATGGATTTGATGAACAGGACGATCAGAGAGTACTTGGACCAGTTCGTGATAGTCTTTATCGATGATATACTGGTGTACTCATAGTGTGAGGATGATCATTTCAAGCATCTACTTATGGTATTGGAGACACTAAGGAGGAACCAACTGTATGTCAAGTTCTCCAAATGTGAGTTTTGGCTGTCCTCGGTAGCATTCCTTGGTCATATAGTTAGTGGAGTGGG
This sequence comes from Platanthera zijinensis, assembly GCA_039513925.1. Classification (NCBI taxonomy): domain Eukaryota; kingdom Viridiplantae; phylum Streptophyta; class Magnoliopsida; order Asparagales; family Orchidaceae; genus Platanthera; species Platanthera zijinensis. The sequence continues at coordinate 120,231,146 of CM077090.1, forward strand.
AATCGCGATAGATCCGGCGAAGATAGTTGCGATACGGGAGTGGCTTGTGTTGTCTACTGTGGCGGAAGTCCTCAGTTTTTTGGGGCTTGCCAGCTATTACAGGCGCTTTGTGGAGAACTTCTCGCGGATAGCATTGCCCCTCACTACTCTAACAAGGAAGGATCAGAAGTTTGTTTGGTCGCTGGAATGCGCACAAGCCTTCGACGAACTAAAGTGTAGTCTGACAACGGCGTCTGTCTTATGTTCGCCATGTGGATCGGAGGGTTATGAGATTTACAGTGACGCCTCTGGGAGTGGATTAAGCTATGTTCTGCTTCAGCACGGGAAGGTGATAGCCTACAGATCGCGCCAGTTGAAGGTGCATGAGAGGAATTACCCGGTCCATGATTTGGAGTTGGCAGTCGTGGTATTTTCTCTCAAGATTTGGAGGCATTATCTATATGGGATAAAGGTCGATATTTATTCAGATCAGAAGAGCCTAAAGTATCTGATAGATCAGAAGGACCTGAACATGCGTCAGCGAAGGTGGATAGAGTTCCTTGGGGACTACACCTACAAGATTCACTATATTCCCGGGAAGGGGAACGTTGTGGCAGATGTTTTGAGCCATAGGACTCTTGCACGTGCCAATTGGTTACAGATGTACGACGAGCGGCTTATTCGGAATTTGGAGGCCTTGGAAATCTCTTGTGTTAACAAGGGATCTAGTGCAAACGCATGTTTGAGTTGGACTGAGGTTCAATACGACCTCGTGGACAGGATTCAACAGTCCTTGGAGTTGGACGTGAGCTTGAAACTTCACTGGGCGGAAACTGTTGATGGGTCTAACGACCAGTTCTCTATCGACGATGGCCTTTTGTGGAAAGGCAGTCGATTGTGCGTCCCCAATGTGGGGAAGTTGCGAGAAGAATTGATGTTCGAGCCGCATTTCTCAAAGTATTCGATTCACCCTGGGAGCACCAAGATGTTCAAAGACATGAAGAAACTGTTCTGGTGGCCAGGTCTGGAGAAAGACATAGCATTATATGTGGCGAAATGTCAGACGTGTGTATTGGTAAAGGCCGAGTGCTAGAAGCCTGGCAGATTCCTGAAGTCCTTACCTATACCGGAGTGGAAATTTGATGACATCTCCATGGATTTCGTGCACGGCTTACCGAGATCGCACAAGGGGAACGACGCTATTTGGGTGGTCGTTGATCGTTTAACGAAGGTGTCACGCTTCATACCCAATAGGAAGGTTGATTCAGTGGAGAAGCTGGCGAAGCTTTATGTGGGCAGCATAGTCCGTTTGCACGGCGTACCCCAGAGCATCGTAAGTGACCGTGATGGTTGGTTCACATCCTACAAATGGAGGCTCATTCATCAGTTGTTGGGTTCCAAGTTGAACTTCAGCACAACTTTTCACCCTCAGAAAGATGGTCAGAATGAAAGGGTGAACAGGACAATAGAAGACATGTTTCGTATGTGTGTTTGGATTTTGGGAAAAGGTGGGAGGACCATCTTTTTATGATTGAGTTCGCATACAATAACAACTACCAAGCCAACATTCAGATTGCGTCTTTTGAGGCTCTGTACGATAGGAGGTGTCGTACTCCGTTGTCTTTGGTAGAAACGGTAGATTCGTAGCTTTACAAGCGAAGGGACGTTGAAGATTCGAAGCTGTACAAGAGAAGGGACGTTGAAGATGCTACTTCAACGATACAGCTGATTCGAGAACGGCTATTGATTGCTCAAGATAGGCAAGCCAAGTACTATAATGCCAAACATCAGAACGTGAAGTTTGCGGTGGGCGATTGGGTATACCTCAAGATAAAATCGTTTAAAGGCGTATCAAGGATTCGATGCTTAAAGAAGCTTAGTCCGAGGAATGTTGAGCCTTTTGAGATCTTGGAGCGTGTTGGTGAAGCCTCCTATCGTTTGGCTCTTTCAGTGGAGTTGAGTGGTTTGCATGATGTATTTCACATCTCAGTGCTGGGGAAGGCTATTCAAGAGCCTACTCAAGTGATTGTTGCGAATCAAGTGTCGGTCGATAGTGGGTTGATGACGAAGGTCAAGCCCATTCGGATCGAGGACGTAGAGGTCAAGCAGCTGCGAAACAAATCCATTAAAATGGTCAAGATCATTTGGGACAACTGTAGCCGAGAAGAGCTGTCTTGGGAGCACGAGCAAACTATGAGGGAGGAGTTCCCTGAGCTTTTTCGCTGAGGTAATCAGTTGCACAATTTTCTTTTTGTATTTTCTTGTAACGTCAAATTTCGGGATGAAATTTCTTTGAGTGGGGGAGATTTGTAACGCCCCAAATTCCTTGAGGCAGGAAATATTTCTCTGAAGGTTATCGTCCGGCGGTAGCTTGTTACCGCGCTGCAGTAGTTGGGGAATTAAACTGTCAGAGCTCTCGGAAAGCTATCGCCCAGTGTTATAGTTACCACTGACGATAGACGGGTCAACTTAATTGAAGAAGTTCTCAAGTGGCTACCATGTGGCGTTAGCCTTACTACAGAGTGGTATAAGAGCAGTTATATCGCGCCCACGTGTCGACGCCCGAATCGAGTTTTAAGCATTGGGGTCCTTAAGAAGCTAAACGATTGAGGTACCGCGAGACGGTAACTTCTTATTGTCACGGGAAAGAAGAATACACTTGGGAACCGGTGGACTTGATGCAAAAACACTATAAGGAGTTGTTTCCCCAAGGTAACTTTAAAAGCATATTATATTTTCTTGCTTTATTTCTCCCACAGCCATAGCCTGATTTCGGGGACGAAATCTTTTATTTTGTTTATAGGATTTGTAACATCCCGTTTCGTGCTAGACCCCTCGCACATGTTTTGAGTCAAGGGAGTTGACTCGGGTTCGGGGTGCGACAGTCTCAACAAGTAAAATTCGTCGGATATCGTCACGGATATCCGACGAATTCATCGAGTATGGCTTGTGAGTGGAGACCAATACTATTCGTCGAATATCATCACGAATTAGGCTGAGACATTGAGTGGACTCAACACCACTCCACGAATGTGGACTTAGAATATTTTCTGGACTCGGGGTGTTGAGTGCGTTGAGTGCACTCAATGCGACGTTTAGTGCGTTCAGTGCACTCAACGCGGCGTTGAGTGCGTTGAGTGCACTCAACGCCGTTCAACGAATTAGGTTGAGGCATTGAGTGGACTCAACACCACTCAACGCAAGTTGACTTAGAATATTTCTGGAAACTGCAGGTGTCGAGTGCGTTGAGTGCACTCGACGCCATTCGATGAATTATGTTGTGGCATTGAGTGGACTCAACACCACTCAACTCCATTTGACTTAGAAAATATCTGGGATGATTGGCGTCGAGTGCTTTGAGTGCACTCGACGCAATTAGCTGAAATGCGTCGAGTGCGTTGAGTGCACTCGACGCCACTTAACGCTTTTACTTAGAAATATGCTGAGAACTGTGGCGTCGAATGCGTTGAGTGCACTCGACGCCACTCGATGATTCGTCGAGTAAAGAAGGTACCCTCGACGATTCGTCGAGTAAAGAAGGTACCCTCGACGATTTTAACTTAGGAAGTGTTGTACTTATATATGGCATTGAGTGGTCACGATGAATCTCGACGATTCGTCGAGTAAGTGTATGATACTTGACGATTCGTCGAGTAAGGGTTGCATACTCGACGACTTGGACTTAGCGGATTTTCTGGCGCAGTCTGATTGCTGTCACATGCCCGGTCTGAACCGGATTTTTGGGTATTACGCAAAAATGATTTAATTGGACGCGTCTTTTCAATATGGCATATTTAAAGCAATAATAAGCGGTTCAATGTCAGGCCGACACGTGGCAAAGCAATTAACCCTAATTTCTCATTATAAAAAGGTACTTGCGGAAAACCCTAGCCGTCACTTTGCCATTTTTGTCGAGCAATTACCTGTGCCAAAATCGTCAGAAGAGAAGCAGATTGTCGGAGCCGATTTCCTTTCCGTGAAGAACGATACTAACAAGGAATAAGCGACAAGGAGAGTAACGAGATCCATAGTCGGAACCGCCAAAAACGAGGTGTGCTTCCTACCCTCTCCCTTGGTGTTAGATCTTAAGTTATTTCTAGGAGAGATGTCGACTCAAAAGAGTTTGACTTGTGAGATGAAGATCTCCTAGGTAGAGACCATGCTAGGGCTTGTGCCCTAGAGATGTGAAGTCTTCAACCTCTCCTCTTCTCTTGTCAAGATGGTGGATTTGGTTTTGTGAAGAGAAATGGTCTAATGAGGGTGAATAAGAGGGAGGAGGAAGTTCTGTATATAACTTTGAATAAATTTCTAAAGGAATAAGATGAACCGATGGCGTTCATCTTGTTTTAAGATGCATGCAGAAATCTATTTTCGGTGCGCAACGAACTTCAAGGCCGTTTTCGGGTATGATACGACCAGATCTGGGCTTTCGACTAAACACGAAAGTCGTAGCCCTTGGAAAGACATTTCCAACGGGTGGTTACCCGTTTTCATACGAGTTTTGTAGACTCGAGAATGTCCAGTCGAAGTTGTTGTACAGTTAAGCCTTGTGTACATATTGTTATCGGGTTAGTGTAGAACTGGGTTTGAACTTGGTAGAGAAGTCATGGTAGGTTAATGTTGAGTTTTGCATGTGGTTTGCTGAACTTAAACTATTGATGATTGTGCTAAACAAATGATTGATGGGATTTAGTTGATAGATCCTTATGTAAGCAAATGGTTTGGTGGAACACGATTACAACAATGGTTTGAAGGAGGTCGACAAACAAATGGTTTGGATTAGCTAAGGAACAAATAAAGTGATACGTTGATTTAACAAATGATATTCCTATGGAAGTATAATTTTTTGTGAATGCTTGACTTTAAGAAGGAATTAGATGAGGTTAATGCATGGCTATGTGATATGATGATTAGATGAATGTGTATAATAATCCACTGCTTAGAGTTGAATCTCCTTACGGGTAGCAGCATGGATTAGTATATTGTGTAAGGTGGCTTGCCACCTGTGTAAATAAAGAACCCTTGTATGGTATGGAAATGTGGAAGGGTTGGAAGTGCGTGTGTTTGCCGCACTAGAACGATGTGCTGATAAGGGACTCAGTGTGGAGCCCTTATATGCGAAATGCATGCGGTGTGAGTTGACACGCGGTGTCATAATCTTAGGTTAAGGATAGTGTGAGAGGTCTACAGGCTCGCCAGTCGTCACACCCACGAGATTTGATAGATAGACTTTGGACGGTTTGGCTGTGTCCTCGGTGCTCATTCCCGATGTCCTTTTCGTGCCAAGTGGAAGGTTTGGCTGTGTCCTCGGTGCTCATTCCCGAGGCCCTTTCTGTGCCACACCGATAGGCTAGTTTGGGTTGTGTTCTTGGTGCACATCTATTCAAGACCCCTCTGAGCCGTAGTATGCATGTGAGCTCCGCTGTTGTGTTCATAGCATTGAGGCGTACGGAAGCCTAGGCTTGGTAGTGTGGATGCCCGCCTAGTAGTGGAAATCCCGTTCCACTGTCACCGTTTGGCCACGACTTATGATGCCTGAGAGGTTAGCTACCTACTCAAAAAGGGGAACTACAAGTCTGTGTCGACATAGCAATTGCATGTGTGTGAGCATGGGTGAGTCATCATAAATCATTCGTAACATAACATTGCACCGCATTAGATCCTTATCATATAAGTTTGTATGAGAACTCTTATATGATGAGTTACTTTACTATTAAGCTGATCCTTAACTTATATGTTTGTATGAGCATTCATATAAGTTGAGTTACTTTCCTGTTGTAGGACTTTACTTATATACTGCTGCTGATGATAGAACTGTTAGTGTAGATTGATATACATATTGTTGTAGTTGTTTTGATATACTTTGATATGGTGCAGCACTTTGCCACCTGTTTTTGTACTACAACTATTATATATATTGTACCCCTTTTCCCTTTCTTCGTTCGGTACCTAAGAGTCGCCGGAGGAGCGGAAACCCCGTAGATAGAAAAGCAGCAGGTTATGCAGGAGGGTAGCCAGGCCAGGACGACGGGGCCTGAAGTGACGATAGCATCGCTGCCGTCAGTGAATGATGTGAGTTTTTGAGAGATTCATTTGTAGCCTTTTTGGCATGACGTACTATGATATTATAGAAGTCTTGGCTGCTTCTTTTTATTTGTTGTACTTGTTGGACATTTTATACTTATGTGAATTTTGACTTCTGCTTATATTCTTGTGTTGGGTTGGCAATGATGATATTGGTTTTAGCCGGCAGGATAGGCATCTTGTGGTACAGGTCAGCCCGTGTGTTGGCGCTACCGCAAGGCGGCTGTTCTGGGCATAAGACTCCTCTCGGCCGTGTGTTGTGTTCTGAGAGGGGGGGGGTCTTACAAGTTCAAGGTGATTCTCCCCCTCAATAGTATCAACAACCACAAGATCCTAAAGTAAATCATCTTTTGGCCTGTTGTTATCCTCTGGCACATGCTCCCCCTAAATAGGAGCACTATCAGTCAACACTTGAGAGTCTGTTGGGAATTGATCTATCCTTTCTTGTAGATTGACCAGGAAGGTGTCAATTGTGTCCTGTAGACACACAGTGGGTAAGTCATGCTCCCCCTCAACAGAAGCATCTTCTCTTTGGGTCTCCCCCTAAACATCTTCACGGATTCTGTCCACAATATTTATTACAACATCTTCAGCATTATCCATGTTTGTGTCTCCTTCAATATTAGTAGGAGTCACATTGGTGGGAACAGTCTTGGCAGCAAGCTCAGAGGAAATAGAGACTTGTGCAATCACATCCCTCCTTACATCTTTAGTTGATTCTGTCAGATTTGGGTCGTGAGCTTCAGTATGTCTGTTATCAGAAGAGTTACTGCTGGAGATTTCTTCAGAAACTATATCAACCTTCGTATTCTGTTTCTGACCACTCTGCTTAGGGTGATTGATCAGCACCCTGTCTCATCTATCAAACATCTTAATGTCCATCTTTCTCATATGATGGATCTTAGCACCAAGCCTCAGATTCAGAATTCCAGGAGTAGTGTTCAGCAGAAACAGAAATAGGATTATACCAAGGTTTAGTTCAGGTATACATTCAATTATCCTATCAAAAATGACCTTACCCCAGTTGGCCTTCTTGGTGAGGATTACCCTTGATATTAATTCAAACATTTTTCTGGAAATCATGTCATGTGATCTTGTTTTGTAGATTAATGATTTTCATATGATATCTGCCGGGAATTTTCCTCTTAGATTCATCTCTTTCCTGATGACCGAACCACTGGTGCGTTTGGATAGGCCACACCATTTCAAGGTAGACTTTATATCATCTTGGAACAGTTCATCTTCTTCCTCAGTATCATTCAGATTGGGGAGCTTTAGTGTCTTGCAAATCTTTATGACATTGATCTTAACTTTCTCTCCATTGATTGAAGTTTTAATCTTAGTACAGGAAGAGTTCACCTTGGAATTAGCATACAATTCTAGTACCTCTCTCTTTCAGATGGCACGCGGCTTTGGCACACAAATTCTAGTTCAGCAACTGTGAGAAGGTGAATGACTGATAGGATTTCTTCAGGAGCATCACGGAATCCATTTCGAACAACTTCACTGCCCTCGAATAGAAAGTCAGCACTCTTGGGAGCCAATTAACTTAAGAAATTATCGAGGAGGAAAAGACGAAGCATAAAATCTAGGGTACGAGACAAAGTAATTTTGAAGGGCGGTAGAACGAATGAGTTTATTCTAGGCATAATTTTTATTTATACCCTACCCTATTCAAGAAGCTGGAGAGGCGCGTACCTTGTCGTGATTTACTCTTTTGATGGATGGCTGTGATTAAATCTGGTAGATTTGACGCTTGTTCAACCCGTTAGTGTGTATGCTTTGAGTGTACTCGACACACTCGACGGCTGTTGTTGATTCAACGTACTCATTGCCTGTGGTTGCCTCAACGCCTGGTAAGTTAATCTTTTTCTCTCTAATGTTCTTCTGAAAAAGGTTAACCTCCAAATACACATATATATAATAGAGATGCTTTACAAGAATAAAGCTACTTCAAGTTCAACATTCCCAATTCAAACTTGAAACTGTTGAACTTGGCTTCATCAAGAGGCATAGTAAAAATGTCATACACTTGTTTGTTAGTGGGGACAAACTCAAGGCTAATGTCTTCTTTTTCAACATGTTATCTTATGATGTGATATCTAATTTCAATATGTTTGGCTCTGCTATGTGATACAGGATTTTCTGCTTTTGAAATAACACTTGAGAAATCATAGAGCATTGGGGTTTTACTTAGCTGTAAATTATAATCCTGAAGTTAATGTTGTATCCATAGGAGTTATGCACATCAACTCCCTACTGAAATGTATTTTGACTCAGTTGTGGAGATAATTACACTTGCTTGATTTTTGCTGCTCCAGGATACCAGCCTTCTCCCTGGAAATTGATAGGTACCAGAAGTACTTTTCATATCTTCTTTACAATCTGCAAAATTTGCATATGAGAAATCTGTTAGTTCAAAGTCATTATTCCTAGGGTACCAAAGACCAAGATCAGATGTGCCCTTGTGATATCTCAGAATCCTCTTTGCTGCAGTATAGTGAGATTCTTTACGGCAAGTCTAGTACCTAGCACAAACACATGTAGAAAACATAATGTCTGGCCTATTAGCAGTAAAATAAAAGAGGGAGTCAATTATGTCTTTATACAAGGTTTCATCAACTAGTTTCTCATTCTCATCCTTGTCTATAGACATAGTTGATCTCATAGAAGTTTTCATGGTGAAGACATTCTCTATTCCAAATTTCTTAATTAACTCCTTGGGGAACTTGGACTGAGAAATGAACAGTTCATCCTAAGATTGTTTAACTCGGAGGCCCAAGAAATACCTGAGTTCACTCATACTGCTCATCTCAAATTGTCTTTGTATAAGTTTAGCAAACTTTCTACATAGGTCATCATCATTAGACCCAAACTTTATGTCATCAACATAAATTTTGACTAGGATTATCTTTTCCTTAACATCCCTTAGGAATAATGTCTTGTCTATCTTTCCTCTTGAGAATTTGTTCTCAATTAGAAAGCTAGACAATATTTCATACCAAGCCCTTGGTACCTGTTTCAACCCATAGAAAGTCATTCTTAAATGAAATACATGCATAGGGAGAGAAAGATTTATAAAACATGATGGTTGCTCAACATAAACCTCCTCTTTTAAGTCACCATTCAGGAAAGCTGACTTTACATGCATTTGGTAGACCTTAAATCCTTTATAAGCAGCATATGCAAGGAATAACCTTATGAATTCAAGTCTAGCTACTTGTGCAAAGGCTTGATCAAAGTCAATACATTTCTCTTGTATGTATCCTTTAGCAACCAGTCTAGCTTTATTCTTGATTATAACATCATTCTCATCTAGTTTGTTTCTGTATATCCATTTAGTTCCTATGATGTTATGTCCTTGAGGTCTGAGTACCATCTTCCAGAAATCACATCTTTTGAACTGGTTCAACTCTTCTTGCATAGCCACTATCGAGAATAGGTCTATGATGGCTTCTTCAAGCATCTTGGGTTCTATTTGAGACAAAAAAGCTTGAATACATTACAAAGTTGTGATTTCTGCTCATTATGGTTACACCCTGACTTGCATCCCAATGATCAGATCTTTGGGATGGTCTTTTAAGTCTCTGATGGATGGTAGCATCCTCTCTTCAGCTTCTTGAATTTCATATTCAGTGTCCTGAAGTTAATCTTCTCTTTGCATTTCACCTAGACCTTCTTCTGGAATGAACATACTTTTATCCTTTTCTTGTTCTACTGGAAGCGTGTCATTAATACTTAGTTTGTGCATTCTTAATTCTGCACCTACAACACTAGAAGATCTTGGAGCTCATTGTGAATCATTGATGTTTCATCAAAAACAACATTAATAGACTCTTCTACAAGCTTATTTTTCAAGTTGTAGATCTTATAGGCTTTGTTGTGGCTGTTATACCCAACAAAAATACCCTCAAGGATTTTTCTGCAAACTTTGTCAGGTAGGACTTCTCATTATTCAGCACAAAGCACTTGCTTTCAAAAATTCTGAGATATGCTAGATTTGGTTTTCTATCTTTTATAAGCTCATAGAGTCTTATTGTGATACTTGTTGATAGAGGCTCTATTTTGTACATGACAGGTTGTGTTCACTACCTCAGCCCATAAATATTTTGGGAGAGAAGTGTCACTTAGCCAAGTCCTCCTAGCCTCTATGAGAATTCTATTCTTCCTCTCAACAATGTCATTTTGCTGGGGTGTTCTTGGAGAAGAAAATTCTTAAAAGATACATTGTTCTTTGCAGAATTTTGTCATGCTTTCAGACTGATACTCTGTGTCATGGTCACTTCTGATTTTGACCATAGTGCAGCTTTTTCATTCTGAATCTGATTGACAAAGTCACAAAGTTGTCTAAGGTATCTGACTTTTTCTTAACAAAGAACACCCAGATAAATCTGGAATAGTCATCAACAATCACAAAGATATAGACTTTCCTACCTAGACTATGAATTGACATAGGAACAAATAAATCCATATGCAGGAGGTAGAGACACCTCTCTGAATCCTTGGACCCAATGCTTTTAAAGAAAGCCTTTGTCTGCTTGCCCTTTTGGCATGCAGAACAAATGCCTTCTTTAGTACATTTCAAGTTGAGTCCATTTCTGACCAACCCTTCACTGAAGAGCTTGCTGATAGCCTTGTAGTTCATGTGAGCAAGCCTTTTGTGTCATTACACACAATACGAGTCTTTCTCATTTGTTACAAGGCATACTGGAGAATCAGATTCTAAACATAGAAAGTTAAGATAATAAATATTTTCACTCCTAGTGCCTGTCAGAATGATCTCTTGGTCACTTGACCTCTTGATTAGGCACTTATCCTTATGGAATACAATTACATAGCTTAGATCATAGAGTTAGCTTAAGCTAATCAGATTGTGTTGCAATCCTTCCACATAAGCCACTTTTGTGATGAAGACTATGACATTGGTGATCATACCATAACCTTTAGTTACTTTCCGCTGCCTTCTTCTGCTCAAAATCTTTTTGAACTGCTTAGATAATAAGGTTAGTTCTCCATCAGACAGTTCTTCTCATGATGTGCTGAGATCAGAACTTTCTGACTCAGCAGCCCTTTTGGGGGAGGAGTCTTCTCCCTGCTCTTCCTGGATGTTTCAGCTTTGAAAGCCATAGTCTTTTCTCTGCTGAGAGACTTGGCATCATCCTCTTCAGCCTTTCTGGAGTTCAGTTGAAGTTCATGTGACAACAACTTGCCAAACAGATTCTGTGGCAGTGTGTTGGCCAAATTGTCCACCTCCCTTATGGCACAGATCTTAATTTTCCACTCCTTGTTGAGTGATTTCAGGAATTTGTCATTCATCTCATAATTGAAGAACTGTTTGCCATAAGTTATCAGATTATTCATAATCTTGAAGAACTTCTAATAGCAATTTGTTATAGTATCCTTCATGCCCTGTTTGAAGGCCTCATACTGTTGGTTAAGAAGGGATTTCCTATCATCCCTTACTTCCCCAGTTCCCTCTATATAGATTATCAGAGGATCCCACATCTCCTTTGCAGTCTTGTAGTAAACAAGATTATAAAAGGTTGAGTCATCAATGACACTCACTATGATGTTCTGGACCCTCTTGTCCATAGTGGCCAGAACCATCTCATCTTTTATCATTTCTGAATATTTCTTTGGAGTCTTGATGTTGGCATCAATAGCTGAGTACTTCATAGGAATGAAAGGTCCCTCTTCCACTGTAATGAAGATCCTAGGGTATGAGGCTTCCATGAGCAGCCTCACCCTTTCCTTTCATATTCCAAAGTTCTCTTTTCTGCAAACTGATAGCTTCATGGAACTGAGCTCTTTATGGTTCTCCCCAGAAGTCATGATGATATACTTTTTCTACCCTTGGAGATCTTGTTCATACTATTAGGTCTTTATTGAACAACTTGGCTCTGATACTACTTGAAAGTCTTTTAAGGGTAAGCTAAACACCTAGAGGGGGAGGCGAATATGTTTCTTTTGGAATCTTTTAATTCTTTTGAAGTATGATCTTAATGTGTGTTTATGTTAGTAAGTTAGCTTTCAAGAACACATACAACACATAGAGTTTATAGTGGTTCCCCTATCTAGGGTACATCCACTTTTCCCCTTCACCTATCTAGTAGTGAGCTAGATTCGGCCAACTCCTCTAGTACTCAGATCAAATAGATCTTACACCTCAGATCCCTTTCCCGAATCTTACAACTCAGAGATCTCTCCAGTCCTACAACTCAGACTGCTCACAGTCCTACCTCAGAGACAATCACCAGTCTCCTACCTCAGGCTGAATAGTCGTACAACTCAGAGTCTTCCAACTCCTACAACTCAGAGAACCAGCTGGTTTCCTACCTCAGATCTTCACAAAGATCCTACCTCAAGCACAAGTCTTACCTCAGATCCTTCCCAGGATCCTACAACTCAGAGTGCTTTACATTCCTACAACTCAGGCTGCTCACAGTCCTACACTCAGCCTTTATAAAATAGGCTTGCAACTCAGAGTGCTTCACACTCCTACACCCAGTCTTTATGAAATAGGCCTACACTTAGATCTCAGTGAGATCCTACAAGATAGAAATAATGTTTGAGAAATTTGACTCAAAAGAAAAGTTTCGATTCTTCATATTTTATTCAGTCTGTACTGTGTTGTATCGAGCAGAGTTCTTCTTCAAGCTTGATAAAGATGTGCTTTGTATATAATAGTAGGCTTGAAGATGATGAGAAATTTGCTCTGCTCTACTGGACGACTTTTGCGAAATTAGGGTTTCGAGAGATTGCCAAAAGTTCTTGCAAAAGTTCTCACTAAAAGTTTTTTGTAAGAATGTCACCCACTCCGCTTTTATACGTCGACATCAACAATGGCTATATCTCTCTTTGGAAAGCGGCATGGCCGGCTTTAATGGCGATTTATCCCATGATAGCATTGTCCGATCAATACGACGATCTCTATCTTTTAGCGCGTGATTTGCGTCGATTTGAATTAAGAATGACGTCAGCCGACTTGACACGACACCAATGACTTAGAATATTTCTGAATCTCTACAGGCGTTGAATGATCTCATATGACTCGACGAATTAGAGCTTTGACAGATAACGGCAGAAGCGTTGAGTGAATGGCCTTCACTCGACGCATTTGTACTTAGCCAAATTTTGTCAATCGTTGAGGCGTTGAGTGAAGGTTCTACACTCGATACTTTGGTCCTTTAACACCTTTACAGAGATGGGGTTGAGTTTAATTCTTTCACTCGACGCATTTGTACTTAATCAGATTTTTCTTGAGAAGTCATCGAGTGTAAGTCCATCACTCGACGCATTTGTACTTAACATTCTTTCTTTGAGAAGGCGTCGAGTGTAAGTCCTTCACTCGACGCTTCAGTACTTAGAAAGATTTTCCCGAAATGGCGTAGAGTGTAAGTCCTTCACTAAACGCATTTGTACTTAGACAGATTGTAGTGCTTCTCCACTGAGGCTTTGATTGAGGGTTAAAATGTCAACGATTTTTGGCCTTTGGCGTTGAGTGATGTGTAGTCACTCAACGCTTTTGTAATTAACCAATTTCCTATTTTCCTGGACTATGCTGACTTCTTTCCAGGCATACTTCTGATACTCTTAACCTGCCTAATCACCTAATTACCAATATCCTGCAAATGTAAACTTAGTCATATATCAAATACACGTTTGTGTATATTATTGACTTGTAAGCCCTCTTCAAATCTGGGATATTGTGATCAATGTACCCAACATGTATATTGATATAAATATAACAGGTCTTAACGGGATTGGTTTGGATCTGTAAGACATCAAATAACTCGTCGTTGGGGATTTATGGTTACACCTATAAATACCATTACTTGGGGCAACGTGTAGGTCGTTCTAAACTTGACGGCGATGCGAGATGCTTCGAGCACTCTAACATTCTCGAAGTATTTCTATTTGAATGCCTTAAGCCCCCAATGTTCCCGTGCAATCCCACCGCCAGTTCTTGTCAAACATTCAGCACTACTCTCCATCGCCAGTGAAAGAAATCGGGAATTTTCCGTTATTTCCGTCCGGATGTCGCCGCTCCTGTGTGATTTTGCTACCCGAGTTTTCCCGAGTTTCGACCGTCGCCTGTATCTGATTCTCCTATCGTGTGGAAGAAGTTGAAACATACAGATCCTGTCGCCGGAAGGAAAATCCTGTGTTAGAGATCGCGACTATTTTGTGTGTTGTCGTCGAGCATCGTTTTCGATGTCTCTCCCGATCGAGTGTGCCGCCCATGTTTTAGATCTAGGGCAGATCCCATCAGTGCTCCCGTCGCTGCAAAGGATCTCTGGAAGAGATCAGTCCCGTCGTTGCAGGTGCGCTGATGAGATGCTGGAGTTGCCGCTTCTAACGTAGTCGACCTAGGGTAGTGTTCCCTATCGCTGCTCGTGAAGGAAGAAACCTTGCGCCATAAAGAAATGTTGTCATTGTTTCTTCACCGCAGATTTGTAGTGCTGCTCTTTTTCTTCTATGCAGATCTGGATCGCCAGAGTTCTAGGTCGGCTGTCTCTGTCGCCAGGAGAAGGAAAACCAGAGAGGTTTATCTTAGGGAAAGATGCTCCTTGTCGTGCTTTTTCAGGTCTCTGTTGCTCTCTTGATTTTTGATCTCGTCTCTATCTGCAAATTGAGTGTTGTTGCTGCTGAGATCTAGGAATTTCAGATTTTTGGAGGATAACTTGATCTCTTCTTATAGTCGTCGTCAAGAGGAATTCCGGACTTGATCTCTTCTTACCGTCGACAACTCGACATCAAGAGGAAATCCTCCCAGATCTGTCTATCGTGAGTTTTCATTGCCGATCCGATTGTCTCCCGGCGATGATCATTAGGAGGGATCTTCTGTGATTCCCTTAAGCTATTGATCTAGGGCAGCCCATCCCGCTGCTCTGATTGTATTCAAGGGAAAGGAAGATCGTGACCATCCAAAAGTGCTCTCCAGATCAAGAAACATTTCTACCTCCAGATCTAGGTTTTATGGCTCATGGATCGCCGATGACTACAATGATTTCTACCTCCACTGCCCGCTTCTTATTCTTTCGGCCGACGACCGCCAATCTTCTACCGCCGGTGGCCAGTGAGAATACCGTCATCTCTCTCTCTCTCTTAAGATAGTATTTTTACAAATACTCGTTAAGAGCACTTGCTCAATCATGTTAAGGTTAACATATTATTAAATATGTTAACTCATTTATGCGGGCAGTGGATTTCGTAAGAAAACCCAGTAATTTCATCTACCCAGTCATTGAGATATAACAGATGTTATATCATTGAGCACCCTTATGAATGTTACATCTACCCAGTCATTGATATAAAACAGATGTTATCCCGTGTGTCCCTTAAGAATGTTGGATATTTAGAACTCCCAGTAAGTGAGAATACCTTATGAATGTTACCCCTATGAATGTTACATCTACCCAGTCATTCAGATAAAATAGATGTTATCTCAACGAGTATGTTATGATTGAGCAAGTGTTTTTACTTAAAAAACTGGTATAACATCTGTTTTACATTTTAACATATTAATAAGAAGCGGGCAGTAGAGGTAGAAATCGTTGCTTAATGTTATACGAAATTCATGTTCTTCATAAATTTACTAAGCCCCAGTAATATAAGTGCCACAGATTGGCACCTTAAAAACACATTACATCGTTATTGTACAACACTTCCCCTTATTAGCAACTATACGTTTTCAAGTAACATATATAATACGTATACATACAGTTACAATTGAGCATCATCAAATATGTCGTTGGAGATTTGGAGTGATCAACAGCATGGTCGTTTTCACATTTGCAATTGTATGTTTTCATTCATATGTTCAGTAATGTTAAAGTTCAACAATTTCTTAGCTCATTTTTGCTGCCTTTGTAATAATTGTGATTGTTCATAGGTCATATAATTCATCTATTTGCGCATAAATTTAATTTTTCTCCAAAGATGTAATATTTTTCCTAGCAAATGTGGGGAAAAATTTATGAATCACTATATTAAATTATTAATCCTTATGAGTGCTCATAGATTGTTTTTTAAATGATTTGATTCTGATTTAAAGTAGAGAACTATATTTGGAAGGATGCTTCCTTACCTGATTATCCCTATAGTCGATTTAAAGCAGAATTTGCAAGATCCAATTAGTCTTTGAGTTAGGAAGAAGTTCACTTAGGTTTAAAATAGAACTAACATATTTAATCATGATTTATATTATAACTTTGTATAGCATTTCAGTTGCATTTAATCATGATTTATATTATGATAGGGAGAATGGTTTGCGAGAGCATTTTTAATAAGAGGAGAGTCATACCCTATAAAGTCCGTCATTAGCATAAACAAGTACTTTATGACCATTTCGTGAACTTTAATTTTCATTGTTAATTGAAGTCGAAGAGCTTGTTGAGTTTACATTAACTATGAGTTTGTTTGGCAGGGCTTATTTGCTCAAATTAGTCATCGTCGCCAATGAACGGTATCAACCTTGTGCTGCAGGACATTGCAAAAACACAACGATCGGTGAATACTTTCGACCGTCGTTGCCTTGAAATTCCACCAGAATCGATTCCGACCCAAACGTCGCCATTCTATTTGTCAGCATTCGACCGCCCCACTGGTGAGCCGTGCGTTTGTGGCAAGCAATCCGAAACATTGAACAAGATTCAGGAGGATTGGATTAAGATCCAGCTGAAACTGATCAAGGATGGAATGCGCCCTCCTATCCGAATCAATACGCCCGTGCCACTATGGAGCAAGCGTCCTGACCTTAATGCGTATCTATTGAAATCGTTGTTCATGATTGATCCGGAACGACAGTACGACTTCAACGTGACAGTGGTTGCATGCTTGTCTTGCAACAAAGTCGGCTCTCTTTTTCGCAAGCAATTCAGTACCCCGCGAATCATCAATTGCATCGAAACCACCGGATTTGCTCTCTGTGATCGATACGTGTGCAAGAAGTCTGCGAGCTCAGGCGATTGTGGTGCCACGTTCCATTTAATGGACGAGGCCAATATCGAGAACTTGATCCCGACGCCCATCATCCTTAACTATCCCGAACAGCTGTTCGAGCAGAGCGCGCACGACGTCAGTCTTGTTCAATTGGCATACGACTTGTACACGTCCCGCTCCTATAGTGCTGATGTCGCCAAGGTTATTCATTGTGCTCGAATTACTCGATACATGCGTCAATCTGCTCTATTTCGTGGCCAGGTGTCGTGGTATTTGGAAATGCGCACTCGGGATGCCGCACTCAGGCAATCGATGACGCCTCAGTATCTAACAGTGTTTCCTGATTTTCTGTTGTTCTTTCAGCATTGCAACAGGTACAATGGAACTCTCGGTCCATTCGAATCGATGCTGACAAGCCTGGTCAACAACTGCATTGCTCTCCAACTCCCGTTCTTCAACGGAATGGAAGGCGCCATCACCGGGACTCATCTCTCGGCCAACTATCATCATGTGTCGGGACGCATGAAATTGACGGATGAGTTCAATGGTAGGAAATTCGCCCTTGTTGCTGGATTGCACTCCGTCATGAACGAGCGCCAACAAATCCCCTCCCATCAATTCACAACCATGACGGGCAATGCGGAATGCCGATCTGTTGGTCAAGTTTTGTTGAGACGGTATAATGCTTATGGTATTGAAACTTCACTGCTCATCATGTACCTAGACAAGTGCTGCAATGATCTGGAATGGCTGGAAGAGTTCGAGAACATCATTATTCTCCTCGACAATCACCACCTGATCACAAGGTACCGAGACAATTCGAACAGCACGGATCGTGCTCTACATGAACAATTCATGGCTATCGTGGTCGAAATCATTGTTGGCACTGGACAAGCTCCAATGCGGGAAGAATTCGTCATTGAGGCTGAATTGGATGCATTGTTGGATTGCATTGAAAAATGGGAAATCGAGAATGATGTGCTCCCATCCAAGTTCATCGTGACGAACAAACTTCTCGCTTGCCACGAGACGTAAAAACACACATCAGAAATTGCTTAACGCTGCCGGCATCTGCGCCGACTATCATCGTGGATCGTTTCTTTCGTTCGAGTCTGCGTCGTAGATCGGGGAAGAACGAAGACTTGTGGCATCATGGACAAGCCATTTTCCCAAAGACCATAGCCATGGAAGGAGGGAACCTACTGCTGCATGTTATTGTCGCTCAAATCAACTTTCGAGGCGAACTCCAATTCGATCCTCGCTGGGCGAATTTGCCAATCTCTGGGATGCATATCATTCTCACTCAGTACCTCGCACTGTTTTCGACCAATCACCTCACTCCCTTGCCTACGTCTCTGTCGACGATGTTTCATCCATTTCCTATCTCGATTGATGATTGTGACGATGAATTTGGATTGATGACAGAGTTTGGACAATCCCTTCCTCAACTGCCCGAAATTTATTCAGGGCTACTGAAACTGCTTGGAATGGTCATGGAATCAATAGCCGATAATGCAATTTGGTCGAGTGACACGTTTGATACGATTGTGTACGATGCCCTTGATGTTGCCGATGTTGTTGTCGAGCAGGCTCAAAATGATCATCGCCTCGTTGAAGAAGATGATGTTGCATCACGGGATGTTGGTGATCCTTACCATGTCGACGACGTTGATCTATTGGTTTGCGTCGAATCTAGCGTCAAAATCTGCAACGCGCCTCATTCCATTCAGTCCAATCGCAAGCGCCGCAAACCAGGACTAACATCGCATGAGCGTAGTTCTTCATCGAGTCACAATAAGAAACTTCGCAGCCTCAACACATTGGGCAATGAACGCCAATCGGCATTAATAGGGCTTAATCTCTAGGAATCTGTCATGAGCACTTCACCAATGATCAACCCCTTGGAGCGTCGCTTTCTCAGAACGATTTCTCTCAAATTTATTTTGCCTGAGGAACTCCAGGATTTGAAGGATTTCCCCAATGAGTTCTTGCATCTTCCACAATTACATCGAATTTGGTCTGTTCTGTTCTCGGCTTTGCATGACACCAATTTCTCTTTCAAACGGTTCATTCGCTCAAAATCGGAACAGGTCCTAAAACAGCAACTAGAGGATATGGTTACCCAGGCACGATTCAGATTGCCCATTCAACGAGCAACGCCCAAACGCAGCATCATTACTGCCCTGAATCAAGCTGCATCGGTGATTGCTCCATTGCGGCCTGTTGCCAGCTTCAATATTGTGCAGTTGGAAGAAATCGTGACAACGACCACAACTCAAATCGTCACCTTGGCAACTGACGCCAATCACAGTTCACATCAACCCCGTGCATCGGATCTGCAATCTGCACCCGAACAACTCATTGAAGGATCATCATACGATATCATTGATCGACTGGTTCAACAAGATATTGATGACGGGCATGCCAGCAACATTTATTGGACCAAAGTGGTCGCCCCCACGTACACCCGCATTGCTTCCGGTCGTGAGGATATGCTCGAGATGACCCACAAGGAATTCTAGAATTATTGGGAGTATCTTGCACGCCTCAAGAAGCATGCAACTTCAACCACATCGGCATGACCAGGTCATCATTCCCTTTTGCAATCTCATTTCGAGGCGGCCCACCAGCACGACAATCCAGTCTCCCTCAACATTCTGTCGTCATTGTCGGCCGAACCATCTGTTCCAACCGCATCTCCGACCACCTCGAATTCAAATCAACCGGCCTTTTCTGCAGTCATTTCGACGACGGAGGAACCTGCTATGGCCAACACATCTATTGTCAGTGAGATTGGTTCGCGTCCACCATTCATGGTCGATCAATAGTTGTCTAGTTTGAATCAGATATTGGCGGCCACTGTCCCCGCCCCATTTGCAGGGGAGCCATTTTCTCAAACGGAGAAGGAGCTACTCTATTACTTGTTGACCAGTCCAGCAGAGCGCTCCCATGTGAAATCGGCAACTGGTGATCACATGTCTTGGAAGAGGCTGGCCAAGCGTTTCTTGTACTGGGCGCGAGTCACGTGAGTATTGGGGATGAACCAGTTTCGAGCCCGATCTGATGGGCAGCTCAAGCAAAAGGTTAAGGATGATAACAAGAAAATGAGCTTGCATCACTCTTTGTGAACTGCGGACAGGTAACATCCTCTTGTTTAATTCATGTGTTATATGCTTGTTGCAATTTGTTTGGATTATTAAAGCCAAAGCTGACACCAAATATCTGTTGATTATTTTCTTGCTCTTGTTTACCGAGGCAATTTATTTTTTTAGTGCTCACCTTAAATTGAATTCCTTGCTTCGTCATCGACTTTGTCATATGCATTTCATATTCAAATGCAGGATATTCTTGATCTTGGAAGGTATGCTTCAGTACCAGTTGTTAATGGTTTGACTGATTACAATTGTTGGAACCCTATTACTGATTTGTGCTAGGATTACTATTAGGATGTTTAGATTGACCCATTTTTTATAGTCTAGGGTCATAGGTTTATTTCCAGGGTCATTTGCCTCAGAAGATTTCCAGTAGAAATGCAGTTAGTCAAATGCAGAATTCAGGTCGACGAAAGCTGAGCGCATTTCGACGATCGTCGAGCTCAGCTCGACGAACTCATAGTTTTAACTGTGAGTTTAGCTCGACGAACTTTGAGCTCCGGCCGACGAACTCCGATTTCTACTCAGAAACTCAGCTCGACGAAAGTCAAGCTCAGCTCGACGAAATCTGAGCTCAGGTTGACGAATAAGAAGACTCAGTTTGACGAACTCTAGGCTCAGGTCGACTAAATGCTTGCTCAATTCGACTAATTCTCTGTAGTATTTGAGGCAGTTTTGTTTACAGCAGGCAAAATAATTTCAGACTTAATTTAAGGCTATCATATTCTGAAGGAAGAATAATTTCAAAGGTTTAATTACAGACAGCTATAAATCTGATATTTAATGCAAAATATTCTAACGAATATAAACGTTTAGAGACAGCATTAAATATTGATTTATCACATGGTTTAAGGCTAATCTATTTCAAGGTAGTTTCCATTCTCAGGAAATCTCTCAGACGTTTCAGAATCGACTAATTCAAATGTTTGAATTCTTCTCTATATTCTATATATATGTTCAAAAGATTGTTGTCTCAAGGTTACAGACCAAGGTTACTCACTCAGAAATACTCACTAAGATCTACAGACTTAGAGATACTGACTTAGAGACTTGGAGATCAGCATATACTCTTACAGAATTAGATCTTCAATCTCTGCTTGTGCAAAGTCTTCATTTTCTCAGATACAAGAATGCTTACACCCTGAAGAAAGTACTCCCTCTCCTGATCATAAACTCTACTAAAATCAGGGGGAGTTTTTTGCTTCAACATCCACTAGTCTTCTCAAAGATTTTTGACAGATAAGACATCATCTTTTTGTTTACTTTCATAAACTGTGTACAGGGTTTTAACTCCCTTCAAAAGTTACCCTTTTTGTTTCCAAGTCTCCTAATCAAAAGACTTAAGTTGTTTTTTGGGCACCTGATCAAAAGCTCAAAGGGTTGCTAGATCTCTCTTAGTAAAATTGATCTTGTGGTGGCAGGGCACCTGAGCAAAAACCTTTGGTGGCAGGGCACTTGATCAAAAATTTGTAGTGGATTCCTACTAGGGTGGTAGAAGAGTGGATGTACCCAGATTTATTGGGGAACCACTATAAATTTCCTTGTGTCGTCTGTGATTGTTATTCTTTTTTTTTGTGTGATGTGATTGTTTTTTCTTTATATATATCACTAGTTTTTAAATCCGCTATAAAACTAATTATAATTTTTAATATACATTATTCACCTCCCTCTAGTGTAAAGTAGATCTATCCCTCACTTTTAATTGGTATCAGGGGTTGGTTCTTTGGTTTTACAGGCTAACACCTGAATCATAAGATCTGTTAGATTTTATCTTTACCTGGAAATCTATCATGGCACAAAATAAGAAATATTCAAGCACTAGACCTCCTGTGTGCAATCTTAATAAGTTTGCACTATAAAAGGCAATGATTAGGATGTATATGAACTCTATTGATGAAGACATCTACAATTCTATCTTCACAGGTCCACCTCTACCCGTGACAACAATAAGTACAAGTGTTGTACCACCTCCAGAATGGACAGAAGTACAAAATAAAGCAAAGATTCCTGATGGCAAAGCTATGAACTTCTTAGCTCAAACCATGTTAGATGACATTTTCCAGAAAGTTGTTGAATGCTCTTCAGCAAGGGACATTTGGAACTCTCTCGATACAATGGTTGTTAGATTTGCTGATGACAGAAAGGACAGGAGATCCAACTTGATCTCTCAATATGAGAACTTTAAGAAGGGAGAATCTGAATTAGTTGCTGAGATGTACACCATACTCAGTCTCATTATCAATGAGATGAAAACTTTGGAGAAGGACATCACATTGACAGAAGTCAATGATAATATCCTCATGTGTTTCCCTAGCACATGGGATTCAAGGATCTGGCCAATAAAAAAATCCAAAAGCTTAAATGAGATCACAATAGAAACCCTGTTAGGCAAGCTCAAATCTTATGAGCAGCTCATCAGAATTAGAGAAGCTGAACAGAATTCTTCACCCCCGGTAAGGAAAGAGAAAAATATTGCTTTTCAAGAAACAGAAGAAGAAGAAAAATCTCCGGAGAATGAAGATCTTATAGGTCTCTTGGCTAAGAGATTCTACAAAATGTCAAGAAAAGACTTCAGGAGAAGACATTCCAGAAATGATGATAAACCAAGGTATGATAAAACTCCACTAAAGAAATAGTTTGTTATGGTTGCAGGAAACCAGGACACATCCTTCCAGAATATCCTGAGAATAAGAAGAAAGACAAGATGAAGGAGAAAGACCACAAGAAGCATTCACATAAATCCTCTTCCAGTAAATACAAAAAGAAGGAGAGAGGCTTGGTTGCTGAGACCTAGAGTGAATCTGATTCAGAATCTTCACCCAGCACAAGTGAAGATGAAGAAGAAGCAAAAGCTAAGGAAGTCTGCTTGATGGCAATCAATGCATCTTGCAGCAATTCAGAGTCTGAGTCAGAATCTAAGAAAGACCAGGTAATATCCTCATTTGATTTTACTTCAGATAATTTAAAACAGATTTTAAATTATTATGTAATGACTTAATAAAATTTGAGAAGGAAATAAAACTTCTCAGAGACAAACTAATTGAAATGAACAACTTGTTTTCTGAAAATACTGAACTTAAAGAAAATTTTAAAATTGCTCAGGAACAAATAGTTTTATTAGAAAATAAATTATATGAGGCTAAAAAGTTTGAAGAATTCCTTAATGGGAGAAGCATCAAACTGATGGATATCACAAGCAAAGTCAATGTCAGGCTTATTGGCAAACTAGGCTTGGGGGCTTCATCAAGTCAGCCTCATCTTATGCAGAAAAATATTTTAACCACACCTATTAAATTTACTTTAGGAAAAGGAAAAGAGAAATTAGAAGATTTAGAAAAAGCCACTAAGGTTTCATAAAATAACAAGCCTACACAAACAAAAAAAATCATAAAAATTATGTTCAACAAAATTAGTCGAACCAAGATCGATGAAATCAGTATTATTCGTCGAACGGCAATCGACGAACTCTAAACCCAAAAATTGGGTATAACTACTCAACAGTTGGTGCTCGACGAAATCAATATGATTTGTCGACCAGAGATCGACGAACGTGGAACGCAGAGAATGAACACTATCATTCTGTGAACCGAGCTCGACAAAATCAGCATTTTTTGTCGAACGAAGCTCGACGAAATAATTATAATTCGTCGAATCCAGTTTTCCAAAACAGAAATTTAAATTATTTTCAAAATAAAAATTGAAAAACCCCTTTACTCAGTGGATAATTCCTCCTAAAAGATATCATCCACTGGGCTATAAAGATCAACCAGAGTGTTCTTATATTTCAAATTATCATTATGAAAGAAAATTAGGACCCAAGGTAACCTGAGTCAAGAACATCTAATCTGTTTTTATGCAGGTAAAGAACTATCCTACCACAGACAGAAGAAAGGCTAATCTAATGGATTTTAAAGCTAAGCTTGGACCAAAAGTCATCATTGGAGACTCAGACTGTGTCCAGACAGAAGGTTATGGAAATGTTAAGGTTGGAGCAGTTACCTTCAAGAAGGTAGTCTATGTGAATGGTTTCAAGCATAACCTCATCTTCATAAGTCAATTATGTGATGAAGGTTATCAGGTAACTTTTAATAAGTCTTTATGTTCAATTACTTCTAGTTTAAATAAAACAGTTTTAACTGGATTTAGACAAAGTAACATCTACTTAGTTAATTTTAACTCTGCAAAAATTGAAATCTATCTATTTAATCAGGTTAGTGAAACTAGTGGATTTTGACATAAAAGGTTAGGACATGTAAACCTTTGGACTAATGCTAAACTTTCAAAGGACAACCTTGTTAGAGGACTACCTTCTGGTTCTTACAAGAAGGAAGGACTTTGTAGGGCTTGTCAATTAGGCAAGCAAACTAAAAATAGTTGTAAATCCATTTCTGAAAGTGATTCACCCAGAATTTTGTAATTGCTACATATGGACCTTTTTTGACTTATTGCAGTACAAAGTTTGGGAGGAAAGTCATATACCTTAGTTATTATAGATGATTTCTCTAGAATCACTTGGGTATTCTTTCTGAGAAACAAGTCAGATAACTTTAAAGTTCTTACAGATTTTCTTAAGAGCATCAAGATTGAGTACTCTACTCAGATTGCATTCATCAGAAGTGATCATGACACTGAGTTTGAATCTCTTCTGATGCAAGAATTCTGTGAGAAGAAAGGTATCGGACATTATTTTTCTGCTCCTAGAACTCCTCAACAAAATGGGTAGATGAAAAGAAAAATAGAATCCTAATTGAATCTGCTGGTACATTACTTGTAGATGCTCACTTGCTCATATCCTTTTGGGTAGAGGTAGTAAGCACAACAAACTATGTCCTTAACAGAAGTCTAATACATTAACTTAAGGGTAAGTCTCCCTATGAATTACTTAAATCTAAGAAACATAAAGTTAATTATTTTAAAGTCTTTGGTTGTAAATGTTATATACATAATAATGATAAGAAACATTTAAGAAAATTTGAACCCAAAGCTGCAGAAGGAATTTTTCTAGGATATTCTCATGTTAGTAAAGTTTATAGAGTGTTTAACAAATATACACTTAAAATGAAAGAATCTATACATATAACTTTTGATGAGACTAATATGTTTTACAATGAGAGAAATATCTCTACCATAGACTCATTTCAAGTACCAAATCTGTGTGAGAAAATGGATGAATTAATCCTAACACAAGAGGATGCAGTACATCCTTCTCAACAGATTGCTGAAGACAGTGATGAAGAAAATTCAGAGATTTATGTTGAAAATATTGTGGCAAATGAAATTCCACCAGAGGAATTAGAACCACAAGTAGTTGAAAAACCAACTCTACCTACTGACTTTATCACACTTAGAAATCACTGTAGATCTCAAGTGATTGGAGACATATCAGCTAGTGTTCAAACAAGGCATCAACTGAATCAAGATCAGATGCATGCTTGTTTTATTTCTCAGATTGAATCTCAATCCATCAAAGATGCAGAACAAGATCCCCACTAGATCATTGCAATACAAGAGCAACTCAATCAATTTGAGAGATGTAGAGTTTGGGACTTAGTTCATACACCCAAAGACTATCCAGTCATTGGAACCAAGTGGGTCTTTATGAATAAGTTGGATGCTCATGGAACTATTGTAAGGAATAAAACAAGATTGGTAGCTCAAGGATATTCACAGGAGGAAGGCATAGACTATGATCAGACATTTGCTCCTATAGCAAGATTGGAGGCTATCGGGATCTTTCTTGCATATGCAGCATTCAAGAAATTCACAGTATATCAGATGAATGTGAAGAGTGTCTTTCTAAATAGAGAGCTTAAAGAAGAAGTTTATGTTGAACAACCACCATGTTTTATCTCTCTAACTCATTCTTCTTATGTTTTTAGACTTAACAAATCTCTTTATGGTTTTAAACAAACTCCAAGAACTTGATATGAGACTCTTGCTAGTTATATTTTAGAAAATAAATTTAGTAGAGGAATTATAGATAAAACTTTATTTGTTAGGCATCATAAAAATAAAATTTTACTAGTTCAAATATATGTAGATGATACAATATTTGGCTCTGCTTATTCCAAACTATGCAAAAGGTTTTCTTACCTAATGCATTCGAAGTTTGAAATGAGTAGCATGGGTGAGCTTTCGTACTTCCTTAGTTTACAAGTGAAGCAAACTCTTGATGGTATTTTTATATCTCAATCCGAATATGCTAAAGAGCTAATTAAAAGATTTGGGATGTCAGATGCCTCAGCCATGAAAACACTCATGCCCTCTAATGATGTTGTAGATAATGATGAACAGGACAATCCTGTTGATCAGAAATTATATAGGACCATCATTGGGTCTCTATTATATCTAATAGCTAGTAGACAAGACATAATGTTTGCTACATGTATTTGTGTTAGGTTTCAAGTAAATCCCAAAGAATCTCACCTAATTTTAGCTAAAAAGATTTTGAGATATATAAAGGGTTGCCCAAATCTAGGACTCTGGTATCCAATAGAGTCAAAATTTGAATTAACTGAATTCGCAGATGGTAACTATGCTGGATACAGAGTTGATAGGAAAAGCACATCAGGAACTTGTCAATTTCTTGGTGATAGCCTTGTGTCATTGTTTTGCAAGAAACAAACTTCTGTTTCTACTTCAACTGCTGAAGCTGAATATATGGCAGCTGGTAGTTGTTCACAGATCTTGTGGATTCAAAATCAATTACTGGATTATGGTTACAACTTAAATAATTTAACTATATTCTGTGATAATACCAATGGAATTTCTATTGCACAAAATCCAATTTTGTATAGTAGGACTAAGTATATAGAAATAAGACATCATTTTCTTAAAGATAATGTAGACAAAAGTAAAATTAATCTTGTCTTCATTTCTACTGATTTACAAAGAGCAGATATTTTCACTAAACTCTTAGATGACAAGAAACATCTGTTCTTCCTAAATCAGCTAGGTATGATAAATGGAGAATCATTAATTTGATTTTTGTTCTGAGCTCGACGAATTGTCCACCTTTCATTGAACGGAGCTCAACGAGCTGTGAACTCTTCGTGGAACGTTCGTCGAACGGAGATCGACGAATCTTCCTTCAGAAACTTTCGTCGAACGGAGATCGATGAATTAGTTTCAAATATTTTTCGTCGAACAGAACTCGACGAAATATATTTCTTTCGCAAAACTTTCATCGACCGGAGATCGACGAAATGCTTTTCTTTTCAGGATCTTTCATCGAACAGGATTCGATGTTTTGTTTTTCGTCGGACAGAGTTCGTCATTTCGACTTCTGAAAACTTATATCTAGGTTTTCATCGAACTCTATCCCGCGCTTTCTCCATTTCCCTTTGCACTTGATCTTTTCTGTCTTGCTGAGCAATGGCGATTTCGCAAGCGATTCTCTCTGGAATGAAATTTGATGCAGGTTTTGACATAGACATGGACTCCTTCAGCCATTCAGATCAAATTTTCAAGGATATATTGCAGTTGTTTGAGGCATAACATCTGCGGAATTTTATGTCTACAAGAATCAAACTCCCTATCTTGGAAATCAAGGAATGGGTCTACAGTGCAAGGATTCAAGACCCTACAACTGTTATTGGATCGGTCGCAGGAAATCAGGTTTCTCTAACATCTGATATCTTATCTAAAATTTTTGGTTTTATGAATGGAGAAGATGAAATAGAAATATCTAGTAGTGAATTTGATAAAATGCTAGATATAATGGGTCATAACCAGGGAAACTCTAAACACCTCCTGAAAAAGAACCTTTCTATTAAATACAAATTCTTAGCCGACATTATTGGAAATGTCTTGTTAGGAAAACAATCTGCACATGATTATGTCACCAGGCACCAATTCATGTTGATGTGTGCTTTGGTTAATAAGAAATCTGTGAACTGGGAAATAGTTTTATTTGATTCAATTAAGAAGAAAATTAATAAGAAGGATGTCTATTATGGTAGTATACTAGGAATTTTCCTACAGACTAAGTGTCGTGAACTCCTGGTCTCCCAGACCACCCACATCAATGCATCTAAAAGGCTTACTTCTGCCTTGTTTGGAAGGTGGGACAAAGTGATTCAAAAGCCATCCAGGGCTGAATCCTCTAGGACAGCTTCTGGAGCACAAGGGCTGTTACAGCCACTCTCCCATCCCCAGCAGAAGTCTCTGCTCCTCATATTTCTTCTCCTCCTCCATCACCACACCATTCCCCCAGACAACTATCTCCACTATCTCACCTACCATCTCCACCTCATTCTCCAATTCCATCATCAACTCCACATAATGACTCCCTCATTCCTCAGTCCCATATTCAGTCACCTATACCACCCATTACATCTGAAGATATACCATCCACCTCATTTCATCCACAATCACCAATTCATCATACACCCTCATCTCCTCTACGCTCTAATCTACCTAACTTCAATCTACTTCCTCCATCTCCACCTCATTCACCTCAAATTCATATATCTCCATCTTCACCTCTATCCCCTATACAGGAAGAAACCATTCCTAATCTCACTCCTCCTGTAATTAATCTTCCAACATCATCTATACATCAAGCTTTCACCATCTGCCAAATCTGTGCAAACAAATTTGATCCATCTTCTTCCACCCCAAATCCACCATCTACATCTACTCAGACTACTCCTGAGTTTATGTTTTTGGATTTCTCCTTCATTGCATCAAACCTTATTGAATTCATTACTCCTACACTCAAAAAGCTAATAGATTAAGCCATAGCTCCTCTTGCTGCTTCCATTTCTGCTCTCTCTTCTCAGCTTTCCTCTTCCTCCTTTGTCCCTTCTTCTGGGGGCCTAGATTCAGGTCTCCCTGGATCTAGGCAGGGGAAGATGCTTTATGAAGAAGCTCCAAAAGTTCCAGTTGCAGCAACAGCAGCAGCAGTTTTTGATATTCAAGATTCAGAAATGATTGCAGATCTTTCAAATGAGTTAGAAGTTGTAAAAATTCCAGAAGTTGTTACTGTTGGGGATGTCTCTATTAATCCCACAGTCAACTAGAATTCTTTGCTATCAGTTTTTGATACTCTGCATAATAGTTATTTTCCAGTTTTTGAGAATTCTAATAAGGCTATAGTATGTTATACAGCTCCTATTGATTCTTTAGTTCTAGAACAACTAAGAAACAGTTTTTCAGTTGTTTCTACCAATAATAATCCAGTCCCTGAGACTGTAGTAGCTGATACTATAATGGATATTATAGAGCCAATTTCTTCCCCTCTACTTATGCTTGGGATGAAACTCCAATGCCAAGTTTTAATGATATTCTTTTTGAAGATATGGAATAAGATAATAATGTAAATATTCAAGCAGCAGATATTGAAGATACACAGCCAGTAGTTTCAGTTCTTGATCAGTCAGATTTGCTCAAACAACTAGATGATCTATATGATAAACCTGTAGAATATTCTGATAATGATGAAGAATCAGATGAGTCTGATGACTCTAGCTCTAAGAAAAGAATGTTTAAGAAAAAGAAGGCTCCTGTAAAGGTTTCTCCTCAACCTTCTTCCACAACTGACATTCCCTACTACATTCTGCATGGGATTACTCTCACTCCAGATCATCCACCTTGGATGAGATATTCCAAAAATGAGCAGAAAGGAGGAAGAAAATGAAGAGATATAATTCACCTCCAAGGCCTAGGAGAGAACCACCTACTCCAACAGTAGGAGAAGCAGGTATTGTTCCTCATTCTCAAAAGACTTATTCTCATTATCCAAAAGCTTCTCAGGACAGCAAAGACAGACCTTCAAGGTTAGAATCTCAGAGTAGCAGCCAGCACCATCCAGGTCAAAGAAGACAACAGCAGCAGCAGTCAGGCCCAGAGAGGCCTCCTTCCCCAGCTTATGATCCAGAGTTGGACCCAAACTTCAGAATGGTAAGGTTCAATGAGCTTATGGCTCTATCTCAAATTAATAAAGCTAAAGCTGAAGGAAAGGACACTTCCCAGTTCTCAACTATGTCCTCATACAGAAAGAAAGAGCTTGATAAATACCAGGTAAAGAATTTATTCAATGTTGATAAATACATGAGCTTACATCCAGAGGCAGTAGTGCCTAGGACTACATCTTTGAAAATTATTGGCTCTCAAGATCTGAAGATGAGTCAATAGGAAGCTGCAGATCTCAATAGGAAGCTGGTCTTCACTAAATCTTCCTCTGATGCTCCTAAGAAAGACAGTTGATTTCTGTTTTTGTGTTCTTTAAATTGTGTTTATGTTTATAACTCTCAAAGCACTCATGTTATATCTGTTGAAAATTTTATTTCTGCTAGATACTTTATGCCTGAGGTAGGATTTGATTCAGATCTAGGTTGTAAGAGATAAAGTATCTGAGTGTATGGCTATCATTCTAGCCTGAGTTGTAGGGATTTTCATTAAGTTTGAGGTAGGTGATCTGGAGGATCACTAAGCTGTAGGAGTAGAGCATACTCTGAGTTGTAGGGCTGTGGCCTGAGGTAGGACTTGAAGGAAGTCTGAGAGGTCCTGAAGGATCTGAGTTTGGAGTAAATAGCATTGTCTAACACACTGTTAGAAAGGTAGGAGGAAAAGTGGATGTACCCATATCTTGGGGAACCATTATAAACACTATGTGTTGATCTGTGTTCTTAAAAGCTAAAATAATAATTTAACTCACAACACACCAAAATCAAAAGTATTATATAAAGAATTGAAAAACTTATTCACCCTCTCTAGGTGTTTAGCTACTCTTGAAACAAAGACTTTCAAGTGGTATCAGGGGGAGGTTGTTCAAACAAGACTTAACCGTCTGAACAGATCTCCAAGAGTAGCTGAAATTTATCCTTATGGGTTTAGGTGAGAACCATAAGGAGTTGAGCTCGATGAAGCTTCCTATTTGCAGGAAGAAAAACTTTAGGATTTGGAAAGAGAGGGTCAGGCTATTCATGGAAGCCTCAGACCCTAGAATATTCATTATAGTTCAAGAAGCACCATTCATTCCCATGAAGATCTCTGTCCTAGATGCCAATGTTCAAACTCCAAAGAAATATACTGAAATGACCAAGGATGAAGTCATCTTGGCAACCATGGATAAAAGGGCTTAGAACATCATTGTTAGTGTCATAGACGACTCAAATTTCTAGAACTTGGTCCACTGCAAGACTACTAAAGAGATGTGTGATTCTCTTATTATCTATATGGAAGGAATAGAAGAAGTCAGGGATGATAGAAAATCCCTGCTAAATTAGTAATATGAGGCCGTCAAACAAGGAAAGAATGACTCCATAGCAGAATGCTATGAAAAGTTCTTCATAATAGTGAATAGTCTGATCACATATGCCAGACAGTTCACTAATTATGAGTTGAATGACAAGTTCTTGAGATCCCTAAATAAGGAATGAGATATCAAGATCTGTATCATCAAAGAATTTGGCCAACATATTGCCTCAGAATCTATTTGGGAAGCTGCTATCTCATGAGATGCAGTTAAACTCTAGGAAGCCAGAAGAGGATGTTGTCAGATGCCTTAACAAAGAGAAGTTTGTGGCCTTCAGAGCTGAAGACACAAGAAGTAGGAAAAAGACTCCCTCTTCACCAAGGAGAGCTCCAGAGTCTGAGAGTTCTGATCCCAACTCCTCTGGGAATGAACTGTCTGGTGAAGAACTAACATTGTTCTCTAAACAGTTTAAGAAGATACTGAGCAGAAGGAGACAATGGAAGAACAAAGGCTCTTCTAGCTCCACCTCAAAGGAGACTTACTCCAGCAAGGAAAAATCCAGAAATGAACTCTCTAGGGAAAGGTATGACCCTAAGTAGAACAAATATGTTAAGTCTAATGTTGTGTGCTACTATTGCAATAAGAGTGGACATGTCATTGCTGACTGTCCAGTTAAGAGGAAGGAGCACATGAAGTCTGAAGGAAAAAAAACATCACAAGGATAGGAAGGAAGGAAAGAGCTTCTTGGCCAAGAAGACTGTCAGGCTATCAAATAGTGATTCTGAGGCCTTAGAATCAGATGAAGAGGAGGCCTACATTGGTCTCATGACTATTGAAGAAGAGCCTGAACATCCTGCTGCCCCTTCTGGCATAAGGGCCCAAACAAGGTCATGATAAACCAAGGTATGATAAATTAAGTAACAATAAAGAAATTATATGTTTTGGTTGCAGGAAACCAGGCCATATTGTGCCTGACTGTCCAGAAAATAAGAACAAGGACAAGAAAGATAGAAGAGAAAGAAGAAAGGAGAAAGATTTCAGAAAGAACAGCTCAGACAAACTCTCCTCCAGCAAGAACAAACATACAAGGAAGGGATTTGTTGCTGAGACATGGAGTGAAACTGAAGAGGACTCTGAAGCCTCATCCAGCTCCAGTGATGATGAGGATGATGCTGATGAAAAGGAATTCTGCATGATGGCTATCAATGCCTCTCAAACAGATTCAGAAGCAGAAGAGTCAGAATCAGATTCAGAAGCTCAACTAGAAAAAGATCAGGTAATCAATTCATTTGATTTCAGTTCTGAGGATTTTAAACATGAGTTTAAAGTACTATGCCTAGATCTGTTGGAGTCTGAGAAGGAAATCACTTCCCTCAAAAAACAACTATCTGAGTATAGCACTGTAAAATCAGAGAACCTCAAACTCTCTGGAGAGTTAGAATGCTATAGAGAGGAGATAGCTTCACTAAAAAGTGAACTATCCAAGGCCAAGTAATTTGAAGAATCCCTTAATGGGAGAAGTATCAAATTAATGGACATCACAAGCACAGTAAACTCAAGATTAAATAGTACACTGGGCTTGGGTGCTTCATCTAGTCAACCCATAGTATTAACAACCCCAATCAAATTTATTTCTGATAAAGGAAAGGGTGTTGTAGAGGTAGCTAGGAAAAATTCAGATCTACCTAAGAAAAAGAAAGTTCAACAGAAAACGTCGAGCAGAGGTCGACGATCGTCGAACAGAGATCGACGATCTCAGACTGAAATGTCAAACTCAGCTCAACGTTTCCTGAACTCTGAACTCCCTCATAGTCGATCTTCGAACGGAGCTCGACGATTTTTCCCAAGATCGTCGAACTCAACTCGACGATCGTCGAACGCAGTTCAGAGCTTTGAATCTTCCTTCAGAGGTAAATCTCAATCCAATCCTAAGAATGCTTCATCCCAAAACTTTAACCCTTATATTGAATGGATAGTACCTCCTAGGAGATACCATCCTGAAGGTTATAAGAGTCAACCTGGGATGTCTTTTATTTCTGAATTTAAAGGTTATCAACCTAGGCCCAAGGTAAACTGGGTCAAAAATATGTAAATTCTTATCTATGCAGGTGAAGACCTATCCAACATCAAACCAATTATGGTATCTGGATAGTGGGTGCTCAAAGCACATGACAGGGAATAAGGACAACTTCACATCCTTCAAAGCCAAGCTTGGACCCAAAGTAATTTTTGGTGATTCAAATTTTGAAACTACAAAAGGGTATGGTGCAGTTCAAATTAGAACAGTCACCTTCAAGAAGGTAGCCTATATTGAAGGACTCAAGCACAACCTGATAAGCATCAGTCAACTGTGTGATGAAGGATATCAAGTGACTTTCAACAAAGAAATATGCAAGATCAAGTCAGAAGACAACACAACTGTGTTGATAGGTAATAGGAGAGGTAACATTTACTTAGTAGACTTTCATTCATCTAAGGTAGATATTTGTCTATTCAATTCCATATCTAGACCCAATATTCTATGGCATAAAAGACTAGGACATATTAACCTTAGAACCATTGCTAGGCTATCCAAGGATAACCTTGTCAGAGGACTGCCTTCTGGCCCCTACATGAAGGAAGGACTCTGCAAGGCTTGTCAATTAGGCAAGCAAACTAAAAGTAGCTTTAAATCAATTAACAAGAGTGATTCACCTAGGATTTTGTATCTGTTACACATGGATCTTTTTGGACCCATTACAGTACAAAGCTTAGGAGGGAAATCTTATACTTTAGTGGTTGTAGATGACTTCTCAAGATTCACATGGGTATTCTTTCTGAGGAAGAAGTCTGATAACTTTAAATGTTTGACAGATTTTCTCAAATGCATTCAGACTGAGTTCAACACTCATATTGCCCTGATTAGAAGTGATCATGGGACAGAGTTTGATTCTCTTCTCATGCAAGAGTTCTGTTAAAGTGAAGGGATCAGGCATACTTTCTCAGCTCCTAGAACTCCTCAACAAAATGGGGTAGCTGAAAGGAAAAATAGAACCCTTATTGAATCTGCAACTACATTATTGACAGATGCTCACCTACCTCTATCCTTTTGGGCTGAGGCAGTGAACACCTCCAATTATGTGTTGAATAGAAGTCTAATACATAAACTGAAGGGCAAGACTCCCTATGAATTGCTCAAAGGGAAGAAACCTAAAGTAGACTATTTTAAGGTTTTTGGTTGCACTTGTTACATTCATAATAATGACAAGAAATATCTAGCAAAATTCCAAGCTAAAGCTGATGAAGGAGTGTTTCTGGGATACTCCATGATCAGTAAAGCCTATAGGGTTTATAATAAAACTACTCTAAAAATAGAAGAATCTGTCCACATTTCCTTTGATGAAGCTAACATGTCTTTCAAGGAGAAGAATACTTCTACCATAGAACATTTGTAGGTGCACTCTCTAGCTGAAGACTTGGACAGATTACAAGTTACACAAAAGGATGACAATAGTGAAGATGAAGAAGCTGCTCACCATCAGGAAGGAAATCTTCTTGAAGAACCAATTGTTGTTCCACAAGAGGAAACAACAACACAGGTTGGTGAACCATCAACACCCCCTGTTGATCTAGTAACAACAAGAGATCATCCAATTTCTCAAGTAATTGGAGACATCTCAGCTGGTGTGCAAACTAGAAATCAGGTCAACCAGAACCTGATGCACACTTGCTTCCTCTCTCAAATTGAACCTCAAACCATTCAAGATGCAGAACAAGATCCACACTTGATCATTGCAATGCAAGAGGAGTTGCATCAATTTGAAAGAAATAAAGTTTGGGAACTAGTGCCTAAGCCAAAGGATCATCCCATTGTTGGAACCAAATGGGTGTTCAGAAATAAGCTAGATGATCAAGGAATCATTGTAAGGAATAAGACAAGGCTAGTTGCTCAAGGGTACTCTCAGGAAGAAGGGATAGACTATGACCAGACTTTTGCACCAGTTACAAGATTAGAAGCCATAAGAATCTTTCTGGCTTATGCTGCTCACAAGGGATTCAAAGTCTATCAAATGGATGTCAAGAGTGCTTTTCTCAATGAGGAGATCAAAGAAGAAGTCTATGTCAGACAACCTCCAGGTTTTATCTCTCTAACCCTTCCTGATTATGTTTTTAAACTACACAAAGCATTATATGGTCTCAAGCAAGCTCCTAGAGCATGGTATGAGACTCTAGCATGTTTTTTTGCTGAAAAATGATTTTGTTAGGGGGAGAGTAGACCAAACTCTTTTTATTAGAACTCATAAGTCCCACACCCTACTAGTGCATATTTATGTAGATGATATTATTTTTGGGTCTACTGATTCAAACTTGTGCAGAAGATTCTCTAATCTAATGCATTCAAAATTTGAAATGAGTAGCATGGGTGAGCTATCCTTCTTCTTAGGATTGCAAGTCAAACAACATGCTGAAGGCATATTTATTTCTCAAAGCAAGTATGCAAAAGAGCTGGTTAAGAAATTTGGTATGTCTGATGCATCATGTATGAAAACACCCATGCCTACCAATGCTGTATTGGATGCTGATGAACATGGGAAACCAGTTGATCAAACAACATATAGAGCAATGATTGGCTCTTTACTGTACCTTACAGCTAGCAGGCCTGATATAATGTTTGCTACATGCATTTGTGCTAGATTCCAAGTTAGCCCTAGAGAGTCTCACTTAACTTTAGTAAAGAGGATTCTTAGGTATGTTAAAAGCTGTCCAAATCTAGGACTCTGGTATCCAAAAGATTCAGCATTTGACTTAACTGGATTCTCAGATGCTGATTATGCTGGATGCAGAATAGACAGGAAAAGCACCAGTGGAACTTGTCAGTTCCTTGGTGACAGACTTGTCTCTTGGTTTTGTAAGAAACAAACATCTGTGTCAACTTCAACTGCTGAAGCTGAATATATGGCTGCAGGCTGTTGTTGTTCACAAATCTTGTGGATACAAAACCAACTCCTAGACTATGGTTACAACTTAGAGAAGTCTAAAATATTTTGTGATAACACCAGTGCTATTTCCATTGCACAAAATCCAATCCTCCATAGTAGGACAAAACACATAGAAATTAGACATCATTTTCTAAGGGATAATGTTGAGAAAAACAAAATTGAACTTGAATACATCCCAACTGATTTGCAAAGGGAGATATTTTCACCAAGCCTTTGGATGAAAAGAAGCATAACTTCTTCCTCAATCAGTTAGGAATGCTAGATGGAGGCAGTTTAAAATAAACTCCAAGATTTTGTAAATCTAAAAACAGACCAAGACTAGGCTAAAAACTTATCTCTTTTTGTGTCTGTAGAATAGGTTTTGTCTCTGAACTGCGCTCGACGTTTCCCCAGAAATCGTCAAACGGAGATTGACGATTTTCCAGAAATCGTCGACCGCAGATCGACGTTTCCTGAATCGTCGATCTGAGTTCAGCGCTGCCGTTAGCTCCAGGCTTCCATTCTTTCTGTTCAGCGGTCGTCGAGCGGAGCTCGACGCTCGACAATATCGTCGAACGGAGTTCGACGTTATTGGAGACTCTTCAGATTCCTTTAGTAGCCCAAATCGTCGAGCTGAGTTCGAAGTTTCGTCTAACTGAGCTCAACGATTTTCTGTTTCGCCGTCGAACCCTAATATAAAATCATTTCTTCGGCCTTCGTTCGTCTTTTACGCTTTCATACTCTTTGCAACTTTCTCTCTTTCCCTCCAAATCTTCTACACTTGGTCGTGTTTGTTTCATTGTTGCAGGTACAGATGGCTGGGTCAAGTGCTGCTATTTCAAAGATGAAATTCGATACAGGTTTTGATATTGATATGAATTCGTTCGATGGAAGTGATCAGCGATTCAAGGACATTCTCAACCTCTTCCGAGAACAGCAGCTATCTCAGATCATGACAACCCGAATGTAGATTGCTTCAGAAGAGATAAAAGAATGGTGTTTTACCGCGACAGATGAGAATGAGAATTCTGTCATCGGCTCAATAAAAGGGACTCAGGTACCATTGTCCCCATCCCTTCTGACTGAAGTTTTCCTCCTTAGTTTTGGAGATGACTCCATTGATTTATCTGGAGAAGAGTATGCCTCTATGCTTGATAGAATGGGTCACACTGCTGTGAACCCTAACAAACTATTCAAAAAGAATCTGTCTATCGAATACCAATTTCTGGCTGATGTGGTTGGCAAAGTGCTTCTAGCAAAGCACTCAGCCCATGACACTATATCAAGATATCAATTCTGCTTAATGGGAGCACTGGTTGATAAGAAGCATTTAGACTGGGGATCAATCTTTTTCAGCTTAATCAAGAAGAAACTGAACAAAAACTGTGTAAGCTTTGGGAGAATATTAGGGGTTTACCTGTACTCCAGGTGCCCTGAGCTGCTGACCTCTAGTGGGATGTTCATCAATGCATCCAAGAGGCTTACCTGTGCCCTATTCAGCAAATGGGACAGGCAAATCATCAACCCCATCAGGGCTGCTGCAGCGCCACTTGCTTCAGGCACCAGGACTACACAAGTCACTCCTCCTCAGGTATCTGCCCCAGCAGAAGAATTGACTACCTCTTCCTCTCCTCCTCCAGTTGTTTCTATCCCAGTCACCACCTCAACCTCTCCTCAAATCTCAGCTTCTTCCCCCATTACGATTTCTTCACCAATGTCACCTCCTCCAGCCACTACCTCAGAAGAATTCCATCCTCTATTCTCTTATCCAACTTTCACCACTCCATCATTTTCTCTTATAGATGACTCCTTTATGGATGATTCTCCTCCCACTCCTCCCGAGCTTCCCTCAACATCCTCCTATCAACAACTTCTTCAAGAAATCCTCTCTCAAC
This sequence comes from Platanthera zijinensis, assembly GCA_039513925.1. Classification (NCBI taxonomy): domain Eukaryota; kingdom Viridiplantae; phylum Streptophyta; class Magnoliopsida; order Asparagales; family Orchidaceae; genus Platanthera; species Platanthera zijinensis. Next base: position 120,269,358 of record CM077090.1, read on the forward strand.
CATCCTTCACCCCATCCTTTGACTCTTCCATCTCATCCATCTCCACCTCAATAACTTCTATCTCCACTATTCCTCCTTCAGAGCCATCCATCCCTACACTTCCCACCACCACATCCTCCATCCCATTAGTCCCAGTCACCCTCATTCCAGTACCTTCACCTCCTACCTCTGTTCAAGCCCATCTTGAGCATGTAGATATTTCAAACCTGGCAGAAAATCTTTATGCGTTGCTAGCCCCCAGGCTAACTTCTCTGCTGGAGACCTCCTTGGCTCCACTCCTGCAACATGTTCAGGAGTTGTATACCAAGTTGTCTTCCTTCCTCTCTTCCCAGACAATCCCTTCATCTGGGTGCCTTGATTCAATTGTCACTGAACCAAGGCAGGGGGAGATGCCTTATGAAGCAGTGGATGTGCCTGAGACTGCTGAAGGTTCCAGTTCTGCTCCTATTTTTGCAGTGGACCTTTAGAGTCTGCTCTCTATTTTTGATACTGTATATTTCAGCTCTCTGCCAGTTCAACAATCTGAAGACCTCACTAAGACCATTGTGCCTATCAATTACTGTGATCCCAGCCTGATTGCCCTATATGTCAATTCCTTCAAAGCTGTGGATGCTGATATTTTAAGTGATGCTGCTACTGTTACAACAAGTCTGCTTTCAGAAGATACTGAAATGGTCTCTGTGATTGAGGATACTGCTGCTGCTAAAGAACTTACTACCTACCTAGAAGAATCTGAATCTGTTTCCGCTTCAATTGTTTCTACTCCTGCTGTCTCTGCTCCTGTTATTTCTGCTGCTACTGCTCCTGCTCTTACCCCTAATCAAGTCAAGCAACAAGAAAAGTATATAAAAAGCATTGATGACTTATATGATAGACCTCAAAGTTCAGACAGTGATCAGTTTCAAACTGAATCTGATGATTCCTCTAATACTATTGCCAAGAAAAGGAAGGCCAGAAGCAAGGCCATGATGAAGGTTCCCCCAGCTCAAGCTAAAGATTCAAATGACATTCCATATTACATTTTGCATGAATGTTCTATCACTGAGCCCTGGATGCAGTACTCCAAGAATCAAATAAAAGCTATGAAGAAGAGAAGGAAGTTAGACAGATATGAAAAGGGATCTTCTCAGTTTCAGCCTCCTCCTCCTCCTCCAGATTCTGGGTCAGGCTCAGCTTCTCAAGCCCCAGCTTCCAAGCAAAGTTCCTCCCAGTCTTCTCAGAGATACCATCCTAGGGGGCAATACCAAAGGGGCTATCAGTCCAGAAGGGGTCAGTATAGAGGAAGTCAAAGAGAGCATAGATTTCAAGCTAGGGAAGGACAAAGGCTCACAGACTCTACTCAAGGTCCTTTCCCTTACAAGCTCAGAGAAATAGTTGAGACCAGAACTCCTATTGCTTCAGAAACTGTTAACAGATATGAGCCTGCAATGCCATTTGAAGACCCAGAGAACAATCCATTGTCATGAACTGCAAGGATGAAAGAATTGTCTGCACTAGATCAATTGAAGAAAGCAAGAGAGCAAGGAAAAGATACCTCCAATATTACTACTCTGTCAGAACAAAGAAAAGCTGAATTGGAAAGGTATTCTTCAAGTAAATTCTTTGACCCAGTGGACTACCTGAAGCTGCATCCTGAGGCTGTGGTTCCAAGGCCAAGAGCTCAAACCTCCTTAGGTGCAGATGATGACAGAAGGTCAAAGAAGGAAGCCCTTAATCCTAACAGAGAAATTATATTTAAGAAAGGAAATGAAAAGAAGTAACATGTGTAAGCAGACAGTATAATCTCTCTGAACATTTGTTGAAATTCCTCTTGATTGCTGCTATGATTTCTTGCTCTGTTATTTTGTTTGTTGCTCTTCTATATGTTGTTGTAACTTTTATTTCTGAAATATGTAAATAGTAATCCTAACCCAAATAGGGGGAGATTGTTGGAACACCCTATTACTAATTTGGGTAAGGATCACTATGTTTTTCTTAGGAAACCAGGTTGACCTAGATGTATAGTTGAAAAGGTCAACATTAGAATGTGTCTAGGGCTTAGAACTTAGGTTTGAAGCTGCCCCCAGGACCATTCTAAGATTTCAGAAATAGAGCTAAGTCTAAGACTTTTTTCGTCGAGTTCAGTTCGACGAAACGTCGAATTCCGTTCGACGCTCTCTGAGCTTAACTAAGTTAAGTCGTCGAGCTCTGTTCGACGTTCTTCGAGCTCAGATCGACGATCTGCCTTCAGTCAGTTTGCTTAGTCGTCGAACTCAATTCGACGATCTTCTAGCTCAGGTCGATGATCCTTCTTCATTTATTCTCCAGGTCGCTGAGCTCAGTTCGACGATCTTCGAGCTCAGTTCGATGTTTTCTGGCTGATGATCATTTCCAGTCTCTGAGCTTAGTTCGACGATCTTCGAGCTCAGATCGACGTTTTTCCTGAGAGATCGACGTTTTTAAGGATTCAAATTCAGTCAGACTTTGGAATGTGTTTCAAATTTTCTCAGCATTTATGTCAAGAGATCTGCCAGCCGTTTTCATTTATTCTGGAGCAAGTTTCAAGGAATTATTCAGAGAATGTTTTACTGGACTTTCCTCTAGAAGACAAAATCTTTTATGGAAGGCATTTAATGTCTGGTTAACGGCTATCTTGGACATAAAATCTCCAGAGAATTAAAAAATCTTCTTCTCTTCTTTTCTCCAGTAACAAGACACACAGATACACAGACTGATACAGATAAGAAAGAAAAAGAAAAAGTGATTCACAGGATTCTTTGATCAACACAAGAAAACTCAAGTGATCAATCCTGAAGAATTAGCTGAATAATTTTGTGTACTCAAAAAGTGATCACAGCTTCATCCCAAGGACTCCAGACAATTCATCTTTCAGCCTCTGCTGAAACTATCTTATGCTGGAGATCTGAAGCTTCTGAAGACCTATCATCCTGAAGCAAAGCTTCCTCTCCTGAACTAGTCAACATCTCAGGGGGAGCTTTGACAATACAAATCCACTTGTGCTTCTCTCTTTGATTGAGACAGAGAAGACAACTTCACCCCTTTTTCTTTTCCCTTTCCCTCTTTAAAAGGGTTTTCAAAACTCCCTTCAAAAGTTTTGAGTCTGGTTCTGAGAGTCTTGTCAAAACTCAGTGGTGGCAAGACACCTTATCAAAAAATCTAGTTTGGTTTTTGAGCACCTTATCAAAAGCTCATTGGTGCCAGGACACCTGATCAACCCTTCCTGCAGTGGATTCCTACCAAGGGTGGTAGAAGAGTGGATGTACCCAGATTTTTGGGGAACCACTATAGCTCCTTGTGTTTTCTGGTTTGCTTGTGTGTTTTCTTTGCTGTGTGCTGTGCTCTTCTTTTTACTATTCTTTTAATTCTATAGCAAGGCACCTTACACCTATATATAAATTAAATCTTAAAAGCTTTGCTAAGTTTAAAATTGTGAATTTACTTTAAATAAACTCTATTCACCCCCCCCCCCCCCTCTAGAGTTGAGATAGATCTTACTCTCACTTTCAGGGCTTCTGAGAGATTTCGATCCCCAAAAAGTACTTCGGGGAGCCCATATCTTTCGTGACCAGATGTTGACGAAGATGCCGCTTTGTCGAGTCTACCCCTTCCTGGTCATCGTCAGTGAGAAGAATATCATCAACATACACAGCAAGAACCACCAGTCCCAAGGAGGTTTTGTGAATAAATAGAGAGTGATCGGCAGAGCTGCGTGCAAAACCAACGACCGCCACAATGTCGCTGAACTTGTCAAACCAAGCTCGAGGGCTCTACTTGAGACCATAGATTGCCTTCTTCATCTAGCATACTCGTGTCTCCCCCTGAGCAACATACCCAGGAGGTTGCTCCATGTAGACGGCCTCCTGAAGATTACCATAAAGGAAGGCATTCTTTACATCCAGCTCGGAAATTTGCCAATCTTTATTGACCGCCACAGAAAGAAGGACCCGTAAAGTGCTGAGACGAGCCACGGGAGAGAAGGTGTCAAAGTAATCAACCCCATAGGTCTGAGTAAAGCCCTTAGCAACAAGACGAGCCTTATAACGGTCCACAGTGCCATCCGGGATAAATTTGACCACAAAGACCAAGCGACAGCCAACAATATCAGTACCGAAGGGAGGAGGAACAAGAGTCCAGGTATCCCGCTCCGTTAGGGTCGTCATTTCCTCATCCATGGTCATCTTCCAGTGAGGAATAGCAAGAGCCTCCTGGTAGGAATGAGGTGTGGCAGTGGCAGAGATAGCCAGCGCAAAGGCCATGCGAGAAGAGGTAAGACGATCATATGAAACAACAACAGCAAGGGGGTGTATGGTACACGTCCGCACCCCTTTATGAAGAGCTATAGGAAGATCCAGGTCGTCGGGTTCCTCGGCATCCAGAGCATCTGTGGCAGAGAGAGCTGGCCCGGGAGGAGAGAGCGACGGCAGCGGAGATGAGGGAGATTGAGGCGGAGAGAGAGGAGTGGACGGAGACGGAGTAGGAGTGGATATCGCAGAAGGAGAAGAGGGAACAAAGGGAATAACAGGAGAATCAGAGGCTGGGGGAAGAGAAGAGGAAGCTTGGGGAAGAGAAGAGTCATTCGAGAAGTAGGAGGCATTCTCGAAGAAGGTAACGTCAGCAGAGACGAACTGCTTACGAAAAACAGGGTCAAAGCAACAGTAGCCTTTCTGAGTGGTGGAGTACCCCCGAAAGACACATTTGGTGGAGCGAGGGGAGAGCTTATCACGGGTGGCAGTTGGGGCATGCACAAATGCAGTGCACCCAAAGATTCGGAGAGGGAGAGGAAAAGGCTCCTTGCCCGGATACAGTATGGAGAATGGGGTTTTTCCGTGGAGAACTGAGGAGGGAATGTGATTGATGAGGTAGCAGGAAAGGAGAACAGCATAACCCCAATATGAGCGAGGGACATGCATCTGAGTCATCAATGTGCGAGCGACATCGAGGAAGTGACGGTTTTTGCGTTCCGCCACCCCATTTTGTTGGGATGTATAAACACAGCTCGTCTGATGAATAATGCCATGTTGCACACAAAAAGAGGAAAAAGCATGGCTCAAGTATTCTTTAGCATTGTCAGAGCGAAATGTTTTAATAGAAACACCAAACTGATTTTTAATTAAATGATAAAAAGAGAGCCATACATCAAAAAGTTCAGAGCAATCTCATAAGATATACACCCAAGTACATCTAGAAAAATCATCAATGAAAGTTACAAAATAAGAACTACCCCGACCAATGGTGAGGGTAGGAGCAGGTCCCCATACATCTGAGTGGACTAGATCAAACGGACGAGTGGAACCCCGACCTTGCTTCGGCGGGAAGGAGGAACGGTGATGCTTGCCAAGTTGACAAGCGTCGCAGTTGAGAGGAGTACTGGAGGGAGGGAGGTGGGGTAGAAGTTGATATAGAAGCCGTGGTGGAGGATGACCAAGACGGAGATGCCATTGGAGAAGATCCGTACAAGAAGAAGAGAAGGCGGACAAAGCGGAAACATTGTCGAGGAAGTAGAGGCCGCCACTCCCAGTCCCAGTAGCAATCGTCCGCTGGGAGCTCGGATCCTGAAAAGAACAAGAAGTCGGAGTAAACATCACAGAACACTGAAGCTGCTCGCACAAAGAGGTAACTGACAATAGATTGCACGGAAACTTGGGCACATAGAGAGTGTCTGCTAGTCGAAGTGACGGAGTAACATGAACCACTCCCGACCCATGAACCGGGGAGGGAGAACCGTCTGCAACGAGGACCGGGGGCAACCGATCATGCTGTTCGATGAGAGAGAAGCACTGAGGATTGCCCGTCATGTGATTAGTTGCACCAGAGTCGATAAGTCATTTACCTTGAGTCACCACGTGGGCACTACCTAACGATGTGACCACGGAAGCAGACGGCTTGGAAGAGGAGGTTGAGGAGTCACCGGAGGGGCGAAGATGGGGATTCTTCGTCCAGCAGCGATCTGAATTATGTCATGTGCGGCCACAGTGAGAGCAGAGGTAGCGGGAATAAGTACGTCTGCCGGACTGGTGACTGCGGCTACCAGAGCCACTCCGCTGAGTTTGATGAGCATAGTTGTCTGGTGGAGAAGGAGCGGGCAGAAGCGGGCGCTGAAGGAAAGAGGTGATGGCGGCGATGCAGGCAGCGGTGGCATCTAAGGTAGGAGATTTCGCCTCACCCAGAATTTGTTGGCGGATCATGTCATAAGTATCAGGAAGCCGGAGCAGATAACACACAACCAGAAGCTCCTGGAAGTTCTTGTGTTGTTGAGCCAAATCCACAGAAAATGGGCGATTTTGAAGAATCTCAGCCCCAGGAGCCTGAACCTGTTGGTAGGCAACGGCAGCAGGAGACAAGGAAGGTCGGGCAAATAGGTCCGCATACAACGTATAGATGCGGGACATCTGAGCCCCTTTGGAGTACAGAGCGGCCAGATGAAGCCAAACGGCCTTGACTGTCTCATCATGGCGGATGACGGGAAGGCACTCATCGGATAGGCTGTTAGCGAGCCAAGTATGCACAAGCGCGTCACTCGCATCCAAGTCATCAAAGAGAGGTGAAGTGGTAGGAGGAGGGTCATCAACGAGATGGTGGCGTTTGCGTTGTGAGCGAAGGAGAAAGGTGAAAGATACGCTCCAATCCGGGTAGTTGGAGCCGACTAGCTTGGAAACGGTGCCAAGGTTCCCGGAAGGAGTAGGAGGAAGAGGCGGAGCCGGATTGGCGACAGGGGTGGTGGCAGGGGTGGTGGCAGTAGAACCATCAGAAAGATCCAAAGGAGCAAACAGCAGGAAGCCGCGCGGTTAGGAAACAAGCCGCGCGGATAGGAAGAAGAAGATCGGCAGCGGTCATGATGTCAGACACCAGCGGCCAGAGAAGCCACGACCAAGCCGTAGAATCAAGCAGAGGGATAGAAGTCGAGCGGCTAGAAGACAGTCTGCTCGAACAGAAGCAACAGGAAAAATAAGGCACAGGGCAACAGGTCACGACGAACAGAGTGCGGCGACAAGGCACAACAACAAAAAGGTCGCGCACACAAAGGGCAACGACAAGTAGAGAAAGAGACAGCGCGGATAGGTCGCTAGCAGGCGAAGCAAGCCGCGCGGACAGGGAGGGCACACAGAATCAGGAGGAAAGGATCGAGCCCTCTGATACCATGTAAGAAACGAACTAAAACAAACCGGAAGCAGTTTAACTGAAACTTTATTATCCGAAAACGGTATCTATTACAAAGGTATGGCCTCCCTTATATAGAATGGAGGAGAGAGGAGAGAATACAAATAAGAGATGTGGGTCTAAAAATTTACATGACACAAGCGAACTGTACAGACACAAGCCACACAAGCCGCGCGGTTAGATAGAAGGGCTAATCGCTCAGCAACTGCAAGAGAGAGAGAGAGAGAGAGATCGCCATGTGAGACCGCTAGACTGCCTGGTCTCCAAGTCGCCAGTGACAACCCGCTAGACCGCTTGGACTACAGATAGCAACACACAGCAACCAGACCGCTGAAGGGAAACCACCAGACCGCGCGATCATCAACCCGCCAAGTCAGACCGCCAGACCGCCCGATCACCAACTTCAACATTCTTGATGACAATGCTGACAAGGTGTAACATTCCATTTCCGGCTAGACCCCTAGGAGTCAGTTGGTCGTGACAGAACGCTAGGAAGCCCAAAAATTGAAATACATCAATCGAGATTTCGGGTCACAGGTTGGTCACGCCCGTGACCGACCCGTCACGCCCGTGACCTAGGGCGTGACTCCTTCGACGATCGTCGATCTCAGGGAGACGATCGTCGGGCGCAGAATTTTCAACCCGGGCCTGTCACGCCCGTGACCTATGTGTCACGCCCGTGACCTAGGACGTGACCCCTTCGACGATCGTCGATCTCAGCGGGACGATCGTCGAAGCGTAGAATTTGCGTCATGGCCCTGTCACGCCCGTGACCCAAGTGTCACGCCTGTGACCAAGGGCGTGACCCCCTTTGGCGATCGTCGATCTCAGCGAGACGATCGCCGAGCACAGAATTTGCCTGATGACCCTGTCACAACCGTGACCCATGTGTCACGCCTGTGACCTAGGGCGTGACCACCCATCGACGATCGTCGATCTCAGTTCGACGATCGTCGAACTCAGAATTGGCCACCCGGGCATGTCACGCCCGTGACCCATATGTCACGCCCGGGACGTAGGGCGTGACCACCCTTCGACGATCGTCGATCTCAGTTCGACGATCGTCGAACTCAGAATTGGCCACCCGGGCCTGTCACGCCCGCGACCTATGTGTCACGCCCGTGACCAAGGCCGAAACGTCAGCCAGACTGGAAATTTCGGTAACCGACGTCATAATCAATTCTGATTATGGGAATGTACAGCAGGAATATTTATGGGTCGTTTCCGTCTCTAATTATTTAATAGAAAGAGAGAGTGAGGTCCAATAAAAAAATCGCCACCTGGATCAGCCATTTCATCTTCCACCTTTTCCTCTTCCCTACATCATAATCGAAACGTTATTAAGAGAAACATTAATGGCCATGAATGTTTCATCCTTTCCCCTCCCCACTTGGAGATCTATAACAGCCTCCTTAGAGCAAGAGGAGAAGGTTACACGCTCGATCAAACGGATTCAGATTCCTCCCCTTGCTGTTGAAGAAGTTCCGGCGACGCCGCCACCGCGCAAATGGCTTCCCGACGGTCTGCACGCCTCCAGCCCGCGAACAGGGTCCTCCCCTCCCTCTTCTTCTGCGGATAGATCTTAGAAATCATTAGGAGAGATATCGGGCTCAAAAGAGCCGGATCAGTGAGCGTTTCCATGGTTTTTCAAAAATTTCATGGTGGCGGGTTCGCCGGAAACCGCCTCTCCGGCGGCCGTGCCGCCGCCCGACGGTAGCCCTCACCTCAACAGAGGTGGTGGTGGTGGCCGGCCAGGGAGACGGCTGGGTGGCCGGGAAATAGCTTTAGAAAAGCTACAGGAAGTGTTTGTTTTTCTGATGTTGTTCGGGTTCGGGTAAAGAAGAAGGTGAACAGTAGCATTTAATTATATTATATAATGTATAGTTAGGAATTAATTCCCTTTACTGTATACTAGGTTGAAACTGAAAATTATTGCCCGTAGGGGCTGAAACATAAAAAGTGGTTAACATAGAAAATGTAGCCCTTGAAGTCTAGTTTAATTCAAAATTGATTTCACTCGATTTGGAGTCCTGGTTAGACCACAACACACTTTTTGTGAGGTCTATCCATAGGGCTGTCTTGACCTTAGAAAAATTCCCCACTCCAATCCAGTCGTCAAAATGACTTGAAATTTGGGGTGTGGCCTAATCTTACCTATATCTAAGTGCTATCCAAAAATTAGGATTTTTGGAAAATATTTTTCTATAGTTTTTAGAAATATTCAATAATCCTAGCATAATTTAATTAGATGGCTAAATGACTTCCAAACCCTCCCAAATTTTGGTGAGTGGTCCCTGGGTTTATCATAAGATTCTGGTAAGAATTTCATCTCATTTGGAGATGTTTTGTATAGGTTTTTATCCCACCCTAGGTTGATCCTTATAGGATAATTTAGGATCAAACACCCCCTTGGTATTTGAGTGGCCATATCACCTCAACAGAGGCTGATATTTTGTCCAAGAGAACCACAGGGCCAGTATAGTTCTCTGGACAAAAGTTTAGGGTATTTGGAGACAGCTAGGCCACCTAAAATCCTAACCCTAGTTTAGGTCACCAACCTTAATTTGAATTATTAAGTTGTCAAATGAACTTTAAATCAATTAAAATTGGAGTAGGGTGATTTTATAATCTAAATAGACATGTTATAATTTTGTTGAGATTTTTGGGTTATTTATACAGTACTTCATATATAACTCTAATTGTGCCCTGGATATTTATTTGATGATTCTGGAATTTCTATTCACTGGAATGTTATGAAATCTTGGATTAAGGCATCTTATAGCATGTTATAACTTCTATATTTTTCTAGGAAATTTTAACGGATTATTTTGGGTACATATTTCTTTAACGTACTAGTTGTGACATGGAGTCAAAAATACAAATAATGTCCAATTACTGTCTGAAAATTTATGAAATTTGGTCAGTGGGTGTTTAAAGTTATGCTAGTCACCCTGTAATTTTATATCGAATTTTGGATGATTAAAAATAGCATCTCCTTCACTAAGCTGGGAAAATTAGCATTTTACATTAAAATAGATTCAGAGCCCAAATATTAGAGAAAAATTGTGGGACTTGGTTTCTGATGGTTTTAGGTCACCATAAAGCTTATATAATTTTCTTGGGATTTTTGGATACATATTTACAGTACTTCCTTCATAAAATAGTAGAAATGACGTAAAATGGTAAATTAGGAAATATAGGCCTAAACACCTCTGGAATTTTTCAAAACTTGGAATTGCAGTTTAAATGTCTCATAGGATTTTTACTGATTTTATGATGATTTATTGTTGGCTCATTAGTGCACTTAATGTTCATACTAGGGCATTTGGAATCTTAAAATAAATAAATTAAATGCCTGATAAATAGGAAAATTTGGAAATCTTGGTCTTAGCTATATTATGTCACGATAGACCTCCAGTAAATATTATAGGAGATTCGGAAGACAATTTGGAGTATCTTAGGATGGTCTACATATAGTAAAACCACGGAAACTGAACTAGAGCGGATAATGAACTTTGGGAGATGGAATTTTGGTAGTTTCTGGTTGGTTAGGGCAAGCTAAGTTTAAGTCCATTATTGGGGTCAGGATAGGTAGAGTGCGAGACTGGTTAAGGATAAGGGCGTACGGGAACGACGAAAGATCGTCCACCCCGAGTAGCAGTGGAAGAGTCTTAATACGCTAGGGCCAGATCTAAAGTAACTTAAAAAGGGATCGGGTAATGGGTATCAACCAATAACAATAAGTGCCTTGCGAAAGGGAACGGTGGGCTTCAGCTACCATCATAGTTCCTAGTGCCCTTTGAGAGCCCTTCACGGGGAATACCGGGGGCAGTCCTGGGCTAATGTAAACTGTAGAATTAATAATCTAAAGAGCAACTAGTATAATTAGGGTTGCACACACATACACCCCGATAGCTAGGAAGGTAGAATAATTTGTTTGGTTGTCATTCAGACGGTAGTTCTGAAGGTAGATGCACGGACGGGACAGTCCGGGGAGCCGAGGGCTCGAGGGTTGGAGTACAGAATAAAAGTGGTGGGTCTTCGATATTTGATTGTCGTTCACACCGGCATCGGTACGTTGACTCGGCGGTGTGGGACACTTAGCCAAAGAAAGTCTGGTGGGTATAGCCAGCAGTAGTACGCAGATACTCTAGGTTGTGTTCTTCTAGGGGCGTACGGAAGGGCTAGGCCCGGTAGTGTGGATACCCGCCTAGGAGTGGGGGGCCCGACCCACTGTCTCCGTTTTCCACTACGGAGGTTCCTGGGAGTGAAGCTAGCTGCCCGAACAGGGGGAACTAAAGGTCTGTGCGCATAGAGTCGTGTGCGTGTGTTGCACTTGCATGAATCATGGCATAGCATATCACTACACTCATATTTGCATACAACCGACACTCCAACGTATAAATCGGTATGAGACTTTTTATACGATGGGAGCCTTGCAGAAGACCCCTTAACTTATAAGTTTGTATGAGCATTCATATAAGTTAAGGTTACTTACTTATTTACTTGCATGTTTACTTACTGTTCTCTAGCTGCCTTTTTATACAATTGCTACTTACTACTTCTCTTCTTTACCACTTACTACCATAGGATTGCTAGTTGTACTTTGTTCTAGATAGTTGTTAGAATAACTCCCCTGTCACCTGCTTGATTATTCTCCACCTTTGTAGCTTCACTTTCCTCTTCTCCGCTCGGTGCTTAGGAGCCGTAGGGGGAGGGGTAGGGGATGATAGGGCTTAGTCTTTATGACTAATGGTTTTCGAACCACAACATTACAGGAGTTCCGGATGGGAGACAGGGACCAGCAGTCCAGGGACCAGCACCAGCGGAGTACGGTGCGCATGGAGGTGGGTCAGTCTAGCACCGGTGCACCTGCGACCAGCTCCGTGAGTGATTAGTACTTTTATAGTTTCTACGATGTGTGATTTGTAGAGAGGACTCTGATGTACCGGGCTCGAGCCCGTTTATCTATATTTCATCTGAACTGTATCTTTACAGTACTTCTGTTATCTACTTCCTGTTATTATCTACTGATGGACTGGTTGTGATTTCACTTTTATACATACTTCTGTGGACTTGTTTACATTTATGTATAATTACTTCTCTCTCTCGTGATCGAAAAGGGTCGGCAGAATTGGCGTTTTGTAGTGGCGGCCTTCCCGTGAGTCGGTGCCACCGCAAAGCGGCAGTTCTGGGCTAAGACCCCGGTGTCGAAAAAGAAAAAAAAAAGGGGGGGTCTTACAAGTGGTATCAGAGGGAACCTCGATCGAAAGAGAAGTAGTCCACAAAACCTTGGGCCACCCCCGTGCGAGCTTAGTTTGCGGACAAACTAGCAGCGGAAGCAGTGGTGTGCCCATAAGGGAAATCACATGTAAAATTCCATCCTAACCCTTCTTAAAAATTCCATTCATTCGCTCTCTAACAAACGGAATTTTTACTTGTAGCCTGCGACGAACCCTACATCACAGCAGGGGACACCCCAGGCTCCGAATGTGGTCCCGCCTCCGCCGGCTCTAGCTCCGTTCCAGCAGACGGAGATGGGGCAAACACTGACGGCCATTCTGGAGGCCTTCAAGGCTCAGCAAGCCCCGGCTCCACAGCCAAACCCCGGGGCCAATTGGATGACTGTCTTCCCGGGACTTTCCCCTCCAGCTTACCAGGGAATGGAGGTCAGTCCAGGCCCATCTGGGTTCTCGGTTGACATTCAGCACAGGTTTTCACCCTCAGACCGACGGGCAGACAGAGCGCACCAACCGTACACTGGAAGATCTGTTGCGACTGTGTATTTTGGACCGTGGCGAGCCTTGGGAGAGGTTGCTGCCACTGGTCGAGTTTTCGTACAACAACGCCCATCAGTCCAGCATAGGCATGGCTCCATACGAGGCGTTGTACGGAAGGAGGTGCAGGACCCCACTATCATGGGTTCAGGATGAGGATCCGCAGGCACTAGGCTCGGAGTTTGTGGGAGACACAGATGCTCAGATTAGATTGATCCGGGACAGGATGTTGGAAGCCCAGAGCAGACAGGCAAAATACTACGATGCGAGGCACCGTCAAGTGGAGTTCCAGGTGGGAGACCAGGTTTTCTTGAAGATACGGCCGATGCACGGAGTCTCGCGGGTTCGCGGGCGGAAGAAGCTCAACCCGAGATATATGGGGCCTTATAGGATCCTGGAGCGGATCGGCCTCTTAGCCTATAGACTAGAGCTACCACCAGAGTTAGCGGGATTGCATGACGTCTTCCACGTCTCCTCACTTCGGAGGGCTCTGCTATGCCCTGAGCAGCTGATTTCCTCGGCAGATGGCCCGGTGGCTTCGGATCGGTCAGTCAACTTGGAGCCTATCAGGATTGACGATACAGCAGTGCGGGTCTTGCGACGGAAGAAGGTTCCGTTAGTCAAGGTTCTGTGGAACAATCATGGGCAGGAGGAGCATACATGGGAGCCACAGGACTTGATGCGGCAAAAATACCCGGAACTTTTTCGTCAGGTATACCTCACAACTCCTCTGGACAATCAATTTGCTTTCCTGCTTTAAACCAATAAGACTGAAATTTCAAGAATAGGGGCTAATCTTTTGTTTATTGGGGTGTATATACCTAGTTAATTGGGCGAATTAATCTTAGATTTGAAACCGCACAAAGCAAACATAACGTAGAGATGTAATCTTTCAATTCTCATGGGATGTTACAAGCTTCTTTTTCCCGATTAGAGTCCCGTAGGCTTAACCTTGATTTCGGGGACGAAATCTTTGTTTTGTTTATTGGGATTTGTAACATCCCATTTCCGGCTAGACCCCTGGGAGTCGGTTGGTCGTGACAGAACGCTAGGAAGCCCAAAAATTGAAATACATCAACCGAGATTTCGGGTCACGGGTTGGTCATGCCCGTGACCGACCCGTCACGCCCGTGACCTAGGGCGTGACTCCTTCGACGATCGTCGATCTCAGGGAGACGATCGTCGGGCGCAGAATTTTCAACCCGGGCCTGTCACGCCCGTGACCTAGGGCGTGACCCCTTCGACGATCGTCGATCTCAGCGGGACGATCGTCGAAGCGCAGAATTTGCGTCATGGCCCTGTCACACCCGTGACCCAAGTGTCACGCCCGTGACCAAGGGCGTGACCCCCTTCGGCGATCGTCGATCTCAGCGAGACGATCGCCAAGCGCGGAATTTGCCTGATGACCCTGTCACGCCCGTGACCCATATGTCCCGCCTGTCACCTAGGGCGTGATCACCCTTCGACGATCGTCGATCTCAGTTCGACAATCGTCGAACTCAGAATTGGCCACCCGGGCCTGTCACGCCCGTGACCCATATGTCACGCCCGTGACGTAGGGCGTGACCACCCTTCGACGATCGTCGATCTCAGTTCGACGATCGTCAAACTCAAAATTGGCCACCCGGGCCTGTCACGCCCGTGACCTATGTGTCACGCCCGTGACCAAGGCCGAAACGTCAGCCAGACTGGAAATTTCGGTAACCGACGTCATAATCAATTCTGATTATGGGAATGTACAGCAGGAATATTTATGAGCCGTTTCCGTCTCTAATTATTTAATAGAAAGAGAGAGTGAGGTCCAATAAAAAAATCGCCACCTGGATCAGCCATTTCATCTTCCACCTTTTCCTCTTCCCTACATCATAACTGAAACGTTATTAAGAGAAACATTCATGGCCATAAATGTTTCATCCTTTCCCCTCCCCACTTGGAGATCTATAACAGCCTCCTTAGAGCAAGAGGAGAAGGTTACACGCTCAATCAAACGGATTCAGATTCCTCCCCTTGCTGTTGAAGAAGTTCCGGCGACGCCGCCACCGCGCAAATGGCTTCCCGACGGTCTGCACGCCTCCAGCCCGCGAACAAGGTCCTCCCCTCCCTCTTCTTCTGCGGATAGATCTTAGAAATCATTAGGAGAGATATCGGGCTCAAAAGAGCCGGATCGGGTGAGCGTTTCCATTGTTTTCCAAAAATTTCATGGTGGCGGGTTCGCCGGAAACCGCCTCTCCGGCGGCCGTGCCGCCGCCCGATGGTAGCCCTCACCTCAACAGAGGTGGTGGTGGTGGTGGCCGACCAGGGAGACGGCTGGGTGGCCGGGAAATAGCTTTAGAAAAGCTACAGGAAGTGTTTGTTTTTCTGATGCTGTTCGGGTTCGGGTAAAGAAGAAGGTGAACAGTAGCATTTAATTATATTATATAATATATAGTTAGGAATTAATTCCCTTTACTGTATACTAGGTTGAAACTAAATATTATTGCCCGTAGGGGCTGAAACATAAAAAGTGGTTAACATAGAAAATGTAGCCCTTGAAGTCTATTTTAATTCAAAATTGATTTCGCTCGATTTGGAGTCCTGGTTAGACCACAACACACTTTTTGGTGAGGTCTATCCATAGGGCTGTCTTGACCTTAGAAAAATTCCCCACTCCAATCCAGTCGTCAAAATGACTTGAAATTTGGGGTGTGGGCTAATCTTACCTATATCTAAGTGCTATCCAAAAATTAGGATTTTTGGAAAATATTTTTCTATAGTTTTTAGAAAAATTCAATAATCCTAGCATAATTTAATTAGATGGCTAAATGACTTCCAAACCCTCCCAAATTTTGGTGAGTGGTCCCTGGGTTTATCATAACGTTCTGGTAAGAATTTCATCTCATTTGGAGATGTTTTGTATAGGTTTTTATCCCACCCTAGGTTGATCCTTATAGGATAATTTAGGATCAAACACCCCCTTGGTATTTGAGTGGTCATATCACCTCAACAGAAGCTGATATTTTGTCCAAGAGAACCACAGGGCCAGTATAGTTCTCTGGACAAAAGTTTAGGGTATTTGGAGACAGCTAGGCCACCTAAAATCCTAACCATAGTTTAGGTCAACAACCTTAATTTGAATTTTTAAGCTGTCAAATGAACTTTAAATCAAGTAAAATTGGAGTAGGGTGATTTTATAATCTAAATAGACATGTTATAATTTTGTTGAGATTTTTGGGTTAATTTATACAGTACTTCATATACAACTCTAATTATGCTCTGGATATTTATTTGATGATTCTGGAATTTCTGTTCACTGGAATGTTATGAAATCTTGGATTAGGGCATCTTATAGCATGTTATAACTTCTGTATTTTTCTTGGAAATTTTAACGGATTATTTTGGGTACATATTTTTTTAACGTACTAGTTGTGATATGGAGTCAAAAATACAAATAATGTCCAATTACTGTCTGAAAAATTATGAAATTTGGTCAGTGGGTGTTTAAAGTTATGCTAGTCACCCTGTAATTTTATATGGAATTTTGGATGATTAAAAATAGCATCTCCTTCACTAAGCTGGGAAAATTAGCATTTTACATTAAAATAGATTCAGAGCCCAAATATTAGAGAAAAATTATGGGGACTTGGTTTCTGATGGTTTTAGGTCACCATAAAGCTTATATAATTTTCTTGGAATTTTTGGATACATATTTACAGTACTTCCTTCATAAAATAGTAGAAATGGCCTAAAATGGTAAATTAGGAAATATAGGCCTAAACACCTCTGGAATTTTTCAAAACTTGGAATTGCTGTTTAAATGTCTCATAGGATTTTTACTGATTTTATGATGATTTATTGTTGGCTCATTAGTGCACTTCATGTTCATACTAGGGCATTTGAAATCTTAGAATAAATAAATTAAATGCCCGCTAAATAGGAAAATTTGGAAATCTTGGTCAGCTATATTATGTCACGATAGACCTCCAGTAAATATTATTGGAGATTCGGAAGACAATTTGGAGTACCTCCCCTTATACTCCTCACGTATCTTAGGATGGTCTGCATATAGTAAAACCACGAAAACTGAACTAGAGCGGATAATGAACTTTGGGAGATGGAATTTTGGTAGTTTCTGGTTGGTTAGGGCAAGCTAAGTTTAAGTCCATTATTGGGGTCAGGATAGGTAGAGTGCGAGACTGGTTAAGGATAAGGGCATACGGGAACGACGAAAGATCGTCCACCCCGAGCAGCAGTGGAAGAGTCTTAATACGCTAGGGCCAGATCTAAAGTAACTTAAAAAGGGATCGGGTAATGTGTATCAACCAATAACAATAAGTGCCTTATGAAAGGGAACGGTGGGCTTCAGCTACCATCATAGTTCCTAGTGCCCTTTGAGAGCCCTTCACGGGGAATACCGGGGGCAGTCCTGGGCTAATGTAAACTGTAGAATTAATAATCTAAAGAACAACTAGTATAATTAGGGTTGCACACACATACACCCCGATAGCTAGGAAGGTAGAATAATTGGTTTGGTTGCCATTTAGACGGTAGCTCTGAAGGTAAATGCACTGACAGGACAGTCCGGGGAGCCGAGGGCTCGAGGGTTGGAGTACAGAGTAAAGGTGGTGGGTCTTCAATATTTGATTGTCGTTCACACCGGCATCGGTACGTTGACTCGGCGGTGTGGGACACTTAGCCAAAGAAAGTCTGGTGGGTATAGCCAGCAGTAGTACGCGGATACTCTAGGTTGTGTTCTTCTATGGGCGTACGGAAGGGCTAGGCCTGGTAGTGTGGATGGCCTAGGAGTGGGGGGCCCGACCCACTGTCTCCGTTTGCCACTACGGAGGTTCCTGGGAGTGAAGCTAGCTGCCCGAACAGGGGGAACTAAAGGTCTGTGCGCATAGAGTCGTGTGTGTGTTGCACTTGCATGAATCATGGCATAGCATATCACTACACTCATATTTGCATACAACCGACACCCCAACGTATAAATCGATATGGGACTTTTTATACGATGGGAGTCTTGTAGAAGACCCCTTAACTTATAAGTTTGTATGAGCATTCATATAAGTTAAGATTACTTACTTATTTACTTGCTTGTTTACTTACTGTTCTCTAGCTGTCTTTTTATACAATTGCTACTTACTACTTCTCTTCTTTACCACTTACTACCATAGGATTGCAAGTTGTACTTTGTTCTAGATAGTTGTTAGAATAACTCCCCTGTCACCTGCTTGATTATTCTCCACTTTTGTAGCTTCCCTTTCCTCTTCTCTGCTCGGTGCTTAGGAGCCGTAGGGGGAGGGGTAGAGGATGATAGGTCTTTATGACTAATGGTTTTCGAACCACAACATTACAGGAGTTCCGGATGGGAGACAGGGACCAGCACCAGCGGAGTACGGTGCACATGGAGGTGGGTCAGTCTAGCACCGGTGCACCTGCGACCAGCTCCGTGAGTGATTAGTACTTTTACAGTTTCTACGATGAGTGATTTGTAGAGAGGACTCCTATGTACCAGGCTCGAGCCCGTTTATCTATATTTCATCTGAACTGTATCTTTACAGTACTTCTGTTATCTACTTCCTGTTATTATCTACTGATGGACTGGTTGTGATTTCAGTTTTATACATGCTTTTGTGGACTTGTTTACATTTATGTATAATTACTTCTCTCTCTCGTGATCGAAAAGGGCCGGCAGAATTGGCGTTTTGTAGTGGCGGCCTTCCCGTGAGTCGGTGCCACCGCAAAGCGGCAGTTCTGGGCTAAGACCCCGGTGTCGAAAAAGAAAAAAAAAGGGGGTCTTACACAAGGCTGGTGATGATATTGAAGTTGATGATGGTACTGATGTTGATACTAATGTCAATGTTAATGCTGACGGTGGTGATGATGATGTTGATGATGTTCTTGTTGAGGAGGAACCTTTTGTAGAGGCTGAGGGGGAGATGTCAGCACAATCTTCCCAAGAGAACCTAGGAGAGGATAGAGTTCCTGCTGAGGGGGAGACAATGGAGATGCTCCCTGAAAAAGTTCTTGCTGCTGAGACTACTCCTTCTGAAGAGATTCTAAGAGAAGAAATTATCGTACTATCTAACAGAGGAAGGGAAGCTGTCATGATTATTTCTACCCAAGAGGACATCAACTCCTTGGGAGATTCTGGTGAGGGGGGATATGGATATGCCTCTTGCCCAAGACCCACTGAGTCTAGGGGAGCTTCTTCCAGTGAGCAAGAAGCTGTTGCTAGGGAAGAAGCTCAGAGTTCTGAAGGTGTGTATGCCCCTCCTACCGATACTCCTCTGCTAAAGTCTATTGAGGCTATGCTAGCCAAGAAGCGTGATCATGTCGACTGTTATTTAAAACAAGTTGTGCACAAAGTAGCTGATGTCGAGAAAGACCTATCTTATGGTCTGAATCAGGTAAATCATAATACGGACAAGCTACAAACCTCCCTGATTGAATGGCTAACCCAAGGGAGTAAGACCATGGACTATTCGACCAAAAGCATTGGTAAAGTCTTCAATGAAATTACTCATCTTTCCAAGTCTCATGATGCAATGATTCACTCTCATGACACAAGCATGCACTACATCGACAGGAATATGGGAATCTACAAAGCTGATATCATTCAGACCCTTATTTCAGAAGTCAGAAAGGGTGAGGGTAGACTGCAAAGGAGAATGGGTGAACTATCTAAGGAAATTTTTCACCCAAATGCACAGTGCAAATGTCTACACTCATCAGAACATCAAATGGTTGCATGAAGAGCTAACAAGTATAGCTACAACTCAAGAGGCACCTGTTGAGGGTGTACACCCTGCTGGAGGTAAAGAGTTCAATCCTGGAGGAACAAAATTTTTGAGCAGCAGCCTGCAGAAGAAAACTATGTGCCTCCTGGTGCTTACTAGCAGGTTTGGTCAGATACAGCTAAGTAAGAGGTGTAATTCATTGGAGAATCTTTGCAGCCACCTTAGAAAAGAAGAAGGTATGAGGAATGTCCCTCGGCCAGAAGATCTGAACCAAACAGAGAAACTAAAGAAAACAGAGAATATGCTGAACAGTGGAGTCCCATCTCCAAAGGAATCATCCTGGACACATTCACACTAGTAGATTTAGCAAATGAGAATAGGAGGATTCATTACAGGAGAGAAGAGTGGGAGAAGAACGAAATGGCTAATGTGAAAAGGAGATTACATTTCAGAAAGTATAAGAGAGATGATCCAGATGCTCCGCCTCCTCCTCCAAAGTACTATCCTAAGCCAAAGACATATTTTGACAGACAGGATGAGAAGAACAAAGGAAATCTGCCTAGTATTGTTATTTTTCTATGTACGAATGTGTGTGAATTCTAAACATGTCACTTAGAACTGTTTATATAACATTATTGTTTTGATTTAGAGATTTTTTATAATCACATTCCATCTCTTTATATCTTTTGGTTTAAGATTATTTTATATGCAATTCACCTTAGTATATAGGGTTTTGACTTTTTTAAATATGGGGAGATTGTTGACTATCGTTTCCATAGTAACCCTGATTTGAAAAAGTCTCCCTTGAATAAAGATGAATTTAGTTGTATTTGACGATGCTTTCAAGTTATGTGCTTGCATGATTTAATTGTCAAGTACACATCAATGTCAGATTACAATGGGTCATAAAACACAGGACTATGCAATGTAATCTCTCATTGTGTGGGACATGATGTTGACTCGTGTGTAATCTCTCTATTGGGGTGTACTTCATTTCCAAGTGCATAAGAGTTTCAAGGAAATGATGGTTGCTTAGTTTAGGAAGAATCAAAAAAATTCATATGTAAAATTCGTCGAGTATACACATTAAGTCTCGTGTCATTCGTCGAGACATTATGTGAACACTCGTGGAATTCGTCGAGTTTACTCGGGAATTTTCTGATGGTTTCTTAAAATTTCCTCATAAACAGCTAAGTCAAATTCGTCGAGTATACACATGAAGTCTCGTATCATTCGTCGAGACATCACGTGAACACTCGTAGAATTCGTCGAGTATTCTCGAGAAGTCCAGTGTGTTGACAGAAAAAAAAATTTCTGGTTTCAATTCGAACCAAGTAAAATTCATCGAATGATCTCGTGTAATTCGTCGAATGCTCTTGTGGAATTCGTCGAGTGATTGTGTGATTCATCGAGTGTTCTAAGTATGACACGAGTCATTTTAAAGAACGGACTTAACAATTTTTCAGGTTCGCTTTTTCCGACGGGTTCTGTTTCAAAATGACGGCCATGTACAACACATGTGGATCTCGTTTTGGCAAATAATTTCTAGCTGTTGGGATGGATTCCTAAAATTCGTCGAATGATCTTGTGTAATTCGTCGAGTATGTTGAACACTTTTTGATTTGAAGCCGTTTATGCCCCCAATTTGGCCCCCGAAAAAAGTCACGCAGATCTCATGCGTCCGTACATATGTACGACGTAACTTTTTTCAGGGGTCAAATCGGGGATCTAAAGTGCTTCAAATCAAAAAGTGTTCAACATGAAAATTGTAGATCTCGACGAGATCTACAACTTTCATGTTGAACACCTTTAGATTTGAAGCCGTTTATGCCCCCGATTTGTCCCCCGAAAAAAGTCACGCCGATCTCGGGCGTCCGTACATATGTACGACGTAACTTTTTTCAGGGGCCAAATCGGGGGTCTAAAGTGCTTCAAATCAAAAAGTGTTCAACATGAAATTTGTAGATCTCGTCGAGATCTACAACTTTCATGTTGAACACTTCTCATGAAATTGTACGTATAAGACGCAGTTCAAAAGGACGTATATATTTTTATATACACTTAACTCGTATATACAACACATTCTTACAGGAATTAAAAATCAAATATATTTCTAAACCGACTGATATTTTGTTTAAAGATTTTGGTGCAGATAATGATATTTTGTTGAAAAAACAGTTTTGGACATACTAAACATTTGCGGTTTTTTGACTCGTCTATAATGCTAACATAATTGGTTGAATGAATACATTTGAAATCATTTGTAATGTCATTATATGCAGCGGGTTATTTTGAAATAATGAATGTTTTAAACAAAATTTAAGTTTTTTAAAAAAAATTATGTTGGTTTGCTAGTAACAAAATGGTTTTCAAATAACCATTTTGAAAAATGAGGGTTTGCTAATAGTAATGGTTTGCTAGAAATCAAACTGGGTTTGCTAGTAACAACACCCTTATATAAATGTGCCTATTATTAGATAGCATACGTACCAAAAAAATTCATCAGACCGACTACTCATAAAGTTCCAAAAACAGTTTTTGAAAAAGTATTTCGAAAAAGTTCCTCACCCAAACCATCAAATATGAGTTATACGTAAAAAAAAATAGTGTCAGGATTGGGAGAAACGGAACGACTTCGATAAGATAGATGTATTCAATTTTGTTTTGGCCAAAGGAAGATTATTTCAGACCTCCTATAGCTGGCCAATTAGCTATAGTCAGTTATTTTTTCATCTTATTTTATCACTTAGCTAGTTAGCTATTGTTAACTACTCTAATTTTTTTTTGGCAAATTCACTTAATTTTAATTAGCTACTTTAAAATATTTTTGTTAATCCATTTAGTAATAGTTACTACTATTTTTTTGTTGCAATTTCCCTTAGCTATAGTTAGTTACTAAAATTTTTTAAACAAGTCCACTAAGCTACAATTAGCTTCAGAAAATTTTTTCCTACATATTTATTTTTCTTGGAACTCACTATAGACTTGAAATGTATATGCATGTTTTCAGGATCAGCATATCGAGATAAATGTACATTATACAATATAAAAAGGGTGAAACTCATTGGAAGTTGCTCACTATTGGCTCCTATGGAAGAAGCATCAAAGAAATTTGAAAAAATGCAAGCAACAAAGCATTAACTAGACGAAGCAAATTAATATAGCGTTCTCGGAATGAATCCAGTGTTGATAAGCATCAAAGTGTTGTAATAATTCCAAATAAATTTGGGTTAAAAAGCACATACATTTACTTTACACATCATCCTCATTGTCGTCATCTCCCAAATCAAGAATTGATTCTTCCCCCCTCCACATTAGATCCCACAAAGTCATTGTCGTCGTCATCATCGTCATCATCGTCATCACCGTTGTCGCCCTCATCCGGCATTAGGGGTCGATCTAGAAGAAGCGTCTCCCAGATGCCACCAACGTCATTAACAAGGCTCAGATCCATGGGTATGAATGAGGTGTTTGTTATACTTATTGAGCATAGAAAACTCTACTAGACCTGGGAGCAGAGTTGACCATTTAGGCGCTAAAACATCACTAATTCCACCTATATCACACTCCAACCCTCTAGATGGAGTAGAGAAAAAAAGGCAAAATATATAGCTAATGAAAAAAACAGTAAAATTCAACATAAAACTACAAAGGAAATTAAGACATAACAAATGTTTAAACAAGAGACAGATTTTGTGATGATATATTCTCATAAAACTGCTAATGAAATTAAAATGTATTCTCTTGTTTAATCATTAGTAATAAACTAAGAGACATGTTGTGTGCAATGCATCATTCCTGGGAACATTGAAACCAGACAAAGCATCATTCCTGGGCACATGAGGAGCCATTTATCAGGAAGAGTATACATGTGCCGTTGATAGAGTCGATCAGCGGTGATGACGTGAGATGGCCGGAAACGGTAGAGACGAGAGGATATGGCCTTGTGCGAGAAGCTCCGGCGACTGGAGTATTTCACCGGCGACGAGGCGAGACGATCCGTCGGTGGGGGAGGTGACGCCCTAGCTGCGAGAGGGGAGAGAGAAAGGGGAAAAGTTTGAGTATGGAAGAAACAAAACTCAACGCCTCGTATGAAACCCGTTTCAAAATTTAAAATTACTCTCAGAGGGGAGTAGGCTGGGCTGGTTCGGTCCAGTTAATCTCATTGGGTAATATGTAATAAATTAAAAAAACCATTTTCAGCTAATTACAATAGCCTTGAGTAGCTCGTCATAGCTAGTTGTCTGCGTTGTACCACATAGTTAGCTGTCCGAGATCTGGACAATTTCTAACCCCATCTTGAAACTCTTGAATCCGCCTCTGATGGTAACATGTCTCGGTAGCTAAATCCTTTTAGGAGCTGTCATATTCTACAATCGGGTTGAATAAAGAACAAATTTGTATTCTATTTATTTCTTATTAAAATAAGATTGCCATCATAGTTGAGAACATAATTATTCAACATCCTTGTCTTTGAGGTGCAATCTTCCAATTCATGTGGTGAAATCTTCCATCCTATAATTTTTTATTTAGAACAAGAATTACCGCGTCAGGTTTAACAATCAATTTTGTCCGGCAGCCCCATCTAGCTTTTTAGACTCAAGTCTTTTAAACACCTCTGCATTCAGGAAATTAAGGCTCCGTTTGGCACTGTGGTGGCGGTCATGAACACATGGGTTAAATTGTCATTTGTTAACGCCCACCTAAGAAACTTCATGCACTTTTATGTTCAAACGGATATTTGTTAGGTAATCCATAATGAATGACATTTTAACTCACGTGTTTATGACCACCACCACTGTGCCTGACGGAATATAAGAAACTCATTTTCATCAATAAGCATTTGATAAAATATTTCTAAAATTTTATGAAATGTCACTTCAAATCCTAGAACTATTTATCATTTGTATTTGATTTAAATAATTTTATTTGCCGTAAAGAAACCATATACCTCTTATCTAATAAGGTCTGTTGTTTTGGGGAAATTTTTGGAACCGGAGCCCGTTTGGAAATCTAGGTCCGGGTTTAACCCTGTAGCGACACGTGGCGTGATCACAGCGGCACATTAAAGCCCGCTATTTTTCTTCTTCCGCCGTTTCTTCTCCTCCTCCCGCGAAATTATTCGAACCAACTGTGCTCCAGCGAACTGTGCTCGGAACTCCGGCGAACTGTGCTCGAAACGAACCGTCTTCCTGCGCATCCTCACCGTCGTCCTTCCGAAGTCCGTTTCTGCAGCTTCTCGTTCGGATATCTTCTACAGGTCAGTTCCTGCCCTTGTTTTAGGGTTTCTTTGCTTACATCCTGCAATGCCTGACCGTGGCAATGGAAGACGATCTCGCCATGATCTGTATAACGATACCCTGGGAGATCACAAGTGTTTTCCACCATGGAGATCACTTTTGATCTCCATAGAGATCACTTTTGATCTCCAGGGAGATCACAGTTGATTTCCATGGAGAACAAAGTTGATATCCTGTGATATGAAACGTGAACTGGCGAAATTGAAAAGAAGATCATTCAGGATCTCTACCCTTCTCACCCAGGAGATCTACTTGTTTCTTTAGATCTCCTGGGATATCATTTACGATCTCCTGGTACATCATAAATGATCTCCTTGTAGATCAAAAGTGATGTCCACCCAGGAGATCACTTTTGATCACCCAGGAGATCAAAAATGATCTCCTAGGAGATCAGTTTTGATCTCCACCCAGGAGATCACTTTTGATCACCCAGGAGATCAAAAATGATCTTTTAGGAGATCAGTTTTAATCTCTCAAGAGATCTAAAGTTATCTCCTGGGAGATGAAATTTATTGTCCAGCCATGAGATCTTTAATGATCTCTCAGGAGATCGATTTTGATCTCCTGCAAGATCAAAACTAATCTCCCAGGAGATCATTTATGATCTCCAGTTAACTAATGAGCCAGGAAGATTAAAATAGATCTCCTGGAGATCATTCCTGATCTCCTGGTAGATCAAACATGATCTCAAGCCAGGATATCAGTTTAGATCACCCAGGAGATCAAATTTGATCTCCTGGGAGATAAATTTTGATCTCCCAAGAGATCCAATTTGATTTCCTGGGAGATGAAATGCGTTGTCTAGCCTGGAGATCTTTAGTGATCTCCTGGAAGATCCAATTTGATCTCCTGGAAGATCAAAACTGATCACCAGGAGATCAGTTTTGATCGCCAGTTAACTGATAAAATGTGTTAACTGATGTCAATGATTCCTCCTTGTTCGACAGATATAAATGGAGAAAGGTGGTAGCCGACATTTTCTAAGTTCAAGGTGCTATTTCTCCAATTTTTTGGGCCAAGTTGAGAAAATAATTGATCGACTGTTAGCCGAGGAGAAAGAAAAGCTGAGGGAATGTAAATTTTACCTATTTTCACTACTCCACGTGTACCACAAAATATTCTTCTACTGTATTTCTTGGTTTTAGTCTATGATGCAAGGAAGGATACATTTTCTATTGGTTCAAGGGAGCTTAAATTTACCCCTAATGATGTAGCACTAATAATAGGGCTACCAAATAATGGGGATAACCTAGTTGGGGTTCAAAAACCTTATGCCATTAGGACAAAAGCCACTTTAAGGAGAGAAATTGTTGAAATGGATAGTGATTGTTGTGTTGTTAGCTTGAACTCCCTTCTCTTACATGTACTATGTAACCTATTTTTTCCCTCTAGTCTAGATAATATTCCACAGTTGTTTGAGAACTTGTCGGACTTGGAAGCCTTCAAAAAAATAAATTGGGCTCAAGCCATACATTCATACTTGATGATAAGTGTGAGATCTATAAGGGGCAAGCTAACTCCCCCCCCCCCCAAGTAATATTTATGTACGGCCTCTGTAACGCCCCCGATTTTTCTGCGATTATTTAATTCTCGTTTGGCGTTACGTCGACGCGTTTTCTTGGCTTGTGTCATCTGTGGAGTGGGTCTTAACTCCTTAGGACTGAGTGGCCTATTTTGTAGCCTATGGGCAAGTTTTCCCTAGCAAGCCGGGTCATTTTGGGTGACATGGAGTGGCCTCTCGGGGGGTGCTTGTGTTTTGGCTTTGGGTGGAGATAACCCGAGTTTTGCTCGTCGAAAGTTGATTTCGACTTCGCCGTTGTGTTTGTAGCATGGATATTTAGCTACGGTGCGAATTTCATCTAATTCCGAGCATGTTCGGTTTTTTCGCGTCGTTTTGTATTTTATGAAAAATAATATTATTTATTAAGTATTTTATTACCTAATACTTTAGAAGAGTGACGGGTGCTTGGCGGTTTTGCTATGTCTTATTATACATTATTTAATTAATTAGCTATTAAGGTTAATAGGGTTTTATATATAGGATAGTTTATACTTATGAGAAAATCACTCCTGTTCATCTTCTCGAAACCAAACCAGTCTGCGCCTGTTTGCGAAAAGAAGCGGAGAAACCGCCGAACCTCTCCCCTTCGGCCGCCGATTTCGGGAGCGTTTGAGGACGGAATTCGATTCCGAAAGCGGATTTGGATTGCTCTCGCCTATACCTTCAATCCTACGATAAGAAATTCATTTTCGTGGTATTTCTAGGGGTCTAAAAATTTCTTGGTTATCCGTTTCCTCCATTAAAGCTCTAGATTTCTGGTTTAGGTGTTGTTGCTGCTGGTGTCGAGTGAGAGTAAGGGAGGCCGACCAAGTTTCGCTGGAAATCGAGGCAAGTGGTGCTCTTGCCCTTGCCATGTAGCTTTTCTTGTCCATTTTGTTCCTTACTGTTAATGATTATTCGGATTTCTCTTGCTAAAAGGTCCAACTTCTCTTTTGATTTTAACCAAGTTCTGCTTAATCCTGTAGATAGTTTCATGTACGAATTCTTTTTCCAAAATCAGCCTTGCTATTAAAATCTCTTTTTTTTTCTTTCTACTGTTGAGTTGGCTTGTTCTCGGGTTGGGAGTAGTGAAATGATTGCTGATTCAAGCATTAGATATTTCAGGGCTTGGCGTTGAGTGTGGTGCACACACTCAACGCCGGGTCTGCTTGGACTTGGCGTTGGGTGTGGTGCACACACTTAACGCCGGGTCTGCTTGGACTTGGCGTTGAGTGTGGTGCACATACTCAACGTCGGGTCTGCTTGGACTTGGCGTTGAGTGTGGTACACAAACTCAACGCCGGGTCTGCTTGGACTTGGCGTTGAGTGTGGTACACAAACTCAACGCCGGGTCTGCTTGGACTTGGCGTTGAGTGTGGTGCACACACTCCACGCCATAGCCTCTTGGTCTGTTCTTTCGCGGCTAAGTATTGTGGCGTTGAGTGAGTCGACCTCACTCAACGCCATGGTTGTTTAGGCGTTGAGTGAGGCGGTCTCACCCAACGCCGCAGCCAATCCGCGCGGATATGTCGGATGGCATTGAGTGAGTGGGCCTCACTCAACGCCATGAAGGTTTAGGCGTTGAGTGAGGTGGACTCACTCAACGCCGCAGCCCATCCTTGCGGCTAAGTATTTTGGCGTTGAGTGAGTCGACCTCACTCAATGCAAAAACTGTTTTGGCGTTTAGAGAGGTGGACTCACTCAACGCCACAGTTAGTTTTTGCGGCTTTGTGCTAAGGCGTTGAGTGAGTGAACCTCACTCAATGTCGTGGCTATTTTAGCGTTGAGTGAGGTTAGCTCACTCAATGCCACAGCCAGTGTTGCAGAAGGCGTTGAGTGAGTGAACCTCACTCAACGCCATAACTGTTCTGGCGTTGAGTGAGGTTAACTCACTCAACGCCATAACTGTTCTGGCCTTGAGTGAGGTTAACTCACTCAACGCCACTGTCTGTTTTGGCGTTGAGTGAGGTTAGCTTACTCAACGTCACAGCCAGTGTTACAGAAGGCGTTGAGTGAGTGAACCTCACTCAACGCCGTAGCTGTTTTGGTGTTGAGTGAGGTTAACTCACTCAACGCCACCGTCTGTTTAGGCGTTGAGTGAGTGGAGCTCACTCAACGCCATGCCGTGTTGAGCAATCTCAATGCTTTTCCCTTACCTTGATTTTCTCTCCCGAGTGAATTCTTTGATTTTGAGGTTCCTTGTCGGCTATATTTTTCCAAAGGCCGAATCGTGGGTTGTGGTTAGTAGTGGTGGTTTGAAGCTCTTAATGGGGGTGGTGTTGTGTAATTTAGCCGTGGCCACCCTTTTCTTTTATCTTGCTCCAGGTACGGGCTAGGCAAGGGGGTGGGAGGTCCCTAGTGCTTTCACATGTAGACCCTTGAGTTTTATTTCTTAGAAATGGTAGTTGGTGGACTGAGTTTGCCTCCAACCCGGTTCCGCATTATTTTTTGCTACTGCCATCTCTCACAATTTAGGATGTTAGACGTTTCTTCCTTTGTAAATTGCAACGTTTTATGCACATGGTAGCCTTGTAAACTCTACAGGATTTTTGGGTAGGGTTGTTGATGTTTCCTCGCACATAGTGCTTTTTCCTTTTTGTCTTGCCTTGGATAGTGGTGCTTGTTACGGTTTACTTACTCTTCTTGCTTATCATTTAGATTAGCATTTCCGTACAGCTTATTTGTTTTTGCTTGCTGAGGTATTCTTTTCTTCTTTGAATGCCTCAGGTTCTGGTTAGTAGCCGATTAGGTGGCTAGTTGTGTTGTGCTGTTGCTGGTGGTCTCTCGTTCTGTAGAGATCAGTTCTTTGGTCTTGTGAGGTAGTTTTGTGCTTCTTTTTTACAGACATACATACTTGTCAGTGGGTTTGTGTCAGTTTGTTGGCGCCCACTGGTAGTTTTACCTTTATACTAGATATGTTATCTTTTTGTTGCTACCTTTTCTGGAGATAGTCTACTTGCTCTTGGGATGATTTATGCTAGGTTGCTAGTTACTTTTAAACCTAAAAACACTATTATAAGTATATCTCATGATCAGCATGTTTATAAAACTCATACTACTTTCCAAACAACGTAAAAAGATCGTTTTCTTATATATAGTATAAATTAAATGTAGGGTCTTGCATAGTATAAGTTGTCATCTGAGGACACTTATGCACTCTTTTAGGATGTCAAATGTGAATAAAGTATTTTCCGCTGCGTATAAGTATAGTTTTTTTCCTAAACTGTGGACTAGATGATCCACTGAGCCGAGGGATACGACCTCTAAAATATAACTGATTTTCTAATCATTAAACTTATGAATTTTCATAGTCTAGTTAGGTGGTGTTCGCCTGAGCGTCGACAGTTATCCCCTGCTCGACGTGGCATCACGATGCGTGTTTTCTCATACTCTGATACTTCTTAAATTTGGAGAAAATGCGGGTTGTGATAGTTGGTATCAGAGGGAGGTTGCTTGACAAGTTAGTCGGGCATCTTTCCTTTTTGATTGCATTAGAAGTTTAGCATCATGTCATTCACACACCGATATGTCATCAGCACATCTTGGCAAAAGCACGAACACTACACTCATAGCATAATATGAAGTATACGGGGCATATTATGTAGTATGGGATGCATAATATGTGTTCGTATATGGATCCACCATAGGGGCAACATGTGAGGGTTATATAGTATGGGATGCATAACCTCACCACATGGCTGCGACTAGCTCGTTTTCTTTTCGTTGCATGAGAATGTTATGTAGTATGGGATGCATAACATTTTCATGTGTACGCCGCTCATAACATGCATTAGGGCCTTTTTAGAATGCATAGCACAAACATGCATAGCATAACATTGCATAAGCACAACATGCCAAGCTAAAGACTGGCAGGATTACATATGTACACACATAAGTTTTCGAGTCAAAAATAATATAAAGTCATGCATTCCCGATCCAGGCACAAGAGTTAGTATGGTGGTGGTTAACCATCCTAGGTTAGGCATAACATCAATTCTTGTAAAAATAAACTCCCAGAGCAAGTTTAGCAGCTTTATGTTCATATTTATGTATGTATTGTCTGTACTTGTAGTTAGTTGTATTTGTTGTACTAGGATCTGGATTATGTTGTTATGACTTTAGGATGGCGAGACGTCCTTCGACTAGATCGACTCCCCTATCTGAGGGTGAGTCATCTGGAGCGCAGAATGATGCGGTGATCGAGAGCCTGCGACAGAGTAGTGTTTCCTTGAGCAGGCAGATGGCGGAGATGCAGGCCCAGATCCAGTCTCTGGTGGCAGTTGTGAAAGGACAGACTCAGGGAGTACAAGGCCCTGCAGGGGGGTTAGCTGTTCCTCCTCCTCCTGCGCCCCTGAGACCTACAGTGGTGGTGCCAACAGAGATAGCATTTATCTCGCAGTTTCAGATACTTATCCCTCCTACTTATGATGGGAAGGTGTTGAAGCCAAAATTGACCTCAACGAAAGTTCAAAACAGGGGTGCAACCAATGCCTACTTCTCTCAAGTCCTGCCCCTTGACTGGTAGCTAACGATTTGGAACTGACCCAAAACCTCAGCAGGGAGGTCCCACCTCACACCCAGAAGATCTCTGAGAGCTTCCCCTCCAAAGCCAAAAGCTGGGCTAGGAGCTCCTCAGAAAGCACTAGAGATTCAGAGAGAAAATGAGAGTCCGTTTTCTAAGGAGCCCTTCTGGGTCTATTTATAACCTTTAGCTGACCTGAAGTTACTGAAATACCCCCGGCTGGTCTGTCAATAGCCAAATCTCGCTGTCTGAGAAGTGTTAAATACAGCCACTGAGGGTATAAGGGTGATTTTACCCGGGGGTAATTAAGACATTTTACCCTGAACCCGGGCCCCACTCAGCGAGAGCTCTGTGCCGAGAACCCTCTCTCCCTCCTCTGGCGGGAGCCCAAAAAGAAGTGTACAAAGTCTCATGCTGAGCCAGCCCCCGCCTTCTCGCCGACTCTGCCGAGAGCGGGTCCTGGCTAACCGATGGTGAACGCTCTCGCACCTCCCCGGGCAGGAGATCCTCTAACCTTGACGTTGTTGCGACGTTGAGTGAGTGGAGCTCACCCAACGCCCCTGCTGTTGACCACGGCGTTGAGTGAGTGGAGCTCACTCAGCGCCCTTGCTGCTGACCATGGCGCTGAGTGAAGCTCACTCAACGCCCTTGCTGCTGACCACGGTATTGAGTGAGTGGAGCTCACTCAGCGCCCTTGCTGCTGACCATGGCGCTGACTGAGTGAAGCTCACTCAGCACCCTTGCTGCTGACCGCGGCATTGAGTGAGTGGAGCTCACTCAGCGCCCTTGCTGCTGACTATGGCGCTGAGTGAGTAAAGCTCACTCAGCGCCCTTGCTGCTGACTATGGCGCTGAGTGAGTAAAGCTCACTCAGCGCCCTTGCTGATCATGGCGGTGATAGAGCGAGGCTCACTCAGCGCTGTGCTTTCTCGCCCGCTTCCGGCCATGGGCGGGATCTCGCCTGCCCCTAGGCGGAAGCTCCTCCGACGCGAGAGCTCTTCTGGCCTTCAGGCCCGAGCTAACTTGGGGCTGCTCCAACCCCGACCGTTAATGCCTCTGGGTCCCACCCAGCGAATATGGGGTTGTACACAATCCCCGCTCTTTTTGAGCTAGCCCTGCGCTCGAAAAGACACGTCCAACCCAGCAATATTCGCTGGGCACGTGTCATTTCAAAAGGAGAATCTTTTGGTGGGCCATACTACGGCTATATATATGTGTGGACAGGCGGCCGTAAGCCTGCCCCTGACCGTTGCTGCCTCCCTAAGAACTCGTGCGACCTCGTGATGCGCCCCAAACAAGCTGGTAAGCGACTCTCACAGAATCTTCAGGACCGCATAAAGGCGGCGCAAGCGCGGGCCCTTGCCAATAGCGCCCTGGTGACTCCTTGGCTGGCGAGAGAGGCACCCATTGTGGAGCCTCCGCCGCCACCGAAAGAGAAGAAGAAGAAGAAGAAGGACCCCACGCGGGAGCACCGAGCCTCTCCAACTCCATCCCCAAGCCGCGCGGCCGATCCTCTTTTGTTGCAGAGGGTATGTCTTGCCGACTAGCGAATTACTGTTCTTAAGAATTGGTCACTGAACCTTTCTTGGCAGGTGGTCCCGGAAGGTGGTGTTGGGCTTCCGCTGGTGCCCCCGGACCCATTGACGTCTCGCCCGCCTGAGGATCAGCCGCAGGATTCGGAAAGAGCTCCCGCCGATGGTTTGGGACCTTCAGGTAGCCCCTCCTTTTTCGTCTGCTTTTCTTTTGGTCATTCTAACCCTTTGGCGGGACTCTCGCAGCGCCTGCTTTTGCCTGCCTGGGTCTTACCTTGCAGGAGACTGTCGCAGAGGTTGCCCCCCCCCCCCGCGACGATCCAGCAACCAATCCTCACCCTTCCGTAGGTGAGGCGCCTGCCGACCCATCCCTGACGCCGGAGGCGGACCGTTCCGAGAGGGAGCGCGACCCTCCCCAGACTTCGG
Organism: Platanthera zijinensis; assembly: GCA_039513925.1. NCBI lineage: Eukaryota > Viridiplantae > Streptophyta > Magnoliopsida > Asparagales > Orchidaceae > Platanthera > Platanthera zijinensis. Next base: position 120,302,331 of record CM077090.1, read on the forward strand.
GCCCTGCGGAGCTTACGGCGCGCGAGACCTTCTGTCCGGGCCGTGGAAAGCCCCTCCATCTCCTGTTTGAGAGGGATGCCGAGGGAGAACCCGAGCCTTCCCGCCTTCCCCCGGTCGACGGCTCTCGCCACGGTGCTGGTGTGCCACATACTGCTACTGCCCTTATCATGTTCTCGTACTGACCGCCAGATTGCCTTCTCAGGAGATCCGGACTTGCGATCGGGAGCTGAAGAGGACGAGGACGATGACGGGGATTGAGAGGAGGATGGCGACAGCTCTCCCTTCCCTTCCTCTGACGAGATGGAAGAAATCCTGATTGGCGCGAGAAGGCGAGGGAAAAGGGTCGCGGCCATCCTCTCTAAACTCGCGCGGCGGGAGCGGGCCCGGGCCTACGCGGCGAGAGAGTTCCGCAGGTCGGTGGAGCAAAGGCTGGAGGCCCTGGAGAGAGACTACTTTCTAAGCGAGGCGGAACGGCCGGGCTGCCCTACTGCGGGATCTTCTCCCAGGAGGTGCCTTGCACGGATACGAGACCAAGCCCGCCGGATCAATTTAGGGTGCACCGTGCTCTCCTCCTACTTCAACCCGTTGGCGCCTCCGAGGACCCGACAGCGAGAGTGAGGGCGCTGGCGTTGGGAGCCTTATTGATTCTTGCTATCTCGCCCCTCCTTACCTCTGGCCTTCCCTTCTCGCCATATACCATGTCTTTTAATTATGTTTTTCTTAATTGTTTTGAATTGTGGACCGCTTGCGATTTTGTGAACTGCTTTTATTGGTTAACTGTCGTTATCGCTATTATCTTAGGTCTCGCTTAGCGAGAATATTCTTCGCTTTCGCTTCTGTCGTACCGTTCGACCCTTGCGCGAACTAGGGATGTCGATCAGTCACTGTCAATTCGGACGGGGAACCGAGGCGCCGTTGACTTAGGGCGTGACAGCTGTACCTCCGCCTCCCTTTCAAGGAAAATCATCATTCATCACAACTTTCTATAAATAGGCGGATTCACCCACCACATTTATTTCTCTGATCCGGAACCTCCCCCTCTCTTCCTTTCGCTTTCGCACTCTGCCGAGAACGTCTTGCTCTCGCCCCCCTTTCCTTGATATTTCGCCTTTGAACCCTTCAGTCACAATGCCTGGCGAGAACGAGGTACATTCTCATTGCGCGGAAGCTTTCCGGAGGCACCGATTCTCGTCGTGCCGTCTGACCTTGGACGAGTATCAGCTGATCACGTCCCGATACGTTCCCGCCAACTTCTCCTCGAGAAACCCAGACAACAACGATAGGGTGAACACTGCGCGAGAGGGAGAGCTCGCGATCCCCCTCGAACACTTCGAGGTGGGCTTCCGCCTCCCTCTTTGGCCAGAGATGCGCCTCGCCCTCCGCTACTACGGAGTCATTCCCGCGCAGCTGAATCCGAATTCGGTCGCCATCCTTGTAGCGTTCATCTGCTACATGCGATCCGAAAGGATAGAGTTCAACCTCTCGATCTTCCAGAAGCTGTTTACCTTCCGCGCGAAGGAAGGAGTCGTCTTCTTCTCCGGGCAGCTGCTCAAAACAACCGGTCTCGCCAACAAGCATCATCATTGGGGAAAGAAATTCGTTTTTGTCTTCGGCGACTTCGGGAACGTCCCGCTCGCGCCGGTCAATTACGAGGATGCCGCTTACAAGCTGCCCTCCTTGGGGTCCCGCGAGGGCGCGCTCCTCGAGTTATTTGGGACTAAGGAGTTTGACGTCCCCTTTCTTAGGCGGGACGTCGACTCTCTTCCCCCCGTTCCTCCTGGCGAACGTGAGATCTCGCCTCTTTTTTCTTTTTTCCGGTGTTTGCGCATCCCTTGATGCTGAGTGTTATTCGTTGCCTTTGTAGGAGAGCGGGAGATTCCCTTGCACCAACCCTTCCCCGAGACGCCAACTGCCGAAGGCCAGATTGCGGGAGATCCGTTGGCTCTCGTGAGGTTTGCGGCCCGCGCTTTCCGAGACGAGCCAGCTCCGCCTCCGCCTCCGCCTCCGCCGCCTGGTGCCGCGAAGCGGAAACCCGGTGGCTTCTCGTCTCAACGGGTGAAGAGGCCGAAGCCATCCGCCGCCGAGAAGGGGAAGTCCAAGATAACTTCGCCCGCCCGACCTCTCCAGTCGGGCAGGTCTTTCGCTGAGATTCTAGCGGCGGTCAGCGAGATTAGGGATATCCCCAGGAGTAGTGCTGGGGCCCCTGCCGAGAACCCTCCGGCCGCGGTCGAGGCGGGCGGCGAGGCGGGCACCGAGATAGTGGTTGTCGCAAGCCCTGCCCAACCTTCGCCCAAGCCTGTACCGAAGGGGCACAGGAATTTTGGCATGGGCGTGAAGAGCCTAGATGCGGAAGGGAAACCCTTGCTGCAATGGGACCCGGAGGCCAACCGAGTATCCCTCTTGACGCTGCTTCCGAGCTGGGCAGAGGGCGATGAGGTCACCGGCGAGACCTTCGCGCTGGGCTACGGCCTCTATAGCCGGGAGTTCGCGGGCCTGTACGACCAGATGTCCACTCGCCTCCTCGCCTTCGATTCCATCCGGGCCCTGATGCGTGGGTTCGAGCTTGCGCACATGTGTGCTCGCCGAAGCATCACAATCGATCGGAACTTCCTTGATATGTACAAGGCAAGAGAGGAGGCGGTGGCCCAGGCGGCGGCCCTGAAGACCGAACTAGAGGATGCCCGACGCCTGCTGTCCGTGCGCCCAGCGGAGGAGGTAAGCGAGACCCTTTCCAACCTTCGTTCTCGCCTATGAGATCCATACCTCCGTTCTCGCCGCTGACAAAACGCTCTTGCGCAGGACTCTCCGCAAGTCATGGTGCTACGCGCGCGACTGGACAGGGTGGAGTGCGAGAACGCCCTGCTGAAGGACCAGGTCAAGCACTTGGAGACGAAAGCAGCTGCGGTCCCGCCCCCTCCTCCACTCGATGAAAGGCTGAAGAGCCGAAATTATTCCGAGTACGACATCGACAAGCTCTTGCAGGTCAACGCCCAGGAGACAGCCAAATTGATGATCGAGACGTTGCGGGACGTGGGCTGCCTGGACGAGGGTGGCGAGACACTGACCGCTCCCTAGCTCGTCCCCTGGCTCTTCGAGCCTATCCCAAAGCCACCAGGCGCGCCCGACTCTCCACCTCTGTAGTTCTCCCGACCTCACGCTGCTACCGGTGAGGCTGTCGGTGAGACGTCCGGGGAGGATTCGGGCGAGAGCTCCAGCGATGGCTCAAGCTGGAGCTCGAGCGGTTACAGCGCGTCTTCTTGAAGTCATTTCCCCCTCTTTTCTTTTCTTTGGTTTGTAATGGGCGAGAGGCTTCCCCTTTTTGTAATACTGTAAACAATATATAATGTAAACGTTGGTACTTTGTGCTTCTCTCTGTGCTTCTCTTTTTTTTTTCTAACTGCTAAAGACGAATGCTGTTCAAGAACGTTTTCGCCCGGGGCCCCTGGCCCCCTCTAGGATAGTCTCTCTTAGCGGCCGATAGGTGAGGATCTGCCAAGAGTTCAAGGTTTAGACACGTCATTCTCGCGTTCTGCCGTGAATCATTTGTCGAGAGGTGTCCCTCATAGGCCAAGGGAAGACCGCCCCTCCTTACCTTGCGCGAACGATCGGTCTTCTTGCCTAGGCCCGCCAAGAACTTCGTTTGGCGAGATCCCTCAGCAAGGATCTCCTGGCCGAGACCTCCCCCGGCCGAAACCTCTCCTGGCCGAGACCTTTTTGGGTCTGTCTTGAGGGTGCTTTTTGCCTAGCCTTGAACATCCGTGTCGAAATATTTCTAAACACTAAACCTGTCCCCCATAGGCGAGCCTTCGGACCTGCCGGCTAGATGAGAGCCTGCGCAGCGGGTCTACCTGGGGCCGAGCCGAGCTCGGGGTGTCAATGAAGATCTCAAAAACCAAACCTCTCCCCCACAGGCGAGCCTTCGGACCAGCCAGCTAGATGAGAGCCTGCGCAGCGGGTCTACCTGGGGCCGAGCTGAGCTCGGGGTGTTGATGAAGATCTCAAAACCAAACCTCTCCCCCACAGGAGAGCCTTCGGACCTGCCAGCTAGATGAGAGCCTGCGCAGTGGGTCTACTTGGGGCCGAGCCGAGCTCAGGGTGTTGATGAATATTTCATATCCAACCTCTCCCCCACAGGCGAGCCTTCGGACCTGCCAGCTAGATGAGAGCCTGCGCAGCGGGTCTACCTGGGGCCGAGCCGAGCTCGGGGTGTTGATGAAGATCTAAAACCAAACCTCTCCCCCACAGGCGAGCCTTCGGACCTGCCAGCTAGATGAGAGCCTGCGCAGCGGGTCTACCTGGGGCCGAGCCGAACTCGGGGTGTTGATGAAGATTTCATATCCAACCTCTCCCCCACAGGCGAGCCTTCGGACCTGCCAGCTAGATGAGAGCCTACACAGCGGGTCTACCTGGGGCCGAGCCGAGCTCGGGGTGTTGATGAAGATTTCATATCCAACCTCTCCCCTACAGGTGAGCCTTCGGACCTGCCAGCTAGATGAGAGCCTGCGCAGCGGGTCTACCTAGGGCCGAGCCGAGCTCGGGGTGTTGATGAAGATCTCAAAACCAAACCTCTCACCCACAGGCGAGCCTTCGGACCTGCCAGCTAGATGAGAGTCTGCGCAGCGGGTCTACCTGGGGCCGAGCCGAGCTCGGGGTGTTGATGAACATTTCATGGCAGACCTATTCTATCATTAAGGTGAGAAAGCAGATATTAGATCAAAGCAAGAAGCATGACCTGATAGCATTATTGTATGACAATATTTCGAAATGATAATATTTGACTACAATAGTACAATCCCCTTTTTCCCTCACGGGTAAAAGCGCTTTAGATCATCACCGCTCCAGGTGTGGCTCAAGGTCCTCCCCTCCACATCCTGGAGGTAGTAACCTCCGTTTGCCAGAACCTCCTTTACTATGTAAGGTCCTTCCCAGCTGGGGTTGAGCTTGCCAACTGGAGCCAACCTTCCCGCCGCACCGGCCTTTTTCAGCACTAGGTCCCCCTCGGCGAACTGCTTGATTCTAACATGTTTATTGAAATATTTGGCCATTCGCCGCTTGATCTCTTCTTGCCTGATGGCTGCAACGTCCCGCAGCTCTTCTGCCATGTCTAGCGAGAGGCGCAACTCTTATTCGTTTCCCAATCTCCAAACCTCATCTCCTTCGCTTGCAGTCGTGACCCGCGGGGACCGAACCTTGAACTCTATGGGGAGGACAGCCTCACACCCATGAGAGAGCTTGGAGGGGGTCTCACCAGTGGCCGTTTTTGGGGTCGTTCGCAAGGCTCACAGGACGGAGGGGAGCTGCTCTACCCAATTTCCCCTCAGGTTCTCCACCTTCTTCTTGAGCAGGTTCACAATAATCTTATTTGCCGCTTCCACCTAGACATTGCTCTGGGGGTGATGGACAGAGGCAAACCTGAGGTCTATCCCCTGCTGGGTGCAGAAGCTGATGAACTCCTCACTAACAAACTGGGGATCGTTATCTGTCACTATCGCTCGGGGTAGCCTGTGCCTGCATATGATTTCTCCCCAAACAAAGTTCTTGATGACCTGGGAAGTGACCTTGGCTAGAGCCTTGATCTCCAGCCACTTGGAGAAGTAATCGATCATGACCAAGAGGAACCTCCTCTGTCCACTGGCCGGAGGAAAAGGCCCGACCAAGTCCATTCCCCAAATGGAGAAAGGCCATGGTGACGTTATGCTCCTTAGTCTTTGAGCGGGCAAGAGCTGGAGGGGGCGTACAGCTGGCACTTTTTACATCTCCTTGCGAACTCTGTCGCATCCTTCCTCAGGGTCTGCCAGAAGTATCCCTGCCTGACCACCCTTGCCTCTAGAGTCCTTCCCCTCGAGTGACTGCCGCACTCGTCTGAATGTATCTCCCCAAGTATCTTCGGGACTTCTTCCTCGGTCACACACCTGGCTAGGAGTCCCGACGATATCTTACGATGTAACTCCCCTTCCAACATCAGGTAGTAAGCAACCTTATGCTTGAAACTCCTTGCATCTTTCACTTCTTCCGTCAGTTCACCGGTTGATAGGAAGGTCACAAGTGGGTCCACCAATGAGGGTCGCCGGCCTACCTCCATCAGCTCCCCTTCTTCGATCGCTGGTCGGAACAGTTCGGTTAAGGTCCCTCCTCCTCGAGGCCCGAACTTTGCCAATCTGTCGGCAGCCACGCTCTCCTCTCGAGGAACGTGCTGGATTGAGAATGATCGGAAGCCCCTAATGATTGTCCTTACCTTGGATAGGTACTTCATGAGGGTAGGTTCCCGAGCTTCAAACTCTCCTCGAATCTGCGATGCCACCACCATCGAGTTCGTGAAGACCTTCACATCCGGAATCCCAAGCTCCTTTGCCAAACGAAGACCGGCTATCACGGCTTCGTACTCTGCCTGATTGTTGGTCACTGGAAAGTGATAGGTCACCGCCTGTTCTATAGCTATCCCATGGGGGCTTACCAACAACACTCCTCCCCCCATGGAATGTTTTCCCGAGGCCCCATCAACCATCACCTTCCACGCCCCCTGCTGCCGCGGCTCCTCCTCCCCAACTTCAACAACATAATCTGCAAGAAAGTCCGCCACTGCTTGCGTCTTAATCGAGTGCCTTGGGACAAAAGAGATGTTGAACTCACTTAGTTCAATTGACCACTTGGCCAGCCTCCCCGAGTGTTCCACCCCTTCAAAGATCTTACGGAGAGGATGGTCGGTTACCACCCTGATCGTGTGCGCTTGGAAGTATGGCCGAAGTTTTCTTGCCGAAACGATCAGAGCATACGCTAGCCTTTCGAGGATGGGGTAACGGAGCTCCACCTTCCTCAAGATCCGGCTCACGTAGTAGATGGGTAGCTGCTTCTTCCCCTCTTTCCTGACTAGAACAGAGCTCACGGCTTCCGCTCTCACCCGAGATATAGGGCTAAGTCCTCCCCTTCTTTTGGGATTTGGAGTAGGGGAGCCGGAGAGAGCTGTCTTTTTAGTCCTTGGAAGGCTTCCTCACACTCGGCTGTCCACTTGAATCTCTGGTTACCCCTTAACACTTTGAAGAACGATGAACATTTGTCTCCAGACCGAGAAAGGAACCTGCTTAGTCCAGCCAGCTTGCCTTCCAAGCGTTGGACCTCCTTGGCATTGCGAGATGATTCTAGGTCTAGGATGACCTTTACCTTATCTGGGTTAGGATCCACCCCTACCGGAGTCAAGAGGTGTCCAAGAAACTTCCCGCGACTGGCCCCAAAGACACACTTCAAGGGATTCAGCCTCATCTTGAACCTTCGGAGGGTGGCAAAGGTCACTTCAAGGTCCCACAGGTGTGAGCTCACACACTTGCTTTTCACCATCAGGTCATCGACGTAGACTTCCAAGTTCCTCCCCCTCTGCCCCTGGAAGACTCGATCCATCATGCGCTGGTATGTGGCTCCTGCGTTTTTCATCCCAAAAGGCATCATCTTATAGCTGAAGCATCCTTTCCTAGTGATGAAGGAGACGTCTTTGATGTCGGGGGGTGCATGCGAATTTGGTGATAACCTGAAAAAGTATCAAGAAAACTCATAACAGAAAAACCGACAGCTAAGTCAACCAGCGCGTCGATTCGAGGCAGAGGGTAGCAATCCTTAGGGCACGATTTATTTAATAAAGAAAAGTCAATACACATGCACCACTTCCCTCCCCCTTTCTTAGCCATTACCACATTGGAGATCCAGCCTGGGTACTGAACCTCCGAGATGAAGCCCGCCTCCAAGAGCTTTTTGACCTCCTCGTGGATGGGCTCCTCCAGCTTGGTGGCGATGGCCCTCATCTTTTGGCGTATGGGGTGAGTCCGGGGGTCCAGGTTCAGGCGATGACAGGACACATCCGCGTCAATGCCCGGCATGTCCGCCGCGCTCCAGGCGAAGATGTCGACGTTGTTCTGGATGCAAGCTCTCATCCGCTCTGGTCCTCGAGGCTCAGGCCCCCACTGATCCGTACCCTCTGCACCTGCCCTGCCTTGGTGGAGACCTCCATCTCCACCACTTCTTCGGCCGGCTCCAACCATGATTGCTCCAAGCCATCCCTTGCTTCTTCCTCAACCTCCAACTCTTCCCCTCCTTCAGCCTCCATCGCCTCCTCCGGCTTCTCCTCCTGGAGCTGATGAATCTCCACACCCCTCGGGGCCTCCTGCCCAACTCTCGCAACTTGGCCCTCCTCTTCTTCATCCATCCCTTCCTACAGACCCTCTTGTTCAACTCCAACAGCTAACTCCTTTATCTCCATCGCCTCCTCCAGGCTCTCCCCCTGTCGTGGATCAACTTCCTCCCCCCTCCGGACCTCCTTCTCGGCTTCTCTTGCCACTTGCTCCTCTACCTCCGGGCTCACCTCCTCCTGCTCTGCTAGCTCCCTCTCCAGTTCTTCTGCCTCCGTCATCCAGGACACAGTGTTCACTGTCGTCACATAGCATTGTCTTGCCACTTTTGGGTCCCCCCTGATCCTGACCTGCACCCCTCCGTTGTTGAACTTGAGACATTGGTGAAACGAGGAGGGGACGCAGCGAAAGGCGTTGATGAGGGGACGCCCAAAGATGGCGTTGTAACTGCTTGGAGTGTCCACTATCACGAACCTACAGTTCCGTGACACACCTCCCAGCTTTACATAAAGTCCTACTCCCCCCTCTACTTCTTTCCTTTCTCTGGAAAACCCGAACAACGGTCCATCTGAGTCTAGGACCCTCTTCCCCTTGACCTTCATCTCATCGAAGGCTTTCTTGAAAATGATGTTCACCGAGCTCCCATTGTCTACCAGTATCCTGGAAACTGTAAAGTTATCCACTGCCGCCTGAATCACCAGAGCGTCGCAGAAAGGGTCCTCGTAATCCGGCATATCCGCGGATGAAAAGATAATTTTTTTTCTTCCATAGGGGGAGCTAGGGAGGTCGAGGCAACCCCTCTGCGGAACATTGTCTGCAGGCTTCCCTTACGGGTTGCCTCAATCCCTACCCATCCGTGGATCACTCCGATCCCTCCTCGGGTCCCCGCGTCTACCCGATCCTTGCATCTATCTTCCTCCCCTCCCTGCTGCACTTCCACGATCCTCATCGGCGGATCCTGCCTCCCAACTCCTCTGGCTTCCCTCACCTCCAAAAACTCCGGGCAGGTGGTCGTCGCATGACCCTCCTCCTTATGGAAGCCACAAAAGGGTAACGCCGCCCTACCCCTCCTTCCTTCTCCTCCCCCTCTTCTCCCAGCTCCCCGGACTCTCCTTCCTCCTCCTCTTCCTATACCGACCTCCATCGCCTCTTACAGTGGTCGGAAGTGACCCCTCGGCCCCTGCCTCCACGCCTGCTGGTCAAACCTTCTTGGTTCCCAAAGATTGTCTCTTCCCTGAACACCTCCTCTTTGGCCCTGGAGGCGACCCTCCTGAGGCCTCCAACCCAATCGGTTGTTTGGCTCCCGGGCTCCCCATCCCTGCTACTGCCCCTGGCCTCGGGGCTCTTCTCTCCTTCTTTCTTCCCTTTGCTCCCTCTGCTTTCCTGCTACCGGTTCCTTATCATCCTTTGCCAACCTGGCAAGCTTCCTAGCAAATGCCGGGTTCGCCCTCTCGAAGTCGATCTCTTTCGCCGCCCTCTCCATAAGCTCTTCAAACGAGAGGGGGGAACTCTCTTCAGCTCCATGCTAAAGAAACCTGGTCTCAGCCCCAGGGTAAAAGCGAGCATCAGCGCGTACCCCAGGACCTCCTGGACTAGGAGGATCTCTTCCTGAAACCGGTCGACGTAATGACCCAGCGTCTCGTCCTGCTTCTGCCTCACCGCGAATAGGCACTCCGCCTCCTTCTTCCTCTTCTTCGATGTCGATAACCTCAGCAAGAAACCCCGACGTAGATCCTCAAAGCTGTAGATTGAGCTTGCTGACAACTGGTGGAACCAGTCCCTGGCCTTCTCCTTCAATGTGATGGCAAACAGCCGACACTTGAAGGCATCAGACATCTGCCTAATCGACACCACATCCTCAAACCATTGTCACATGCTGTACTGGGTCATCCTTCCCCGAGTAGTAGGACATGTCAGGTTCCTGGAACCCCTCCGGCATCGGGGCTGAGACGATAAGCTCGCTAAAGGGGGTCTCGCCTCCTGCCTGGCGAGAGGGCACGTCTTGCGACCTCGGCTGGCTGGAACGATCTGCGAGACCGTGCCCCAGGAACAACTCCCACACCGCCGCCTCCCTCTCGCCCAAGTCTGCCGGAATCTCCTTTCCGGGACGCTGGCCTGGGAAAAGCTCCCGTGCGGCCACGTCCCTCTCGCCAACCTCCTCCGGGACTTCCTTCCTGGGGCGCTGCCCTGGGGCATTCTCGCCAAATAGCGGGACCACCTCCACTGGAACTTGAGGTGTCGCCCACTCGCTTCTTGCCGAGAAGTCCAGACTGATTGTCTGCAGGACTTCTCGCCTGAAGTCCTCTAGCAACTTCCTTGTCGCTTCTTCTCCCTGGGTGGGGGATCCTCCTGAGCCAGATCCTTCTCCTTCACCTCCACTCATGGGACCAAACTCAAGGCTTTCTTGCACCGGTTGCCTTCCACGCTCACCGCACCAGAACTGTTGAAGCCAAAATTGACCTCAACGAAAGTTCAAAACAGGGGTGCAGCCAACGCCTACTTCTCTCAAGCCCTTCCCCTCGACTAGTAGCTAACGATTTGGAACTAACCCAAAGCCTCAGTAGGGAGGTCCCACCTCACACCCGGAAGATCTCTGAGAGCTTCTCCTCCAAAGCCAAAAGCTGGGCTAGGAGCTCCTCAGAAAGCACTAGAGATTCAGAGAGAAAATGAGAGTCCGCTTTCTAAGGAGCCCTTCTGGGTCTATTTATAACCTTTTGCTGACCTGAAGTTACTGAAATACCCCCGGCTGGTCTGCCAATAGCCAAATCTCACTGTCTGAGAAGTGTTAAATACAACCCTTGAGGGTATAAGGGTGATTTTACCCGGGGCAATTAAGACATTTTACCCTGAACCCGGGCCCCACTCGGCGAGAGCTCTGTGCCGAGAACCCTCTCGCCCTCCTCTGGCGGGAGCCCAAAAAGAAGTGTCCAAAGTCTCATGCTGAGCCAACCCCCACCTTCTCGCCGACTCTGCCGAGAGCGGGTCTTGGCTAACCGATGGTGAACGCTCTCGCACCTCCCCGGGCGGGAGCTCCTCTAACCTTGACGTTATCGCGACGTTGAGTGAGTGGAGCTCACCCAACGTCCCTACTGCTGACCACGGCGTTGAGTGAGTGGAGCTCACTCAGCGCCCTTGCTGCTGACCATGGCGCTGAGTGAGTGAAGCTCACTCAACGCCCTTGCTGCTGACCACGGCGTTGAGTGAGTGGAGCTCACTCAGCGCCCTTGCTGCTGACCATGGCGCTGAGTGAGTGAAGCTCACTCAGCGCCCTTGCTGCTGACCGCGACGTTGAGTAAGTGGAGCTCACTCAGAGCCCTTGCTGCTGACTATGGCGCTAAGTGAGTGAAGTGAAGCTCACTCAGCGCCCTTGCTGATCATGGCGCTGAGAGAGCGAGGCTCACTCAGCGCTGTGCTTTCTCGCCCGCTTTCGGCCATGGGCGGGATCTCGCCTGCCTCTAGGCGGAAAGCTCCTCCGACGCGAGAGCTCTTCTGGTCTTCAGGCCCGAGCTAACTTGGGGCTGGTCCGATCCCGACCGTTAATGCCTCTGGGTCCCACCTAGTGAATATGGGGTTGTACAGAAGGATTTCATGGTCATAGATGATTGGCTGATCTCCATGGAGGAGATGTTCTCGTACTCCGGTATTTCAGATGATCAGAGAGTGATGATAGCCGCCTATCAGCTTAAGGGTTTGACTAAGAGTTGGTGGCTTAGAGAAAAGGAGAGCTTGGTAGCTGGTTGCTCTTGAGAAGTATTCAAGGAAATGCTGTTGAGGAAGTTCTTGCCTTCGGTCAAGCGTGGTCGTCTTATGAACGACTTCCTCCACCTGAAGCAAAGGCAACTCACGGTCGGTGAGTACGAGATAGAGTTCAGCAAGTTGAGCCGGATTGCTCCTGGGTTGGTGAGTGTTGAAGCTGATTGAGTCAAGCAGTTTCTTGGTGGCTTGAGGAGCAAGGTTTAGCAGTTGACCAATGCATATGGATCAGAGACTTATGCAGGGGTAGTGGAGGCTGCACTGAAGGTAGAGGAAATTGAGACCGCAAAGAGCAGAGGCCAGCAAATGAGGAAGGACAAGAGGAAGTCTGTTGAGGAGAAGAAACCCCAGGTACCCGGTGCTGCTTCAGGAAAGAAGAGCAAGGTGGTGTGTAGCTTCTGTGGCCGGTCAGGTCACCCTGTTGAGAGGTGTTTCAAGAAGGCAGCAGCTCAGAAGAAGGAGCAAGTTCATGCTATTTAGGGTGCTCCTAAGAGGGATGTTTCCTGTTCTGTTTGCAAGCGACCCGGGCATGATGCTCCCTAGTGCTGGTCCAAGGATAAAGTTTGCTATCAGTGTGGAAAGAAGGGTCATATCAAGACAAGGTGTCCTCAGGTCCAACCTGTTCTTCATGCAGTTCCACTGCAGGCATTACCTCCGCCTCAGCGTGTGGACAAGGGCAAGGGGAAGCTGAACGTGATCTCTTCCGAGGAGGCTCAAGCTTCGACTCAGGTCATCTCAGGTTAGTTGTTTTTCTAGCCTGAAAGCTTTATTTACTAGAATGGTTATAGTTGTTGTTTGGTAGTTCCTTAGTTGCATATGTACTCCTATAGGGAAATTTAAGGTGAAGAACCGCTAGGCGCGTGTTCTGTTCGACTCCAGCGCTACCCACTCATTTGTGGCTAGAGCCTTTGTGGAGCGACATCGGTTGATTCTAGATCAAGTTCGTGATACCTACCGCGTCAAGTTTCCTTCTGGTGAATCTGTGCTATCAGATTTTGGCATTCTAGAATGCCCTGTTTTGTTGGGAGACTTTCTTACGAAGGACGACTTGAAGATGATTGATCTAGAGGACTTTGATGTAATTCTGGGCATGGACTGGCTGTCTAAGTATGATGCGGTTATTCAGTGCAAAGGGAAGCGCTTAGACTTCATCAAGGACAGCGGTCAGCCCGGAAGCCTGTATGCTGATCTGTGTCAGGATTCTCCTGTCATTTTTGCGGTATGTGCTCAGAAGCTGTTTCATTCTGATTGTTTTGCTTGTTTAGTCTCGGTGGTTGGGACTGCAGTTAGTGTACCGCGTTTGGAGGAGATTCCTGTTGTTCGTGGTTTCGCTGATGTTTTTCCTAATTATCTTCCTAGTCTTCCTCCCGATCGGTATGTTGAGTTTGTGATTGATTTGGAACCGGGTACGCGTCCTATTGCTAAGGCGCCGTACTGAATGGCCCCTCGTGAGTTAGAGGAGTTGTGAGTCCAGTTGGATGAGTTGTTGGCAAAAGGATTTATCAGGCAGAGTTCGTCGCCTTGGGGTGCTCCTGTTTTGTTTGTAAAGAAGAAAGATGGGTCGATGCGGGTTTGCATCGACTACAGGGAGTTGAACAAAGTCACTATTAAGAACAGGTACCCTCTGCCGAGGATCGATGACTTGTTTGATCAGTTGTGTGGTAGCACGGTGTTCTCCAAGATCGATCTTCGTTCTGGCTATCATCAGCTCAGGATCCGTGAGGCAAATATTCCACGGACTGCGTTTAGATCGAGGCATGGATATTTTGAGTTCTTGGTGATGTCGTTTGGTTTGACCAACGCACCATCAGCCTTCATGGATATGATGAACCGGGAGTTCAAGGATTTTCTAGACAAGTTCGTTGTGGTTTTCATCGATGATGTGTTGATCTATTCTCGCAGCGCTGAGGAGCATGAGCAGCATCTGCGCTTGGTTCTATCGGAGTTGAGGGATCACAAGTTATTCGCCAAGCTGGGCAAGTGCGAATTTTTGTTGTCTCAGGTCTCGTTTCTAGGCCACGTGGTGAACAAGGATGGGATCTCGGTCGACCCGGAAAAGATCGCAGCAGTGATGGATTGGAGCAGGCCGGGCACGCCCAAGGAGATCAGAAGCTTCCTAGGATTGGTGGGCTACTACAGGAGGTTCGTGGAGGGTTTCTCTACCCTAGCTGCACCTTTGACCAGGTTGACTCAGAAGAATGCGGCCTTTGTTTGGAATGAGAAGTGCGAAGAAGCCTTCCTGGAGCTAAAGAACAGACTGTGCACTGCTCCCGTTCTGACCCTACCTACTGAGGGTGTGGTGTATGATGTGTACGTGGATGCTTCACATGTTGGTCTGGGTTGCGTGTTGATGCAGGTTGGAAAAGTGATTGCGTATGGGTCAAGGCAATTGAAGACTCATGAGAGGAATTACCCTACGCATGACCTTGAGTTTGCAGCGGTGATTTTTGCGTTAAAACTGTGGAGGCATCTACTTTATGGGGCTCAGTGCAAGATCTTCACTTATCATAAGAGCCTGAAGTACGTGTTTACACAGAAGGAGCTGAATCTGCGCCAGCGACGGTGGCTAGAGTATGTGGCCGATTATGATGTGGAGATCCAGTATCATCCAGGAAAGGCCAATGTGGTGGCCGACGCCCTGAGCCGGAAGACGGGGAAGATCTTTAATCTCTCCGCCGATCGTTTAGTGGAAGAGTTCTTATTGATGGATATCTCCGTGGGATGTTGTGACTTGCAAAGCAGTTTGGCAGTGGCAGAGCCGTCTTGGATTTCACTTACAAGGTTGCACCAGAAGGATGATCCGGACCTTCTGCACTTATACCTCAGGACTGAGAGAGGGGAGTTGCCAGATTTTTCTATCGATGATGCGGGTACTTTGAAGTACCGCAGCAGATTTTGCATCCCCGCTGTTGGAGACATCAGGGTTATGATATGCAGAGAGGCTCATGGATCCAGTGTTGCCTACCATCCGGGATCTACAAAGATGTATCGTGATTTGAAGCAAATTTCCTGGTGGTATGGGATGAAGAGTGATATATCCCGATTTGTTGCTGAGTGCCACACTTGCAAGCGTGTGAAGGCCGATCACGGAAGGCCTGGTGGCAAGTTGACTCCGTTAGAGATCCCGACTTGGAAGTGGGAAAGTATTTCTATGAACTTCATTACGGGCTTACCGAAATCTCCAAGGGGATTTGATTCTGTTTGGGTTATAGTGGATAGACTGACGAAGTGTGCTCACTTCGTGCCATATAAGATTGATTATCCGATGAAGAAGATAGCAGAGATGTACTTGAATGAGGTCATCAGATTGCACGGTGTGCCTATTAGCATCATTTCTGATCGAGACTCCCAGTTTACTTCTCGCTTTTGGCAGAGTCTACAGGAGGGTTTGGGTACAGATCTGAGGTATTCTACTGCTTACCACCCACAGACCAATGGGCAGACAGAGCGGGTGAACCAGATAGTTGAGGATATGATCAGATGCTACATTCTAGACCACGGTGGAGCGTGGGATGAGCGGTTGCGACTTATGGAGTTTGCATACAATAACAGTTATCAAGAGAGCTTGCAAATGGCTCCGTTTGAAGCTTTGTATGGGAGGCGCTGCAGAACTCCCATGTTTTGGGCTGAGGCAGGTGAGAGACCCTTGTTGGGTCCGGATGCGCTCGAGGAGATGGAAGTCACAGTGAAGCTTATTTGAGAAAAGCTTCGTATAGCTCAGGAGAGATATGAGAAGAACGCCAATCGGCGTAGGTCTGACTTGGAGTTTTCTATAGGGGACCTTGTGTTTCTTAAGGTTTCCCCGATGGTTGGTGTTAAGAGGTTCGGTAAGAACCGGAAATTGGACCCGAGGTATGTGGGCTCGTTGAAGATTGTTGAACGGATTGGCGTATCAGCATATTGGTTGGATTTGCCAACAAACTTCCCAGGTGTTCATAATGTATTTCATGTAAGACAATTGCGGAAGTGTGTGCGTAGCAGTGGGCAAGTCTTGGATGTTGTGCCCCAGTTGGAGCCTAATCTCTCTTTTTTTAAAGTGTCGGTCCGCATATTGGATACTCAAGATCGGGTGCTGCGGAGGAAGTCCATCCCGATGGTCAAAGTTCTATGGAAGAATCAGGATTTGGAAAGCGCGACTTGGGAGTTAGAGTCGGCTATGAGGAAGGCTCACCCTCAACTGTTCCCCTGAATTGCTTGGTACGTTTTCTTTCTAGTAGCTCTTGTTTGCTACTTTCCTTCTATAAGTAGAAGTAGTGTATGTGAAGTTTCGAGACGATTTAGGGGGAGAGACTGTAACGCCCCCGATTTTTCTGCGATTATTTAATTCTCGTTTGGCGTTACGTCGACGCGTTTTCTTGGCTTGTGTCATCTGTGGAGTGGGTCTTAACTCCTTAGGACTGAGTGGCCTATTTTGTAGCCTATGGGCAAGTTTTCCCTAGCAAGCCGGGTCATTTTGGGTGACCCAGAGTGGCCTCTCGGGGGTGCTTGTGTTTTGGCTTTAGGTGGAGATAACCCGAGTTTTGCTCGTCGAAAGTTTATTTCGACTTCGTCGTTGTGTTCGTAGCGTGGATATTTAGCTACGGTGCAAATTTCGTCTAATTCCGAGCATGTTCGGTTTTTTCGCGTCGGTTTGTATTTTATGAAAAATAATATTATTTATTAAGTATTTTATTACCTAATACTTTAGAAGAGTGACGGGTGCTTGGCGGTTTTGCTATGTCTTATTATACATTATTTAATTAATTAGCTATTAAGGTTAATAGAGTTCTATATATAGGATAGTTTATACTTAAGAGAAAATCGCTCCTGTTCATCTTCCCGAAACCAAACCATTCTACGCCTGTTCGCGAAAAGAAGCGGAGAAACCGCCGAACCTGCTCCCATTCGGGCGCCGATTCTGGGAGCGTTTGTGGACGGAATTCGATTCCGAAAGCGGATTTGGATTGCTCTCGCCTAGACCTTCAATCCTACGGTAAGAAATTCATTTTCGTGGTGTTTCTAGGGGTCTCAAAATTTCTTGGGTTATCCGTTTCCGCCATTAAAGCTCTAGATTTCTGGTTTAGGTGTTGTTGCTGCTGGTGCCGAGTGAGAGTAAGGGAGGCCGACCAAGCTTCGCTGGAAATCGAGGCAAGTGGTGCTCTTGCCCTTGCCATGTAGCTTTTCTTCTCCATTTTGTTCCTTACTGTTGATGATTATTCGGATTTCTCTTGCTAAAAGGTCCAACTTCTCTTTTGATTTTAACCAAGTTCTGCTTAAGCCTGTAGATAGTTTCCTGTGCGAATTATTTTTCCAAAATCAGCCTTGCTATTAAAATCTCTTTTTTTTTCTTCCTACTGTTGAGTTGGCTTATTCTCAGGTTAGGAGTAGTGAAATGATTGTTGGTTCAAGCATTGGAGATTACAGGGATTGGCGTTGAGTGTGGTGCACACACTCAACGTCGAGTCTGCTTGGACTTGGCGTTGAGTGTGGTGCACACACTCAACGCTGGGTCTGCTTGGACTTTGCGTTAAGTGTGGTGCACACACTCAACGTCGGGTCTGCTTGGACTTGGTGTTGAGTGTGGTGCACACAATCAACGCCGGGTCTGCTTGGACTTGGCGTTGAGTGTGGTGCACACACTCAACGTCGGGTCTGCTTGGACTTGGCGGTTAGTGTGGTGCACACACTCCACGCCATAGCCTCTTGGTCTGTTCTTTCGCGGCTAAGTATTGTGGCGTTCAGTGAGTCGACCTCACTCAACGCCATGGCTGTCTAGGCGTTGAGTGAGGCGGTCTCACTCAACGCCGCAGCCAATCCGCGCGGTTATGTCGGATGGCGTTGAGTGAGTGGGCCTCACTCAACGTCATGGCGGTTTAGGCGTTGAGTGAGGTGGACTCACTCAACGCCACAGCCCATCCTTACGACTAAGTATTTTGGCGTTGAGTGAGTCGACCTCACTCAACGCCAAAACTGTTTTGGCGTTGAGAGAGGTGGACTCACTCAACGCCACAGTTAGTTTTTGCAGCTTTGTGCTAAGGCGTTGAGTGAGTGAACCTCACTCAACGCCGTGGCTATTTTGGAGTTGAGTGAGGTTAGCTCACTCAACGCCAAAGCCAGTGTTGCAGAAGACGTTGAGTGAGTGAACCTCACTCAATGTTGTAACTGTTTTGGCGTTGAGTGAGGTTAACTCACTCAACGCCACTGTCTGTTTTGGCGTTGAGTGAGGTTAGCTCACTCAACGCCACATCCAGTATTGCAGAAGGCGTTGAGTGAGTGAACCTCACTCAATGTCGTAACTGTTTTGGCGTTGAGTGAGGTTAACTCACTCAACGCCACCGTCTGTTTAGGCGTTGAGTGAGTGGAGCTCACTCAACGCCATGCCGTGTTGAGACATCTCAACGCATTTCCCTTACCTTGATTTTCTCTCCCGAGTGAATTCCTTGATTTTGAGGTTCCTTGTCGGCTATATTTTTCCAAAGGCCGAATCGTGGGTTGTGGTTAGTAGTGGTGGTTTGAAGCTCTTAATGGGGGTGGTGTTGTGTAATTTAGCCGTGGCCACCCTTTTCTTTTATCTTGCTCCAGGTACGGGCTGGGCGAGGGGGTGGGAGGTCCCTAGTGCTTTCACATGTAGACCCTTAAACTTTGTTTCTTGGAAATGGTGGTTGGGGGACTGAGTTTTCCTCCAACCCGGATCCGCGTTGTTTTTTGCTACTGCCATCTCTCACAATTTAGGATGTTAGACGTTTCTTCCTTTGTAAATTACAACGTTTTGGGCACATGATAGCCTTGTAAACTCTGCAGGATTTTTGGGCAGGTTTGTTGTTGTTTCCTCCCACATAGTGTTTTTTCTTTTTTGTCTTGCCTTGGACAGTGGTGCTTGTTACTGTTTACTTACTCTTCTTGCTTATCATTTAGATTAACATTTCCGTACAGCTTATTTGTTTTTGCTTGCTGAGGTATTCTTTTCTTCTTTGAATGCCTCAGGTTCTGATTAGTAGCTGATTAGGCGGCTAGTTGTGTTGTGCTGTTGTTGGTGGTCTCTCGTTCTGTAGAGATCAGTTCATTGGTCTTGTGAGGTAGTTTTGTGCTTATTTCTTACATACATACATACTTATCAGTGGGTTCGTGTCAGTTTGTTGGCGCCCACTGGTAGTTTTACCTTGATACTAGATATGTTATCTTTTTGCTGCTATCTTTTTTGGAGATAGTCTACTTGCTCTTGGGATGATTTATGATAGGTTGCTAGTTACTTTTAAACCTAAAAACACTATTATAAGTATATATCATGATCAGCATGTTTATAAAATTCATATACTACTTTCCAAACAACGTAAAAAGATCGTTTTCTTATATATAGTATAAATTAAATGTATGGTCTTGCATAGTATAAGTTGTCCTCTGAGGACACTTATGCACTCTTTTAGGATGTCAAATGTGAATAAAGTATTTTCCGCTGCGTATAAGTATAGTTTTTTTCCTAAACTGTGGACTAGATGATCCACTGAGCCGAGGGATACGGCCTTTAAAATATAACTGATTTTCTAATCATTAAACTTATTTATTTTCATAGTCTAGTTAGGTGGTGTTTGCCTGAGCATAAACAGTTATCCCCTGCTCGACGTGGCATCACGATGCGTGTTTTCTCATACTCTGATACTTCTTAAATTTGGAGAAAATGCGGGTTGTGACAACCTCATGGGTCCTTGGGATATCTATATGGATGCACACAGATATTGATTGTGAGTATATTAATTTTACAAACCAGCTTCTTTTTTATGTTTGTTATATACACTAACTGAATTATTATATGATTTTAGATATGATTTTTGGAGCATACCACAAGCATGCCTGTTTCTTTTCCTGAACAAAGACCACGACTGCTTAGATGGTCTGAAAAATGTACCTTCCAGTTAAAGGCTTTGTGGACCAATGTTCCTCGAATGACTGACGAGCAGGTTAATATTAATATACTATTAATAAATTTCAAAAAAAAATTATGCATATCTTCTAACATATTATGTAATTATTCTTATAGGTTTGGGGGGAGATGGAGGATGTAACTGAAGATGAGAAGGAATTATTTTCTATTATTGATAATCCTATCTCATCTCAGGTGCCAAAGGGAAGGAGGTCAAAGAGAGCCGGTCTACTTCCACTTCCTCGTGTACAAAAGAGGTTGAAGATTGTTGAAACACATGAAGAACCCCTCTCCTCTCATTCACAAGATGCGGCTGCACATGATCCAATATCATCCCTTCCTCCACAAGATGCCCCAACCCCCCCCCCCCACCAAATTTTGTCAAAATGATTATAGATTTAGAGAGTATGATGTTTGCTCGTTTAGACGAGATTTTTTTTCATATGTTAAAAATGTAGAAAAAAATTTGATTCATTAAGTGAGTGTTATGATTCATTAAGCGAGCGTGTTGAGGAGATAATACATCGATAGCAAGCTCCTCCTACCCCTCCTTGCTCTCCTACCCCTCCTTGATCTCCTACGGGTTTAGAGATAACAATTGTAGCTATAGATGACTCTCCATATAAAAGACCTAAAATACCAACAAATGATAGTATTATTGAACCCTATAATGAAGAATATCCAGGAAAATCCCTTCTATCTAAAGAGACTAGCAGCATCACCACCATCGAGCTTAGATCTTCTTCCCTTGTCAATAAAGTTATATGCATCACGTTTGGTGAAGCCCAAATTTTGAGATCCCCCCACTTCATCAGCTAGGTAGGAGTATGCATCAGATGTTCTTATGTCAGCTTCAGTCATTGACTGTAGAACAGTACCGCTCTCCTTACTTATACTTCATTGTGATGGAAGCAAATGTCGTTCGTTTTCCATAACAAGAGGATGATTATGTCTTCCACAAATTTGCTAACAGTCAACTGTTTACCTTCTTTATTTTCCTTAAATATAATAACAGACAGACAATTTGTCCTAGTATCTAGCCGACGAAACTTAAATTCTGAATCTGGGACTTTTGACACTTTTTGATCCGCCCTTACAACAACAGTATTCACGTAACTTTAAAATTTTAGTTCCAGGCCAAAAGAGTATGTGCTCTTTACGCACACTAAATCCAATCCTAGTAGCATACTGACAGTATAACTCATAAGCTTCCTCTTCACTATCCAAAATTGAAAAAATATCCTACACATGATAGCATCAAACAATTAAAAAAGAATAGCAGATCAGGAGTGCAACATTTATTTGCATGTGGATAATACACTCGATTTCCTAGGAGATCATTTTTGATCTCCTTGGAGATCAAAAATGATCTCTGGGAGATCATTTTCGATCTCCTTGGAGATCAAAAATGATCTCTGGGAGATCATTTTCTTTCTCCTTGGAGATCAAAAATTATCTCCACACAGATGATAAGGTTTCTCCTTGTCGAAAAATCATTTTGATCTCCCAGGAGATCAAGAATGATCTCCTGGGAGATCATGATTTATCTCCTGGGAGATCATGATTGATCTCCTGGGAGATCAACAATGATCTCCTGGGAGATCAAAAGTGATCTCCCAAGAGATCACTTTTGTTTGCATGGATATTACACTCCATTTCCTAGGAGATCATTGTTGATCTCCATGGAGATCAAAAATGATCTGTGTGGAGATCATTGTTGATCTCCTTGGGGGTCAAAAATGATCTCCACATAGATCATAAGTTTTATCTCCGAAAAATCATTTTGAACTCTAGGTACATCTATTTGGAACTACAAAAGGTTATAAAATGGTATTTCATGAGCTACGTTATTGACATACCTGTAACTTCGCCATTCACCTAGAATCCCGACGGTGGCGTAGAGTGAACTCCTGAGAAACCGACGTCAAAACTGCAGAAATAACGGGATTTAATGTGCCGCTGTGATCGCGCTATTTCTAGAGGGTAAAGAACAATGACGAAGATGAATGAGCAATTATCTGGGCCTCGGCTTCGGCCAGTCTCCTGGTTATAAATTTTGCGCGGGAGGAGGAGAAGAAACGGCGGAAGAAGAAGAAAAATAGCAGGCTTTAATGTGCCGTTGTGATCGCGCCACGTGTCGCTACAGGGTTAAACCCGAACCTAGATTTCCAAACGTCTCCGGTTCCAAAAAAATTTCGTTGTTTTGACGGTTGAGAAAATCTCATGCAGTTTTTATTGCTCAGTTGTTAACTTTGAACATTTTTTTTGTTAATGCTTCAGATTGAGAAGGGGGAAGAATTTTGTCATATTTTTGATATATCCTTTGACTTTACTAGTCATTTTGAACAAGTTCAATATGTTGATCTTTGAGAATATGAGCTTTTTGAAAGTGAAAATTTGATGTTCGTGAGTCTCAAAGGCTTCGTTTGGCACAGTGATTGTCACAACCCGTATTTTTCCCAACAATTTAATTATATCAGAGCAAGGGGAAAATACGCACTGTGATGCCACGCCGTGCAGGGGATAACTGTAGACGTTCAGGCAAGACTCCAAACTCTACAGTTTTAAAAGAAAACATAAATTATTATGAATAAAATCCAGTTTAAGTTATGATAATATCCGTATCCCTCGGCTTAGTGGATCATCTAGTCCACGATTTAAAATATAAATTTATACGTTGGCGGAAGATACTTGTTTAATTTGACTCTAACATCCTACGTGAGTATAAATGTCCCCGAGAAATAACTCATGCTAAACAGACTCTAGATTTATAATAAGTATAGGAAAAGTCTGTACGCTAACCAGAAAAAAAAGTGACTTAGTTTTAAAAGAGATTGCATGGATGCTTTACTAAAAATAGGTTTTTATAAGCTTAAAAATATCTAACATGCCGTCATAGCAATAAATCATCACAGAGAGCAAGTAATCTAAACCAAACATAAGACAATCACATCAGCTAGCAAGTGGAAAAATCAACAACTCTTTGGGCGTCAACAATCTGACACAAACCCATAATATAATAGTATGTCTGAACTAGAAAAAAGAAAACTGAACGACAACTACCTCGCTACGGTGAGGTGCAAAACCACAACTGACACTGTCGCTAAGAGAGTCCAAAACCAGCTTCACTACCTACTACGGCTCTGAACCTAAGGCATTCCAAAAAAAAACAGAATGTCTCAGCAAGTAGGTACAAATGGTGGCAGAAAATTAAGCAAAAGTAAACAAAGGTCATAAGGGGTACCAACCCAAGAACAAAAATACTGACATAAAGTACGAAGTAAGCATCAAACAGAAAAAGAACACTTACGTGAATCGTCGCGTACATCGCAAACACACCATATCCACAAGGCAATAAGGTGACGAATATGAGTAAATCATAAGGAAGAAAATCCATAACCTTTATTAGCCACTTATGGTCACTCTACCTAAAAAGACGGGCGAGATGGTCACTTAGCTGGACACACCCCTCACGAAGATTAAATCTGTTTAACTGCGGGAGAGATTCATACACTCTACCATACACCGCAGATACCCAAAACACTGGTAGAGTTCCAAAAGGTACTAATAAAGGAAACAACCTTGCGGAGGTGGTTACGCCCACTAACTCCCGAAATGAAAGAAAAATCAAAGAAACCACAACACCAACATCTCGGCACTTGGCACATCGGATTCTACATGACATTTCTAGATTAAAGACACGGTTGATCAATCTTTAGAAACGATTTACAATCCAATATAGACATTAACACGTCCAACAACGATAGACGAAACAATTTAATTCACTGATAAAACATTCTAAGTACGATTATACGCACCTAGTCAAGATCGAAATTACCATGACCAGATTTTATAATTTTGAGTGATCTTCAAGAAGGATTAAATATAACCATAGTTTGGAAAGACAACACAAAAGACAAGAAAATTAAGGAACAAAGGCATAACGGTTACCATCAAACTGGACAAGGAACAACGAAGGAAAACCACCACTTGCCTTGGTTTTACCGGAAAGGTACTCTGAATCACTCCACGTCGTAGATCGGGGCAAAAGAACACGGGAGGAGTTGAAATCTAAACAAAAATGACCGAAAAAGGGATTAGGGTCGAAAAACCCTAAAGGGAAAACTCAAGGAATGAGGAAAAAATTTACAACGATAGCGTAGCTCTCGGCGAGAGCTTTCCGGATCTATGTTCGGTTGAAGATTTCGAGCACCGGAGTACCGTCGGCGGCCACCGGAAGATTCACGAAAAAGAAACTCTCTCTCTCTCTCGCTTGCTGCACTTGTTTGGGAGAAAAATAACGGAGAAGATGAAGTTTGGTTCTAAAACCTAAGTCCAAGAATATATATATATAAATTTTTTTGTCAAAAACGGGTTATTACGAGCGGTTCGCGGGAATCAAAAATAGAGATCTAGGATGGCTCCAAATCGAAAAGTGCCCAACATGAAAGTTTTAGATCTCGTCGAGACGAAAAAATTTCATGTTGACAATTTTTTCGTACGACACTGTTTTGACCCTCAAAACGGTGCCCGAACTCTAACTGCACAAGACTACTCAAGAGGAAAGGGTCTACTCGAGAAAGAGAGCATAGTTCTCGATAAAAACATATAGTTCTCGAGAAAAACCAGCAGGACTCGAGAGAATTCAATATTTCTCGAGAATAAATCAATATTACTCGAGATAAATCAGTAGTTCTCGAGTAGTTCAAAGGTTTTCGGGTAGAAATCAATAATACAGCTTATTTACGAGCAGTTTCGGGAAAACGAAAAATAGGAGTCTAATATGGCTTCTAATCGAAAAGTGGTCAACATGAAAGTTGTAGATCTCGTCGAGACAAACAAATTACATGTTTACCATTTTTCCATACGACACCGTTTTGACCCTCAGAAAGGCTCCCGAACGTAGACTGTACATGGCTACTCAAGAGGAAAGGGTCTACTCGAGGAAGAGAGCATAGTTCTCGAGAAGAACATATAGTTCTCGAGAAAAACCACCAGGACTCGAGAAAATTCAATATTTCTCGAGAATAAATCAATATTAATCGATATAAATCAGTAGTTCTCGAGTAGTTCAAAGGTTTTGGGGCAGAAATCAATAATACAGCTTATTTACGAGTAGTTTTGGGAAAATCGAAAATAGGAGTCTAAGATGGCTTCAAATCAATAAGTGGTCAACATGAAAGTTGTAGATATCATCGAGACGAACAAATTTCATGTTTACCATTTTTTGACACGACGCCATTTTGACCCTAAAAAAGGCATCCGAGTGAAATCTGAAACGGGCTACTCGAGAAGACTCAGAACGGAAACTCAAACGCGCGCCGAATTAAACGAAACTCGCACCGAAGGTGAACACTGACACTACGAATTTAACGGAAAAGTCAAAACTAAAATCCGACGAGCCATTCCCGAGATATTAATCTTCAAAATGTACGGCTAACATAAACAATCAAAAACTTCAATTGCGCGCCGAGACTCCAAAAATGCTCGGATTGTGACGAAACTTGACGAGCAAGTCCAAAATTACTTAACTTAAATTCCAAATGCAAAATTTTCCCATTACAACAAGAATTCAAGAAATTGACCGACTCGACCAAACGGACGTGAAAATGCCTTAATGGCGCTGCGCCGTCAACTCGACATTAAAAGTAACGCCATGACGTCATAAATATTATGTTGCTCATTTAAATAAAATCATCGAAAAATCGGGGGCGTTACAGTCACTCCCCCTAGAAAGAAGTTTCGTCTCGAAACTTAACACAACTCCAAAACCAAATCAAAACGATAAAATCAAACATAACTGCAAACATAACGACATACCTGAAACTAGGGGAAGAGGTGCGGATGAGATTCTCTCATTGCTGACTCCTATTCCCACGTCGCGCTCTCGACGTCCTGGTTTCTCCAAAGAACCTTGACCATATGAATGGTCTTCCTTCGCAACACTCGATCTAGAGATTCCAAAACGCGGACAGGCTCTTCCACATACGAAAGATTGGGCTGATCTGGGGCACCGAGTCAAGAACTTGACGATCACTACGAACACACTTCCGCAACTGGCTCACATGGAACACATCGTGGACACCAGGGAAGGTAGTAGGTAATTCCAACCGATAAGCTGACACTCCGATGCGCTCCAGAATCTGAAAAGGTCCCACATACCGGGGGTATAACTTGTGATTCCTTCCAAATCTTTTTACACCTGGCATCGGAGAAACTTTCAGAAAAACCAAGTCCCCAACAACAAACTCCAGATCGACCCTTCGTCGATTAGCATATTTCTCATGACGCTCTTGTGCTACACGGAGCTTCTCTCGAATATGAGTTACAACACAATTCATCTCCTCCAGGGATTCTGGACCTAGCAATGGTCTCTCACCAACCTCAGCCCAAAATAAGGGAGTCCTACAACACCTCCCATACAAGGCCTAAAACGAGGTCATCTGCAGACTCTCTTGATAACTATTATTGTAAGCAAATTCCATGAGTCTGAGACATTCATCTCAAGCACCACCATGATCCAAAATATAACACCTGATCATATCCTCCACGATCTGATTAACTCGCTCTGTTTGACCATTCGTCTGCGGATGATAGGCGGTGGAATACCTTAAATCGGTACCCAAACCCTCTTGTAAATTATTCCAAAAACGAGACGTAAATCTGGAGTCTCGATCTGATACAATGCTGACAGGTACTCCATGTAATCTGATGACCTCTTCAAGATACAGCTCAGCTATCTTCTTCATGGAATACCCAATCTTAAAGGGCACAAAGTGAGCACACTTTGTCAATCTATCGACTATTACCCAAACAGAGTCGTGCCCACGGGGAGATTTTGGTAGACCTGTGATGAAATCCATTGAAATACTCTCCCACTTCCACTGTGGAATATCTAGCGGTATCAGTTTACCACCACGCCTTCTATGATCTGCTTTAACACGCTGACACGTGTAACACTCTGACACAAACCTTGCTATATCATTCTTCATTCCTGACAACCAAACAATTTGCTTTAGATCTTTATACATCTTGGTGGAACCAGGATGGTAGGAAATATTGGAACCATGAGCTTCTTTACAAATCTTAGCCCGAATGTCACCAATGGCAGGAATATAAAATCTACTCCGATATTTCAGAGTACCTAACTCGTCCAAAGAGAAATTAGGTAACTCTCCTTTCTCAGTTCT
This sequence comes from Platanthera zijinensis, assembly GCA_039513925.1. NCBI lineage: Eukaryota > Viridiplantae > Streptophyta > Magnoliopsida > Asparagales > Orchidaceae > Platanthera > Platanthera zijinensis. The sequence goes on from CM077090.1 coordinate 120,329,285, forward strand.
CTTTCAGAGGTGCAACAAACCAGGATCCTTCTTCTGGTGCACTCTGGTAAGGTAAATCCAAGAGGGCTCTTCTGCTTCCAAACTAGCAGGCACAGAACTACTCACAACCTCAATGTCCATCAACAAGAATTCTTTCACCAGGAATTGTACAGACAGATTGAAGATTGCAGCCATCTTTCTACTCAAAGCATCAGCTACTACGTTAGCCTTTCCCGGGTGATAAAGGATCTCTACTTCATAATCGGCTACATACTCCAACCGCCTACGCTGGCGTAGATTTAACTCCTTTTGAGTGAAGACGTACTTCAAACTCTTATGATCTGTGTAGATCTTGCACAGCACGTCATACAATAAATGTCTCCAAAGCTTCAACGCATAAATTACCGCGGCAAACTCTAAATCATGTGTAGGATAGTTTCTTTCATGAACTTTGAATTGCCTTGATCCATATACAATCACATTTCCTTCTTGCATCAGAACACAACCAAGTCCAATGTGTGATGCATCCACATATACAGCATACTCAATTCTTTCAGTAGGTAGAGTTAAAACTGGAGCAGTACACAATCTCTTTTTCAGCTCTTGAAAGGCTTCTTCACACTTATCACTCTAAATAAACGCGGTGTTCTTCTGTGAAAGTCTAGTTAGAGAGGCAGACAACACAGAGAACCCTTCCACGAACCTTCTATAGTAACCGGCCAGACCTAAAAAGCTCCTAATCTCCTTAGGAGTAGAAGGTCTCTTCCATTCCATCACAGCAGAAATCTTTGTTGGTGTTGAGACCGAGCGGTTTGTCGGATGAGACCGGGCGGTATGGCACTTTGTATGGCGGTCTGAGCGGTTTGGCAGTACCGAGCGGTCTGTTGGATGAGACCGGGAGGTCTGGCGGCTTGTCTGGCTTGTCTGGCGGTTTGTGTAGATTCAGGTTCTTGTAATTATTAGTCTCACATTGCTTATTTGTAATCTTTCTCTCCTCCATTCTATAAAAGGGAGGTCATACCTTTGTAATAGATACCTTTTTCAGATAATAAAATTTCAGTTATACTTCTTGCGGTTTGTTTTTTTTGTTCGTTTTTAACAGTTGGGTCTACGGAAATACCGTCCTTACTCACAACATGCCCCAAAAGGACACCTGGGGTAACCAAAAGTCACACTTACTCAACTTAGCATAGAGCTTGTGCTCCCTCAAGGTTTCCAAAACCAAACGCAAGTGTTGAGTATATTCCTCAACAATGCGAGAATACACTAGGACGTCGTCTATGAACACAATAACAAAATGGTCCAAGAAATCCTTGAACACTCTATTCATTAAATCCATGAATGCAGAGGGTGCATTAGTCAGTCCAAAGGACATCACCAAGAACTCAAAATGCCCGTGCCGGGAACGAAAAGTCGTCCGGGGTACATTAGCCTCACAGACTCTCAACTGGTGGTAGCCTGAACGAAGATCAATCTTCAAAAACACAGCGCATCCCCACAACTGATCAAATAGGTCATCAATCCGAGGCAACGGATATCGGTTCTTAATGGTTACCTTATTTAATTCTTGATAATCTATGCAGAGCCTCATAGAACCATCTTTCTTCTTAACGAATAAAACAGGAGCACCTCACGGAGAAGAACTTGGCCTAATAAAACCACACTGCAGCAACTTATCCAGTTGAGTGCACAATTTTTCTAACTCACGCGGAGCCATACGGTAAGGTACCTTAGAAATTGGACGAGTACCTGGCTCGAGGTCTATCGCAAACTCCACCTCTCTTTCAGGAGGAAGTCCTGGAAGACTATCCAGAAAGACATCTGGAAACTCTCGCACCACCGAGACATCCTCAAGACGTGGTGTAACAAAAGCTGTTTCCAAAGCTGACAGAGAAACAAGATACGTCTCGCAACCAGACTCTAAAGCTCGGCAAGCACACACTGCAAAAATAAGGAGGAAACCCTTACCTGGAAAACCATAGACACTCATAGGTTGACCATTGTCCATCCTGAAATCCAACCGCTTAGCCTTGCATTGGATGACTGCATCATACTTGGACAACCAGTTCATGCCCAAAATCACGTCAAAGTCTGCCAGATGCAATACGATCAGATCCGCAAAAGCTATGAAATCGCCTAGACAAATAGGGCATCTCTGAATTCCTCGATTTGATATCACCAGATCTCCAGAAGGAAGTTTGACGTTGAAGAAGTCCTCTAACTGAACTGCCTCCAAACGATGTCTATCTACGAAACTCCGCGCCACGAAAGAATGGGTGGCACCCGAATCAAAAAGTACGCGCGCCCACCTATTCCGCACCTTAAACTCCCCTAAAACGTAACGCACATAACTAAATGAACGAAACTAAAGCAAACAATGTAGGGTAAAAGTAAAACTAGAATCTGACCTGATATCACCTGGGTAGAGGTCTGAGCTTCATCTCTAGTCACCACATTTAGCTTTTCTTTTCCCTTGTCTCTGGCTGGTGGCGGCGGCAGAGCTCGAAGTGGGGTAGGCTGCAGTGGGGACTGAGCCTGAGGGAACGACGACTTCATGTGTCCCTTCTGCCCGCACTGGAAGCAAGTCTTTTCTTTCATCCAGCAATGATTCACATCATGCCCCTTCTTTGAACAGAATGAGCACACCAGCTCTCCCTTGGGTGCGCCTTGGATGGCGAGCACCTGCTGCTGCTTCAGGGCGGCGGTCCTCTTGAAACACCTTTTGTAAGAGTGGCCAGGTCAACCACAGAAGCTACAAATTCCCCCACCTTTTGTTTTTCGAAGGAGGGCCGGATGCCCTAGAACTTCCATCCTCAACACCTTTCCTCTTATCTTTTCTCGCCGCAGCACCTCGATTCTTGGCTTTTTCGATCGCCTCAACCTTCAGTGCGGCCTCCACTGCCTCAGCATAAACTTCTGCTCAATAAGCGCATGCCAACTGCTGGACATCGCTTCTTAGTCCACCAAGAAAACGCTTCACTCTTCCCTCCTCCAAAGCTACCAAATAGGGAGCAAATCTACTCAACTTGTTAAACTCAATCTCGTACTCGCTCACCATGAGTTGTCTCTGCTTCAGATGCAGGAAGTTATTCATAAGACGGTCCTGCTCGACCGAGGGCAGAAACTTTTTCAGCAGCATCTTCTTAAAAGAGTCCCAGGAACAGCCTTCCTTCAGACTCTCCTTTTCACGAATCCACCAACTCTTTGCTAGGCCTTTTAACTGATAGGCTGCAATCATAACCTTCTGGGCTTCTAGAATCCCGGAATACGAAAACATCTCTTTGATTGAGATGATCCAATCATCCAAAATCATAAAGTCGGCACTCCCGTCGTAGGTGGGAGGTCCCAATCATTGGAAGTGCGATATGAAATTCATTTCTGGTGGTATTGCCACCGGGGCCACCAGAGGGGCAGGAGTATCTGGCACAGCTTTACCCAAGGCAGGATCTTGCACTAAGGGTTATTGTGTGGGAGCGGCAGACAACAAGGTCTAAATTTGCGATTGCATCGCAACTACTTGCCTTGACAGAGCCTCATTGCTCTGGCGCAAACTCTCGATCAACGCATCACTCTGCGCACCTGACGACTCACCCTCCAACTGGGGAGTCGACATCGTCGCAATACGCTTTGGCGGCATTTCTAAAAAGGCAAACGAACAACTCATCAAAATCCTAGATTGCGACTAGGGCAAACAAAACTAGTTCAGACCATACTTAAAAGACACTTGCTTAAGCTGTCACTTGCTCTGGGATTATATAATGATGATATGTCCTACTCAGGATGATATCCTATCATTCTATTGGCTCATGTGCCTATGATATGAATGCAAGGCTACTTTACTCTTATTTAAAAATCATGAGTGTACATATGTCATCATGTAAATCTTTAGCTTGGTATGTTGTGCTTATGTTATGTTATGCTATGTATGCAGTGTAAGCATCCTAAAAAGGCCTTAATGTATGTTATGAGCGGCGTACACATGAAAAGTTATGCATCTCATACTACATAACATTGCATGCAATGAAAAAAAAGAAAAACGTGCTAATGGGCATTCATGTGGTGAGGTTATGCATCCCATACTACATAACCCTCACATGTTGCCACCTATGGTGGATTCATATACAAACACATATTATGCATCTCATACTACATAATATGCCTCGTATACTTCTAATCATGCTTATGAGTGTAGTGTTCATGCTTCAGCCAAGACATACTGATGACACATCGGTGTGTGTATGATATGACACTAAACAACTAACACTAACAAGGGAAGGTTGCTTGACCAATTGTCAAGCAACCTCCCTCTGATACCAACTGTCACAACCCGTATTTTTCCCAACAATTTAATTATATCAGAGCAAGGGGAAAATACGCGTCGTGATGTCACGTCGTGCAAGGGATAACTGTAGACGTTCAGGCAAAACTCCAAACTCTACAGTTTTAAAAGAAAACATAAATTATTATGAATGAAATCCAGTTTAAGTTATGATGATAGCCGTATCCCTCGACTTAGTGGATCATCTAGTCCACGATTTAAAATATAAATTTATACGCTTGCGGAAGATACTTGTTTAATTTGACTTTAACATGCTACGTGAGTATAAATGTCCCCGAGGAACAACTCATGCTAAACAGACTCTAGATTTATAATAAGTATAGGAAAAGTCTTTACGCTAACCAGAAAAATAGTGACTTAGTTTTAAAAGAGATTGCATGGATGCTTTACTAATAATAGGTTTTTATAAGCTTAAAAATATCTAACATACCGTCCTAGCAATAAATCATCTCAGAGAGCAAGTAATCTAAACCAAACATAAGACAATCACATCAGCTAGCAGGTGGCAAAATCAACAACTCTGTGGGCGTCAATAATCTGACACGAACCCACAATATAATAGTATGTCTGAACTAGGAAAAAGAAAACTGAACGACAACCACCTCGCTACGGTGAGGTGCAAAACCACAACTGACACTGTCGCTAAGAGAGTCCAAAACAAGCTCCACTACCTGCTACGGCTCTGAACCTAAGGCATTCCAAAAAAAACAAGACATCTCAGCAAGTAGGTACAAATGGTGGCAGAAAATTAAGCAAAAGTAAACAAAGGTCATAAGGGGTATCAACCCAAGACCAAAAATACTGACATAAAGTACGAAGTAAGCATCAAACAGGAAAAGAACACTTACGTGAATCGTCACGTACATCGCAAACACACCATATGCACAAGGCAATAAGGTGACGAACATGAGTAAATTATAAGGAAGAAAATTCATAACCTTTATTAGCCACTTGTGGCCACTCTACCTAAAAAGACGGGCGAGATGGTCACTTAGCTGGACACACCCCTCACAAAGATTAAATCTGTTTAACTGCGGGAGAGATTCATACACTCTACCATACACCGCAGATGCCCAAAACACTGGTAGAGTTCCAAAAGGTACTAATAAAGGAAACAACCTTGCGGAGGTGGTTACGCCCACTAACTCCCGAAACGAAGGAAAAACCAAAGAAACCACAACACCAACATCTCGGGACTTGGCACATCGGATTCTACATGATATTTCTAGATTAAAGACACGGTTGATCAACCTTTAGAAACGATTTACAATCCTTTATAGACACTAACACGTCCAACAACGATAGACGAAACAATTTAATTCACTGATAAAACATTCTAAGTACGATTATACGCACCTAGTCAATATCGAAATTACCATGACCAGATTTTATAATTTTGAGTGATCTTCAAGAAGAATTAAACATAACCATAGTTTGGAAAGACAACACAAAAGGCAAGAAAATTAAGGAACAAAGGCATAACGGTTACCATCAAACCGGATAAGGAACAACGAAGGAAAACCACCACTTGCCTTGGTTTTACCAGAAAGGTCCTCTGAATCACTCCACGTCGTAGATCGGGGCAAAATAACACGGGAGAAGTTGAAATCTAAACAAAAATGACCGAAAAAGGGGTTAGGGTCGAAAAACCCTAACGAGAAAACTCAAGGAATGAGGAAAAATTTACCACGATAGCGTAGCTCTCGGCGAGAGCTTTCCGGATCTATGTTCGGCTGAAGATTTCGAACACCGGAGTACCGTCGGCGGCCACCAGAAGATTCACGAAAAAGAAACTCTCTCTCTCGCTCGCTGCACTGGTTCGGGAGAAAAATAACGGAGAAGATGAAGTTTGGTTCTAAAACCTAAGTCCAAGAATATATATATATATATATATATATATATATATATTTATGTTTATAAATTTTTTTGTCAAAAACGGGTTATTACGAGCGGTTTCGCGGGAATCAAAAATAGAGGTCTAGGATTACTACAAATCGAAAAGTACCCAACATGAAAGTTGTAGAGCTCGTCGAGATGAACAAATTTCATGTTGACCATTTTTTTGTACAACACCATTTTGACCCTCAAAACGGTGCCCGAACTCTGACTGCACAAGACTACTCGAGAGGAAAGGGTCTACTCGAGAAAGAGAGCATAGTTCTCGAGAAGAATATATAGTTCTCGAGAAAACCAGCACGACTCGAGAGAATTCAATATTTCTCGAGAATAAATCAATATTACTCGAGATAAATCAGTAGTTCTCGAGTACTTCAAAGGTTTTCGGGTAGAAATCAATAATACAGCTTATTTACGAGCAGTTTTGGGAAAATCGAAAATAGGGGTCTAAGATGTCTTCCAATCGAAAAGTGGTCAGCAAGAAAGTTGTAGATCTCGTCGCGACGAACAAATTTCATGTTGACCATTTTTCCATACGACGCCGTTTGGACCCTCAAAAATGCGTCCGAACGTAAACTGTACATGACTATTCGAGAGGAAAGGGTCTACTCGAGAAAGAGAGCATAGTTCTCGAGAAGAACATATAGTTCTCGAGAAAAACCACCAGGACTCGAGAGAATTCAATATTTCTCGAGATTAAATCAATATTAATCGAGATAAATCAGTAGTTCTCGAGTAGTTCAAAGGTCTTCGGGTAGAAATCAATAATACAGCTTATTTACGAGCAATTTTGGAAAAATCGAAAATATGAGTCTAAGATGGCTTCAAATCAAAAAGTGGTCAACATGAAAGTTGTAGATATCATCGAGACGAACAAATTTCATGTTTACCATTTTTTGACACGACGCCATTTTGACCCTAAAAAAGGCATCCGAGTGAAATCTGAAACGGGCTACTCGAGAAGACTCAGAACGAAAACTCAAACGCGCGCCGAATTAAACGAAACTCGCACCGAAGGTGAACACTGACACTACGAATTTAACGGAAAAGTCAAAACTAAAATCCGACGAGCCATTCCGGAGATATTAATCTTCAAAATGTACGGCTAACATAAACAATCCAAAACTTCAATTTGTTTAATGAAGTATAATCATCGATTTGGAATCATTCATTCATTCATTACAAATAGTTGCGCAAAGCTTGACAATTTATTTTCTCTAGTAAGAGCATTTTGGCCGATAACATCACACTCCTACAAATTTTCTTTGGTTTAACGTCTCCAATGGGAGTGTCTTTCATAACATATTTTGCTCGTGTCGACAATATCTTTTTCTCTGTAGAGGATGATAAGCCAATAACTTCAAATATTAGTCTCATTCTTTTTCTTTCCCCAGTTATCTTAATTTCAATCATTTACAAAATACTTTTGTTTGATTTAACCAAAATTATTTCCAACATCTTTTTCTCAGTAGAGGATGATAAACTTAATCACTAGTTTAAGTGTAGGAAGTTATCATATGCAACATACTTATGCTTGATTTATCCAAACAATTCAGACCAAAAAGGTATAATCTTTATTTATTTGTTCACATTTCTGGAAAGAATAATTCCTGTCAAAAAGTAGCCTCATGTGTTTGTATGAAGCATAATTTGACACTTTCCAATAGGATGGTGAAGTAGCTGTTGATCCATAGTTAAACTTTGTATTTGTAAAATTTATTCTCTTTAGTGATAAGGGAAATAGAAATTGTCTTTATTCCATCTTTTAGGCGGTTCTCCTGCTCACTTGCTCAGTTTTCTTGAATACTTTTTATTCCACAAAAGTCTTCAAAATATTCTTTTAAAGTAAATTCTTCAAAATATACTTTTGACAGCATAACCGCAATGCACGAGAATTGACAAAGCTAATCGCCATCCAAGCCCATTTCAAAATCAATTGCGTTATAGATTTGAATCCAACCCAACAATCATTCACAACTGTAAATCACTATTCTACACCCACTTAAATCAACTGCACGATTTTTTGTTGTTGCAGATTCACAATGAATGCCATCCATCAGGATTCATCACGATCCATCAGACTTCGAATGTGATTGGTGAGGCTTCTGTGATTGGTGAGGCTGTCAGCAGCTGAACTGATGATGACAGAAGAAAGAGAGCGAACAAGTAAAGGTAAAAAAACATCCTCAATCGTTATCATTGTCACCAGTGTAATATTCGTCATCCCGTTGAATTAGCTTGTCCTGAGTATGCTCTGGAAACATTTTTTAAACACAATTAATGCATGCATCACTAATTAACAGGAATGCAAAAGCATGTTTATTTTTCTTTAGGAGGTTTATTTTTTAAAGAATCAAAAGAAAACGACGGTATATAGTTATCTACGCATATGAATTTAAGTCAATTATAGTTGGTATATTGCCAGATATATTTCAAAACGATATTTTGAAAGAAAAAAGTCGGAAACGTCTTGTTTTATCCATGAAATTTCTATGTTGGACATGTCAGCTGATATTCACAGCAGTACTCAGCACTCTGAAGAGTACTCTCAACGGGGTCAGAAGCATCGTTTGAAATAAGAGCGAGTTCCCCTATTTGATTCTCTTTTTATTTGTGGATTTCAATTTTTTGTGCTAATTAGTTTGTTTCTAAAAAAAATTGTTGCATTTTGTTTGAGATTTGTGTGATTTGTTTTTAATCCCACCGGAAAGCCCGACCGGGCCGGCCCGGAAAAAGCCTGGCCCGGGCCAGGGCCGGGCTTGGGGCCCTTACCGGGCTCCTATATTTTCCGGTTGCTCGGGCCGGGCAGGACAAAGCCTGGGCACCGGGCTAGCCTGAGCCCGGCACCAGGCTAAGCAAAAACCCCGCAGGAGGGATTTTAATCCCGCCAGGAGGGATTAAAAATCCCGCCTAATCATAGGTGGGATTTAATCCCGCCTCATCATAGGCGGGATTTTAATCCCGCCTCATCATAGGCGGGATTAAATCCCGCCTATGATTAGGAGGGATTTAATCCAGCCTAATCATAGGCGGGATTAAAATCCCGCCTTTTGTGTTCATGCCGGGCCGGGCCGGGCCGGCCTGAAGGGCCTAACCGGGATCCCCTTTTGAGAGGGAGCCGGCCCGGTTCAAACTGGGCCCAGCCCGAGCCCGGTTGATAAAAATCCCGGGCCGATCGGGCTTTTTGACCACGACTACATCGGAACTATGATTTTCCTAACAGATACAATGTTTTTCAATTTTGAAACTAACTGCAAACAGAGGTTATCCAAATGTTTTTCTCAGTTTTGAAAAATACAGTTTAAAATTTCTATTTTGAACTTTTCGTTTTTAACACGATACAGGTATCCCAAACATAGCTCAATATACAAGCTGGCTACCAAGTTAATATTGTTTACTAATGCAAGTCAGATAAGTCAATCTGTAAGATAAACCAAAACAAGAAAAGATGAACATATTGATATGATTTTCCAAAATAAAGCTAGAGATGAGTTGAGTCATATAGCTAGGATGTTCTATTCTGGTTGTTTGTCATTATATCTAGCTAGGAATCCATATTACATTAGCTCATATAAATTTGTTGTTAATTATTGTTAAATAGGATCCGATCATTATATAACTGGGCTTAATGCTCCGCTTGGCCTAAGAGATTTAACCGATCTGGCTCCCTTTCACAAAAGGTAACATGGTGTAAGAAGAATAGGGTTTCTCTTCTGCCGCTCCCATCCAATTGACCCAGCCTTCGCCGATCCCGTGGTGATCGTTGATCCCGCCTTCGCCAATCACGTCATTAGTATATTTTCTGCCTTGGCCGATCATTTTGGCTGTGTCGATCACTCTGCCTTGTCTTCCAGTGCTACTGCTGCTTCTTCTAGCGCTTAGGTCATGTGTCTTCCAGCATGCTTCTTCCACCAACGTGCTTCTTCCAGCGCTTCTACAGCTTGCCTGCTTTCGATAGAGTACTTCTGCTTGGTTCCTTTTTGGAATGTTTCTCATGTGCTTCTGCTGTTGTTTCTCCGGCGCTTCTGTTGTTTCTCTTGCGCCAAAGCTGGTGTTTCCTTTGCTAGCTCCCGTGAGACCCCTTTCTCTTTTGTTGTTGTCGTTTGTTCAAATGGTCTCACCTCATATATCGTACCTTTTGAAATCTGACATCATTCTTAATGGGACCAACTACAAGGAATGGTCTTCCACAGTTCGAGTGCTTCTTCGTGGATTGCAGCTTTGGGGTCATCTTGATGGCTCTACTCCGGCTCCATCATCCATCCCCATTGATAATGTGTCCTCTCTTTCTGCGACTAGTGGGACTAATGCAGCCTCTCCCTCTGCCACTAGTGGGAAAGATTGTAAGAAATGACATGATGATGCCCGAATCATTATCGTTCTTTGTAAGTCTGTTGAGATATCCATTTGTATGGTTGTTTTCCTACTGCCAATGAGATCTGGAATCATCTACTTCAACTCTATCTGCCTTCCAGCAAGGCACAAAAGTACTCCTTAGTGCAGAGACTTGCTTCTGCACATCAGCACGACCGCTTCGTTCAGTGACTTATGGCGCTAGCTGGATGGGATGTCTAACTCTAGTTGCCCCACTTGTGCTCGTTCCACCACCATTGCTGAGGAGAGGGATCACCTGCGTCCCCTCATGCGCCTTCGGCCCAAGTTCGAGCATGTACAAGATCAATTGATGCATTGGGTTGCTCCACCATCCCAGCATAACAATCTTGCTAATGTTGTCGCTGAGGAGACCTGTATCCACTCATTGGAGGGCATGCGCCCAGCCTCCTCGCCGCACTCAGTTCTCGTTGCGCCTTAGTACGGCTTCTCGGCACCTGATCTGTCGGTCGTACCTCCTCCTAGATTTAGTTCACCTCCTCCATATCGTCCTTCTTCGGCTGCTTCACCCAGTACCTTGCCTGGTGCACCACCGAGCTCTGGGACCTCCCAACGTCACGTTTCCCGTTGTCACTACTGTCACAACTTGGGACGCATTCGTTCGGAGTGTCGCAAGTTACAGTGTCCTAAGACAGCAGGGAGCACCACATCGAGTTGCTTCTATCCTGCCACTTGCTCCTAACAGCCCTACATCTGTTCCTGATTAGATCAAATTGCTCGTTCAGGAGCTCTCTCGGAGTCGTTCCCCTTCGTCCTCGGCATCTGTTGTCAGCCATGCCTCCATTTCACATATCGACTCAGCGGCCGCATCTGCTTCTGCAGGCAGTGGCGGAACTAGGATTTTTTCCTAACCGGGACACTAATTATAAATTAGTTATGACGGTTTTTTCATAAAAATGACTAAATAGATAAAGTCGGATAACATGAACTCTTTTCAAAGCACATTATAGTTCAACATGAATTTCAAACAATTAAATGAACAAAGAAATAAACAAAAAAACATATGCAATGCACTTACCTTAGCCAGGGTATTCTGGTACAAAAAGAAAGATCATCCAAACTCTATTACAATGTCAATCTCGCATGTTGAAATGTTGGCAATTTACCAATAGCGATTAACTTATGTAAAATTAAATTCTCTTTAGAGCAAAATATCAAACACGTTCAATGCAGGAAGTAAATTTTTAAAATGTCATTTCTTATAATGCAAAAGGGGCTATCATATTTTTATTTATTTTATTACACAGAAAACCATAATCCAAAGAAATCCTAAATAAATCTTAAAGATTACGAGAAACCTTTCGCCTTGAATCCAAACAAATTCAAGCAGATCTGCAGATGGATGATAAAATAAAGCAAGCACTACGATGGAAGAGAAGATAAATTCGTGGCCGAAGCATGCTTACATCCCTTTTACTGCTCCCTTCCCCTCTTGAATGGCTCTTCTTCATCCTCTTCATCTGCTTCTTCTTCGTATTCTAAATGTCCATGTCTGAGATTTCTTCTTCACATCCTCCTCCAAATCGATGGAGATCGGGTCTTCATCGCTAGGGCAGGGGTCGAGCGGGAACAACTCGTGGACTTTGAAAAAGCATAGACCTAGCTAGCTGAAATCGAAGGAGATCAAAGCTAAAGAACTGTGGAGAAATGAGAAGATCGTCGATCGAACATGATGCATTAACGAGGAGAATACCGAAGAAGATCGATGTCAGACGTCGGCCGTTTGATGAACCCTGGAGGTGGATTGCGGAACCGGTGAAGGCATGAAGCTCTAAGGCCGAAGCTCTCTCTCCCTCTTTCCTTCTCTCTCGCTTGGCGAAACTAGGGCACAGCTGGGCAATAAATTCGCAAAAACACACCCGGGCATGTTCCCGGGTGTGTCTGCAGGTAGGTTTGCCTATGTCTGCAGGTATCACTAAGGCTTCCTGGTTACTTGATTCTGGAGCATTCTTTCATATGACCTTTGATGCAGCTCCCTTACATTGGCACCGGCCTACTTCTCCTGACCTACGTGTTACCATTGTTGATGGCACCACCTTTCCCATTGCTAGTTGTGGTACCCTGCATACTGCTACTTTCACATTCTCGATGTTGCTTATATCCCTAAGCTTTTCATGAACCTCATATCTGCTAGTCAACTTGCTTCCTGAGATTGCCTTGTTATTTTTGATGCGTTTTTTTGTCATATGCAAGATCGACACACAGGGACACTCATTGGAACTAGTCGTCGTCGTAGCGAGGTTTATGTTCACCCACATCGCTATCAGCTTTCCTTGTGGCATCTCACATCCATCTTTCGTCGGTTAGCTTTCCGCAGTGGAATCACTGTCTCAGCCATCCCAGTGGAACTCGACTATCATATCTTGTTTCGTCAAGGAATCTTAGGTCGTGTGCTTGTTGATCGGTCGCACTCATATATGGTTTGTAAGTTTGACAAACAGCTACAATTCCCATATCAATCAAACGAGTGTATGGGGTCCTGCCCCTGTTATTTTAATAGGTGATCATCGTTATTATGTTATTCTCTCGTTAAACATGGGTTTATATGATGTGTTCTCGTACTGATTTTTTCGCATTTACGTTGAGTTTGTCTCCATGGGTTTACTCAATTCTCCACGTCAATCTGCACGTTTCACTTCGATTCAGGGGGGATACTTGTCACATGTCTTTCGTGATCTTTTGGCCCCTCATGGTACTTTACCTCAGCTCTCTTGTTTTGGTGCTCATTCTCAAAATGACACTGCGGAAAGGAAGCATCGTCATATCATTGAGGCGGCTCGTACTCTCCTCATTGCCTCTCATGTACCTCCACACTTCTGGGCTGAAGTCATATCCACTGTTGTCTATCTTATCAACCTCCAGTCATCCACTTTACGATAGGGGAGTCATGGAGGGCATATGTTTGGTCTTCATCCTCTTTATAACCAGCTACGTGTGTTTAGTTTTCTATGTTATATTCTTCTTTTTCGTGAGCGCGCCAAAATATCTACTCAGACAACCATGTTGCTCGTCGTGTTCGTATCTCCCAAGAAATTACTTTTGTTGAGGACCGCCCCTTTTTTGCCCCATCCTTGCCTTTGTCTCATTCTCCCTCTACTCACATTTCCACTACAGTTGATGACATTCTCTTTCTCTCCATACCACCGCCTGTATTACCTTCCTCAGAGTTACCTCACACTGTCTCCACCAGGGTCACCGTCTCCTGTCATTATTCCTGAGTCATCTCCACAGACTCCTGATCTTCCTGTCCATGTTCGTGCCTCTGCTCTTCCTGAGTCATCTCCAGAGTCTCCAGACCTTCCTGTCCAGGTTTGTGTCCTTGCTCTTCCTCAGCACTATGCTCGGCACTATGTTCGGCGGTCATGCCCTACATATGCGCCATCTTCCCCTCTGTATCTGGTCTCTTCCAGTGAGCTACTTGTGCATGATCCTCCGACACGACACTACCCCACTCATGATCGGCACCCACCAGATCAGCTTAACCTTGCAACTCAGCTGCTTGATCTACTTGTCGACCTATCATCCCTTCTAGCGGCTACTTGTGGTGTTCCAGAGCCTAGTACCTACAGGGAGGCAGTCCTCATTCCTGAGTGGCAGGCTGCTATTTTTGACGAGTTGAGTGCTTTGGAGTGCACTTCTACTTGGTATTTAGTTCCATGACCATCTGGTACAACTCCTATCACCTGCACATGGTTCTTCAAAGTGAAGACTTGCTCGGATGGCACAGTGGAGAGTACAAGCCCCGGTTGGTGGCCCATGGTTTTCAGCAGGAGCATGGTCGGGACTATGATTAGACCTTCTCTCCTATGACCCACATGTCTGCTATCAGAACCCTCAATGTTGTTACAGCCATTCGTTAGTTGTCCTTATTTCAGTTGGATGTGAAGAATGTTTTTCTTCACGGTGATTTGCAGTATGAGGTGTACATGCTTCCTCCCTCAGGCCTCTTTGAAAGTGAGGGTAAGATCTATCTTTACTCTAGAGGGGGGTGAATAGAGTATTTTAAAATAATTTACAATTTGAAACTGTAAAGCAGTGGAAGTCTTAATTTAAGTATATGTATAGAGTGCTTGCAGTAAATTAACAATAAAGAAAACACAACACAAAATTACAGCACACAGCAAAGCAAAAGCACAGTAAACCAGATGACACAATGAGCTATAGTGGTTCCCCAATAACCTGGGTACATCCACTCTTCTACCACCCTAGGTAGGAATCCACTGCAGAAATAGTTGATCAGGTGTCATGGGCACCAATGAGCTTTTGATAAGGTGCTCAAAAACCAAATAAGATTTTTTAATCAGGTGTCTTGCCACCACTGAGTTTTGACAAGGTCTCAGAAACCAGCCACAAAACTTTTGAAGGGAGTTTTGAGAAACCCTTTTACAGGAGAGAAAGGAAAAAGAAAATGAGTTGAGTTGTTCTTCTCTGTCAACAATCTGAGAGAAGACAAGTGGAAGATGTTGTCAAAGCTCCCCCTAAAATCTGTAAGGGTTCAGGAAAATGAGCTTTGCTTAGGGTGATAGGCATTCAGTTGCTTCAGATCTCCAGCAATAGATGATTTCAGCAGATGCTGAAATGTGTGATGTCTGGAGTCCTTGATGAAGAAGCTTTTGAACACTTGAAGCTTGAAGGAGTACAATAGCAGATGATCTCCTTCACAGTAATGTTCCTTGTGTTCTAGAAGAATTCTGACTCAGAAATTCT